>CP136897.1:6391750-7046000 GCA_034359265.1 Canna indica
GAAACTATTTACTTTTAACGTCTGTGTCCATATTTACCAGATATTTAGCATTGGTAATATGAATTGTCTTCTAAGTTTACTTCAAATACTGTTCATTCTCCAATAGAACTCATTCAAAAATTCTATAATACATGCCTACTTTATAAAGGTTCCATTCTTTTCTTTAACTTTTACCTCTTATGGAGAATAAATTACAACATCAGAGATTCATCAAGTATGTTTATATAGAACATAAACTTGAGCTAACACAATGGGACATGTCCATTTTGCTGGTAACTATATTTCAAGCTACTTTAGGTAAAAGGCCTTAGCTGCATTGTGCATGGAGGAAACTCTAGAGATTCTCAATTTATATTGGGGAGAGCAGCCTTACTTTGTAAAAGAAATATCTTTTACTGTACTTCTTGCTCAACAAATTTTGATTTTTTTCTTCTCATTCAATCAATGACTACTTTGTGGCAGCAATCCACAATAATGAAGTCTTCTTTGACTCGCGCGCATGGCTTGATTCAGATTGTGAAGATGATTTCTTTAGTGTCAAAGGAGGTAACTTTTCCTAATCTTTGATCATCTTTCATGACAATATTTTTTCTTTTTAGATGATCATGTATCATGTATGCTGCTAATCTTTGTCTTATAACTAATTTCTTACTAATTGCTTGTAATGTAGATTTTACACCGTCGCGAGGGAGCACTCCCATTCATCAATTTAGTGCACCACTGACCCCTAAACTGGAAAATTCGTTCTTTGTTGACAAGTATCCAGAATCCAAGTCTTCTGAGCCTTCTCCAACTGGCAGAAAGAAACTTGCCGAACTCTTCCGGGAAACCTTGCAAGTTGAAGAGGTAATTGATGTGCCAGATGCAGCTGTAGAGACCAATAAGACATCAGACCTTCATAAAACCAACACCAATCATCAACATGCAGGATCGTTAAATGGAACTCCAAATCGACCGGGGTTGCTTTCTTTTTGCAGCAGTGCTAAGGTGACACCAAGCAGAGACCCCAGCATCAGAAAAGATAAAGTATGGAAGACTCAACAGTGTTGTTTGCCAAGCTTGCATTCTTTTGGGTCTGATGACAAAAGGCACAAGATGAACCCTAGGCCTTGCACTGCCTGAAATGTAGGCACTGTTCTTATGAGAACAAGAGCCAAATGATGAGCTTCTGCATGCACAACTTGAGCTAAAATTCTGTCTATATAAACAAGCCATAACCTTTCCATTGTAAAGATGTATGAGACAATGCGGTGATGACTGTCTGATAAACTAGTCATCAAAAGCACGTTATGTATATTATAAACATATAAGTCTTGGTTGTTGCGGAAAACTTAAGAGATAAATGAACTTGTCTTTGGAGGTTTTTTTGCTTGCTTTAATGTTGTCTTTGAATTGCTCGCCATTAGGGTTGTTCATGGGTCAAACCCGACCCAATGAACCTGAGAAACCGACCCAACCCGAATTAATCGGGCCAGGTCGGGTCGGGTTCAATTTATTCAAACCCGACTATAATCGGGTCGGGTCTCGAGTTTCAAAACTTGAAACCCGATTATCTGATACCCGACTCGATTACCCGATTAATTAAATATTATTATTATTATTATTTTAAAAATAATAATTTTTATTAAATAATTAATTTAGTTGAGAAGACGCGGGTCGTTTCAGCCCGCGTCTTCCCAAAACCCAGTGGAGAAGAGGCGACCATGTGGGCCGCCTCTTTCTAAGGAGCAGCAACCACTCGACTTCCCACCCAAGATCTCTTAAGAGATATTGGGTCAGATCTTGGGAAGACGTGTCTTCCCAAGATTTAGTATTGGGAAATATATATTTTTTCAATTTTTTTAATTTATATTTATCGAATAACCCTACCCGACCCGATCCGATTTCGAGCGGGTCGGGTCGGGTTCAAAAATTTTTATTTTAAAATTCGACCCGACCCGACCCGGTTGCTTGTTGATCGGGTCAGATTGAATTTTTTTTCAAACCCGACCCGACCCATGAACAGCCCTACTCGCCATAAACCAAATGTTCCAGCCTCTATATGGTGTATTATCATTTCTGCATTGTCAATCTTTTGCTTTTTGCTGGTTCCATATGTTCTTATTTATCATTACTATTAGGGTAATTGCCTAAATATATCCTGAACTATGCATTTTGTTTCATTTGTGACTAATTCTAAAATATTACCAAATTATATCTCGAACTTTGACATTTGTCTCAATTACATCCTCCCGTCAACTCTCCGTCAGCAGCACCGTTAAGATGATGACGTGACGCTCTGACGTGGATTAAAATAATATTTTTATTTTAAAAATATATAAAATATATGAAAAATAATATAAAATAATATAAAATAATATTTTATATTTTATATTAAAAAATCACTCCATTTCATTCCCGACATGGCTTGGAGTGATTCTTTAATAAAAAATAAAAAATATTATTTTATATTATTTTATATTATTTTATATTATTTTATATTATTTTTCATATATTTTATATATTTTTAAAATAAAAATATTATTTTAATCCACGTCAGAGTGCCACGTCATCACCTTAACGGTGCTGCTGACGGAGAGTTGACGGGAGGATGTAATTGAGACAAATGTCAAAGTTCGGGATATAATTTGGTAATATTTTGAAATTAGTCACAAATGAAATAAAATGCATAATTCAAGATATATTTAGGTAATTACCCTTACTGTTATGTTAATGACATTCAAACTTGGGAGTATGGAAGTCTTAATTATTTGCCCATTAAGATCATATATCATCTATTAACTATACCTAACCAATCTTGTATTCACGTACATGTTCATGACTAAATATTTGAAACTAGTGTCTAAAAATAGCCCACTCTGAGTAAGAAAAACACGAAAGATTATATTGGTAAAACTTGAACAATATCAAATACAAGAGAAAAAGAAAGACTTCTCCTGAAGAGGCTAGCAAATTCTGTTTTAGGATTTTGGTATGAGGTGAACTTCAACAGATTATTCAGAATCAACAAATGTAAGATCTTTTACAAATTTCCAGTTTCTTTTGAACATAAAATTTTTCTGATGGGCTAAAATTATAAGACATTGGGATCCAATTAATAATTGAATAAACCCATGTATAATTTGTCCTAGTCTATTATGTATTTTCTTTTAGTTTTTTTGAAAAAAACATAAATAATTTTATTAGGCTACTAAGCCACATAAAACAGAATCCTCTTTAAGGATGTTGTCAAGCTCAAGAGAACGAATAGAAGTTCAAATTATGGACTCCATTTTGGTCTGAGCCCTATTTACTGCCTAATGTGCATCTTATTTACGGATCTGGATAAAAAACATGTTAATACATTAGAAAAGTGTTTCACTAAAACATATATATTGTGAGTAAGAGTATGTAATCTAATACGACATGTAAGGGAATAGAAAAAGTGAAGAAGAAGAGTTTCTCGATGTTATTCAAAGTAAAAAAGAATACAGTTCTTTTACACGATCGTAGCTATTTAAGCTAGCTTTGAAATTACAAAAATGAAAAGACTAATTTGCCCCTGCATTACATTACAGGTCATATTACTCACAACTGCAATACAGTAATTACACTTATTATAAAAAGTTATTTAAGTCTAACTAAAGTCTTTTCTCTTCTGCAGCAGCTCCTCATCTTTGCAACTCAAACTCTTGCTTCTTGACTCTGCGCAATACACCCCCTGCAAGTTGGGGCTGCGCAATATGTTCTCTAGTCCTAACTTGGCAAGTAATTGATAGTGTTGTTGAGATGGTAGGGCTTTTGTCAAGATGTGTGCTGGTTGATTCTTTCCTGATATGTAAGCTGGTTTCACAAACCCCATTTGATATTTCTCTCTAACAAAGTAGCAATCTACCTCTAAATGTTTTGTTCTTTCATGTAATACAAGGTTCGCAGTTATGTGTAAGACACTTTGATTGTCACATTACAAGGTGATTGAGACTTCACATTTCTCACCCAAATCAGTCAACAAGTTCACTATCCACACCAACTCAGCTGTAGCACCAGACATAGCTCTCAATTCACTCTCCGCACTGGACCTGCTCATTGTGCTTTGCTTCTTACACTTCATGGACATGCTACAGCTGCCCCAGTCAGCATCGCAATATCTAGTGACTGTTGATGTTGTCTTGGCTGGATAAAATAAACCCAGCCCTGGCTCCTTTAGATATTTCACTATTCTTAAGGCAGCTTGATAGTGAGATTGTTTTGGGCTTTGTACAAATTGACTGAGGTTGTGAACACAATATGCAATGTCTGGTTTGGTTATTGTAATGTAAAGTAACTTTCCTATGAGACTCTTATAACCTGCTACATCTTCAATAAAATTATCCTTTTCACTCACTTCATTTGTCAACTGACTGTTTATTTGCATAGGGGTTTCCTTTGGCTTGCAGTCCTGCAAGTTCAATTCAGTTAACCGATCTAATGTATATTTTCTCTGGCATATGTGTATGCCTTTTTCATCTCTTTGTATTTCCAAACCCAGAAAGTATTTCAACTGATCGAGATCTTTAATTTTGAATTGCTTGTCTAAATATTGCTTCAAGTTTTCAATTTCAGTTGAATTTGTCCCAGTGATGATGATATCATCAACATATATCAAGATTATGACTATCTCCTTCTGTTTTCTTTTAATGAATAGGCATGAATCATAGATGCTTTGTTCATATCCTTGTGAAGCAAATGCAGGCTGAGATTTTAACATACCACTGCCTCCCAACTTGTTTAAGTTCATAAATGGACTTGAGTAATCTGCATACTCTCTTGTCATTTGCTTCACCATAACCTAAGGGCTTGGACATGTAAACTTCTTCTTCTAAATCCCCGTGTAGATATGTATTATTAATGTCTAATTGGTGTAGTGACCAACCATTCTTTGCTGCAACTGCTAACAGTGTGGGCAATGTTGCCATTTTAGACACAGGTGCAAAGGTTTCTTAGTAATCCACCCCTTCAATTTGTGTAAATCCTTTGGTCACAAGTCTGGATTTGTGCTTCTCTATGCTACCATCTGGTCTAAATTTAGTACGATATACCCACTTGCACCCAATGGTGCTCTTTCCAGATGGTAACTCACATAACTGCCAAGTTCCATTAGCTTCTAAAGCATTTAATTCAGCTTCCATTGATTTAACCCATTTTGGATCCTTAACAGCTACATCATAGGTTTTGGGGTCATGTTGTTGATCTATGTATGCTAAAAAACTTTGGTGTTTAGATGGTATTTGGGATGTGTTGACATAGGTTGAAATGGGATATGATGTGCTCTTGGTCAAGATTCTTGGTTCAATTTTGAGTAGAGAAGAATTGCATTGATAATCCTTAAATTTTACAGGTTTCTGAGGTACCCTAAGACTTCTTCTAATAGGTAATGTATGAGGACTTGGTGGAGACTCACTGGATACTGATTGCATTGGATGAGTATCTGAGCTTAACTCAATATCAGATTCATCACTTGAAGTACACTCTCTTCCTTGTTCACCATTTTTCTGTTGACTATTTTTTTTTACTTCTCCTCTTCTGACTCTAGTGGAAGAATAGCCAAATGGTTCTTTGTGGAATGGAGTGGAGTTTTCTGTAGAGTATTTTCAATTGGTATATATTGGGAAAATGGTTCTTTGGATGGTTTGAGTGTTGAAAGGGAAAATGTGCTCAACAAAAGAAATATCCCTAGATACATGAATGGACTGAGTTTTCAAATCATAAACCTCGTATCCTTTTTTACCATAGGGGTAACCTAGAAACACACATTCCTGAGCTCTAGGTTCAAATTTTGTTTTGCCCTATCTAATGATATTTACGTAACATAGGCATCCGAAGGCTCTAAGGTGACTTAATGTAGGTTCATTCCCATAGAGAAGTTCATATGGGCTTTTGTTTGATAACAAGGGAGTAGGCAACCTATTTATTAAGTAGGCTGCTGTTAATATGCATTCTCCCCAAAATTTTGATGGTAATTGAGATTGGAACTTCAAACTCCTTGCTACTTCTAGGAGATGTCTTTGCTTCCTCTCAACTCTTGCATTTTGTTGGGGTATCTCTACACATGTACTTTGATGTATTATATCATGTTCATCTAAAACGGATTTTAAGGTAGAATTGAAAACTCAGTCACATTATCTGTTCTAAGGACTTTGATAGTTTTTTAGAATTGGTTTCTAATGAGTTTGATGTATCTGATGAGGATATCAGGTACTTGGTTTTTTGAAGAGAAGAGATAGGTCCAACATGACTTGGTGTGATCTTCCACTAGAGTCAAAAAGTAGTTGTAACCATCATAGGTTTGGGCCTTATGAGGCCCCCAAACATCACAATGCAATAAATCAAACATTTCAGTGATTTTATTCATGCTCAAAGGAAAGGACAATTTACACTGTTTTGTAAGTGGACAAATATTACATAAAAATGATGAAACTTCACACAAACCAGGTACTTTACTTCCTAACAACTTCATTCTATTTATTGACATGTGTCCTAAACGTAAATGCCAAAGTGAAGGTAAGTCTAAAGTAACTGACAATGCACATGAAGGTGACTGGCTTTGTTTTTGAACTTGTGGAGCTCCCTCTATCAAATACAATCCATTCTCCTCTCTACCATTCACAAGGATCTTCCTCGAGGCAAGATCCTGAATGATAAAATTATGGGGATTAAATGTAATTGAACAATTCAGTTCTTTTGTCAGTTTGCTAACTGACATAAGATTGAATTTGAATGTAGGTACAAACAAGGTATTTGGTAAATGAATGTTCTTGTTTATATAAGTTGTGCCTATACTACTGATGGGTATTGAGTTTCCATTTGGTAATGGAACTGTGTCATTCAGGTTTGGTTCAATTGGGTTGTCAAGTGTAATGTGTCGGGTGGCTATGTGGTATGTAGCTCCAATATCAAGTATTCATTTGTTATAAAAACAATATGAAGCTGAATTTAATGCCAAAGTTGAGCAAAAATGGTTACCTGCCATGTTAACATGATGACTTGTACTTTGTTTCTGATTGAGCATCTTCAATATGGAGTTGAGTTGTTCTCTGATATGTTCCTCATTGTATTCACCTTTAGTCTTTCTTGAGTTTTCAGTCACTGAGCAGCTCCCTTCTTCATTTTCTTGATTCCCAAACTGATTACTCATTGCATTATTGATTTGTTTGTCATTGCCATACTGATTATTCATCTTCTGCTTTCCTTTGTAAAATTTATGGCCAGGGGGATACCCATGTATCTTGTAACAGTTCTCTCGGGTGTGTCTGGGCCTCATGCAGTGTTCGCAGAACTTCCTTGGCCCAAACTGGTTCTTGTTATTGTTGAACCTGACATTGTTTCCATTATTCTGAGTAGTACTGTTTAATGCAATACTATTAGTTGTCATGCCTATGTTCATGCTGACAAGCCTTTGTCATTCCTCTTGCTCTAGCAGTGAATAAGCGTGGTTCATTTCTGGCAAAGGTTTCATCAATAACATCTGACCTACGATTCCAACATATGTCTCATTGAGACTCATCAAGAACTGCCTTAGCCTGTTTTTCTCAATGATTTCTTTCCACCCTTTGCAATTACAATGTGTACAATTACAGTGGGATGTGGTACCGATCGCATCCAACTCGTCTCACATTCCTTTCAATTTCGTGTAATAATCTGCAATCCTCATGCTTCCCATTCGAGTGTTACTGATTTGCATATGTATTTCAAAGATTCAGGGTTCATTACTCCTTCCGAATCTGTTTTCAAGATCGCTCCACATCTTGGCTGCCGTTGTTGCGTACATGACGCTTGAACTCAACTGTGGGGAAATAGACTACAAGATCCACGAGCTCACCATGTCGTTGCAACGTCTCCAGATGCGAAATCTGGGTGTAATGAGCATAAATGCATGATTTAAATCTAGATTTTTTTCCATTGATTGATCTTTCTTGTTCTGTGTTGTTTCATGCATGAGGTTATTTTTTTGATACTCCTACCTGATCATTTGGCTGACTTTGGTCCTTGCTTCGTAATGGGTAATGTAAGGTTTAGGATTTAGTTGCTTAGTTTTAGGGTTTAGAGTTTAGTTGCTTCCTTCTTCTACTCACTTGCAGCCACTGCCTCTGCTTGTAGGGTTTAATAGATTGATACAAATCATGCACCTTCTCTTTACCTTATCCTCTTCAGATGTGCTGCTCACTACCTGCTTTGCCGATGAAAGGATGTGATATCTATCATCAAGCAAATTCATTGTTCTATCAAAGGCATTCATGTGCTGGTTTGATGTCAAAAACGTAAACAACTCTATGTCAAAATTATAGTACGCTAGTAACATATCAAGATAGCACAATAGGAACACGTTAGCACAGAAAATAATGCTATGATTTTATATCACACAGTATAAAGAGGATGATAAAATCCAGACATGTTAATGTAGCACCAATCTGTCCAATCATGTGAGGCTTGTTATTAATAAGTACCACCACTGTTCATAAATGTATTAAGGGATTTAATGGATAAGGTAACCAATCATGGATCATCAATATACCAAAAGACAACAATGAAATCCAAGAAATACACAGACTCCCAATAAAATGGCTTGGCTTAGTTTTGATATGTATCTTAAGTGATCAGTGTCAACAAGGTTCCACTGGCGTCTATACTTATCACAGCTCCAACCATTACTTTCTCTTGGAAAGTCAATCCATTCAGGATGACTACACTACAAAAAAAACCATATCAAATTGGAAGTTAAAAATGAATTAAAGCTATTTTACAATAAAATATGATCATGTATTATTATCTTGATGAAGATCTGAGTTAGTATAGAAATGGTGGATGCATCAATAATATCACAATTGAAATGACGTGGAAATATTAAGGTCAACAGAAATTAAGACAAAATATAATGTAAATCTATCATTTTATTATTCATGGAGTGGAAAAAGGTCAGAAGATCTAAAATGTATTGAGACAAGCAGCAGGCCCACATTAGAAAATAAGGAGAGCATGAACTGATGAACTTGCATATGTAACTTGATTATTTAATTATAATTTGAGGTGGAGAAAATTAAGAAGTCACATGAATGCTCATACAAGAAACTATTGGAATATCCATAGTCTCAAAGCTATTATGGTTCTTCCTAGAAGGGCCCACATAGCACATGCAAAGATGATGATAATTTGTGCGTAGATGGAGTTCACTTAGTTGGTCCTTGAAAGGAACTCTGTATTAATTCTGCTAGTCCAACAAAGGAGCCCCAGGATATCCTGAAAATTTGCCAAAATACAAGGAAACTCTAATACCTCCTCACCTATGAAACAAGAGTGTCCTGCAAGTATGATCACACATTTTCTGTCAATTGCGCCATGTTTCATATACCTTGCAGTAGCTAGTGCAAAGTTGTTAATGTAGCAAAAGCATCATTTGCAGTCAGTTTAGTCCCATCCAAAAGTAGATCGAACTGAATGATACATACTTTTGTGTTAGTAGAGACTCTTTTAAAGTTCCAACTAGATATTTTCTCGTTTGGAGGAAAGAAACTCCAGGTGCCATATTATTGTTGAATGTAAAACAAATAAATAAATAAAAGTTCAAGTTTTTCTTTTGTTGCTAAGATGTTCTTGCTAACTAATTTTATCTCCCCTAAAAAAGGTGTTCTTGCTAAGATGCCCTTTCATACTAGGCCCATGATTGATGTTCCATTGAGAGATATATTTGTTTTATTCAGTTTCAGGCCAATCAAAGTATGAAGATAGACTGCACTATTGTGTGAATTGCCTATAGAAGATGTAGACTACTATACTTACATAAGTCTGATCATTACTAGTTCCAATCACAGTTCAATGATGTTCACACCTCTTTTAAATTAATATAAGGTCTGCACTTCTATTTGTGGCAAATGGTTTTGGTATAGAGTTTATACTTCAGTTATTTTACAAGATATGCATGTACGAGGTAAGTTGCCAATATTTTACTATTTTATTTTATTAACACAATAGTTGAGCTCCAGTGAGCTGAGGTTTTCTTGTTTCTCTTTATATGTTACTTTGCTTTACCTACGAGAAAGTAATTTAGATGAGTTTCTAAACTCCTAATGAATAAGAGTTTTGTTCTTTCTATTGTTATAATCCTTTGATTTATCTTCAAGACATCAATTCCAGTTTCCTTTCTGGAAATGATTGCTAGATAGGAATCTAGTCATGATCACATAATTTTCTTATTGAACGTATATTTTGTGTGTTGATATATTGGTGGGTTTTTGACGTGTAATGTAGAGTTGGTAATTTCTGCTTGAGGTTTTCACATTTATCCTTCCAGAATTTTTGAAATTTCTTATTCACATCTATGAAAACTGTAATTCTTATATGTCTTTCTAAATGTTATTATCATATCATCATTCATCTAATTACTCAAGTAATCATCTCTAGTCATGTTTACCAATAAATTAAGTGTCACGTGTCATGTGTACACCCCCTCTATTTGAATAGATTTAGCGTGCACCTCTCGTATCATTTTTGCAGCAAATGATTGTAGGGAAACCATCAATACACATATAACTAACACTAAGCAAATTTTACCCAACTAATTTGAGCTTGCTCAGTGTGAATATTGCATTAACATTTTTTTGAAGGGAAAATATCTAATAATTAATGTGCTTAATATTGTTTCTAGGTTGAAAAAGTTAATCAAAATGTCTACGGATCGTGGTTGGATGAAACATCAGATAATTGGAGGAGTTTTGACTCATGAATTTATGCAAGGAGTCGAGGGATTTCTTGATTTTGCGTACTCCAAAACTCAATATGTTTTTGGTGATAAAATTAGATGCCCATGTCGACAATGTATTAATCATCAATATCATTGTTGAGATGAGGTAGCATATCACTTATGTTCGAAGGGATTTATGTCTGACTACACACAATGGATTGCACATGAGGAATTGACAAGTGAAGAAGTTGGTGACTCCTCAACCATTCGTCCAAGAAGCTTTGACGCTCCTCGAAATCCCTATAGAACTATGGTGGTGGATGCAATTGGTATTGACTCATCAAATGCAGAAGAAAGACCAAATGATGAAGTTGCTAAATTTTTTGAATTATTGAATTACGCAGATGAGCCATTATGGAGTGGTTGTAAGAGTCAAAGTAGGCTATCAGCCATGTCACAATTACTCAATTGCAAATCTGAGTATAACATGAGTGAAGCTTGCTATGATCGCCCGATGTCAATAATTAAGGATATGTTACCAGAAGATGCGAAGTTGGAAGAAAATTTTTATAAGACGAAGAAGATGATGAAGAAACTAGGACTTGGATACGAGAAGATAGATGCATGTGAGAATAATTACATGTTATTTTATAAAGAAACAACAAATTTAATGCAATGCTCAGTGTGTGGACATCCTAGATATAAGCCAACATCATTAAATAATGGTAGGAGAAAAAAAAAACCATATAAGGTCTTACAATATCTTCCAATAACATCAAGACTTCAAAGGCTTTTTATAATTTGGCATGCAAAGAATCGTAGTTCAGATGTTGTTGCACATCCCGCTGATAGTAAAGCATGGAAACAATTTGATGCTCACCATCCTTCATTTGCTTCTGATCCAAGAAATGTCAGATTAGGATTGTGTACCGATGGCTTTAACCCTTTCGGACATTCCTCTATTCCATATTCAGTTTGGCCTGTGCTCATTACTGTATACAATTTGCCGCCATCTATGTGTTTGAAGGATCAATTTATATTCTTAAGTATGATAATTCCTGGACCAAAGAGCCCACATAAAGAACTTGACATATTTTTGAGGTCATTGATTGATGAACTGAACATGTTATGGTCTGATGGGATTATGACATATGATGTGTTAAGAAAACAAAATTTTCAAATGAGAGCAGCACTTATGTGGACTATCAGCGACTTCTCTACATATGCTATGTTATCGGGATGGAGCACACACGGGAAGTTAGCTTGTCCATATTGTTTAGAGTGTAGCAAAGCTTTTATTCTCGCAAATGGGAGAAAAACATCATTTTTCGATTGCCATCGTCAGTTTCTCCCTCTTGATCATCCATATCGAAGGCAAAGAGACAAATTTATGAAAGGACGAATTGAAAGAGATGTTCCACCTCCACAATTATCGGGTGATGAAATGAAGGCACGTGTTGATAAATTGCCTGAAATTTGGAAATCGACATATTGCTGGAATTTCAGGATTTGGGCAACAACACAATTGGGTTAAAAAAAAGTATCTTTTGGAGTTTACCGTATTGGCATACAAATTTAATTCGACACAACTTAGATGTGATGCATATTGAACGAAATGTGTTTGAAAGTATATTCAATACGGTAATGGACATCAAGGGAAAAAAAAAGACAATGTCAAGGCTAGAGCTGATTTGCCTAAGTATTGCAAGCGTCCTTAGTTAGAATTACAATATGTCAATGGGAAACTGTTGAAGCCGAGAGCCTCATTTGTGTTGAACAAAGAGCAAATGAAAGCATTATGTCATTGGGTCAAAGAATTAAATTTTTTTGATGGTTATGCTTCAAACATAAGCTAGTGTGTAAATACAAATGATTGCAAATTTTATGGAATTAAAAGTCATGATTGTCATGTATTCATGCAAAGGCTTATTCCAATCGCATTTCGTGATTTATTACTTGATCCAATATGGGATACATTAATTAAGCTGAGTTTATTCTTTCGGGACCTATGTTCAAGTGTGTTGCGAATTGGGGAGGTAGAAAGACTTGAGTTAAACATTGTCGAGATACTATGCAAGCTTGAGAAAATTTTTCCACCAAATTTTTTCGATTCTATGGAGCATCTCCCTGTTCATTTAGCTTATGAGGCTAAAGTTGGCGGTCCTGTACAATATAGATGAATGTATAGATTCGAAAGGTAACACATGTGTCTTTTGATTCTTCATTCAAATTTTTAATTTTTTTTAAACATCTTAATTTATAAGAATATTTTCAGGTATATGCTTCAATTGAAGAAAAAAGTGAATAATCGAGCATATGTTGAAGGATCAATTTGTGAAGCATATATCATACAAGAAATTTCTACTTTTCGTTCTTTAGACTTCGAACCAAAGGTACACATAAGGTTGAATCAAGTGCCTCGAAATGATGATGGTGGAGTTTCAACTACCATGGGACGCCTATCTATCTTTACCTATCCCGTTCGACCTTGTGAGGCTGTTGGGCGTTATTAGGATGATCGTCGACGAAAATGAGTATAAAGCAATTGAGCTTTATGTACTTATGAATTGTCAAAAAATCTCTTCTTTCATTGAGTATGTAGTAGTATTAACATCCATTTTTGTTAATTATTTCATATATTCAATTTATGTTAATGTAAACCTTGTTTTTAGTGAGTTTGATGATATCATTAGTCAAAGACAACCACACTTGACTGACGCGGAGCTTGAGAAGTTACGAGACATAGAATTTCCAAAATGGTTGAGAGATTATGTAAGTTGAACAATAATCTTTGTCTCAACGTGAATAATCTTTGTGTCAATGTCAATGTCAATGTGAATAATCATGAATATTTATTTTTTTTGATAGGTTAATCATAACATTGACACAATTGATAATCGAATACTTGCCATTGCACAAGGCCCACAAAGATTGGTTCGTTCAATGAAGGATTATTTTGTGAATGGATATAAGTTTCACACCAAGGAATATTCATATGGAAAGAAAATAATTAACAATGGTGTTTGCGTCAAGGGTAGTTGTTACAATGATTTTGATCCTGATTACTATGGCATTCTGGTTGATATTGTGGAGGTAAAATACTTTGGTGATGGAAATGAGGCGGTGTTATTTAAATGTGAGTGGTTTGATACCGAAAAAGGAGTTAGAGTACATCCTCGTCATGGACTTGTTGAAATCAATCACAAGTTGAGAGTTTATCACGATGCTCATTTTGTGTTAGCAGAACAAGCTCAACAAATTTATTACACGAGTTATCCCTCAAAGAAAAAAGGAAATAGTGATTGGTGGACTGTTTGCAAAATTAAAGCAAGAAATAGATATGATGTATTAGAGGTTGAAGAAATAGATGATAATATCCCTCCACGGACCGATGATTTTTTTCAAGAGAATGAGGTTGAAGCAGTACAACCTATTATGCCTACAATTGATTTGGATGTATTAAATGTATTAGTTAATAACGATGGTGTAGTTGATGAAGTAGATCAACGTGATGAATTTTTCTTGAGAACTCAAATACAAGCCATTGAGGAGGATGAAGAAGAAGCGGGCACTGCGGACACCGAATATAGTGAAGACGAAGTTGATGAGAGTATTTGTCAAGTGAGGAGAATATTGAAACTACACCAAGAAATTCTTTTTGGTTATTTGATAATGCATCTCCAAGTGGAATGACCTAATTTAAGAGTTTCACAAAAACAGTTTTGCTTTGCGATGGGAGGAGAAGAAGCCGTGAAAGGGGTCGGTCTCGATTAAAATCGTACCTCCCAATTAGTGTGCAAAGGCGACTACTCCTCTGCACCTCCATTTCTCCTTACTCTATGTTGCATGTAGCTCTGTTGTTCTATACTTCGATCAGCTTCAAATGATTTCGTCTAGTTTCGATCCTTGATTTTTTAGGTATTTTTGGGTGCTTAATCTTTAGATGGCTCTGGATCTTTTTCGTTGTCCTTTGTTGAAATTGCCGGATGCGATGGTTATAGTTATTTTCTTGGACTAGATCTATTGCTTCTCTTAGAACTAGTTACTCATATGCTTTAAGGTGTTTTTGAGCTTTCTTGCATAGTTCTGCTTAGAGCATTGTGAATATGATACTTTGGAATGTGGGTGTGCTTCATCTACTTGGATACTTAGTGATTATTTGAGATGTCAATGTTTTATTCACTAAAAAGCAAAATCTGAAGTTCTCTCATAGTTCATTAAAGGATTTCATTTACTAGTTCGTGTATTTTACTCGTCACTAGCTTAAGATCTGTGTGATGCATGAAAGAATGTGATACTAAACTTGATTTTGGAAGTAAAAGCTGTGGAAATAGTATATGTTCAGAACTAAGCGTGGTTTTGAGCAAAGGATAACCTGGTGCTCCTTTTAGACTTCATTTTCCAATCTTTTGTTGTGCCAACACCTTTGTAGCCTGTATATATCTGTGTTTGCTTTTAATTAAATACTCTGTCCGCTGTCCAGATCCATAAACCTTTGATCGAGATTTTAGGTTGACATTTAAAAGATCCAATCACACAAGTTATCTGTCTAATTAAACATAGTTGTAGCTTCGTCTAGATAATCTTTATGAACTAATTAACATGCAAGAAACCAGACCATTTATTAGCGTTCATTATATGAGCAGGCACCTTTTGGGCAGAGAGAATGGACCTAGTTCTCAAATAGAGGATGTTGAATTAGTTCTCTGACTAACTTGTTGCTTCTCCGAGCTAACGCCTAACAGATTTGATATTTACGACTGTTGTTCTGTTCTTGTAGCTTACCTACGTTTTAGTGCTTTTGTGTTGTATAATACATTTGTTTTCTGGTCATGTTGACCTCTTGTTTTGTTTTAATGTTTTTTCCTCACTCTCTCTAATTCCTGTAACCTTTCATTGCTCTTGAATGGAAACAGGCTCTTTACTCAAAAAAAAAACACATTTGTTTTCTGATATTATTTAATCCTTTTGTAAATTCCATGTTTCTTCTTTTAGTAACGTCTGTCTTCTAGTAGTATGTATATTTGGCAAAACAATAAAAACTTTAATGAAATTTGGCAAAATCATAATTTGATTTAGGTATTTGGTGAAATCAATTTTTTCAGTTGGATAATGGGAGAACCAAATTATCATCATATGTAAACTGATAATGATGCTATCAACTGATACTAAAGAATCAGTTAGGGATTTTTGAGCAAAGTTCCTAATTTGGCTGTATTCATTTCACAACCATTGATTCTTCACATTTCATGTAGTATGAACTATAAGAAACTAAAAATAAAAAGCGAGTCATGTTTTTATTGTAATAGAGCTAAATTGGGACTTGGCAAAAAAAATTATGGTTTTGCCAAATACCTAAATTAATTTATGATTTTGCCAAGTTTCATTAAAGTTTTTATTGCTTTGCCAAATTTCTCTAAAATTTATATTAGATTGATTCTTCATGTCTTGGGTTAATTCTTTCACAACAACAAGATTGTCTTTCACTTTAGGTTTGATTTGATTCACTCTCGGTAATAATAGGCTATATTATTTGTACCTTTGTCTGTCACCCCTGGCCTCTTCCACTCCTTTGGTAGAATAGAATATGGAGATGCAGGAGAAGAAGACGTCGACGGAAGGCCCCAATCCTTCACCTTCTCCTCTGAATTCATATGTGTCTGTTGTCATCGGAGGCACCTTTGACAGACTGCACCAAGGCCACCACTTATTCCTCAAGGTCTCCTTCCTTCTCGTCCCAATCTCTCTCTGCTGTTCCTTCTATAAGATTCAGCACTCTATTGTTTTTCAGGCCGCGGCGGATCTAGCGAGAGAGCGGATTGTGGTCGGAGTTTGTGATGGACCCATGTTGAGCAAGAAGGAGGTACCTCGTCTTCCTCTTCTTCCTAGTTTATTCCATCTCTGTTGCTGCTGTTGATACCTTTGTCTGCCTTCAATATGGATTTCTGGGTTATCAAATTAGTAAGAATGAGAGGACGAGTTAGACAATTCCTTCATCTTTTTTTGAGAACAAATTAGATTGTAAAGTTGAATTAGGAAACCCTTATTACGAAATAGTGAATCCCAAGCAAAATTTCTTGTTAACAAACTATGTTGGTGCCTATTCTTATAGTCATCTGGTCTATTTTTGAGTTCCATTGTGAAATTATCTTCAGCAGAAGTCCTACACAGATCAAGAAAAAAATCCGTATTGCCAGCAAATTTTGCCACAATTAACTATTATAGAATCTACAATCACTTTAGCAACTTTTGGGGCATCACATTTGCATTTATGGTCTCAAAGTCTCCTATTGATTCATACTACTTGCTGTTGCTATAAGCAGGTGTTCTGAATAACTTGTTCAATTTGACTGCTGCTGTTTGTCTTTTAATATATATAATGCCATAAACAATTAAAATTGTTAGCTTTTTTATTCGTTTTTAGTATCTAACAGCTTGGTCTTTGCAACTCCGTTATTGCAGTATGCTTTCCTAATAGAACCTATTGAGAAGCGCATGCAAAGTGTGAGGGACTACATTAAGGTAATTTTTTGAAATATATGTCAAAGTATCCTTTGTTGATGATTAAACCTTGCTAATCCCTGCATGGTTAATAAGAGCCACTCAATTATTAAAAACATTAAGGATCACATGTTTTATGTATCTAGTATCACAAAGTGCCGTGCAATTAGAACTTTGGATTTGCTTATACTGGTTGTTGGGTCATTGTTTTCGAAGATACAATAAGTATTTTCTAACTTCTCTTGATCTAATAGTTCAATTTTAGAAATGAAAGATCTAGGCCAGTTTGTTAGCTGCAAATATTTATTAGGATTTGTGTTTCACTTCATGATCATATTTTAATTTTCATACTTCTAGAGTGATGCACTAAAAATATTAAATTAGGTGAAAATATAGAGAGAGATGTCGTTCATTCCAATGGGGTATAGCTGCTTGCTCTTCTTGATAATATCTTATAAGTGCTATTCGTTATGCTTTTTCTTGCTGTGACAATGGCAAGGTCATGGATATGATGGATGTGTACTCATCTAAAGAGATCTAGAACAAGTTGTGGTCAATTGAGATGACTGTGTGCAGTTTACTAAATGCTTGCTGTGAAGAATATAAATGCATAGATGGGTAGTTTTCCTAATAGCTTTTGCTTTTGAGAAATTCAAACTTCCAATCAAATTTAACACTTGTAATCTGATATTACTAATTCTAGTATTTTGTAAGGATGAAATTGCATGCAGCTTTTTCTTAGGTACAACTTCCAAATTTTTGCCATGCAAATACCTCATCTAGGGTACATCATGCTCGGCTCCTCAGAAAATTTACTTTCCCCTTCTTCTGGTGTTTCTTCTTTAAAGGAAATTTTTTTGATGTTTTTCCCCTTGGAAGTCCTCATCAATGTTCTACACGTTAATTTTTAGTAAGAAATCAGAATATGATGTTCTCCTCACAAAGTCCAACTCATTCATCCCGAAAATGTTGATTAGGAATTTTTCTGGATTATGGTGAATCAGTTGCTTTTAAATTCTTTTTCTTTCTCATACTGTTTTTTTTCCAGTCGGTCAAACCTGAGCTGATAGTGGAAGTTGAACCAATCACGGATCCATATGGCCCATCTATTGTAGATGAAAATTTGGAGACCATTGTTGTGAGGTATTGTACTTTTAATTATTTATTCGAGTTTAAGTTAACGTGAAAAGAACATATTTAAAAATCGTCTTGAATTTTTCTAAAGTAAGGAGACATTGCCCGGAGGAATTGCTGTCAACAGAAAGAGGGCTGAGAGAGGCTTATCACAACTAAAGGTATATGCACGTTTAGATCAAAACTCTTGCTATTTGCTTACAAGTCAATCATTAATGATAAGTTTAAATGTTAAGCCAGTTGACTCTTATTGTTTAATGCATGCAGATTGAAGTAGTGGATTTGTTGCCGGAAAAGTCTACAGGGACCAAGATAAGTTCTTCAACACTTAGAAAAATTGAGGCCGAGAGAACCCTAAAAGATCAGCACTTTGATCAGGAAAATTGTGAGGCTAGGTGAAGGTTGTGCAAGAAGAATATTGCACTTTCTATACTTGCTGCCTCATTTTAGTGATTACAAGATCATCTGTTTATAGAGGTTTCATTATACTTGCTGCCTCATTTACAAGATAATCCAAAGGTTGCCAAATTGCATGGGACTAATCATGCTGTAGTCATTTTGTTGAACACTGTAAAATAATGGAGATAATGTAGGTTCCAGGTTTCAATGTGTGAGATTTCACCTGCCTAAGGAAAATTTTAATCTTGAACATACCAAAAACATTTGGTGTTTTCTTCATTTGTGTGAAAGAAATTCAAATCTTGTTGAACATTACACTAAAGTTATAAGAACCTTTAAAAAAATTAGGTTTCATTAACTAGTTCTGTGATCAGTTTATTCTTGAGGCCAGCCGATGAAAAAGATAGGATAAGAAACATTAGATTCATTTTATTTGGAATTTTCTTTCTCGATAGAAAAGAATTTCTAATGGATCCTTATGAAATGAGCATTGCTATACTCCACGCGTGAAATTAGCACCATTTCTCATATTTGAAAATATTTTTAACCCAACAGAGGTTATTGGATCAATCAATCTTTGACCCCTTTGTTCTAAACCGAGAAGAAGATGATGGCCAATATAATGCACATACAGCTTGGCTCCGACTAGAGGTGGCAATTAGTCGAGCTAAGCTGAAATAAGCTCGGGTCCGACTAGACCTGACCATCTTCGGATTGTGCAAATCATGCCCCCGAGGAAAGTATTTTTAAAAATAAATATAATATTTAAAAATCTTTAAACATTATTAAATAAAAAGAATAATTAAAGCAAACCTGTCTAGCTCAGTTGATAGAGCGCAAGGCTCTTAACCTTGTGGTCGTGGGTTCAAGCTCCACAGTGGGCGTTGGATTGTTTCATGTGCACTAGTTGAAATAAGTATTTTAAAATAATTTATATTATTAATTATTTTTAAAAAAAAATAAAAGAATTAAGATATGATTGAACTCGAGCTTTGATTAGCCTGACACGCGGGTTGAGCTAAGCACGACCAAGTGTGCATAGAGGAGTTGTTTAGTCCCGTCCCAATTGCCCCCATCTAAAATCAAAAAGTATAAATACATTTGATAAAAAATTTCGAAATCATAAATTTCTTAAGATATTAGTCAAAATCATAACTATTTTTGACAAAGATCTAAAATACCATCCCAAAAACATCAAATCTTCATGGTTTATTTCTTAATTTTTTTGGTTGAACCAGGTTTTTTTAAAATGAAATTTACTCTCTTTTTTGTTGAGCCCAAACAAATGGGATTACTTAATTGACCTAACAAGTTTTTTTTTTGTTGAACCAAGAAAAAATGTGAGGTTTTTTTTGTTAAATCCCAAAATCTTTTGCCCCTCCCCCCAAAAAAGTACACTAACACAATAATTATCATGGTTCATTATATTGGCCATAATGTTTTTTCTTGTAGTGTCTAGTGCGGAGGCAAAATATAGGACTATGACACATACAGCTCGCGAGTTGATGTGGGTTGAGAACTTACTTAGAGAGCTTAAATTTTCTCTTGATGAGTCTATGATTATGCATTGTGACAACTAATTGACTATATATATCGCCAACAATCCTATTTTTTATGAAAGGATTAAGCACATTGAGATTGGTTGTCATTTCATTCGAGATACTAAGAAAATAGTCATTCATCATACTTCGTCTCATGAACAACTTACTGATATCTTCACAAAAGCACTCAATTCTACTTATTTCAGATTTTCTTTTTACCAAGCTGGACATGATTGACATCTATGATCTAGCTCGAGGGAGACTGTTAAATGATGGATATCATTTTGGTAGTGTAGGATACCTTAAAGTGTACCTAATGTCTATCTCACGGTGTACATATATTATATATTTCCTCTTAAACACATAGATATGATTTTTGAGGCTCAACAAAAATCATTTATTTGAAATATAAAATTTTAGGTAAAAGAAACACAATTTACATATTAGCACTATGGTATATCTGCTTCGTTGAATTATATTAGATTGGATTGAATAATAAATGAAAAAGATAAATAGATAGAATTTTATTATTCAATATGCATTAGATATAATATCACTTTTATAATTCTTTTTTTTTCTAATCCAAACACTAAATAAATATAAGAGATTAAAATCTATATGTTATCCTATCCTCCTCCATCCCATGAAGCATGGGATGAAGGAAACATGCTGGTAAATAAGGGGTTCAGGTGATGCCTTGTGACATCTAGTTTTTTGATAAAACTTATAATAATAGTTATTTAATATACAATTAAGGAATCAATTTGAAACTTCTACATGATACAAAAATATATCATTACTCATTTACTTGTATAAACTTGAACATCTTTTAATTTGCACCAACATGAAATATAATGCACAAAGAATTCCATATTTCTTTAACCAATTGAACCACACTTTAGGAATCTTTCAAGCATCAAACATCATCCATGATGGGTTCCCAAAAGGCCCTGCAAAATTTGCCATGATTCTCCATTAACAACAAACAATGTGATGACAAGTGTGGAAGCAAGCTAGCAAAGCAACATGTAATCCTAATCAATAAAGGCTTTCTTTTGAGTTTGAAGTGGACAAGCGTGCATTCCAACACTGCACGGCCATTCATTTCTTTTCTAGACTGCACAATTCCAACACTTTTACTTTCTTTCATCTTCTCAAACTCAAACTCATCACCATATCCAATCTTTTAATTTAATTTGAATATTAATTGTATGATGTTAACCCCATTCGCACTCATTAGTTAACGTACGTACTCAAACAAGCATGATGCTAATAATAATTTACCTACAACATATCTTTTTCACCCCCTAAAAGTTTAATTGATTCCAATACTTTATTCCTCTTTTCCTTCAAAGTCGTTCGTCCCTACAACTAAAAATGCAAGATTTGGGAAAAGGCCATTGAAGCCCATCATTTTTCTTGCTTTCACACATTTGGCCATCATCATCATTAATTCCTCCCATCTCCCAATCCTCTTCTGGATGGACTACTATATGTAGAGAGATGGCATTAACGAGCCTTCATCAAGCATATATCTGGATGGAGTACTCCTTCAATAATGGTTGTTTTTCGCGTACTCTTCTCTTTCTCCTCTTCTTCTTCAACCTCCCGCAGGATATTGTAGGCGCTCGTAGTGTCGGCGTAAGTGATGTTACATCGAATGTTGGCGGTTTATGTGCCTCCGTTGTGATTCATTGGGGTTATAAATGCCAAGAGTTTAAGGTGTGTATTCATTCTAGCATTATTGAGATTTTCAAATATGAATTGCGTTGTGGATTATCCATTTGTAGTTCGCTATTAGAATAAACATCATCACCGGTGACTATATCTGTCATTGCATCATTAATTGCTAAAGGATATATTTCATCGACATTCGAAACCGTTGCAAAATATTGTCCCTAATAAAAGCATCGCTGATGTTGAAGCGGCTTACGCCTTTCATGTACTTTGCCCTGTTAGGCTTTTTTGTTGCTCCGTTTTGTTCGTTTCTTTGTAACATGGGTTTTCTTTACTTGTTGTTTTTGCTGATGAATTGCGATGGCAAAGAGCAATCGTCGCTAATATAATTTATCTGCAATGGTTGCCTTCACTATCATAGATATTATTCGCTTTTTGTGAAAGTTCATGCTTTAATTTTTCGCTCTTTTTTACTTTTTTGATACTTTTATTGTTTATTCTTTATTTACACGATTAGTTGTTAGTATGTCCTAGTTTTCCGTTCATATTTATTTGCATTGGCTTTATATATTTATTCAAAATTTAGTTTTTTAAAATTATTTTATTAAATTTCTCCTTATTTTCTCTTAATTGGATTTGACATATAATTATGAGTGATTGGAGTAGTTTAATCGGTCTAAGAAAAAAAATAAATCAATTATAACCATTGGATTTCTCGAACTTAATTGATTGGTTTTTTGTTGGTTGAATCAAGTCTTGACCAAGTAAATTTAGATCGAATTTGATACTATTTTGGTTAGTTGAATTGAACCAGCCGATTGAACGGAAAATTGGGTGCATGGAATAATTCAGGTTCAAACTAAGGATGGATATATACTGGGCATACAACGAATTCCAAGAGGACGCAACGGAAGGGGGAAAGGGAAGAGGCCGCCCGTGTTATTGCAGCATGGGATTCTTGTGGTATATATCAAATGCTATCACCTTTAACTTTATAATTCATGGTTTAGTACTTCAATGGTCTATTTGTTTCACCAGATAAGATATCGTATTGAGGTAGAATAAAAACGAGAAGAGATTGAATATGGTTTTTTTATTCAATGTTGTATGTCTTGCAAATATAGCATCAATTTTATTTTCTTCTGATTAAGTACCAAATAAAAAGAGGATCGTAATTCATCGCTTATTCTATCATCTTTTATTAAATAGGGGGAAAGTCAAATCTACCCCACTATATATAATATTTGCCCCCTCTCAATTCATATTTTGCCCTCGTTGTCTATGTGTATGCCCCCCTATCTCAAAAAAACAAAAAAGTTTGCCCCTCTTCTTCTCCTTGATTTCTGACTCCGCCCCTGATTGCAGGATGGACTAACTTGGGTGCTGAATTCACCAGAGGAGTCACTTGCCTTCATCTTGGCAGACAATGGATTTGATGTGTGGATTGCTAATACCAGGGGAACCAAATTCAGCCAGGCTCATGTCTCTCTCAGTGTTTCTCAACCGGTTCGCCTTCAATTTAATTCTCTAATTGATCTATTTTTAATTAATTAAAAAGGAAAAATATATAAAAATAATAATAAATAATTAAAATGTAGGCTTACTGGGCTTGGTCATGGGATGAATTGGTGTCTTATGATCTCCCTGCCACTGTTGACTTTGTCTACCAGCAAACTGGACAGAAGTTGAATTATGTTGGTCATTCCATGGTAAGCTAATCCTTTTTAAACTTAATCAATTAATTAATTACAGAGAATATTCAATTTGGAATATTACAAATATATATACATTCTTTTGTTGTGTGTGTGTAAATTTACCTTAAATTATTAAAAAGGAAGCTAACTAATTAAGGTGAGTTTGTAATCACATGTTGGGTTATGAATTTGCAGGGGACTTTAATAGCTTTATCATCTCTCTCAGAAGGGAAGCTGGTAGATAAGATGCAATCAGCAGCTCTTTTAAGTCCAATAGCCTACTTGAGTCACATGACAACTCCACTGGGTGTTACTGCAGCCAAAGCATTTGCTGGAGAAGTAAGTTCAAGTAATTAATCATCATTAGGCAATGTGAAAATTCTCATTAATTTGATAATAAAATGATGATCTATATATATATATTCCATAATAATCAAGTCCTGTTTACATTGTGCAGATTGCCATTGGGCTTGGAGTGGCAGAATTTAATCCCTTGTGGTAATAATGCTTGGTGACTTATGTTTAGACTAAAATTCATTACCAACTTGAATTCTTCTAACCAAACTGCAATATTTGCATTGAGAGAAATAGGAGAGTTGTCAAAGTTTTCTTGAACAGCCTCTGCCTTCAACCAGGGGTGAACTGCTTTGACATGTTGACAGAGTTTACAGGTATTCTTTTCTTATTTTCCATTGGGAGTTGACTCCATTAATAAGCTTCCTTAAATGTTGTGTTATTTGCAACAAGGGAACAACTGCTGCCTGAACTCCTCCACTGTTGAGTTCACCTTGAAGTTTGAGCCACAGCCAACATCTACAAAGGCACTGACCCATTTATCCCAGAGTAAGTTTTGTCCCCATTCACAATCAGTATAAATACTAATCCAAAAAACTTGAACTGATAAAAAAAACAATTGAAATCCACAGCTGTGAGAGATGGAGTAATAAGAAAATACAATTATGACAGCAAGGAGGGCAACATGAGGCACTATGGACAGACTACTCCCCCAGTCTACAACATGTCAAATATACCAAAGGAGTTCCCACTATTTCTCAGCTATGGTGGGCAAGATGCACTGTCAAATGTGAAAGATGTGCTGCAATTGTTGGATGATCTCAAGCTGCATGGTGGTGATAAGCTCACTGTCCAATATGTGCAAGACTATGGACATGCTGACTTTGTGATGGCAACTAATGCTAAAGAATTTGTCTATGATGCAGTTATCTCTTTTTTTAATAGGCAATAAAGGTATTATGAGTGATTGAAGATATATATATAAAGGTTACTTGTGTTTTCTTTTTTGAGATTATTAATTAACAGCTTTTATAATTGGATAAGATCATTGCAATTTTAGAAGTTAATGTCTATAGTTGGTACAAACAAAAGATTTGAAATTATTTGTTATAGCTTCAATTTTTTATAATTGATTTAGTTATTGTTTTTAAAATATTTAATTAAATTTCCCTAATGTTAATTAAATATAATGCAATTATGACTTAAAAGTGTCAGAATTAGAAATGGAAAAATGTAACCATGAAATATTGAGCCAATTTGAAATGCATACAATAAAGTTTAGCATGACTCTTTTTTTAGCATGATTTTTGTGTGCCAATACAGTTATCTTTTTCTTCCTTAATTCACTATTCCATGAATTCCTCAAGAACGGAGGTTCATCGAAATGAAAAATCTAATAACTACTAATTCAAATGATTAAATTAATGATTTTTTGGCTCCTGACGGATAATAATATTGTTGTAGGTATTTTTCTTGTGACAATATTGTTATTAAATTATTTGTTAATATTAATGATGACTATCCTCGAAAAAAGTATCCTTCAACGGTAACAAATAATCGTCGCCGCATGTACAATATAATTTTATGTGATAAAATTGTTTGTCATAAATAAATTAACAATTTATGATAATATATTACTATTGTAATTGAAGTATTCATTGATTTGAAAACAAAGTTATAAAATCATATGCAAATTCATATGTCTTCCTTATCACTACTGATGAATTGTTTGGTTGAAAAAAAATAGTGTGGAGAGTAAAAACTTTCTCTCTTATTGGTTGATAGCAAACAGACAAAATTAGGAAAGTCATACTTCTCACAATATAGAGAAGTAAAATTATGATTTTGTTAATCAATTTGTATTGTATAAATAATATATAACTAAATTGTATAGCTAAAAACTATAATATTATATAATATTGTATTATTAATTATAATATTTTAATAAATGATATTTTATATTATTATCATAACATAATTATATCTCATATTGTATAATGATATTGTTGTAATTAATATAATAGTTATAAGTAGATGACATATCAATTATTTTAAGTCTCTTTTGTTTGGACCAATCAAAGGAGTCATTGTCTTCTATCATTGGAATCAATTTGCTATGATCAACACCACAAAATTATGTTCAAGAAGGGTTAGACTATTGGCATAGGGGAAAAAAAGCAACAAAAGAGAAAAATAACAATTTATTAGTAGCCAAATCAATGGTCACACTGGATTTATAATAGAAAAATTAAATATAGTAAAATTTAAAAATGAATCTATAATTGTAAAAAATGTTGAATCTATAATTTTTATAGTATTCTCTTTCCTTCAAGTTTTTTTTAACGTGGAAAGCACGAAAAAAAAAATAAGAAGAAGAAGAAATTGAGGGACGTATTAATGTCTCCATTTTGAAATAATTATCATTATCATTATCATCAATAGGGATGACAACGGATCGAATACGGTATGAATATTGTATTATCTGCATCTGCATTGCACATCTGCGTTCGTACCACATCCTCTACAGATATGGCATATATGCACCGCATCCAAATGCGGATATCCGCATCTGCACCGCATTTAATAAAAAAAATTTACATTATTAAAATTCATAACAATTAATAATTTACTAGGATATCATATGTAATTTACCATAAACCTACTTATATAATATAGGGTAAATAACAAGAATCTCTCTTGAACTATGACTCATTTGTAATTACCCTCAATGAACTTTGAAATTATACTTAAAAAAAAAAAACTTTATAAAACTAACAAAAACACCCCCTATGTTATTTATTTAACATAATCTATTTTAAATGGGATGCGGTAGTTTTTTATTGGTCCAAATATTAAAAGAAAAATTAATAAATTAAGTTAAATGAAAAATTAATAAATTAATAAATTAATAAATTAAAAATTAGAAAATATTAATTGCAAATTTATTCCCTAGCAATTAATATTTCCTAATTTATAATCTATTAGTTTTTCAATTTAACTTTTTATTTATCTTTTAATATTTAGACCAATGAAAAATTGTCACGTGTCATTTTAAAAAAAAATCATGTTAAGTAACTTTGAGTTAACATAAGAGGTATTTTTGTTAGTTTCATAAATTTTAATTTTGTTGTTGTCTAATTTTAAAGTTCAGGTAGAGGGGAGGAAATTGCAATGGATCATAGTTCATGAGAGGTTTTTATTATTTATCCTATAATATATATTAAGTAACTTATATATGAGTACAAATGATAATTTTTCATATGCCGCAGATATGCGGTGTAGATCTGATCCATATCTGTATCGCACCGCATCCGCGTAGATACAAGTTTTTTAAATTCATATATACATTCATATTTATTTTTATTTATAGATATGGATCAGATAGGGTGCGCGAATACAATTTTTAACTGCGAATTTAGATAAAATTATCATATCTAAGCATTCCTACTTTTTCTTTTCCTCCAAATCCAGAGTTGGCATGTGTTTGGTGTTTGTATTCTTTTTTTTTTTTTTTTTTTTACATTCAAATTTTAATTCAGATTTTACTTTGAACCTGATCCTAAAAAAATATAGATCAGATTTTACTATTATTTAAACCTGACCCTAAACAAAACCTGGCTATTATTTAAACCAAAACCCTATAAGTTTAGGGATATCAAGATGACATACCAATTCTAATTTGATCCGAATCCGACTCGGAAATGTAGTTGGAGGGTTACTCAAACTGGGACCCGATCGACGAATATTCTGCGTATGAGACATTTATCACGTGATAATCACGTGACAAAATAAAACCGTGCCTAATATTCTAATTTCCCAATTGTTAGCCCCAATCGCGCCTCCTTCTCCTCCTATAAATACGGGATACAATACAATATAAATAAATTACTTAAAATTCCTAAAGTTCAGCGGAAAGAAAGTTAGGAGGGACAGCGAGATGCCGGAGAAGTCGATGGACGCGGTGATGGAGGCAGCCGCCGGAGCCCACTTCAGCGGCCTCCGCCTCTCCTCCCCCTCCACCCCTTCCTCCCCTTCGTCTGCCAAGGCCGCCTTGTTCCTCCAATCATCCGAGCAACCTTTCTCCGCTTCCTCCTACTCCGCCGCCGCCGCCGCCGCCGACACTGCTGCCGCCCTCAGACGGCCATTCGTCATAGGTACACAGGATAAACCCTAACCGGACTATGATTCTCCTTCCCGGTGGCGAAAAGCCTTCGTGTTTGATTTGCGTTTTGCGTTTTGCGTTTGCCTTCTGTTCTGATCTTGAACGTATTCTTTGGGCGATGTGATTCTGGTTTAGGGGTCTCGGGGGGTACGGCTTCGGGGAAGACCACGGTCTGCGACATGATCATCCAGCAGCTCCACGATCACCGTGTTGTTCTCGTCAATCAGGTATGAAGTTGTTATTTGGAGATCTGACTGTGGTATTTGATTGTTGCTTCTTAGGTGAAAGTGAAAAAGACGCGTCTTTTTTTTGTTATATTGGTTGCTGCATTTGATTCTGCGTGACATTTGCCTTTTTATTTCAATGATGCATTTTGAAGTAGTAGATGTAGTTATAGTTTCATAACAGCGTTTCGAGGAACATAACGGGAAGATGATATTCATGCAGATTTAGGTTTGCTAATTTTAGAGGTCAAATCTGTGTGCTATGGATGCTTTCTGGGTAATAAGGAATATATAGTTGAACACTTGCTATCTTGCTATAATATTTATAACTTTTGGTACCAAAATAGGCTCGTTGTGTTCTCCTTGCTTAGTGAAATATTCTCAAGAAATGTGAGTTTGCAATCTTAGCATCACTGACTTCTGCTGATGAATTCTTATCCACATTTTACCTCGATGAGGTATCCAACTCTTTATTAAGCCTTTTGTTGCATGTGCTTCCTTATTAATAAGAAAAGTGAGAACTAATCCCAATCTTTCTGATGATAAAATAGCTCTGTGCATCACTATCTTTGAGTTTCAAGTGCCCATTTAGCAATTAATCATTTTAATGCAAGATTTCTTATGTTTAAATATTGAGTTTAGACTTACCAGAAAGTCGAGGTATGATATGAGGCCTTAGCATGTATTTATTTGGTGTGTACTTAGCTTTTCCGTGTTTTTCGTATAAAGCTGAAATTGATCTTGAGAGAAATGATATTTTACTCACTGTGAAATCACTATTATATAGTTATTCTTGATTTTTATTCCTTATTTTGGGGCGGACATTTGAAGTTCTGAACTTGATGTAGTTTGATCTCTATGGGTAGAATAGATGAGGTTAAATACTATTCATGTGTTTGCAGATAATGTAGTTTACTATTAAATTTGTGATTTTATTCAAGTTGAATATATCACTAAGAGTATTACCATATTTGAAATATCTGAGTCTTTTCTGAGATCGTGTTAATGCCATGTACAGTTTTTATCTCTTCATGATATATTAGTAGAAATGAAGTTAATGTAAAGGGGGGAAGATTAAACGATAGTACCCAATTGCTTTTATTGATATGATCTCCCACTATGAGTGATGGTGAGTTTTTAGTGTCAGTCGAACTTTGGAGTTGTCATTTTCTCAAAAAATTTCTTGAAAAACTGAAAATATCTATCCATAAATTATTCCCAGGTTAATCTTAACATAATAAAAGGAAAGAAATCTGTACATAACTAAAACTCCACAACCTACTGAAATGTTCCTTTAGAGAAAGTAAACAAATAAGTTTCAAATATGAGAAGTTGTTTTGTAATTCACTACAAACAAATCTTCCCCACCTTTCACTAGTTTGCTAAATTGGATGCAAGTTGTTTCAAAATTCAATTTATGATGGAAGCTCATATTATATATATTATATATGGTTGTCTAAATTTTAAAATGATAAACAATGAATTCCTTATTGGCAAGTCTTTAATATTTATCTATACTTGTCATGGTGCAGGATTCATTTTATCGTGGGCTTACTGCTGAAGAATCTGAACATGTCCACGAGTACAATTTTGATCACCCTGGTAATTGGATTATTTTTTGAGGATAGATGAGTGCACTGAATTTTCTTAATGTAGATGCTGGTAGTCTGGTACTCATGTTATTACGTCGTGTTGCTCATTACTTGCAAATTTCACAGAACATGCATGCAGGACAATGAACATGGAACTGTTTTTTATATCATTTTAAATTTTTATTTGTTTATATCAGTTTCTTACACCGTATTTATTTCTCTGGGTAGATGCCTTTGATACTGAACAACTTCTGGAGTGCATGGGAAAGCTCAAAAGTGGGCATTCTGTGAATTTACCCATTTATGACTTTAAGAATCACCGTCGTTGCTCTGAATCCTTCAGAAAGGTATCTAACTACTACTTAATAATTTCATACAGTGGCACTCAAGTTTTATGTCTTTTGACAAGGAAGATTTTGAATTCCTGGCCGAAATGACATGCTGGAAATTTATTGAGGTCTTATGGTATCTTAGTTGTGGGAAGTTTGATCACTGTGGAGAGTGGAGCATATTCCAGTACTGATACATATTAGGACTATGATACAACAACCTAAGGATGAAAGATCTACTACTATTTGGTGTGGCCTTTTGAGTTTTCAGCATTTCAGCACTTGTGCTTGTCTGGTTGTAACTTATTTGCTGGCTTGGTCTTGATTGCTCATAGCTATCTTTAGTTTAAGTAACTGCAGCTTGCCAGCTTGAAACTTGAAAGCCCCTGAATCTCTAGTCTCTCATTGTTGCATATCCTTATCAATTGGTGGCAAGTAGACCTTTGTTAGCCTGCCAGCTTGACCTATGAACAACATTTTTTAATTTATACTGTGATATTTTGTTTTGTTTTTCTTCAATTTATTACCATGAAGTAATTTCAAATTTCAAGAGTCAGTTTCATGGCTGATTCTGAGTGGCCTGTGCCCAAGTAATCAATGGTGGAATAATGATCTTTGATCCCCATCATTTGTGACTTTTGACATTTTCATGAGCCCATGATGAAAAATAGTTGATGCTTGATAGTTGGGAGATCACATGGTATTTATAGGTTTTTCCATCTTTTGACTGCTACTAGTTAAATACTTAAACTCAAGTTGTTCCAGCTAATCCTCCTCAAGTCATCATTACCCAGATACTTGCCTATGGCAGTTATTTGTAATACATTTGTACTTGTCCAGTTAGGACCACTCAATCAAAGCTATGAAGATCAAGATTGGGCATGTCCTGTGTCCCATTCATTTAGTCCTGATGTGCATGAATCAGAGAACTATGTTCAATTTTTATTTAAATATGTGACTAATACGTGATGCCTTTGTTGCTTGTCATATATTCCTCAAAAGTATATCTCAAGATTATGTACATGTTCCAACTTTAATATTAGGAGATGATCATTTAGTAGATTGAATAATGCTAAAATAGCTCTTTTCCTATTAAAACATTTATTGTTTATAATTTTTTTGAAATATGTTATGTTTTCTGACTCAAAAAATTGTTTCATAGGTAAATGCATCAGATGTTATTATATTGGAAGGCATCCTTGTTTTCCATGAGCCTCAAGTCCGTGACTTGATGGACATGAAGATTTTTGTGGATACAGGTTTCTATCTTTCTTTCTTCATTTTTCCACTATGTTTGTAAGATGGCAATTCACCTTTGGCACCATATCTGAAGTTCCAACTTCAGGTTTTTATTTTTATTTTCATTTATACTGTCTGCCCTACCTATAAGAAATTGCTTGTCTGATGCCTGATGGAGCCCACAACTTTTATGAATTGAATGCCAGCGGCTTCGATTGGTCTTAAGTGTAAGAATTTAGTTAGTTTCCATGTTCTTTATATAGGTACTTTTCTCTTGCAGTAATTTGTTCTTGGTGGGATGTAGTATTTATTGCCATAAAAAGCAGCCATGGTGGTTGTTATACTAGTTTAGAGAGTCAGGTGCTATAATATGGATATTATGACACATCAACAAATTTTGGATGATAAAAGCAGATACAATTTTTGAAACTCCAATTTCATTGTACTCTATGAAACATAATGGGCACTTCAAAGTTCAAACCCATTTCGATGCAATCAATTGTAAAAGAAAATAGCTTGAACAGTTAAACTCCCACCTTAAGCTACTATGATTCCGTGATTATGAGATCCTGGTTGGTTAATCCTATCCTTGTTAGATTAAAAAGAAATAAATAAAATTTGTCTTAGTATTGATCATATATAAGAAACTCGTTTTCCTCGAGCAAAGAAAAAGAAGGAATGCAGTCAAACAGGAAAATCTTTTTTGAATTCACTTCAGAATGAATCTACTTTGATTGGAACAAGCTATTCAAAACTTCTAGGTCTGTTTGATGATGGATTGTGAACAGGAATATATAAAAATAATGTAAGAATCTAGAGTCCTCTCCTCTTTTGGTATTAGCTCTAGTTGCCAAGGTTATTAACAACAAACGATGGTATAGAAAGAAAGGTCCTCACTATTACATAATCGGTAGTGGGTTTTAATGGTCTTGTACTTTAAAAGTGTATATAGGAGGTATTTGTTCATTCGGAATCAATTCCAATGAACTAGAAGAAAAGTTCATGTTTGATATATATTTGCATCAACCTTCATCTCTCTGCTACATAATTCGTCTCTAACTTTTGCTGTCTCACATATGTTGCATTTAGATGCTGATATTAGGCTTGCTCGAAGAATAAGGCGTGACACAGTTGAGAGAGGTAGAGATGTGAGCTCAGTGCTTGAGCAGGTAGAGTTTTCTATTGTCTTTTATTTTGCTTCTCTGTTGTTATGCACACTCATATTGAAATGAAAAGAGCTTTTGTAAGATTTATCTATATGCACTCTTTGTATTTATAGTATCAACATATATGGTTTCACTTTACAAATTATTCCATACAATTTGAGTAGTTTTGAACTTCTATGCATTGGTTATAACTTATACCTCGGGACACAATGCAGCTAAAAGAGGCTCTATGAGCTAAGTTTAGTTTAGTTTTGAAGGTTGGAGCAAAATATGAACATTTCTTTTGTTTGGAGCAAAATATGAACATTTCTTTCGTTTTGACCTTCCTAACCTAAGTGATATACAAAGGTTTCATTATATGCACTAACCCATAAAATTCTAGTGGTATCTACTATCTATGTCGAAGAAATAATGGTTTTCTCATACAAATTAAACAGAATTATTCTCTTGATTGCGCCATCTTTATAAACTTATAAGATGCATTGCAAATTTGTACAACACTATTTGTTCATAAGTGTCTCTTTTTATGTTAAAGTTCTTTACCACATCTTTCAGCTTTACATTGGGCTTTGGTACCTTGAATAAAAACACACAAACTTTGCCTAATGAGAATTTTCATCATCTACTATGCTAAATTTTACATAGATTATATGGTATTGCAGTATGGACGGTTTGTCAAGCCTGCATTTGATGATTTTGTACTCCCATCGAAGAAATATGCCGATGTGATCATACCACGTGGAGGTGATAACCATGTTGCCATAGATCTCATTGTACAGCATATCCGAACAAAGCTTGGTCAACACGACTTGTGCAAAATCTATCCTAATGTATATGTTATTCAGTCAACATTCCAGGTGATTTTCTTTGTTAAACTGCTTTTAGGGTGATTAGAAGGAACTCACTAGATATTTTCTAGCCTGTCATGCTTAAGTGAATTTGTCTTACAATGTACTAATGATTCTAAATGCTCTTTTGAGCAGATACGAGGAATGCATACACTTATTCGTGATAGGGACATAACAACACCTGATTTTGTCTTCTATTCAGATCGGCTTATACGGCTGGTACTCTAATAAACTGTGTTCTCCCCTTGCAGCCCACAATCTAAATTGATAGTTTGTGTGTGGTTACAATTTACGCTTTATATAATAACAATCATCATTAGTGCATCATTTTAACATAAAAAGTATGCCAGGTTGTGGAGCATGGTCTTGGTCATTTGCCATTTACCGAGAAGCAGGTGGTCACCCCAACAGGTACTTTTAAATCTTTACTAAAGGTCTAAAGCCACTGAAAATGTTGGGTACATTTAAGACCGTATATTATTTGCAACTGAGATTGTTTTTGAATTTTCTTCCTCAAGTGTATATTCCAAATGCAATATAATTAAAATATAAACTCCAATCATCCTTGATCTGTAATATTCCCACAGTCCATTTATATCAGAGTGAGAGACCATATTAATTGTTACAAATTTTATCCAGTAACTATTGTGCTTCTCTATTTTTTAGAAGAGAAACCTCCTGAAGGAAATTAGAAAAAATATAGCATATCGCAGGAAAGACAGTAACCGGAACCGCTACCGCTAACATGTAACTCGCGGACAACAACAGCAAAACCACTCCTAGGAGTAATTCATGTCTATATACTGAACAATTGATTTGACTGTTTCACTTCATCCTTTAGCTAGAAAACCCTAAACTGCATGCCGTAAAGGATGGGTGTCATTGTTCCCGGGATATGAATGAAACTTATCTCTTCACGAGTCTTCTGGCTCTAGACTTCCTCACTTCTAGCCCATCCTTCAAATGTGATTAATATCGTGGCAACCTACCTTGCCTTCTCCCAGGTTGATAACTAGTTGACGGTGATCATTTTGGTGTTCCAGTTCCGCTTAACCCGGCTACGATGCTTTTAGAGATGTACCAGGTCTTAGATATAACCTTATACAGTCTAGTACTATTGTGAACAAAATATGCTTTTACCACCCACAGGGACATTCAGGGTCTTAGATATAGTTCTATTGTACTACTATTTTGAACATAATATGCTTTCACCAGTTCCTGATATTTTCCTATTTTGTCCCCTTCTGTGCTATTTACCACATTTGATTTTGATATTTCTATGTTGCTTCTGAGTCCTTATAGTATCTACTGGTCACTGTTACCAATCCTATTAGGGAATGGTTGCGGCGATGTCTAATTATATGCAGCAGAGGTGGAACTGATGATAGATTGTACAAGCATCGTGAGAGACTTTTTACATGACTCCTAATTCCTAGTTTCTTGTAGACTTGTCCGGAGTCAGTCATATGAATTGTGTTGGTATGCATTATTGCTGCTTATAACAGATCTGTCATGGCAGATAAGTAGGTTGAATATAGATACAAAATAGGATTGTGACAAAACAGTCCTGCTTTCACCAGGACATATAAATTAGCAATGGCACCTGGATGTGACCAAAGTCTTGATTGGATGAATTGTTGAATGATCCACTATTCATAATAAGAACACAATGGGTTGGGATGCATAATTGTGGCACTGATCAAAATGTGGGTTACAAACCACACAGATAGTTCATGACCAGTCAATTTGAGATTTGAATTTAATCAGGATGTTCTCACCGCACTGTCATTCTGTCTGATCAATGATTAATGAATTAGGTTGGGTGTGATACAAAAGTTAGGTTGGACGTTTTTAGGTTAGATCAGCTCTTGGACCTTGATGATTAACAGATAAACAGAAGAGTGTTTAAGTGAAGGGTCGTAAGGTGTTACATGCTGAAGTCTTTAGAAGTATGTACATGCACACACATACACTGACACGTAAAGGTCAATTAATAAGAAATTTGGTGGTTAGACATGTAGGCATGTTGCCGAGGTAATGGCTTCAATCCCTAGTTGTAGCACCTTGTGCGCATATAGAGGTTGTGTAAGTCTTGTAATGGCTATATAACAAAAGTCTTTTTCTTTTTAAAAAATAATAAATAAGAAATTTGTAGAATAAGCAACAACAAACTATAGTTTACACATGCAGTTTTATGCTCATATGCTTATATGGATAATATATTTCTTTTGTATATTTTATGATCTTTCTGCTCTTTGTTTTGATCTAGGATCTGTTTATATTGGAGTTGACTTCTGCAAGAAACTTTGTGGGGTGTCTATTGTTAGAAGGTGAGACTTGATTCAGGTATCACTTTTTTAATTTCTTAAGAAAGAAGATTATTAGGAAAAGAAGTCATTGTGTAAACTTCGAACAGGACAACTCTAGCAAAATACTCTTCTTTATCTTCTTTTTTGTATTTATAGAAAGCTAATCTTTTCAATAATGAACTTTATTTTATAATCTTGGGATAAGGACCATATTTGCTCCTAAAGTATTAAAAAAGATACAAATTTGTCATTAAACTTTCTTTTTTTCAAAAATGCTCTCACCGTCCAAATTTTGGGCAAAAAATGCTACTGCTTGTAACCGTTTGACAAGTCAGCAAACGGTTGCTTACGTGGCAAGGATAAGGGTCATATTTGCCCCTAAAGTATTCGAAAAGGTACAAATTTGCCCTTAATTTTTTTTTTTGAAAAATGCCATCGTCTTCCAAATTTTGAGCCATATTTGTCCCTAAAGTATTCGAAAAGGTATAAATTTGCTCTTAAACTTTTTATTTTTTGAAAAATGCCTTCGCCATCCAAATTTTGGGTCAAAAATTCTTCATGCCCCTGAGGGATGAGGTATAAATACTAAAACCCCAATTGCCAAAAGACCAAAGTGCTCCTTTAACTTAAGTTGAGTCTAAAATAAGCCATAACTCAACCAATACAAGTCTGATTCGAGTTCTGCTCGAACCTCCGGATTTGTCTTGAACCAAGCAACCCATCTAAGGACTAATCAAACTTAGATGAATTAATTTCCTCTCGCGCAAAGGCCAATCTTCAATTCAAGCCCTTCGACGTTTCATCCGGTCCATCCTGATGCGTGATTAAATTATCCCGCTGAAATAATTAAATAAGCAATTTAAAAATTTTCGGGTATTACAAAGAAGTGGTGGGACGTGGTTTTTCAACACCCCTTAACCGACTAGTTTTTGCAGCCGGCTGGGCTACCTTATTTTTCTTTTCTTATTTTTTCTATCTTTTTAGCTCGTTCAATTTGACACATGTTTTAATGTCTTGTAACTAAAAGCTAGGATATATACGAACTCTATATGTCGCCCCTAATTAATTTAGGTTGTGAATATATAGGGTATTACATGTTGGCAGCTTAAAATCCAGTGTGGTTTGATGATGTGGCTTATTTTATTTGTCACGTAAGCAATTATTTGCTAACTTGTCAAACTATTAGAGGCAGTGGTATTTTTGGCTCAAAATTTGGACAGCGAGGGTATTTTTCAAAAAATAAAAAGTTAAAGGGCAAATTTGTATCTTTTTGAATACTTTAGGGGCAAATATGGCCCAAAATTTGGACGACGAAGACATTTTTCAAAAAAAAAGGTTTAAGGGCAAATTTATACTTTTTCGAATACTTTAGGGGCAAATATGACTCTTATCATTACCACGTAAGTAATCGTTTGTTGACTTGTCAAACCGTTACATGCAGTGACATTTTTGAAAAAAAAAGAAAGTTTGAGGGTAAAATTATACCTTTTCGAATACTTTAGGGGGCAAATATGGCCCTTATCCCTATAATCTTTCTAGGCTTGATGTTCCTTAGTCATATGCACACTTCAGATGCACTTTAGGCGTAATTGTGACAAAATATTGCCTAGAATGATTTTTTTTTTGTATTCAGCTAAGACTTCTTTGATTGCAGTGGTGAAAGTATGGAAAATGCACTGCGGGCATGCTGTAAGGGAATAAAGATTGGAAAAATTCTCATTCATCGAGATGGAGACGATGGTAAACAGGTAGGTCTTCAGAAATTTTATCTTTAGTTAATTCTCAAACAAAATAAACATATTACCATAATTTGAAAAGTATTGATTGATGCTTGTAGTATATTCACCTGTTACCACTAGATATTCTTTTCCTTGCCCCCTGAAGCTTATTTGCCTTTTTCTCTTCAGCTCATATATGAGAAACTGCCCAAGGATATCTCTGAAAGGCATGTTCTACTTTTAGATCCTGTTCTTGCTACAGGTCAGTATACTGTGCATTCTTGTACCATGAAAGTTATTATAGCTATAATCTTATGTCTTTATCTTGATCAAGTTGCAAAATGATATCTCTAATTGTTGCCTGTTTTTAGACACATTATTATAGCTATAATCTTATGTCTTTATCTTGATCAAGTTGCAAAATGATATCTCTAATTGTTGCCTGTTTTAGACATTCAATTTTTCCTATATTTTCTCAGTCTATTTTATTTTGATATGGACATTTTCGACCGCATAATATATCATTTACTTGTGAACCTTTTCTTCTTTGAGATGTATAAACTAACTCTCTACATAAATGTTTGTGAGTTATGATTGCCTTCAAATGTTATTTCTTTAGAATCTCTACTCTTGGACATGGACACTATATTACTTGACACCAAAATTGTCATTGAAAGTTAAATCCTTGTTGTGGATAGGTAACTCCGCCAACCAAGCCATAGAACTCCTCATACAGAAAGGAGTCCCCGAGAGCCGAATAATTTTCCTCAACCTTATCTCAGTAAGCTTCTTTCTAAGTGCTTGGGAACTCATTGATGGCTTTGCATTGCACGAACAGAATCCCAAAGTTTATCTTTCTCATGTAGGCACCTGAAGGAATTCATTGTGTTTGCCGGAGGTTCCCTTCGTTGAAGATCGTGACCTCAGAAATTGATGTTGCCTTAAACGAAGAGTTCCGAGTTATCCCAGGGTTGGGCGAGTTTGGCGATCGATATTTTGGCACCGACAACTGATGGACTCTCAATGGGAGTCTTTGATTTGTTCTTCACTATGATTTAAATGAAGATAAAATATATATTTTGGTAATTTGTTTATTTAATGTTCAATAAAACATTTGATCTTTTTGTAGATTTAGTGTATGCTTTTACTTAATTTCCTCTGTTGGATTGTTGGAGTAATTAATATATATATATATATATTTAATAATGAGCTGAAATGTGTGTTCTCTGGAAGAGAGTAAAACATAAATTTGATTATTATTTTTTTGTTAAAAAGGGAAATAATCAAATAAGTAAAGTTTTGAAAATAGATATGAACTACTTTTCTCGGCTTCTAAAAAATATTTATTTACATAAAAAAATATTTATTTTTTTTCTCGCTCCTTTTTTTTTCTTTTATAACTTTTCATCCAAACTGTCTACCAGAATACAATTTTTCTCTATCCACTTTACTTTTGAAAATAATCATATTACAATATTAACTATTGGGTACACACTCTTTAATGATTGATTTGTTTTGTGGATAAGATATGATTTTTAAATTTGATTTACATTGAATATAATATTAGTTTTATTTTTTTATAATTCATGCACTAAATTAAAAAGTACAATTTATTTCTAATCTTCTTTATTTTACTAAATAAAATGAACTAATATATTTCATATAATATCCCCTAAAATTTAATTTGGACAAAAGTATTCTTAAGTAAATATTTCCTTTTTATGTTCATAATGAAAATAATATTTTTGATCATTACAACAATAAAAATTCACGCAATTTCATTTTAACATAAAAAATATATTAAAAAATATCTATAAAATAATAATCAAATTATGGTCTTCTTCAAGTTGAAAGACAAAAGGAAGAAGTTTGATCCTTTTTATCGAGAGTGTGCTCATATTTTCTTATTAACCTTTAGATATTGTTCCCGTGCTATATAAAATTATGGGTAAATAATTGTATAAGTTTGGCTTATTTGTATAAGTTGTCTCGGTCTCTCGGCCATCAAATTTTCTTAATTATTTTAATAATAAATTTTGCCATGTCATCACTAATCATTAATGATAAGTTGATGATGTAAACTATTTTATATTTCAAATCAAATATTTTAATAATAAAAATTATAAATTTGTCAAAATAAATTATTTGTAATTAATATTATATTCGACTTTAATCGTACAAAAAATACATAACATAAGTAAAAGTTCCTTGTTATGAATATAGAAATTTCATCCATTCATATAGTAGATTTGAAAAAATAAATAAGATTTATCTACATTTGGCAACAATTTATTATTTAATTAGTCCAAGATAATAATATTATTTTATATCATGTATTTGATACACTGCAAGATATACCAATTATATAATTGGTTAAAACCTCCCAAATGAGGGCATGGTGGCCGTCAAGGAATCACTTTCCCTAAATAAAATATCCTAATTCAGAATTGACAGCAGTACAATTTATTTATTTATTATAAATTAAATAATATACAAATATCCCATTTTTTCCAAAAATATATCTCACCAATTTTTAAAATTTATAGATCTGACGCCAAATATTATTAAAAATAAAACAAACAATTATTTTCATTAAAAGTATATTGGCGGGAGATCAATTAAAAAAAGCGAGTCAAGTAACTTCCTTTTATGCATCAATTTAAGGGCATATGTTACCATGCATCCCTAATTGATGTGTTATTATTGCCATTCTTAATTAAGACATGGAATTTGATTAATTGCCTTCACCATTACACCTCTCTCTCTCTCTCTCTCTCTCTCTCTCTCTCTCTGTACACCATATCCAAGAGTTCTTCATGTCGCCCTCAAATATGAGAAGATTGAATGAGATTAATGTGGTTCTCTTCTTCATCCTTCTTATAGCCATTATTTCTACTTTGATCTATCCACATCTATCAACAAACGGAGGGGATGAGACGGCTTCAATGGCCAAGTTAAAGGTCTGTTCTTGATTCTATACTTCTTTATATATATTCTTTTTTAAAATCTTTTTTTGTTTTTTGGGGTTAATTAATCCTGTGAAGATCGATGAATATGTGCTTTGTATTGCTTTGAGATGATCAGTACGTAGGATTTTGTTTGATGTGGTTGAAACTTGTTGTTTTAATATTTTGTTTTTGGTGTAGTGATAGAAATATTTTTTCTTCAAATAATTTATTGTTATGAGAAATCGCTTTCTTGGTAATTTAAGGCCATATGTCAAATGAATTTTATTAAAGAGAAATTTACTCATGGTTTCCGAACTGTACACATAATTTAGAAACTGAAATCTAGATCTTTTAATTCCTAGGATTTTGCTTTTATTAGATTTTTTGCATTTTGCAGCTTCCAAAACATTTATTAAATTAATTTTAGAGTGTGTTTAGTATACGTACGGGACATGACTGAATAAGCTAGTATAGGACAAGCTAACTATAGGATAAGCTAGTGCAAGCAAATACATAACAATAAATTGTACCCTTATTTGTTTCGCACAATACTGAACAAGAAAATTAATATTGTTCTGTGTTTATTTGTTGTTATCACAATATAAGACAATACATATTGATCAAAATATTCTTGTACCAAGCATGATTTTTGCATCTAGAACAATTAATGGATGAATTTTGAGAAGACATGATATTCACATGATAAACAAGTAATTTTACATTTTTACTTAGCTACTTGTTCCGATCGCTGTTTCTATTGTACCATGATTTTTCACTGAACAATAAATATGTTGGTTGTGTATTTGGCACACCAAATGCATGACAAATCGAGCTATCGTGTCCAAAATTGTATTTTTAGTGGTATCAAATGCATTCTCAAACTTATTTTCGTTCACATGGGAATTTACTTAAATATTATCCTTGTCACATGTAGATATTTTTGTATGTTTTTTTCAATTTCATATTTTAGGGGTTATATGATTAATAAGTAAAAATTTTGAATAGATCATAGATACAATATTATACAATATTCAAAGTATTACGAAACAAATTTAGAAAATTTTGAAGTTTATATTTATTGCAGTTCGTTGCTTTGAATGTGATTGTCTTATTAGTGATTTATAAGGCAAAAAAAGCTAATATGGAGGGACACTATATTAATTTTATAAAGAAAATAAATCTGAATAGTTAGTGGTGAATTTGAACAATGAACGAGTGAACGCGAGCAATAAATGATCGATTAACACATGTGACGATCATGTTCTCTTGCTTACGATCTATTTTTACTTTTCTATAAAATTTTCTATGGACACTTGTTTGGTGTGTGTACTGGACAAGACAAGACAAGACAAGCCTAATACAAATCAATACAGAACAAAGAATTGTACCATGCCTATTTACAATACATATATATCAAACGAAATACTCTTGTATGCACAAATTATCAAAAAAAAAAAAATTATATCATAAAAAATAATCAAAATAAAAAAACAAATGATACAGTTAATTTTATTCCAAGTTTTTATTATAGAGACAAGTATATAATTTTACTTGTTTGTCTCGGTGCTCTTTTTGTTATGCTATGATTTTCCACAATACGATAAGTACATATAAGTAGTACTAAGGGTTCTACCATTTTTGTCTTGTGCTACGATGTATTTTGCTCGTCAAACACTAAACAAATTGAGTTAATACAAAACAAAGAGCTTGTACCAATTTCGCATAGTACTTGGTACATATTAATAGAAATACTGCACAAATTATTAAAAAAAACTAATATCCTTAGCCCCTAACCTCAATTGGTGGTTGAAGCAATTGCCTATTTGACGATTTAAGAGTCTGCCCCATTCTAATTCCTGGCTCCGCCACTAGTGTCCCTCCGGGGAAATTCTATTATGTATTGCGGTAACAAAAATTAATATATATAGAAGGATTCATCATAGTACATATATTATATATGGAGGAGATTTTATCTACATAACACGAGCTTAATTGTCCGGTTGTCCCATATTCACTCTCTCACTAAATCCATGTTTACTTAACAATGAGTGACTGAACAGGATGTAAGATAGTGAACATGAGACATTTTCTTGTGTTTTCCTCGTTTGCTGCAGTATCAAAATCCCTCATATATGATTATATATTACTAACACAAAATACTTCTTCCTTCCAAGCCATCTATATTCTTGAAAAATAAATAGTAATGACAAGTTGACATCTCATTAGCTATTTTGATACTGCAGCAAATGAGGAAATCACAAGAAATGTTCCGGTTTCTCCGAAAAATTGCCAGAGACGACAATCTGCTCCTCATCACTTCACTTAGCAAGGAGTGGATGCCATCGTCTTCTTCACCAGATTCTTTTCTCGATCTCTTCATGGAGGCCTTCCGACTCGGCGAAGAAACAAGCGGGCTCTTGAATCACTTGCTGGTGTTAGCAATGGACGAGGAGGCTTTCCAATACTGCAAATCCAGACCCGTCCACTGTGCTCTTCTCACCAACAGCAGCTCAGCGGCAGCGGAGGGGAGTAGTACTTCTGAAGGCCATCGACACTTTCTGAACGAAGACGACGACCTCACGAAGCTAATCGAGTTCCTCGAAGCCGTTTTAGAGCTCGGATTCAACTTCGCCTACTCGGTACGTACCACCTTCAATTCTTCATCATTTCTCGCTAGCTCATTATTATTATTAGTTAACCTAATGATTTATATGCGTGCATGGCATGCAGGACTTGGACGTGATGTGGTTCCGGCAGCCATGGCGTCACTTCCCCAGCAACAACTACTTGATCTTGGCCACGGATTCTTTCCACGGGGACTCGTCTCCCGACAACGAGCCCAACGGAGGCCTCATCGTCGCGATGTCCTCCGAGCAAAGCGTCGCGTTCTTCAACCTGTGGCGGGTGCTGCAGAAGATGAACGCCGGTTTGGACCGGCGGAGCAGCTTGTCGCAGGCGCTGCGACGGGCCGAGGAGGACCCGTTCGAGTTGGCGGCGACGTTCCTCGACGACGCTTACTTCGGGGGGCTCTGCCAGCACGGCAAAGATCTGGACCCCCGAGAGGTGTGCATTATGCAGGCCAACTGTTGCAGGGACATGCAGGAGAAATTTGAGGGGTTGTGGGGCTTTCTGCAAGATTGGAGGAACTACACTGCCCTGTCCGTCGAAGATAGACGGGAAGGAAAAGCGTATTGGAATATTTTTAACAGATGCACCCGCTGACATTAGTTAATTATATATATGCCATCGATAGGAGCAATGCAGACTTCTGTTCATTAGTTTCTTCTTACTGAAATGTAAAACTTTTACGAGTATAATTAGACACGGATAAATTAAGGATAATAGACCGAAAAATCACAAGATTTGCAGAAATTTTACGTTCTACTCGTGTTTTCAAATTTCGTCTGTAAATGCACAACTTTTACTTCCGTTTATGTCATCTACCAAATCGTCACGTGTCGTCTCAACTTAGCTGATGTGGAGATAAACGATGTTTGGTAGCCTAACGACGTCGTACGTGGCTGGCAGACCCATCTTTTTTTTCCTCTGCAATCCAACCTTTTTTTTCCTCTCTTCTTTTCTTCCTTCCAACTGTTACCATCTTTTTCCTATTCCTCCACCACCACTACCTCCTCGATCCTCCTTCTCCTCCTCCTCCATCCTCCACCACCTCCTCCTCCATCCCAGGTAGTTGACTGACCATCCCGACGCTGTGAACGCCGCCAAGCGGTCGTCGCATACTGAGCTCTTGCCGACGACACCCAACTCACTTGCCCAACTCTTTCACTCACTCCTCTCCAACTCCAGGAATACATGGCTCTCCTCCTCCCTGTTCTTCCGCTCTTGGGATCCCGAGATGCCTCGATCACCACCTCATTCTTCTTCGGCTTCTCCGCCACCTTCAACCGCACGTTGTGGCGCGCCCTGTGGAGATAGCATCACAATTGACCTCTCGGCACGCAAGCCAGCAGGGGCTTTCCCTCAACCTATATATCTTTGCATGAACTGGCGGCGGTTGATGCGCCGAGGATTACTCCTCTAGCGAACAACTTAGAGTTGAAAGGCCCCGGTGCAGATGTCACTGAGAACAACACGAATCTCTCGACGGCAGAGAAGAAGTAGCTTCAAATGAAGAAGACGAACCTGGTCAATATGCTCGAGGAGGTAATTAAAGATCAAATTTTTAGCATCAAACAACAAAAAATTAATCATCAAACAACAGAAGAAGGTGAGTGAACCGAAGATGGCCACGTAGAAGAGTTGAAACAAAAGAATTAACTTCACACTACACCTAGCTAATAAAAGAATTAAATTTCTTATATAATTAACTTCACAGTACATCCACGAGCACACCTTGCCCCGCGTCGTCCACAAGGACGTTAGTCCAGCAATGTCCTCTTGGACTACCGCTTCTGCGCCAAGGTCGCCAACTTCAGCCTCGCACGCACCGGCTAACGCCGTCACCTCCAACATCGTCGGCACGCAAGGATACATCGCGCCTGAGTACCTGGCCGACGGTGTCATCACCGCCAAGGTCGACGTCTTCGCCTACGGGGTGGTTTTGCTCAAGCTGGTGTCAGGACGACCAGTGCTCGACATGTTGGGGTGGGCGTTGTGGGCAGAGGAGGCATTGTCAGGCGGCGATGAAGGAGGAGAGGTGGAACGAAGGGTGCGACCTCCGCCGATGAGGATCTGAGGGAGCTCATACGTGTCGCCTCGCTGAAGCGCTCCGGCTCGCTAGGCCTCGCCACGTGCACGGCAACTCCTCCTCCGCTCTGCATGGCACCGGCGGTGCCGAGGAGCCAAAGTGTGGTCGTCGGGAGGAGGAGGAGGAGGAGGAGTAGTACGAGTTTCGAGTAGCATATTGGAATCTATTTTTTTTACAGGTCTTGGGTACCTTGTTGGAACATGTTCATTTATAGGTTCCTCGGTACATGCTCAGGGTACCATATTGGAATTTGTTCATTTACAGGTTCTAGGGTACAGGTTTCGAGTACTAATTTCGATTCTGATTCTGGGTACTTGATATGTTGGATCCAAAATCGAAATTGGTTTAATTGGTTCCTTAAGTTTTATTCTGGACCCTACCTAAATTTAATCCAATAGGGGTGTGCATGGGTACCAAGTAAATCCGAAACCGATCGAAATCTACCCGATCAAGGTAAACCCGAATTAAATTCGAGTAGGGTCTGGTATAGATAAAACTTAAGGAATTGGTTAAAATCGATACCGCAATTCCAAATCCAATACATCAAATACCCAAAAACCGAAATATGTACCTGGAACCTATTCATTTACAGGTTCCAAGTAGATTCCAACATGATACCCAAACTTGTACGACACCATAGATTTCTATTAGGGTCCGATTTCACGTCCCAACATGGTAGAGTCTGAATCCTAAACCTAGGAACTGGACCTATACATGGTATATGATCTATAGGTCCAAGTATCATGAAAAATATAGAGTATTCGGACTCGCTCACTCTTAGATTTTAACTAATTCTAGATCTATCCGGTACTCATGCACACCTCTGTTGACTTTTATATATATATATATATACATACACGCACACTGCTTATATAGGTCAATTATTGCAACATTTAGGTTTTTTTTAAATAATAATAATAACTGAGTAACCCACTAACCCTGCATCATTCCAAATTTGGACTCAAGAATTAAAAGATGGAGTGCGGTTCAATTTCACGTATTTGGACCAATGCTGGTTCGAATCGGTTCGGAGTAAACCGGCCAAGATCCCCAAAATTCCAATCCTTTGCGTGGGTGAGAGACAATTCACAGATCAAAGTTATCCCTCACGCGGTCGGCCGAAGCAACGCTGGGCTCGATCAAGTGGTGGCCCGCTTCCCGCGGTCCTAAACCTGACCCCTGACCCCGTTCCATCCTCATCTTCCAATCCGTCTCGGCACCGTCCACATGTCGAATCCGACGGTCAATATGCCGGTTCATCTCCCGACGATTCATTCTTGGACGGCTACGGAAGCATGTGAAACGGGGGGCATCCGATCCAGTTGCAGCATTATCTTGCTGGTCCACTTTTAGCCAATCCGGCAAAAAAAGAGACGAAATGGCACCGGAAGCGTCGCGCGCCTTTCGCCCCTCCAATGTTTCCGTCGTCCTCTCTTCTCTCTCTCCCCGCATTTTGTTTCCTGCTGAGCCTCCCCGTCTCCTCTTTCTCCCTTCCTCTCTCTCCTCTCCCGCGCGCACACGCATCAGGGAAGGGAAGCTAAATCGAATTGCGAGTTCTTTTAAAGGAATACATTTGCAATAGCTTATGTGGGCTTCTCCTTTTTGTCTGTCGAATCCACCAATGGAAGGCCTCGTCTTCCTCAATCAATCATGGTAAGCGATGCATTAACTCACTAACCAGGTCTTTGATTTCCTCCCATTCATTACTTCAATTCCTCGGTTTCTTTTTGTTTTGATCTTCGGGTCCTTCAATAATGTCACCGCTTGATCAAGCTTGATTCTTGCAATCTCATATATTTTCGAATTATCAAGTCTGTATATGGCATACGAATCTTACTTTGAAAAGAGGGGCAACTGATTAATTGAAGAGCGGATTTCACCTTTAAAATGCTCTTGCAATGGAGTTTCCTTGACAAATGTGGTGAGGATGATAACGAATCACTAACGTCTTCTTTATTTTAGGGCTTATTTGATGTTACCTAGGTTTGTCGTCTTTCTTTTTTGAAATACTTGATGATTTACTTTTGGGACATTTTTTTGGTAGTATTCCAATAGGTTGATATCAGCCAATGGTTTCATATTTACTATTCGTCTGAGGATTAAAATTGCCATTGTTTTCAATTTACTCGTCCTCAGAGGTATTCAATCCTAAGTCATTTGTCAAATCTTTGCAAAGCCATGTCTCAATTCTAGAACCAAAGCGAAATATGTAAATTCAAATTCAATTTCCTGGGAGTTTACATTCTATTGCTTCATCTGCCAATGTGCGGTTTTGGGCTCTTTCAGATCCCCTTCTCTTCAGTATTGATGTCTCCTTTTTATTCTAAATGGATGTCAATCAAAGCAATTTTCTGTATCATTTATTTAAGCTTAAGACATTAGTGGAGTTAAGAGGAGTCTTGTTTTGATCTAACTATCACTTCTATTTGGTGCAGGCATCAATAGAGACTTTAGAATACGAAAGGATGATATTACTTGTTATTCTCAAGATTTCCTAGATGTGCAAGGTGATGATTTATTAATGCAGGTACATTTGATTCAATGAATTAATAGTGATGATTTAGCATTTTTTTTATATTATCAAATTCTATATATCTATGAAAGAATCCCAAATTGGTGGTTCATGAGGTATGTTCTTCAAGAATATCAAGTCATTTCTGTTACATGAAATCCAGTGAAGAAAATCTTATTTAACACCATAAATTTTGTTTCTATGCTACCCTAGCTTATTATATTTCTGCATTACATCTTCTTTCCTAATCATTGTTTATAATTTGAATAGGTTTTTTGACTTGTTACTATTTAAGCAGAGAGATTCAAGGTATAGTGCAATAAAAGATCAAACAGCTGAGCAAAACAACATTTGATGGATCCTGCACAAGGGGATGCAAAAAGTGAGGATGAGCATATGAAAACCTCTCCAAAGAAAGATGACAAAGCTGTTGATGAAGATGCTGAGAAAGCCCAGAGCACTCTAGGAAACAAAGCTGAAGCTGACAAAGCTAGGTCTAGCTCATCTTCCACTAGTTCCAATGACTCATCGGATGATGACTTCTTCCAGTTGGATCCAGCTGAATTTAACAAGTCACTCTCAAGCAATGAACTAAAAACAACTCACTCTGGCCCAGCTGCAACTGCTACTAATCCAAATGGTTTCCTAAGTCTCATTGATGATGATTGTGTTCTTCCAAGTCCTCAACCAGTGGGTAGGCAATTCTCTTCTCCTCCAATTCAGATGATGGAGAGGTCAGATGTTCCTGACCCAAATCGAATACCCTCCTCCATCTTCACTAGGACTAAATCAATAACACCAATGGAGTGGAGTGTTGCCTCAAATGAGTCTTTGTTCAGCATCCATGTGGGGAATGCTAGCTTTTCCAGGGATCATTCTTTCCTCATGGGGAGGTCTGGGGAGTTCAGCCCCTACATTGGGAGCTCACCAGAGTCCCACCAACAACTGCCTTGTGTTCCAGGCTCGCTGGGAAATGGTGCAGAGCAGGAGTTGGATGAGCCAAGTTCAGCACGGGAAGCAAATGCCAAGGCCATGAAGAATGTGGCACAGACAAAAGAAGAGGGACATCCCCTAAAAGGGCAGCAATTAGCTGAGGCTTCAACTTTTTCCATTAGCTTATCTCGCCGATCCGATGCCAGCGCGTCCAGCTTTCAGTCCTTTGCATTTCCGATGTATGTTCTCCATCTTCTCACTTCACTTGATCAATTCATTCATGACCATTGTTGAGAACAGATGCAGGGATGTTATACTCATAAACTTGTGTTCACATAAAATTTCTTCCTGCTACTTAAATTCACATGAAGTCCATGATGTAATAAATTTTGATAATAGTACATAATCTGAAATTCATTTTGGTTTATTCATTAAAATGTGCCAAAACACAGATTGACAGGTGAAGGAAGAACTAGTTCAGCAAAGGCGGGGGAAACCACAGGGGAAACAGTTCATCCAGAGAAGCCACAGCAGCCTCCACCAGAAACTGAGTCACCGAAAGCAGCTCCTCCTGCAGCACAGAGGAGATGGTTCCCAAGTTTTTCTTGTTGCTCATCCTGCTGCTGAGAGGGTAAGAAATGTAGTAATTCTCCAATTAGACATTTTGTAATTGTTATGCAGCCAAAAGTATATAAATTTCATGTCTTTATTATATTTATTAGCATCATTCCAACTAAAAGTTTTAAGTCTGTAGATGCAAAATGAACTTGATTGGTGACCAACAACTAATGTGTCATGTGGAACTGATTCAAACCTGAGTTCATTCACTATAATTAATACCATCTTAAAAATTTTTTTATCAATGTCGTTCCCATTAAAAGATTAAATCATTAGACAAGATAATCTGTTTATTTATATTATATATATGTTTGTATTGTTCTGCTACAGGCTTCTTATCCTACAAAGTGGAATTTTGCAGCTTCACAAATCAATTTGAGTTCAGATACAGCCAAAAATGCACATAACTTCCTCCAAATCTCTCTCGATCCCCAGAAGACTTGGAAGAGAGTTCACACGTAGACTTTTGAAAGCAGGCTGCAAAGTCATATGATCTTTTTGACTATTAAACAGACCTAGATTTTTATATCTTAGTTGATATACATATTTATTAAAACTGGGTTATATTCGACTGCTAAAGTCTGATGTGTATCACAAATTTGTTCTTCTGGATATCTGTTCATAATGAAATACATTGCTTATTGAGGGAGCATTTTTTTCTAGAGTTTTTTTTTTCCTTCACCATTTATATAACATGGGAATTATGATGGTGGTGGCTCACTTCCAGAATATATCATATGAAGTTCTCAAAAATCTGGCATGATGTGGCTGGAACTGAAAACAAGTGTTCCAATTTTGTGTAATTTTTTTTTATCGCCATTAACTCATCTAAAAGCTTGGGGTAAATTCATCAAATATTTCTTGTGATTAAAATATTTGCTAAATTACTTCCTGTATTTAAACATAGCAGCCTGCTCATAGAAATTTCTATGAACGATTGGACATAGGCTTTGATTGAATGAACATGAATAATGAGAGAATGGATATGGTTAAATGAATACTCAACTCATGTTCATTCGTTCATATATTTTCTATGGGCGGCCTACGCATAGAAGTTGCACTTCGCCACTTGTGTACCAACTAGCGATATGATCAAATAAAAAAGGATTCTTTACTACAAGTAACTGACCGCGTAAGTGCCATTGTCGTCACCCTCGACGGGTTGCTCTACTCCACTCTCTGGCTACATGAAGGCCTCTGGCAGCCACTCTCAACCCCTCTCCTGCAGCCCCAAACAGTCCTTCACCTACACGATCTCCTCCCTCAACTCCAGCAATCCGACAACTCCTCTGCGATCAAATTCCAACTCCTTTCTAAAAGAGTAGATCATCTATCTTTTTTTTGTCTGTTTCACGGACAAAGCCCCACTTTTAGTTTTTCCCCAAGAAAAAGATACCTTCTTTAATTGATTGAGATATCTAAATCCTTTAGAAACTAAATTAAACTACATATAATATGGCAACGAGGTCCTGTGGTTTTTGTTTGCTGGTGGGCCAATGAATGCATCAACCATTTAATTTATACATAAACAGTGATGAAGAGTTAAGAATTAAAAAGTGCTTATCAAAATTCTGATTGATTATTATTCTTCAACAACATAGTTAACTTAAAGTAACAAGAAAAAAAGAGAATCTTTGAGCAACAGATGCATACTTTTTGGAGTTTCCACTAATCTATGTAACACTCGACCGCATATGAGAAATAAACTTCCAATTTCAGGCGTAAAATAAAATGAAGAGCATTGTTATCACTTCATTTATTCCAATCATAGAAGTGAAATAGCAGCAAAACTAAACATATAACAAATTGAGCTTCAATGGAAGAGAGGTGAGGTTCAGGTCTTTCTTTCCCTTTCCCTAAATGAAAAGGGAATGAGAGTTTCTCATTTGGTGCGGTGCAGATTTGCATGAATTGAAATAAAAGAATACTTTATCAGGAAAAAAATTGGTGTCTTCTCCATTAAGCTCTCCAATGAATTCGAACAGTTACTTTAGTGCAATCTGATTAGATAAGGTCAGAGTGCAGGAATGCAGTGGAGTACACGCAAAAGAGATAAAAAGTCAATTTTGATGACCGATGAAAAAGTTCAAGTTGAATTTATCTTCCTCTCATTCATGCCACATTGCAGGGAGAAAAGTTCAAATTGAATTTATCTTCCTTTAAATTCACGTCACCTTGCATGAAAAAAAGTTCAAGTTGAATTTATCTTCCTCTAAGTTCACACCACCTTGAATGAAAAAAAATTCAAGTTGAATTTATCATCCTCGTTTGCTCCATTATAAATAAGTGATAGTGTCATTCTTGTGGTCAGCACCAAATAAACTCGAGAGGTAGAATTAGAAAGCTTAATTTGAACGAGTATTTCAGAGAGAAAAAAATATTAGGTCTCTCATGTATATATTTTCTAGTATATTTGTATTCTCCTTATATATAAGAGAGTGTTGTTGTTTCCTCAAATACGTTGTAATTTTTTCACTTAGTAAAACAAATCTTTAGTTTTACCAAAAATATTTGTGTTTGTGAAGAAATTTGATTGCAAGAGAATTCTCGGACCGCCGAGATTGAGGGAGGAGATCCTGCAGTAGAGGAGCTTGAGACTCTAATTTCAAAAATAATTAAAGAAAAACCAAACAGATTTTATGGATAATTCACTTGTCACAAGTCTTGCACGACATCAAAATTAAGTTGAGATCACAGTACTTAATCCAATTCCACTAAATTCTTTGACAGCTGTGAGGTGACAATCTGCAACATCACTAAAGTAAATCATAAATGATTCCCAGCAAATGGAAGTCATTTTAATCACCACCTTTAATTGTCTATTTATTTTATTTTATTTTGAGTGGCCTTAATTTATAATCTCGTTCCACTTCACCTTCTGCACCAAACATTTTGGTCTGTAGCACTCCAAGTATCCCTTTCCTTTCGTTTCAAGCTTTTCTTTTCTTGATTGCTTATGCCACCAAAACCACGTCAAAGTATAAAAGATGCACTCCATCACATGAAGTTGACAGCAAACTTCATTAATAGAAGAGTAGTAAAAGAAAACTTGAAGGTGAGTTTTCAGCAGGTGATGGAAACAAAGTCTGGCACCACATCAACTAGACTGTTTTAGGACAAATGTGGCCTCTAGCTCATACACTGAAGCATTTTAAAACTTCAATTTGCATTCTTAATTAAGCTTAAGCCATGAACATGATATGCTAATTATATTCTAAACATGCATAGTAAAGTTGAACTTCAATTACAAACAGGGATGACAACCAATCAATTCTTTTAATTATTCATGTCTATCCAAACTAGATTTTTTTTTTTTTTTTTTGAGCAAGAAAATCTGGTATCTTATTCAAGAGAATTGAAAGAGAACAGGTTATAAAGGGGAGGGAGATGAAAAACATTTTAAGACATAGTCAAATAAAACATAAGCAAAAGGATAAAAACATATCACTCCGTCTACCGGGTCTGACTACACAATAAAATATTTTGAGCAACCAACAAAGAAACTTGCGGCAGCAACGGCCAACGCCTGAGAGGAAGAACATTCTTGTCGAAACAAACGCGAATTTCGTTCAAACCAAATATACCAACACTAGATAATGGACATCTGCATTTTGGACAGGAATTAATGTTTTTGAAGAAGAGCTGGACTGCAAGCAGTATGAAGCAGAATATATAGGGAAAATTGACGCGCGAATGCAAGACAGGAAACTTCTCCACCCAGCTTTGGCAAAAGGACACACTTTGAATAGGAGAAGATGCGATTCATTGTTCCCCACACAAAGGAGGCAGCCTGTATCCGCCGTGATTCCCCATGAAGCAATGCGGTCACGAGTGAGCAGCCTATTCTTGAGCCAGAGCCACCCGAATATGGTGATCTTAGGAGGCAATTTGTTACGCCAAAGAGACTCATAGAGATGATCATATACTCCACGAAAAGACAAGAGGCGATAAATACTTCTTGTTGCAAAAATTTTCCATTAGAGGACCAACGCCAGTCGATAGAATCGGAAGTCAGAGAGAAATGAATGCTATCAAGATCCTGAACAAAAGATGCAAGAAGCGCAGAATCCACCGGGGATGAGAAAGAGATATCCCAACCATATTCGGAGCCAAGGAGCGAGCTTCAGCAATAGAGCAATTCTTGATCAGAGCATGGTAGTATAGTTCAGGATATTTATCAGCGAGATTGCAGCCATCAAGCCATTTATCAGTCCAGAGTTTGATACCGAGGCCGTTTCCAATCTCAAAAGACATACCCCGAAAAACCAAATCAAAGAGAGGAACAAGACCACGCCAAAGAGAGGAGGCAGATCTGATGAAAGAATTGAGAGGCCAATTGCGAAAATCTCCATATAAGCAATTCAATAGACGCACCCAAAGTAGGTCGTGTCCTTGTATCACCCTCCATATCCAACCGGCAAGACAGGCATAATTATGATCGCGGTGGTCCAACACTCCAAGGCCTCCTTCAATACGAGGGCAAGTAATAAGCTTCCATGGGACAAGACATATATCTTTAGGCGACTGATCCCCCAAACCAGACCAGAAAAACCTGCGTCTTCTTCGGTCAATAAGTTTTAAGACCCATGCCGGCGCCTTATAAATCGCGAGCGTGTAGGCAGCCATACTAGTCACAGTACTGTTGATAAGCGTTAATCTACCGGCCTGAGATAGAAGTCTTCCTTGCCAAGTATTCAATCTGTTATCAATTTGGTTAATTAGTTGTAACCAATCAGTCTTGTGTAATCTACCCAAACGAAGAGGAAGACCAAGGTATCTTAGGAAGAGGAAGACCAAGGTATCTTAGGGGAAGGGAGGCGCCCTGACATCCAAAGGAGAGAGCCACCTGTTCAGCAACGGGTAGATTGCCGAGAAGGCTAGTGACCGAAGTTTTGGCGGTGTTGATGGTCTATCCAAACTAGATTGAGTTTGGATCAAGTACTCTTTTGACTCACATCAGCTTAAATAATAGATTAAGTACTATATCAAGTTAGAAAGGAAGAAAACTAAGGGGATCCTTAATATAGTACTTTTACGTGGGTGCTAATGGATAATCCCATTTTTTGAGATCGGTCCAATTTTATAATATATATTTATATTTACTACCAAATTTGTATAGAAGAACAAATCTCTAATAAGATTGGATTTGTAAGATTCAGATAAAAAAAGAATCGTGGGTATATCATCCCAATTATAATTCTACAATAAGGACTTGAGAACCAATCCGAAGCCTTAAAAAAATGACAACTTTGGCTGTTTTAAGCTTGTGAATCACATGCATATATGCATAAGTATGATATGTGAATTCTCTTCCAAAGATCACAATGATGAAAAAACTGGCACTTCCGCAAGTAAACTAGTAAATATATTTCTAATTCCATGTACTCAAGTAAATAGTGCTTAATTCAATTATATGGTGACCCCACACTTCCCTTGGAGAGAAAAAAGAGACAAATATAGGTAAAGCTTTAACAACAAACTCAGCTTCAGCTTGAAGCCTCAAAATACAATATCTACAAGATGGTGTGATGTGCTCATCACATGAATGAGAAATCTCACCTTTGCAGTAGAGAATAAAGACGACGAATAATTATGTTTGACAATTGAAATCAGTGAAAAAGATGGGTCCTTCAAGAAGAGAGTGGCTTGGGGGAGCTTGTTCTCTTGTTCTTGAAGCTTCAGTTTTTTCCAAGCTCATGAAGGCAACCACTACTCTTGTGCTGCTTGTCTTCAAAGCAAAACCAACATTGCAAGTCTACTTTCACCATCTATCCACATCTTTGCCACTGTTCTCTTTTTCTTCTATCCAGAGTTTTTATTTCTGCCTCAGATAGTGCTTGATGACAAAAAACTGCTCTGATCTTCTTCACCTGCACTCTGAAACTTGTCTGAGAGATGGGATCTTTTGGAATGCCTCCCGGATTTCCAAGTTCAGCAATCCCTGAATCATCTTGTGGCTATCTACTACAAGAACTAAAGGTCTGGGTTACTCCTGTATGCATATAGTCATTGAATTTGATATCACTTAATTGTCATTGAACTTCCAATGAACTCCTATTCCAACAGCTGATTTGGGATGAAGTGGGGCAAGATCAGTTCGAAAGAGAGAGGATTCTACTCGAACTGGAGCAGGAATGTATTGAGGTCTATCGGAGAAAAGTCGACAGTGCTAATATCTCGCGAGTTCGTCTACATCAAGCATTGGCAGATTCAGAAGCTGAGTTCACTAATCTTCTCCTGTCCCTAGGAGAACGATCATTCCCTGGTCGGGTGAGATTTAGACGGCATTTTTTGACAGTGCATTTAGTAATAAAAGAAAACTGACTTTCTCTTTTGGGGTAGCCTGAGAAATTGACAGGTACACTGAAGGAGCAGCTTGATGCAATCACTCCTGCACTTCATGAAATGCAGCTAAGAAGAGAAGAGAGGGTGAACCAGTTCAGAGAGGTCCTCACACAAATTCAAAGGATTTCTTCTGAGATTGCAGGTGATCAAGAGGATTGCAATGTTCAGGTCAATGAAGGGGACCTCTCAGTGAAGAAACTTGAGGAGTACCAAAATGAACTGCAAAGACTTCACAAAGAAAAGGTACAGTTTAAACCTTGGAATAGTATCTTAGCTTATTGCACCCTTATTAATTTCTCACCATTTCACCATTATGAAAGAATGATAGACTCCGGAAGGTAGAAGATTACATGAAGGTGGTGCAGAACCTTGCTGAAACAATGGGGATGGATTCTTCCAAAATCATCAGCGACATTCACCCAAGCTTGCTAGGTAGTTCAACTGCAAAGCAATCAAAGAGCATCAGCAACACTATTTTAGAGAGACTGAACAGCAAAGTGGAAGAACTCAAAGCTGAAAAGCATAAGAGAATGGAAAAGGTAGAGCTATTTGCTAATTACAGATCCATTGCTGGCATTGAAGCCAGGCATTAAAAAACTTGCCTGGAGAGAATTGGTGTCATGACGCGCATTACAAAGTACACTATATGATTATGTTATAAACTTTAAAGCATATCACACTAAATAAGAGAATCTAAACAAATTTCAGGAATCACATTGCAAGAATCACATAATGGCACATGATAGTTGAGATATATAGAACTATTGCTTTAACTATGTTTTTTTGACTGCTGAAAAGAAAACACTGCAAGTATCACAAAAGATCGAAAGCAAAAAAAACAAACCATACAAGTAGCATACAAAACAATATTTAGTGGCTCTCCTAGGGCTTATATTGTTTATACAAGAACAATACAGAACTTGCTAACAATGTTTTAGAACTGCTCAGCACAAAATAATCAATACTCCTTCATTAACTAAAGTAAACAATGCAGCCATGGTTTTTTTTTGGTTTTAGCATTAATACTGTGCATTTCATCATCAACCCTGCTAAAAGTATACATATACATGAATCTCCAGCTTTACAGGCTTGGGAAAGCATTGACAAACTTGTGGAATCTCATGGATACATCATTTGTGGACCGACAGAAATTCTCTTACATGAATATGTTCACGTCATCTGCCTCAATAGATCACAAATTACGACCAGGAAGCCTCTCCATCGATATAATCCATCAGGTACAATCATCACATTCAAGCTAACAGAGAGGTCATAATTGCTTGCTTAATTGACATTGCCACTCTCAATATAATCCAGGTTGAGTCTGAAGTAGAGCGACTGGATCAACTAAAAGCAAGCAAAATGAAAGAGCTCTTTCTCAGAAAGCAAAGTGAACTTCAAGAAATATGCAACAAATCTCATTTGGAATTACCTTCTGAATCACAGATGGATAAAATCATGAATCTAATCATGTCAGGTGAGCCTCTTGTTTCTGTTATATGGATCATTTAGTCATTTTTAATGGTACTTTCAGTAATTGACAATCAACAAATGTTGAACCAAAGGTGAGATGGACCATGCTGAACTCCTAGTAATCATGGAAGAGTATATATCCAAGGCAAAAGAAGAAGCATGCAGTAGGCAGGACATAATGGAGAAAGTTGAAAAATGGATGGCTTCATGCGAAGAAGAACAGTGGTTGGAAGAGTATAGCAGGGTCATTCTCCAAATCAATCAACTCATGTTAATCATATCTGGGTAAAAATGCTTCAGGAAGGTTTAATTTTGATATATGGGTGTCTACAGGATGAAACCCGTTATTCAGTGAGTAGGGGGGCTCACAGGAACCTGAAACGTGCAGAACGCGCTAGAATAATAGTGAACAAGATTCCAGGTAAGATTTGAAAGCTAAGAAATTTATGTATGATATAATGATAAAAAAATGATCAAAATCAGTAATGAAACTTCGAAACAGACCAATTAATATTGGTCCCTATCAATTGATGCCAGTGAGTATAGCTCATTAAACATATTTTGACCAATAGATGCCACTGAGTATAGCTCATTAAGCATATTTAAAAAAATTAGTTGGTATATGCTCAGGTCCTGCGTTAGCGGGAGGCTTATGTACGATGATCCGGTAATGGTAAACACCGGATAGTGTCATTGTCATTGTAGTCTTTAGTATGCTAAACTGAATACAAAATGCAGCTTTGATCGAATTGCTGATGGCAAGGACAAAGATATGGGAAGAGGAAAGGAAGAAAACTTTCTTGTATGATAAGGTTAGGAAAGACCCTTTTTGTTTTGATACATTCATGAACTTATTCAATTACTATCATGTGTATCTTTGTTCTGCTAGGAAACCTACCACTTTTAAAAGATTAAATTTTCTAGGATATTTCACTAAGAAGATATAAACTGGTTCCAAAAATATCCTTTCTAGAAACAAAGAAAAACTTAAATGAAAATAAATTAACATCACTTTCCTGTCTCACAATAAACACACACATATCAATTTTTACTAATACACTTGCAAATTTAAGCAATTGAATGACTTCAATATCCTGAAAACTATGTTTCATGCAGCAAAATATGGTACTTGCAGAACAAATCCATACAAGGATCAGCTATCTTAGATCCTTTCTTGCTTCATAGGCTAAAATTAATAACTAATTATATGTTAAGTCCAACTATGATTCTATGAAAGCTCAGCTAGTGATAATTTTAGAAGAATGGCTTCGGGATATGATCTAGCATATACAATAACATGATTTATCTTTTACCAAGAGGGTCTAATCTTCTTTTTTTCCTTTTCCCTCTTTTCTCTTTTTGTGTTTGCCAATTTTATCAAACCCATTTGCCCCCTATTGCCTCAATATCTAGCAACACAGGCAACTCTTCAAGCCATTCCCTTTCCTAAATTTTGTTTCTTGATTCTTTCCTCAAATTAGTAGTTTCTACTTGCTAGCACAACATATGTAGCACCAAGATCATGCTCAGATGTCTGGAGAAAAAAGAAAATAGGATATATATCAAATGCAATATTCTTTATATAATGTTTTACACTGCAAATGTAACTTAAAAAGACAACTGTTGCTACATTTGCAAATCTAAAAATATGGTTAGTGGTGGAATTCAAGTTACAGATTTGTACAAGGGAAAGAAAATTATAAGTTGATAGGAAAACTGCCACATCAATACCAAAATGCATATAGAAGATTAAAGCCCCAAAAGTTAATCTGGTGAAATAAAGAAAATACCTAACTTACATGCTTTCAAACAACCAAGTAAGCAAGGGATGCAAGATAACTGGAGAGGAAGGCAACATGGGCCTCATGGCTGGTGCCCTATCCTCCACAATAACTAAAAGTAATAAAGAAAGGGTGACCTAGTGCACGAAGCAATCCCACTTTTGTGGGATCTAAGGAGGGTTGATGTGTGCAGCCTTCCTGCAAAAAGGTTGATGTACGCAGTCTTCTCCCGCTTTTTGCAGAGAGGCTAATTCCATTATAACTAAAAGTAATGTACATGAAAATTGTTATCTTCTCTATAACTGATCTTTTAAATCATACAGGTCCCCTTGATTGCAATGCTTGAAGAGTATACTCTGTTAAGGCGTGAACAGGAGGAGGAAAAACAAAGGCAAAGGGTAAGTTCTAACACTGCTAAAAAAAAATACAATAAATCTAAAGAGAATGTTCAGCAAAGAACTATCCTGAATAGCAAATGAAATATTTTATTCTCTTTGCAGGACAAGAAAAAATTGCAAACACAGTTTGCGGTGGTTCATGGAAGTTCATTTGGCCCTAGGCCAAACACAAGCACTGCACGTCCTTTAAATAAAAGCTCAAATAGCAGTTTCAGCTATGCTTCCCCTTCAATTAGGAGAGAGTCCATCATTAGCCAACACCAAAGTTTAAAAAACAATTACACAAATAAAGAGGCAAATTTCTATAGAGGGCGTATAAAGTTACAAAAGCACAAGATATTGAATTTTGAAGAAGATGCAGCATCTGAGATTTCTGTAATATTTTCTGGTTGAGTGCTTTATTTTATTTTAATTTTTTAATATTAAAGAATGTTGAGCATCATATTATTTGGCCAATTGATGTGTGAAAGCAATGACATAGTTCTCAGACAAAAGACCACTATGATACTGTATAATCACTGTTTAGATTTATTTCACTTTATATCCTTGCCAATGAAACAAGATTTGTCAGTCCTTCAAGAGAGTACTTGTAAAAGAGCTGGACTCGGGCTTTACAGTTGTTTTCAGGAGCAACACAAATTCAATGGCCAAGATTAATCCGCAATATCAAGTGAAAAAAAAAAAGAACTTTGATTTACAATGACTGAAAATCAGTTATGGTAATTAAGTCCCACATGAGAGAATAAATCTAGAACCTTGATTTAGAACCAAGGTATAAGATTAATTAACTTATGATAGGATTTGACTATTTAATAGAAAGCAAGTCCTCTTGCCTCCTTGATAGCAACCATCTTTTTATCTCCCCTCTCTCTACCTTGGTGCCGCACACCCCAAGGAGCCACGATCCGCCTAGGTGTCGCACCCCTTATCATCAGCTCTCTCGTCTCACCCCTCTTCTCCTCCCTTTGGTTCAGCTCTAGAGGGTAGCCCCTCTTGAGAAGAGAAGCTGTCCCCTTCTTTGGAGAATAGTGTCATCAACCTTTTCTTCAGTGTTGCTGCCCCTTTTACAAGGAAGAAGAGGAGTCACCACTTGTTCTCCAGCATCTAAAGTAACCTCTAGTTACCTCTAGCAAGGATCGTAAAGGTGTGGAATTTCACCACATCGATGCCTCCAGGGCAATCCTAACTTGGCTTGCATAGGTATGTTTCTCAACTTTTCTTTTTTATTAATAGTTAATAATTAGGAATTTTTATATACCTTCATGTGGCATTTTTATATTCTCAACTTGGTTTTGATGTTTAATTCTCTGTTAATAAAATTTTAAAATTTTGCTATCTCATCATCTGATATTGTCCTTAAAAACTTACAAGGAGAATTAGGAAATGTGTGAGACAACTAGTAATATTTTCACAGCAACCCCCACATTTGATTTTCACAACTAGTATAATATTTTACAAGTCACGACTTCAAATGTGGTTTGAATAAAGAAAAGGCTATTAAAAGACAAAAATATTTGCTTAGAAGTTAGAATAGAAGAATCATAGCCCACACTCAATAACTAAAAAAATGGACAAGAACATTAGTTAGAATTTAGAAATTTCCTTGGGTATTGCTTTTTAGGTATATAATTGTTATTGATCAATATGAAAAATTTACCTTATGGATTGGACTGCCTCTATGAGCCCGGTCGGACTGGTTGCAAAAGCACCCCAACTCATAAACTAGACCTAGATCGAACCAACTACAACTTAGCCCGAGGGCTCCACCCAGCCAAACAAGGATATTAACATCCTACATTTATCATCAGGGATTCGGTAGTAATGAATCAACAATCTAGGAGATAACAATTGACCTATTCAGGGCATATCCCCGCGGAATTATGGGAGGCATCCTCGTCGATTACCCGGACCTGCCTCATAAAACAGACACGACACACAACAAGGTATATACTCTTTGTTATAATTCCATACACACCATCTGGAAATTTCTCACTTGAGCATCGGAGTGCCTTTGCATGTCACCACTGGAGCCACGCTGAACCAGGAAACGCGGAGGCTTGCAACACCCCCAACTTCAGACGAGAACACCTTATGATCGTCTTTCGTTGTATGCAATATTTTAGTTAACATAGAATTCAAAATAAAATGTATGCCTTCGGTAATGAAATGCTTAACTAGGAAACTAAATTAACCGATTATGCATATAAAAAAATATGTAGCACATTGCATATCAGTATAGCTTCTTCCCGAAGGACCCAAACCATGAAAAAATTACTGTTCTTCGTCAGACAAATGCATTTCTGCAACTAATCTGGAAAAGACAATGAGTGAAACTTCTAAAATGCAGTCAGAGACAACAATCGAGGATATAATTGAATGAAAAAAAGGTACAATGAAAAGAGTTTAACAAATGCCAAAATAAATTCTTGAGACATCCAAGGAGTAGAAAATTATACCAGCATAAGCAAAATTCAAGCAATCAAAGAAAGGAGGAAGTTACCCAGAAAATAAAGGTGGTATTGGCCCTTACCAAATCCAACGATGAGATTTGCACTTCATTGAACCTCGAGCCCTGACACTTGAGGAAGACAACCAGTACCCTGTCCCACCGTCTATCGACCAAATCCTAGAAGAGGCCAGCAGCCACTTGCCATGGGCAATTAAGGGCACATCCGTGACTTGCCGAAGGCGGACAACGATAGTTGCAGTGTGATGAGGACTTTGCCCGGTCCTAGACCTTGACGGAGGGGCCGAGGAGGCTGGGGGTGCCAAAGGCGGAGGGTTGAGGGGAGAGCGGGAAGGCAGCGGCGAAACAGGGTAAGACCTCAGGGTTCTCGCTCGAGGACCTTCTCTTTGAGACTTTGAAGGACTTTCGGTTCTTGGAACGCAAGACCTCCTTTTCCACGTTGTCATCGTCCTCGACGACTCGTTGATCGTCCCGTTTAAGACCTGATGTCACTATCAAGGTATTTTGTCTAACTGCTGGTCACAGTTCAACATTCTGATGTTATGTTACACATTCATATTGATCATGTCATCAAGTATTTTATGTGCTCATAATAATTTAGTGCTATATGTTTTATAGTGTTACATCGTATTATTTATCCTTTGACATGTCCTATGGTATTATTGACAATATGCATAAATTACATATTCCATGTATTTTACATTGAGTGTTATATTCATGGTGTTATCGTGTTAGTAGCATGTATACACTTCATTGTGATCTACATGCAGCCCATTAGCTTGAGCTTCGGGTCGGGACGTATTACAAACCAATGGACCTTATGGAGCCAATTGCTCAAAATACAAGTGTTTAGTAGATACACTGCTACGACGTAGGGACATTTTATAGTACCCCACCGGATATCCTTAGTTAATTGTTCACCTTTCACGAGGGAATAAGATAAACCACTCTCGGGAGCGAGAGTATAAGGAAAAACTCATAGAGCTCTTGTTGATACCATTCTTGATTTGTTAATATTAAATATATATAGTTGCATTGATGCTAGGGCTGTCCATTCAGTTCAACTCGAACCGAACTGAATCAAAATTAATCAAATCGAAAAAAAATTTATACCGAAATTCCAACCCGAACCCGAACCGAAATATGCCTAAACCGATCTAACCCGAACCGAATTATTCGGTTCGGTTCGGTTTCCAATCCGAAAACTAAAATTTTAATTAATTTGGTTAAAAATTAAAAATTAAAAATTATTTCGTAATACTCATTTAATTAATTATTTCCAAATTTAATTAATTTGGTTATATATATATATATATATTATTTTTTAATTATTCAGTTTTCGGTTCGGGTCAGTTTCCGAATTCCGGGAACCGAATCCGAACCGAAACCCAAAATTCGAGTTCGGTTCGAGTCAAGAACCGAACCTGCAACCGTTGAAATCGAACCGAACCAAAAAATTCGGTTTGATTTTTCAATTCGGTTTGGTGTGAACCGAACAATGGACACCCCTAATTGATGCACCGTGGAGCTATTTAGAGCTATAAGAGTTGATTATAGGGCTATGTTATGCATATAATAATGTCTATATCATTTTGATCTATTATCCTTGTGTTTGCATTTTGACACGAAATGTTACAGATTTTCATTGATCCATTTGATGTTTGATAATTATATTGATGTTTGATGCTTTTAGACTTATATATTTACATGACATTTCAATTTGACACTCGGACGTACTTATTGACTTGCATGGCTCATCGTGAAACGTAAACTTTCACTATTATTCAATTGTCATTGAGCTTTACTTTCTATTGCAAATTACTTGTTCACTTGTGCTTATTGTGCTTATTGTTTGGTCCTTTAATTGTATACTAATCCCTCGTTACACTTTTCTCTTATGTGATATATATTTGCTTCATATGGGTAACCTTGGGAGGGGCGCGTGCAGGGATGTTCATTGGGTCCCAATGAATCAGAGAATCTCACCCGACCAAACTCTACCACAAATGGGTTGGGTATCTAGTTTTAAAGTTCGAACCTGATTATCCGATTAAATTATATTTTTTTTAATTATTTTAAAAAATATTTATATACTCAAAGTCCAATTCCGACTATACAACTACCTAATTTTTTTAATTATTTTTAATTAAAATACCTATAAACTGGTCGGGTCGAGTTAAATTTGAGAGGTAAAAAAATTCGAAATCTAATCCAATCTAAAATATTGGCTGACTGTACCTCATTATACATGTCATCCTTGCCATGTCAGCAGGTAAACGAAAAACTTAACCCTGGACTGACGGTGTACTACAATTGAAATAAATTGAGAATTAAAGTCTGCATTTAAAATAAATGAAAAGTGATGATAGATTTGAAATTTTTGGTAAAAGTTATTATATACTAAAAATTAAAGCAAATAAATCGACAAAAATACATTAGCTAAACACTATTTACCCTAAACTTTCTACATTTGTAATACACCTTGCCTAGGTTCAGAGCAAATTTCGAAATTAGTCTAATTGCCTCTAATCTACACTAACAAAACCTTCTACTTTCAGCAACAGGCTATGTTAGGGCTATGGATGAGGAGTTGATTTTCTGAGCTTTCGTTTTAGGAAAGAAAGAAATTAGGGGCATGTTCTTTTTTAATTTTTTTTTTTTGTCACCTTAGAAATATAATTTAGATTTTTTTTTTATTGATTGTTGATTGGGAGAGAGTGTGTCATATGACGTCTTACGTGTCTGCTTGTGATTGGACGCCGTTAGCGTTGTTTGTCAATGGGTATTTCGTCCAAAATAAAGATATTTTTCAACAGTTTGCGTTTGCCTAAGGGTAAAAACCAATAAAAAAAATAAAAATATTTTTACCTAATTTTTAATAGTTCAAGGGCAAATATTATATTTAACATTTTTTATTACTTATTGTTGCTGGGGAGAGTGTGTGTCATCTGGTGTCATACGTGTCAGTTTGTTATTGGAAGTCGTTAGTGTCTGCCAACTAGGTATTTGGTTTAAGATAAGAGTATTTTTTAAAGATTTTCATTTATTTAAGAATAAAAATTAAAAAATAAAATAAAATTTAGAAATATTTTTACTTCATTTCTATTATTTTTAGGACAAAATCGTCGTTAACCCTCATGAGAATATAATATAAAATATCAAAATTTATACGGATAATGTAAGTTATGTAACGAGAAATTTTGTAAACCCCGCGGTTAAAACACACAGACACTCTCTCTCCCCGATAAACCCTAGTTTGCTCTCGGAGGCGCGCGAGAGAGGGGCGGGGAGATTGAAGAGGATCTTTTGAATCAGTCCTTTGTTCACCTTGATCGCTTCGCTTCCATGGATTTGCAGAGCAACGATCTCGATCGGCTCGTGTTCTTCGAGCACGCGCGCAAGGCCGCGGAAGCGGCCTACGCCGCTAACCCCCGCGACGCCGATGTGAGTTCCTTCCTCGTTCCTTTATTAAGGCTTGATTTCTTTTTGTCGGATTCCATCTCTTTGGTTATCCAATATCCCGGAATTAGCGATAATCACTTGTGATTATTGTTGATGGATCGTGTCTTCGTTTCCTTAGAATCTCACAAGATGGGGAGGTGCACTTCTGGAACTAGCGTCGTTTCAAAGTGGTGGCGACACTATAAAGATGGTGAAAGGTTCTCTATGATGAACTTAAGCGCTTTTGTTTTAGTTGTTGCTTCTGTTTAAAGGAAAAATAACATTCAGCTTTGCGAATTCCCTTATGGATTTTTCTTGCAGATGCCGTATCGAAGCTAGAGGAAGCCTTGGAGGTGAATCCTAGCAGGCACGACACACTCTGGTGCTTGGGGAACGCCCATACTTCTGAAGGTTTCTACACACAGGATAACCAGGCTGCTATGGCTTCTTTTGACAAGGCAACTCAGTGCTTCCAGCAGGCTGTGGAGTTGGTAACTCTCTTGCACAAGAATATTCCCATCCAGTTGTTTTGCCCACGAGTATGTATTGATCTTGCGCATTAAAATTTCTGATTCTTGTAGGATCCTTCAAATGAGCTGTACCAGAAGTCGCTTGATTTATCATCAAAGGTACATTATCTTGTTAAGTTCTATATGTTGAGACTGCAATATCTTAATTGACTTACTATTAAAAAAAATACTTTGTAGATGCTGTTCTGTAATCTTATTTTGGACGAGGATTATATTCTATGTCATGTTCTATACAAAGTGATGTAGATTGATGATCTACATCAGGTTGTTTCTCCAAAAAGGTTGTTTTATCACTTTGATGAGTGCTTCCAGTTGGACAAAGTATTTGGTGCCATTGAGTGCTTTTGATGAATTGATTTTATTGGGTACTGGGAAATTCATTAATTCTTAGTATATGAAAATTAACTTCCTCTCCCTTAGTTTGATTAATATATTTTTATGACCAAACAATGTTCATGGTTGTTCTAACAGTGTTGGCTTACAATTCTAGTCCTTAGCTTGTTTTTGGTTTATGGTTTGTAATCTATTATTGTACCATTGAAGCTGTAGTTCATGGGGTACCCCATATAAGAAATTTAATAAGTAACCAGAAACTTGAGCTTCGCTAAATGCTGTTTTGCTACCTTGTTAGTTGTTAGGTGATACTTAATTTTTTTAATTATAGATGTATATAAGTCATGCAACCTTATTACAAATTTATCATTTTATATGCTCGGAAGAAATATAAGATCTGACATGGTACAATTATACTTATGATTATTAGTCTCCTATGAAGTCCCATGATTTTCTTCTCTAGTTTTTGACAAAAAGAGTCTTTCATCATTAGATTCACACTTAAGTTTGTTGTTGGATTATTCATTGTCAAATATTGGTCCTTATCTCTGACCATGTTTTCTCTTTTTCACTAGTTTTTTTCCATCTTTTTTTTTTTCCTTTTTGAACCTTTTATGCCATTCTAAACTCTCCCAAAATGGATTAAAAATAAACTGCAAAATGTAATAAGATGAAATATGATGCAAGAGCTTTGAACCATTAAATTATAATCTGATGTGATAGAGCACATATGAATTGTGCAAAAAGATACCTCATCCGTAAATCTGTAGAAGCATAATATTTTCATACATAGAACCAAACATTCAAGAGTTTTGTGAAGCAGATGCAGATGCTAATTGGAAGGCACTGGATCTGGGACCTTAGAGAAATGATAATTATATATCAGATATTGTTTTCCCTCTCTTTTTTCTTTATTGTCTTGCTCTGGCGTTTTAATTATTATAAGCTTGACTCTTTGTGGCTAGTGGGATGTGGTTCAAAATTGTCAATCTATTGTATATGTTGGGAAATTATCAGTTCCTGCATGTGTTTCAAAATGAGGCCACGTCAAAACCAGAATGAAGAATTTAAAATAAGAATTGAAAAATAAAATAAAATATATGAATATAATGTTGTCTGGAGTTATGACATTTTGATCCTGTCCACTAGAAGAGGAGAAACATATTAATTAATAAAGTAAGAGCTTAAAACTTGAGGGAGGTCTGAACGTGATCATGGCCTATCAGAAGAAAACATGGAGAGATTAACGAAATAAATCAAAATAGTTGATCGTTCTGTGTGAAGACACTAAGAGAAAAGTCTCTCTTGATTGCTACTGCAGAAGGAACCAAGTAGAGGCTCTCTCTCTCTCTCTCTCTCTCTCTCTTGTGCTGTTGCTTCCAAGATCAAAAGAGACATACTCGCCAGCCTCTTTGATATGGTTGCACCTGAAGTCGAGAAGAAGACAAGAAGTTACGTAGACAATCTCGTCCTTCTATTATCCAATGTACTGGCTGGTAGAGGAAGTCGAAAAGGAAGTTTTAGGTGGCCTTGCTGGACCTATGGAGTTTAGTGCCTATGCTTGCAATGAAGTCGCATTGCAGAAGTTCGCTGCCAAGCTCACTTTAGAATCTTACTGTGTGTGGCACCTTAGGTTGTGTCTCAAAGTATATCGAAAGAAACCAAAGAGATGAATCCTTCTCTTACCTCCATCAACGTTGTAAAGAAGATGCTGCAACAAGGTTTCTCTCTCAGATTGCCCTCTCAAATCATCCTTTCTGTACGCTGGAATCGCTATACCTACCAAGAGAAGAAACTCACCCATATATTGTCAAATGAGGTCAGCTTTGATGGTGCAACCGACCTCTGAAAGATCTGCAGCGAATTTCTGCAGAGATTTCCGCTGAGGAAGTCTGGATGCATGGATGCATTGACATGATGCCTATACAAAAAGCCATATGAAGACTCAATCAAAACATTTCCATGTGCGCTCAAGATGATCAGTTTGGGGAAATTGTAGCACTAAAATTGGTGCTGGTGGCAGTCACTCAAGGAAGATGAACATTATTCTTCACATAAGATGAGCCCATGCAAATACTGATATTGAGTGGTCCCACCCACTTAAATAAAATTCTAATGGGTTCATCTCAAAATTAATTCAATTTCTAGCTGGTTCAGTCCCAATCAATACTGGTTCAAATTTGGTTCAATAGAAGGACGAGATAGAGTATGGAGCTTCTTGTCTTCTTCTCGACTTTAGGTGCAACCACATCAAAGTGGTTAGTACTTAGTAGATTATCTTTCTTCTAATTCCGGCAGCACTGCTACAAAAAAAGGTCTATCTCTCTACTTGGTGCCTTTTGAAGTAGTAGTCGAGAGAGACTTCTTTCTCTCTTGTATATTCACCCAAAACGATCAACTATTTTGATTTATTTTGTTCATCGCTTGACATTTGCTTATGGGAGGTTGTGGTCGTGCTCAAGGCTCCCATAGGCTGTAAGCTCTTACTTTTTATTGTTCTCCTCTCATGTGTGGGATTGATATGCCTTCGATCTAAACCACACTAAATTCACGTGTCTTGCTTGTTTATTTGTTCTTGTTTTGGATTTTCGATTCAGGTTGTGGCCTTGTTTTCAAACTCGTGCACGGAATCAATAATTTTCCAACAGCATGTTTTTCTTGTTTGTGAAAATAGAATGAAATGGGAATATAAATGATAAAATATGACTTGGAATAGGGTCTGCACTCTGCACCTTAAAGAATGTATTGGTGGTTTTACAAAATGCCTTGAATTTTTTACTACCTCATCAGTTTATGTATCTTTTCAACTTTCAGAAATAAATGAAACCTGTCATTTAAGAATGAATGAAACTCTAGTGCTTAGATCTCCTTTTTTATCCAGAACCATTGACCCTTTTTGACTCCTTTCTTTTGTCCAGAGTCAAGCTTGCTAGTTTTGGTGGTCCATGAGTTCACAGATGGTGCCTATCCCATTTGCAAAAGCTGTAATTGTCTATTTCATTCATGTAGTGTTAACTGTGGTATGTTATTGCATTTAGGTAGCAACTTGTGTTTCTTGTGAACTAGCAACTTAATTGAAAAGCATAACTTTAAAGAACTTCAGTTATCTTTAGTATAAGAATGTGTTATTTATATGGTAGATTCGTTATGTTCTTATTATCTCACACCCTTTATTTGTAACTTACTATAATAATTTTCCTCAGGCACCTCAGTTGCATCAAGAGCTCCAAAAGCAGATGGAAAGCCAACAGGTGTCACAGGGAACCACCTCTGCATCTAGCAGGAAGGTAATAGTCAGATTTCACTGAATTTAGGACACTTCTAAAAAGTTTTCATGTTACCTGGTGCAAAATCAACTCTATCCTGTACTTGCTTGCATGATTAACATTCTGTTTTTACTTCTTTGCTGTGCTCTTGCGCTTCATTTTAATTAGCTCTTATTTGAGGGTTAATTAGGTGGCAAATAGAAACTGTTATGATTTAAATGTCTTTGAACTGCTAAAATCTTATATGTGCTGATATTCCTTATTTAGCAGTCCATCCTTGCTGGTAATATGTTTAGTTTAGTTGCATCCATGCTCCACGAACTACTGACAGCCTAGCACCTAATAAACAACTATATTTGCGTACACTTTCTTATACATTTGATTAATGTACCTTTTCTATGGGATATGGTTTAGATTTGTCAAGGTAAATACCATTAATTTTAGGGAGGAAGACCTTTAGATAAAAATATATCCTTTATTTCATATTCCTAGAAAACCTAGATGATAAGTAATTCTATCGGTTGATATGATATGTACTCCTGTATGCATTACATGTTTGGTCTTGCTGTGTACAATAATAGATTGGAAAGACAACGTCGTGCTACTTGGCCTTAGCCATTTTGGTATACTATTTTTAGAGGCTGCATGCATCAGATAAAGGGTAAATCATAGCATCTTATAAAATTTGTAGATGAATGATGCAGCAAATAGTTTGTGCAATCATCTCATTTAAATGCTGTCAACCTGTGCTTGGTTTTCTTATTTAAAATGAATTTCTGAAGGAGTAACTGAAGTCTCACACAAAGATGTTGTTTGATTACTAACACATGCTGCATGTCATGGACTTATAGGCGAGTAATAATGGAGCTGTATCTTATTGAAAACGTTTTATTTCTTGGTTATATTTAGTTTTTTTCCTGATATTAGCCTTGTATTTCTATTCTGGTTAAGACATGGAGTTCACCATTTTTACAATAATAAGGACAAATTGCATCTTCATTTAGGTGAATCTATCAGCTTAGCATTGTATTTATCTGCTACAAAAGGCATGAATCAATGAACATAAGCTTCATTCTGAAGAAATGATAATCAATAAATAAACAGAAAGATATTGAGATCAGAAAGAAATAGGGATGAGTTCTGAGGATCTGTTTAGTGACGTTCTGTTTGCTCTCTTTCAACAGAGCCTATTAAAAGATGGATGTGAATTTCTTGTTCCATTGCTAGGATGCTGATATTAAGTTGAACCATGCTAGTTGTCACATGAAGTTATGATCATACATCAAGAATACATTGGTGTATATAGTAGTTCTTAGAGCATCTTTGATCCCCCTATGCATTGCTACTTGCTTGGAGTTCAGGCATTTTATGATGGTGTACTTTAAATTGAGCCTTTTATTCTTCAAGCTTTGCTGCTTGCAAGAAAGTCTTGTGCTAATGTGTTTTACAGATTTTGGTTCCGTATGTTCATATAGTTGCAATGTTGCCTCTTGAAGCTGCTAGGTAGGATTTCTTGTCCTTGCCTCTTAAACTTGCACTCCTGCTATTCTGAATGCACCCAGCACCTAGCAGCTTACTTGGTTAGGTCAAAATTATTCAAAGGTTCGATTAATTCGGACTTGATTTGGTTGAATTATAATTGTATAATTAAGCTGCTAGGTAGGATTTCTTGTCCTTGCATCTCAAACTTGCGCTTTTGCTATTCTGAATGCATCCAGCACCTAGCAGCTTACTTGGTTAGGTCAAAACTATTCAAAGGTTTGATTAACTTCGGACTTGATTTGGCTGAATTATACTTGTATAATTTCTATCTTTAGTTGATGCAACCTAATTTCGCAGCTTCTACACCAATTTTGCAATTGGGTTTGGTGATGTGAATTTTTTAAGTCAGTTATTCCATTATAATAATAAATAAGCTTGGTAACAAGGAGTCCCTCTATTTTTTTTTTTCAGCGATTGTATGGAGTTGAAATTTCTAATTCTTAATAATTTATAGGCATCCAAAAAGAAGGAGAGTGATCTGAAGTACGACATACTTGGCTGGGTGATTCTTGCGGTTGGTATTGTCGCATGGGTCGGAATGGCCAAATCACAAGTTCCTCCACCACCCCCTCGGTAAATGACGTAGGGTTATTTTACTCATCCACTATGGGGATGTTTTGTAATGATCAAGTTCTTCCACAGGGCCTGATTTCTGGTGGTGGACGATGTGGGTCAGCTTAGTTTTCTACATTTTTTTCACGTTTTTCTTTCAAATCCTATATAATATGCTTGACTATGCATATTTACTTTCTCGAGGCCTAGTTTTATTTCGATAGAAAAAGAATACTGTCACCATAATACCATTTGAGATGCTTCTTTTTGCAATAACGGCAGGTTTGCGATCAAAGAATATTGTTAGTACTCATTTTTTTTTTTGTTTCCTATTTTTTTGGTTCAGTGTTCCTTGGTATTATAGTTCTCATTTAAACGTGAAGCATTAACTCGTCGTATTTGCCTTCCATGTTTGTTGGGCAATGTAATAACGAATGTTGCATGGGTGGGGTTGTAACTGGACTGGCAATGGATCAGATACGGTGCGGATATTGGATTATCCGTATCCGCACCGTACTTTATATCTGCATATTTGTATTCGCACCGTATTTGCTACGGATGTGAATTTGGATATCCATATTCGTACCGTTTTAAATGCGAATATTTGCACCGCATCGTATTCATATTGTATTTAAAAATATATATCAAAATAATATATTCAATTAAAAAAATTAATAAATTATCAATTCATTGATCCAAAATAAATATATAATATACTTCAAAATTTATCTTGACATGAAATTATCATAGAGCTCTTTTATATATATTAATAACTTATATGGGCAAAATAATAATTCAGAGACGTAGATGGGCGGTGCGGATACGGTGCAGATCCATAGACATATTCGTATCTGCATTGTATTCATGCGGATATAAATTTTTTAAATTTGTATATGTATTTATATCCATTTTTACTTATGGATATGGATCGAATACGATGCGGATGCAGATAAAATTACCATCCCCTAGTTGTAACAACAATTTGAATGGTGATTTTAGAGTAAGTTAAAGTCATATTTTCGACAGCTTTGGGAATGTTTTCTGCAGCAGAGGGAGAAAGTAGTTCCTTGTTTGGATGTTATGTCACCTTTTTCATTTCTTTTTCTTTTTTTGTCACCTAGAAAACCTCTTTGAGTTTAGAAGGGAAAAAAGAGATGTCAATCCTTTGCTTGCCAAATTATTTTATTGGGATGGTGACAATTGCATGATTTGCATCCTCATTTTCCTAGTCTGTAATCTCTAATTCTTTCAAAATAGAGTGGGTTGATTTATTAGTTAAAATATTATATTTTATAACTTTATAGTACCCTCATTGGTTGTATTTCTTCTCTTCCTCTTAAATTCATCTCAACTATTATCCAATTCATACATACTAAAAGATGTATCTATTGTAGTCCTATGCTTTTAAAAGTTTTCACAATTATAATATCGCCTCCTAATTTAGGCATTAAATCACTGATATGGCAAACTCTAATCTAATTTCACGAAAATGTCATAGACATCTCGTCATTTTTCTTCAAAAATAAAAATGAGGCTATTGGAGTGGCTTCCTTCATATAACATAAAACATATTTACATAATACTAAATTCGATTTCTCTAGTCTCCTTCGGGAGGTTTCTAGTGCAATTGTGTTCTTTAATCTTTATTACTTTGATTATGTCAAATGGAGCTTGTCATTCCAATGGTTACAAGCAACAACGGAATAAGTTTTATGAGTCACATCAGGGCCTTAATTTTGATGTTTTTTTAGAAAAATGGTCCTACAAGTATAATTTTTTTTTGAAAGGAATTACATTTATGAATTGAATACTATTGTATATATTAACTCAAATAAAACTTCCAAACAACAATATTTTTTTTTTAATGCATTCCATACAACAATATCATTATTAAATAATTAAAAAGGAATTACAGGTGAGTAATAAAGTTACATTTCATAATATCTAATAAGGAATCCCCCTCTCACTGCAATAACGCAATTAGTCAAAACGAGACCATTATCCCAACATTAATAACACAATCAGCACGACGGACTTCCATATCTAAAATTGACCAACTATCGAGGATACCGGCTTAACAAGTATATAACTATTCATAGATAGTAAGAATATTTTAAAGATGTCTCATAATTAGTTTTCATAGTCTTAGTGCATATGGCAACCACTAAAAGAAGCAAAAAAATAGAAATATTTCACAGAATACATTGCTAAGATGTACAGAATACATAAAAGGTATATGGATATCAATTATACCTAGAAAGTATAAACAACTGCAAAATGCAAACAACCGGAGGAACATGGCTCAATAATAAATTAACCAAAGCAGTAAAACACTGGCGCACACAAAAAAAGGAATTCACTTGAAAAGTTTATTTGAGAGTGCAGTGTAAACAGAAGTCATTGATGTAGATAGATTTTCTATTTCACTCATGTTATGAGATACAGAACAAAAATAGTTAGTATTTTGGTGACTGATAATTCTCTATCCTACCCCAACTATTGCGGGACTAATATGTTCTACATATATGCATCCATTGAAAGAAACCACAAAAGTGGATTGACTAGAAGAACCAGCCATCCATTCAGTTTGCAGATTGTCACAATCAGAAGCAAGAAGCAATCAGTAATCATTCTAAAAATGTAAAACCACAGTGAATTGTGTAGTTAAAATCTAGTTAATATGTCTCATGCAAAGAAATTAATACGAAGAAATCTTCCGTGACAGGAGAAGTTGATGCTCTCCGTCATGCAGATCCAGCAGCAGGCCCATTGAATGAATCGAAGCTTGTTGTTGTAGCTGATGATTGATTGCCTTGATACATCATAGGATTGTTAGTGGTTGCTGATGGCATGACCCCTGAAATGGGAGACCTTGAAATATGCATGGGACTAATTAAAGGTCCAAGAAGTAGAGCATGTAGTAAAATTTATGACTGACTCGCCTTCACAATTCCCCTTATAATATGCATGGGAGACCTTGAAATGGGAGCACAGGAGAAACCCATTCGAAGGAGAAGAAACATCCCTCTATCACATTAAACAGACCTGGATTAAACAAGCTTTTGCAATTTTACCAATTTAACTGAAAATCTAGTTTCTTACTTTCCAATGCTAATGACTTTAAACAACCTAAAAACTAGGATCCAAACAAAAAAGAGAGAAATGAATCCTTTTGATCAATTCTGATGCCAATTTGATCAATTTCTTCACCAGATTTCTGGGGTGAGTTCTCCTCCCTCAAACCGAGCATTTCTGACAAGATTGCATGAAGCAATTTCAAGGGCGATTTAGCGAGAAATTCAGAGCATTATTAGATGCATTTCCTCGAATGAAATTCATATAGCCATGGCTGGTTTTCAATTCGTACTTCATCTAGAAAAATGATGCAGACATGGGATAAATGAACAAAAATTGACACCGAGAGCAAAGTGAGTCAAATAATTGTTCTGAACATTAACAGCTTCCAGTCCAATACATACCAAACAACTAATACCATAATAATACAAAACAACAAGCTTGTATCTTTACTATTTCAGATCAAGTCCACAGACCCTTTCCATCTCAATAGCCAAAATAAGAACCACTAAATCAAGTCTTATTGTTATAAACAATGTAGTAAAGTCATTGTTTATCTCCTTCCACGTGACTATATTAAATTAAGATCAGACTAGATAACTTAATCAACAACGGGCATGACAAATACTCAAACAACTTTACCATGAGCTATCATCAACCTTGCATTGCCCAAAATTATTCATATATGCAGAAATTTATAAACACCACATTTATCTCACCTTGTATGCTCATGTCTTGCTTTAGGACATTGATTCCTGATCGACCAACATTCAGACCATACAATAATAACATAGCATTTTCTTATAATTTTCTTGCATAGTTTTTGTTGTGAATATGATAATCACATGTATACAAACACCTATAATTTTCTTATAACTATTTTATAGAACTTAAATATTATATTCCCAACATACGATAAATTCAACAAGTTTCTCCTAATTCAACATTTGAATACATATATAAACAATTAAAGCCATGTTACAACTAGATTCTATTATTCTTGTAATGTATCAGGTATTGTCTTTAGAAGAGCAAGTATTGATTACCGTTAATACGCCTCTACCACATTATTTTGCTCTTTTTAGGCTGGTTGGCTGTGATATCATCCTCATGTGTATTAATTCTTTTGAATTCTCCTATGTGTTACCGTTCCATAGCTTATATATCCCATGCCTTCTGTCCCATAAAATGCAAAATATCTTATGCAAAATCTTTGCTACAATTAACTGACAACATCAAATGCATTGCTAAAAATTGGCCACCATGTTGAGCTCTGTATTCCTATCCCCTATGACAGATGAGGTCATTTGCCTGCACTAATTTCCTCATTTTTATGTACACTGAAAAGTGAAAACATTATAGGCCCACTTTACACACTCACATATTGTAGAGAAATAACACTACCTAAAACTACTCACATATTGTAAGCGCCCTCGCACACCCATACCAAACAAGTGGAAAAGAACGTCATCCAACTTGCAAGCATAAAAATATAACAAAAAGCACACAATGGCTAACTAGAATGGGGATTTGGGTAAAACCACATATACAAAATACCTTTATTAGACGAGCGTATAATTGATTGCGGCAAATAAAAAAATTCTTACCTTTTCCTGTTTTCCAACCAAAGGCCGAGCGCAAGGAAGAGCAGGAGGCAGGAGCAGCGCTGTAGCGGGGAAAGAAATTGGAAGAATGGAATAGTTTTCCGGCGGAGAAGAGAAGGAAAGAGATGGAGAAGAAGGAGAAGGGTTTTCCGGCACCGGAAACCGGAAGAGATGGCCGGATCGAGCAGGTCACGGGAGTGGGAGAGGGGCGGGCGGGCTGTGTGCTGCGGACGGAGAAAAATGAGAACTGAGAAGGGATCGAATCGGGAATTCGGGATCCATTATTAGGCAGATAGTTTAACGGGTCGGAGCTAACGAGGTTAACAGGTTAATTGATTATCGGGCTATCAGGCAGGCTGGGCTACATCGCCCGGCCCGACCTGACCCGACAACTCTTCGAGCCGTATTGGGCAACCAAAAATGGGCCGACACATTAAGGGTCAGCCCGAATCCAATTTTATTGGTCGTATTAGGCTATCAAGTCATGCCAAATAATATCAATTTTAGGTTCAGGCTAAGTTGAACCACTTTGAGATTGAATCGAAAATGAAAAAAAACAAAATAAATTTGACATTGAATTGAAATGAAAAGATTAATCGATTTGATATTGAATCGAAAAAAAAACTAACTTCTCGATAAACTAGTTTGTTGGATGAACTAATTAGATTATTGAATCGGAAAAAAAAAACTAGCTTCTCAATAAACTAGTTTGTGGATGAATTAATTGGATTATGAAATTTGAGAGGTAATTTACGTCATAATTGAATCTGATCAAAGGTCTTGATCAGATCCCTCGATTTGACTTGGAAGCTATTTTATGTCAAAATTTTATATTTCCTAGAATTATTAGATAATAAAGAGATGATGGTTTGAACTTATTTGAAGTGCTAATTAGTCTCATCTATGTTTTAAAAATGTTATTGGGTGGTATATATCATTGACAATATCAAACATTAATTATGATGATACGTTAACATCATATATGGGGCCATACCAGAATACACATTGGATACACTAGCAGGCGGTTTGGTTCCCGCAAATAAGCTTCTTGCATTTATATCGGGGAGCATTTGATGAATTAAGTTGATTGATTAGTTGCAACTAAATTAGTTACAATAGTAAACTTTTACAAGCTGTAAATTAAATGTAGTCCAAAAAATTCGCAAGTTAAATTCGTAGCCTACAAATGATAAAGCTCTTTCTCTCTCTCTTTCTTTTACTCGCGCACGGCAACCTCCCTCTTCACTCAAGACTCTCACAACAATCTTTTTTCACTCGCGATACCCTCCTCTTGCTCGCGACAACTTTCCTCTTTTCTTAGCTCACAAAAGCCTTTTCTCACTCATGACAGTCTCTCTCTTCTTTTAGCTCGTAATAACTTCCCTCTTGCTCACAACGGCTTTCCTCTCACTTGTGATAATATTTTTTTAGCCCGCAACAATTGTATGTCTTCTCTATTTGCGATCAATCAAACGCTTACAAATAAAAGTTGCAAGTTTATTTATAGACAATCAAATAGTAAGTTGCAACTTCTATTCGTGTGCATTTATTTTTGCAAGTAAATATTTTTTGCAGCATTTGTATTTGCAAGGAACCAAACGCCTCGTAGACGAATGCTTAATTCACCGTGGATTCCTTTGATACATTGGATGCACTTACATCAATTATTTCTCAAAGAGTCTTTGGGTATTTAATTTACTAAAGATGTTCATCAATAATGCCATTATTAAAGGTCCTTATATATATAACTCGCCTAAACTCGATTTGAATCTAACTTAATCATGTTGAATATCGGATATTTTTTTAAAAAAAATGAATTTTGATCAGATTTTGAATATATATATAACAAACCAATTCTGATTTAATCCTATCCAAAAGTAATCAAAAATAAAAATAAAAATAATTAGAAAAATCTCAATTTGATCCAACCCGAAATTAAAAAAAAAAGTTGTTCAAAACTTATCTAAATACCAGTTATGAATACGCTCACGGGGATAAAAAAAAATCAATCCAAAATTTCAATCCAATCACATCATATTTTCGAAAACTTAGGTCGGGTACTAAATTTGGAATGCAACTCAAAATTTTTAGTTCGAGTCGGATTCGAGCGGAAGCCCAATGGAAACCAACCTCGATCCCATCCCATCCCTAGCCATCATTGATCAAGTCAATAAAAAAATTCAAACATTAATGCCCAAATTAGTTTAATCAAGTACTAATTCAAAATTAAATTAAAATAACATCGTGATCTTATAATTGTTGTCGATCTGAACCGAAGGCCAATAGGTAGATCAGTTGAAGGTTCCCCATTCGACACTGAAATTGTTAGTATCCTCCCGTGACAAACTCAAGCCGAAAAACAAAAAAAATAATTCCAAAGTTGATGGAAGGAGGGGGCCGGCCGGGAGCGGTCGTGGTCTGCGGAAAGAAGCGCCGACGACGATACGTCGAACACCATGTGGGCACGGTGGATGGGTGGGGGTGGTTCGGGTGACATTTAAGGCTTGCTGGTGAGCAACATGGGCTGTTGGTTTTCCCCTCCCCCACCACCAAATTCTCTTCCATTCTAATCTCCCCCCTCTCAAAAATCCAAATTAGCAAATGACACCCATTGATGAATGAATCCACTATACTGTTTTGGGCATGCAGTGCAGTGCAAAGAAAGTGATGATAGGGTTGCAGAATGGCAATCACCAGTACTACTGCCCACTAACATTTACTTGGCATTAGCTCTAGGGTTAGGGCTGGTGCACTGACCTACTACTCACTGGTACAAAACCATGACATGGTTGGTAGGGTTAGGAACCCATTAATTCTTGACTTTCATTAAAAATGTCATTTTAGTAAATGGCCGAAAAGACTATTTCATTTCATTATAATTAAAAATGTGTATGGTGAAAATTTATTGGTGATTAATTGCGCTATATTTGTTAAAGATATTAGAAAGGGGGGGAGGTTTTTTTTTTTTTTTTTTTTACCGTGAGTACTTAGTAAACTCAGAATCGATTAAAAACTATTCGATCGGATAGAATTCAGATAGATCCGAATTAAATTCGGATAAGGTCCAAGATAAAATTTAAGGAACCGATTAAAATTGATTTTGATTCCGGATCGAACGCATCGGATATCCAAAATCGAAATCGATACCCAAAATATGTACCCCAAAACTTATAAATGAATAATTTCCAATAAAATACTTGAAATCAGATTATTATAAGTTTCAATATGATAGGATCTGAGTCCAAAATTTAAGAATCGATCAGATACATGATAAGATCTAAGTATCATGAAAAATACAAGTAAACGGTCCGCTCGCCCCTAATTAGGAATTTACATGTATACCATAACAATTAATTTACATTAATCTGTCATTAATATAATAACAAAAAAAAGTACAATCTGGCATTATTACATTTTTAAAATATTACACATATACCCCTCTGTACTTAATGATTTCCATATGTTCTTTTAGGTTTAAGATTTACATTTGAACACATGACACTATGAATTATACATATTTGTCATTATTAAAATCTTTTTTAAAAAATAAAATATATATAAATACAATTTTATATTTATATTGTGCATTTTAAAAGGATAAATGTGTGAATTTAAATTTACTTCATGCCATGACCAATTAAATAATTAATGGCATGAACATGTGCCCATTTGGTATGTCTATTTGTTTGCTTCTATGTATATAGTGATCACCATTCTGTTCTCATCCAAATTAGAGAAACTAATTAAACCACTTTTTTAAACCATTTTGTTCTCATTTAAACTAGAGAAACTAAATCACTTTTTTTTATTGTATTCGCTCACTATATGTAGAGAATTAGAGAGAGAGAGGTCGGTCAAAGAACCTACCATCAAAAGGGGAATGGCCAAAAGTTCAAAAGATACTTGAAAAATAGGGGGAAGATGAAGGATGAAGACAAACATGTCACTTGATCACATTAGATTATGATGTTGATCTTGTGGATGCATTACTTCTCCATTATTTTCTTATGTAAACAAAATCTTCTTTAAATCTTTCAATTACTAAGTCAATATATCATGACAATATTGGCATTGAATATCAACAATATTATTAGCTATTTTTTTATTAAAAAGGAAAATTTTGCCACATATTATTGAACATTAAACATCAGTATATATATATATTGAGCTGATCCTAATCTCTTAGCTTAGTTTTTGCCTTTGTTGAAGTAGACATGAACCACATTGTGAAGCCAAGAAAATGTTGGCTTTTGATGAGTGTAGGACCTAACTGAATAGACTAGAAATTGACCCAACTCAATTAATCATGAATTTCTTGTCGGGTGGATCTAAGATTAAGACTCATTTGACTTCTCCAATACTATTTTCAATATCGAATCAGTTCATGATCTAACTTCTCTTGACATTTTTAATCCTAACTCATTTAATGATATATATATAAAGTTTGGAATTAATGATTTCAATGATACATATATAGGGGTGGCAATTGAAACTGGTTAACTGTAGTTAATCGATTAATCGAATCGCAAAATTTAATTTCGGATAGTGAATATGAAAAATCGAATAAATACGATTCGATTTCGGTTATAGGTTCGCGGATAACCGATGATCAAAACTAATTATATATTTTGATTCCAATTACCAATTATCTGCGGATAATCGAATCCAAAACCGTTATAAATAATTATTTTGATAATTTTTAGATACTGCAAAATCTAATTTCTTACAAGTTATTCATTTACTAATCGGTTAACCAGTTAGTAAAAGGGTAATTGGTCCACTTCGAATTGAATTAATTGGTCAATAAACGGGTAATTGATTCTATTCAAAGCGAACTAACCGATTTTAATTATCCGTCGGGAATAATCGAAATCGGCCGGGCTCAGTTTCGGTTTCAAATACAAGTTTTTGAAATCGAATGATTTTAATTTGGGTTTTGGTTAATAGGTTTTTAATCGATTTTAATTTTAATTTTTCAAAAAACTAGTATCTAAAATCGAAATCGAGCTCAGCCAGGTTCAATTATCCCTAGATACATATAGTAGACTTTCGAATCAATTAATTATGTTTTTTTTGGTAAAAAAAAGAATGAGCAGTTCAAGACGAGAACATAAAATTGCTTGTTTGTCATTGGAACAACACGTTTAATTTTCTTGTATTTCTCCCTCATTATTTTAGACCTCTCTTACACGTCGGCGACAAATGACCTCCTCAAGGTCACGCCGGTAACAAGTGACTTTTATTTGTGATCAATTCCAAAAAATACTCCATGTTCACCCCCGACATGACTCAGAGTGATTCTTTAATATAAAATAAAAAATATTAATTTATATTATTTAATATAAATTAAAATGACTTTTTATATTTTTAAATAAAAAATATTATTTTAATTCATGTCAAAATGCCACATCATCATCTTAACGATATTGTTGACGGAGAGTTGACGGAATGATGTAATTGAAACAAATGTTAAAGTTCGAAATATAATTTAATAATATTTTAGAATTGACTATAAATGAGACAAAATGCATAGTTCAAAATATATTAACGTAATTATCTTCTTCTTACTTTTTTTTTTATTCACATACTGTATGAAACAAACATGTTACAAATATTTATTCTTTACTTATTTGTACCGGCTTGTCTTATTTAATCCTGTCCTATTATGTCTAGTACATGTATCAAACACATCCTTTTATCTATTGAACAAACTAATTATATATTCATATTTTCTATAATCATTGAGTTTAAAATCAATCCTACTAATTCAGATTAATATCATAAATGACCATAATTATAGTTTGGTCAAACTTTCATATTTTTATTAATTTTAAACCAAATTTGATTAATTGATTGGGCCAACCACGTTAAATTCATGCCACCTAATATATTTAAGAGGTAACCTACATTTATAAACATTACATAGAACATTAAGTTATAATATAAAAGAACCAATATTTTCAAAATTGGACTAGAACGCCGATTTATCGATTAATCAAGACCGAAACCAATTCAATTTAATTTGGATCATATGTAAAATCATCTAGGAATTGATCAAATTAATTGTTTGGACCTAAACATAAAGCACCGTTTTAATTTTAAACAAAAAAAGGTAACTAATTAAAGTGGCTAAATTTGAAAATGAATGACTCAACCTCTTTCTATTTCAAACTAGGGCCTTAATGGTGTCTCACATGATGGTGGGTCTATTTACCACTTTCCTCCCACCCTCCCCACCTCCCGTCCACCACCCTCATTCCCAACCTAATCACACATTAAATTACAGCACCTAAAAAACAAGACTCCATTATCAAACATGGACCCAAAGTCAAACTAAAAACTTCACATAGGCTACCCCAAAACAATTAAATCTCCTTTGTCAGTGTACTCCTCTTAGAAAATAGTTAGATGGCATGCAATGGATTCACTCCCTCTCTCTAAGTTAATCTCCTTATTGCACTGCATGTGAGAGAGAGAGAGAGAGAGAGAGAGAGAGAGGGAAGGAAAATATGCAGAGGACAGTGAGGTGGGAGGTGGTGGGTGGGGATGGAATCTGGAAGAGGCCAAGGAGGGGTGTCAGTGCTCCACCACCCTCCTCTTCTCCCTGTGATTCAAATCACCACTTGCTCTCTTTTGGTGGACATGGATCCATTCAAGATAAGATAAGAACATATGCACCAAAATCAAATCCATCTTTTCTTCTACTCCTCCCTTCTTTATCTCTTTATACTGTATTCTAAGAATGCAACAGATCTTACTAAGGAGTAAGAATTATTACAGTATAAATTTGAGTATGATGAACTATTGCTTACTGTGGAGAGATGTGATTAAGTCATGAGCAGCCGCAACTTCAAATTGTCAACTCAGGGCTGATGCATCAGCTTGCTTGCAAAGCAAAGGTAATTTGGAGAAGGTCCACATCCTTTATAAAAGATAACTGGGTGAAAGCATGGCTGTAAAAGATGGACTTTCTTGGTAATAGAAATTTATTTCAGCTGGGGTCTCTTTTAGGGCTGTTACTTAAGAGCTAGGGTTCATAGTAGTGTGAAAATTTGGATTAGAACAGGTCTGCCATCTTTGCAGTGACATGGACCTGCAATTAATGACTTTGAAGGCTTCAAGAGCATCATTGATGCATGGTATTGATGATGGAAGACTCACATAAAAGCAAAGGGGGACTGCTGGAATTGATTCCCCCATGGAGCCCAATACTACCAATATTATATATATATATATATATATTCTAATCAGTGATAATAATTGAGAAAATTTGAGATAAATGTAGAGAGATTAGAGATGAAAAGATTAAAATTTTAATTTAACAAAAATAAGCTCATCCCCATTACAGGAGAAATTAAACAAGACAAAAAGAAGGGGGAGAACGCTACAGGAAGTGGTAGAAAAATGTCTGCACTTGTCCCTCACTCGGTACCGGCGCCGACCTCAGCCATGGGGACGACAGCGGCATCGTCTCCGGCGGCGGCACCGCCGTCATCGGGAGCGGCGAGGTCTGTCGGCAGGCACTCGGCCTTGTGCGACAGCTTCCAGTCCAGCGCCTGGCACGCCCGCGAGCAGTAATTGACCATGCCGCAGACCGAGCACCGTCGGAACTCGTGGCGGCGCGTCTCCGGCCGCCCGCAGCCGCGGTGCGAGCAGAGCCTCAGCCCCTCCGCGAGCGGCACCGCCGCCGCCGCCGCGGCGTCCCCCCTATCGCCGAACCACTCGACGAGGAACCGGTTGGCCGGGTGCGGCTCCGGGGGCGGCAAGTTCCAGCCGTAGTCGCTGAGAAGAGGGCAGCAGCCCGGGGACGCGGCAGCGACCGCGGCCGCCGTGGCGTGCCGGCGCTGCTCCTGCCACGCCGGCCAGGAGGAGATGGCGGCCGCGAGCTCCCTGGCGTTGGCTTGGACCAAGAAGCGGCGGCCCTCGGCCACGTTGCGGCGGACGCCGTAACCGTCTTGCAGGCAGTGACCGAGCTCGCGCAGGGCGTCGACGTGGCCGAGGAAGGCCGCGCGGGCGCACAAGGCGACGCCGGCGCGGAGATCCTTGTCGTTCTTGGAGCCTCCGCTGCCATTAAACTGGATTATCGCCAGCGAATACAGCGCTGTCGGATTCGATCCAATGGCTGCTTTCGCCATCAACGACGCGCCGCTGCCTCTATTCTCCAGAGCGTAGAATCGAATCTGATTCCATCATATTCATGGCAAGTAAGAAGCAAAACCCACAAAAGATTAAAATCCATAATACCGAAGATTGAGTACGCACCATGCCCAATAAATAGCAAGCTTCGAGATTTCCGCAATCGACGCATCGCTTGAGGAATTTATGCGCGGCCTCCGACCACGCCTTTGCCCTAACCGCGAGACATCCGGCGCTAGCCTTGGACAACACCAATGGATGATTACCCAAACCATGAAATCGACGGCACCTGACGCACAAATCGAGAAAAGGTGAGATTTTTACTCGCGAAACCGAGGAAAGACGCGATTTTGAGAGGATCGAACTCGAAACCGCATCAGAAACCGCAGGTCCATATCGGAAACGTACGTCAGGAGGGCGCTCATAAGATCCCGCGGCCGGTCGGCAGAGGAGCTGAGCTTGGAAAGCACGGAGACGACGAGATCATCCGGAAGCGCATCGAAATAATCCACCTTCTTCTTCTTCTCCTCCTCGTCCGTCCCCGTTCGCGTCCGTTTCCTGCCGCAGGGGTCCGCTCCGACGCCTTGTCTTCTAGGCGCTCGCCGCCTCTTCATCCCTCCGTCGTTGACCTGTGGCTGCAATCTGAGGCATTGTTGGGAAGCCATTCTCGTTCTCGCGCGTGCGGTCACTCGCGCCTCTGCGATTTCGTTCATGGAAATATATATACACACGAAGAGGGAGAGGGGGAGAAAGAGGGAGAGGAAGCCAGGAAGCCAGGAAGCCTGGAAACGAATCGTCTGCGCCTCTGCGGAGGAGAAATAGAGTTGAGAGGAGGATGGCTATTTATCCATTATTGAGGGATGGGAATCCGACAAGGCGACTTCAATCTTGGAGTAGATTTGGATCTCAATGACTATTTTGCCCCTAATCACTCCATGAAATGACTCCAAGCCCAACAGGAGCCATAGCGGGCCCGCATCAGGACACCCGCATGGCCTTCCTGAGCGTCCGCATAGCGTCGTTTTCGCAGACATATAAAACCGTGCTCTTCTGTAGTTCTGTGTCATTAAATACAAATTAAATTTTGCTATAAATTCGCTGGATTTAAATATTATATATATTCCCATCGGCAATAGTATACGAAATATTAAACTAAATTTTAATTAATTGTCTCAAATTAAAATCAAAATTCCAGGAAACTTGCAAGGACACCCTCTCTACGAATCATAATTGCACAAGGATTCAAGTGTAAGTGATGGTTGAATTAGTGTTGAATTTTAGTGATAGCTTCGTAGCACTAAGTTTAACATTTGAAAAAAAATCCAAATAAAGTTAGTAATTGGAACGGAACGGTAACGTGAAAAGTCAACCACTTTACATGGGAATCAGATTTGGAACCCTAATTTTTCGGTGATTCAGACGAGCCACTCATGCTCGAGGGTAATTAGTTTTTCCATTAATGTTAATGAGGGCATAATTAGAAAAAGCTCCTTTAAGTTAACACTAATTAAGTAATTAAGAGACCCTTTTCAACGGGAATTGAAACGGTTTAACGAGATAGAAAACGTTTTGCGTGTCAAAAACAGTAGTTTTCTGTTTTGTTGGATGATTAATTAATTATCTCACTTGTTAAACTCCAGTTTGACTAATTATAGTGGAGGAATTTTTATTTTTATTTTTAGCAAAATAAAAACCGTTGAAATATTTCTTGTCCGTTAGTTTTCAAGTAAATGACCGTTACAGATATTTACATTTTTACTATTTAAGGACAAACCGCGTTACAAATAACGGGTTAATCCGAACGGAATTACTGTTTTCATCAGGTAGAATTAACCCCTTTTTGTGGTTAATAATTTGTGGTTTATATATATATAAATAAAAATTATTTGTGGTCTCATTCTATATCAAAATTCCAGCTAAAATTAGTTGTCAACGTCGTTTGAATTATTATTAATATTTTATATAATTTAGACTTGGATGGGTGTCATGTTTGACTGTTAAAATTGGAATTTAAAGTGCTAAAATATAAATATAATCAAACATAAGGGCTTAAATAAAATTTGAAAAAATCAGAATATATATATATATATTAAAATTAAAGGACTTCAACAATAACATATTTTGTGACACATTTTCAAATGTTTAATTTTAATTTATTATACTCTATTGATAGAGACAAAATGGAATTGGTTTAGATTTACAACCAATGGACATTTATTGCTAAGATTAAAATATTTTTAGATATTGTAAGAACTAAACTATAAAAAATTCTTACATTTGTAGGACCAAAATGCAAATGAAGCATCATAATTTGAGAGTAGAGGTGGTAATTAAAATTGGTTAACCGATTAATCGAATCGTAAAATTTAATTTTAAATAGTGGATTTACGGTCCAATTTCAGTTTTGGTTACTAAAATCCAAAAAGTGATCAAAATTAATTCAATTTTGATTATTGAGTTACGAATAATTGTAAATCGATTAATAATTATATATGTTAAGTAATTATATATATTTGAAATTGATTAACTCTAAAACGGATAACCGATTATTATCCCAACTGAATTTATCGGTTGTCGGATAACTGATAATGAACTAATTTCAATTTCGATATCAATTAGCGGGTTTAAAAATCAATTTTAATTTTAATTAATCATCAAAAGTGCGATTAATCAAATCGTTGTCATCTTTATTTAGAGCAAAAGTACTTTCATGCCTTTAGTTATTCTTTTTGATAAATTCAATAAGTATTTTCTTATTGTAAGAAATTATCAAAAATCGGTTCTCTCTTGATAATTTGTTTTTTCTTTAATATTAAATATTTAAATTTAAATTGAAAATTTACATGATCGACAATTAATAGTTAATGAGCTAATTTAGTCAAAAATTAATGAATTATTGCTATAATTAATTGTCTTTTAGTGGATAAGACATGAGCGGTACAATACAATTTGTGGGATGAGAAATTTGGATCGATGTGATGACTTGTTGAATTGAGGCATCTTTTTAGCGAGACGACTTGCAATTCTAATGGCGTCGGTCCACGTCCACATCAATACATTATTGAGACATCTCTCCATAATTCTCCAACCCTCCAATTGCGGATGGTGCCGGAAATGCAAATAAATCATGCATTCATGTTTGCATCGCATTCATATCGGATATAAATATTAGCGCTCTTCTCGTGCTAATATTAATTAAGAAGTTTAATGATACGGTGATGCACCTCGATCTTACCATCTACTCAAATCTTCCAATATTAGGAGGTTTAATAATATTGCGATAAAGTATTGTAGAGACATGATCATCCTATTGATTTATATATCATACTCTCGAGTCACTCTCTAATGCCAACACCACGATGGATTTATTTTATGCTAGACTCGAGTCTGCTGGACTCACACATCAATATGTGTCAATCTCTTTCTATCTATTTACTTAAAGTTAGAGAGAGATAGACACATCATAAAATTAATCACCACGACGATAGTGAGTATTTTTTTGGATCATTGCATTTATTTTCATTACAACAAAATTCTTATATATCAACTTTAAATTTTTGATATTTATTATAAGCGTCAAAAGGTAAAGTAATTAAAATATTTTAATACAATAAATTTCGACGCCTCTTAAAGACGTCAAAATTTGTTCGACGCCTGAGAACAGACGTCGGAATTTTTTGACGTCTGAGAACAAACGTCGAAAATTTTCGACGTCTATTCTCAGATGTCAAAAAATTTAGACGTCTGAAAACAGTGCAAATTTCGACGCCACAACAGACGCCAAATTTTTTTTGGCGTCTGCTGCCAGAGGCGTCGAAGGCGTGTGTAAGCGGGCAAGCGCGTGTGGCACACGCACTCGCCCCGGCAAGAAGCGGGAGATTTCCCGCCTCCTGCTCTCTTTTTTTTTTACCAGAGCTTGAGTTAATTTTCATTCAAATTAAGTGATTTAGTTCAAACCTTAATTTTTGAAACAGCTACCCTAATCCAAATTCTTGTTTTTTTTAGAATTTTTTTTTGCATTTATCATGAGAAGTGATAAATACAAGGGAATGATAATATGCAAAAGAATGTACAACGATAACAAAGATACACAAAAATTTGCATTCGTGGTAAAGTATGATTTATCATGGTATGGTATAATTTAATTTTATATTTGAGAAGATTTCTAATAAATGATCATGGTATGATATGGTAATCTCATGGTTTCATGAAATTTTATTTTCAAAATATCATCAATCAAAATTTATAATTCCTCTTATGCCATTTATATATACCTATATCAGATTAGACTTTTATTTATCATTCTTGATCGGTTTAGCCAAAACTATGTTCTCCCCCATAACTACTGTCATTTAATCATATCATATCATATTATCCTCTCAAACAAGATAATAATTTTTACAGTACCATACCATATAATATCATACCATATCATATATTACTAAACCATATTTTATCTCATCCAAATAAGGCCTCAGAGTGAATTACCTAGCTTAGCCAAGGTGGCTCCTTCAACGACGAGTTCTGTAATAGACCTTGAGCCGTTTGTTGAAACGACGATTGTTACGATCCTATCATATTTTTCAAAATCAAACTATGACCGTACGATATTTAATGAGACGACAGTCTAAATTGTCGACGCCTCGATAACATAGGTATCCACAGTCGAAGCAAAATGTCGATAAGTGTGGAAACGTGGCATATATAATTAAGTTAGACATGATCAACCAAGTGTAGGTGTAAGTCTACCGCTGAGCATAAGGGGGAAGTCGGGTCAATCGTCATGTTTTGCGCTAGTAAACGTTCCCTGATAAATAGGCGCTTTCATCTATTTGTGATGAAAACAAACATGAAGGATTTCATGTTCCAAATAAACTTGTGAAGGATTCAAGATACCTCTATAAGTGAGTAAATTATAGAAGGATTCAGTTGAGAAGTGCCCATCGTGATTCCACTTTCAAGTCACACCATCCAAATTCTTAGTCTTAACTAAGATCATTGTTTTTTTTTTCAATTAAAAAATAAAAATGAGAAATTACATGTATCATCCCTCTCTTCCCTCTCTACGGTCTATAAATTCATGGCCCTGTATAATTATTCATACCAAATAAAAATAATAATGTCTTTGTTCAGGGTGTAAAAGATATCATGAGCTTGGAAATATTCTCCAGTAGGAGAAATAGTGGAATAAAATGACAAGGCACGCACGTTTATATAGTAGCTACTAGCTAGGCAAATTGACTTAGCAAAAGACAAAAAAAAAAGCTCTCCCATGCCAGCAAAAATCTACTTCAAATTATAAATTATAATAAGTCAAGTAGTCAACCACTAAACGCCGAAGGCATGTTTGTATAACAAGAAAGCATAATACAAAGGATGAATTAATATTTATTATTTATTTAATATATAAATTAAAATAAATTATAAATAAAAAAATATTTATATTTGATGGACATCAAATTTAAAGAATTTATATCTAATAATTCATTATTTATTATCTAATTTAATCATTTTTATCAACGAAGCAAAACATATCACTGTAGAGTTTGACCAATTAAACAACTTCAAATAATGTTTTTAATTTTAAATGCCAACTTGATAAGCCACTTATTTATCTTCTTGATTCGACCGATCAATTTTGTTTGAATTATCTCACTTAATTATATAATCGGTAACTGAAATGCTACCATTAATTATTTTCATATATTTTTTTAGATATTTTAAAATATAGTTTACTAACTGATTACTCATTTATTAATCAATTAGTAAACGAGTAACTGATTCTATTCGAGTCAAACTAATCAGTTTCGATTTCATATACTAGTTTTTGAAATCGAACAATTTCGATTTCGGTTAACGGATATTTAATTGCGCGGTTTCAATTTTGATTAATAGTAAAAAATGTGATTAATCGAACCATTGCCATCCATAGGTAGAGGTGGCAATGGGTCGGCGGCACGAGCCCAAACCAATTTAGGATCGTGCTTGACCCGACCCAAAGAATTTCGAGCTGCGCTGCACTGGGCTCATCCCTTGGGCACGGGAGCTGTGCTAAGCATGACCCGCGGGGGTGCGCGGGCCGAGCACGGCCAGGTCTGACACACGTCAGATCTAGCCAGTCTTAGGTCTAGCACATGCATTATAAAATGTATAAAGGAAATAGATAATAAAGGTTAGTACAATGGTTAAGTTATCTCAAAAATAACATGGGGTCGGTAGTTTGAAACTCATCAACGACCATTTAATTTTTAATTTTTTAAAAAGTTTCGAGTCGCCCCGAGGTCAACCCGAGCCCGAAGGGGCAGGCTCAGGCCTGGGCTAGGTCTACCCTTTGAAATGTCGGGTCGTGCCAGGCACGACCCAGAGGTAGAGGTGGCAACTGGTCGTGCCGGGGCCCGGGCAGGCCCGTCCACCTCCAGGCTGGCACGACCCGAATGTTTGGCAGCCAAGCCCAGCCCAAGCCCGAGTTCGGGCCGGCCTGAAAAATTAATTATTTAATTTAAATTTTTAAAAGTTTAAAATTTAATTTTAAAAATTAATGATTACGAGTGAGTTTTGAATTTGGACCTCTAATTTTAATAATCATTGTACTAAATTTTATTATATATTTTTTAACATATTTTTTATATGTAACGTTATAACGCAGTACAAATTAATAAAAAGATTTTTTTAAAATCAAATTATAATTAAATTTTTATTTTTATTTATCTTTAATACAAAAATATTCATCCAATGATAAAATATTTTTTTTAATATTATAATAGACCGCACCTTAAAAGCTTGCCTACGTTTTTTTTTTACATTTTTAATAACTTGTAGTCCCGGTGATTTAACTTGTACTTGGATCAACAACACCAGCTTCACTTGTTTGAGCTTCCTCCTCTCCCGATGATGAAGTGTTGTGTCCTCCATTATCTTGTAATCTATCTTTAGCATCCAACCAGTCTTTTAAGCAAATGCACATTTCAACCATTTCTTCACTCATTCGACTCCTTTTTTTCGTCGAGAATTCTATTTTCTACACTAAAACAAGAGTCAGAAGCTACTGTAGACACAAGAACAATTAGTACATCACGTGCTATGATGGAAATAATAAGATACGTATTTTCTTATTTTTTCCACCATGCTAAAATTTCATTATCATATATTTCTTCTGAATGATTATGATCTAGAAAAAAAAAGTAATTCATTAAAATTAGTAGATTTAGTTTTTTTATTCTACGACCAAGTTGAGAATTAATACTATTTCCACCATCATCTCTTAATCTAGAAGAAGAAGATGTTGTCTTATTTGTAATTGTATCACCAAATTTTGAAGCGTAAGATACAAATATAGAATTCAATAAATTCAAAATTTTAATTTTTTTTCTTCAATATTATCTAATTCTATATTGTTATAATAATCATCTAACAACATATTTAAACCATCAATTTTCATTCTAGGATCTAAACATATTGCTAAACAAAATAAAGGCCAATACTTTTAAAATTTAGATTACATTAAAGAAATAATTTGTGCAAATAAATGATGATGTCTATATGAAGAAAATACTTCACTAATACGAACTATATGTGAAAGAGTTAAATTACATGAAGGATAATAAACACCGAAAACACTACTAGAAACTTGATCTTCGGCAACGGCTATCAGCAACTGCCGCTCAAGCCGTTGCTATTTGCAACGACATTCTTACGGCCGCCCGAGCCGTTGCAGATATCTGTATCTGCAACGGCGTTCTAACGGAAAACCGAGCCGTTGTGGATTATTTTAATTATCAGCAACGGCTTTCTGACTGAAAGGCGAGCCGTTGCTGATTTTTTAATCTTTAGCAACGGCTTGCTAACGGATAAGTGAGTCGTTGCTGATGATAACTTATCAGCAACGGCTTTCTAACGGGCGAGTGAGCCGTTGCTGATAAGTTTATATAGGGCACGCTCTCGCGCCCGACCCTTCTTCCTCCCGCTGCTGCCGCCGCCGCTCCTGTCGACGCCGCCGCCTCTCGTCGCCGCTGCTGCCGGTATGTTGATCGACCGGAGTATAGGTTAAAATCCGACCAAAACCCTATTTCTAGGGTTTCGGCCGGCGGCGGTCGGCCTATGGTCGCCGCCGGACCTTCTACAGTGGCCGGACAGTGTGTCCGGCCACTGTACGCCGGCGCCGGAGGGTGGACTCCGGCGCCGGAATTTATATATATATATATATATATATATATATATATATTATTGTTTTGAAATTGTTAATTAATTATTTTATAATTGTTAATTAATTGTTTAGATTAATTGTTTAATTTGTTAGATTAATTATTAGTGTTTAGATTAATTTCGGACGCGCGCCAGAATCGTCCACTTCGGACGCGCGCCGAAATTGTCCAATATGGACTCGAACTGTCTCGAAACATTTAGAAAATAATCATCCATCCGACGAGTTGATATGTTTCACGTACGCATCGACGAATCAGATATGATTTAGCAAAACCTTAGATCCGTTCGGGAATTATATGTTCGTGTAAAAGAAGTAGATGATCTTTATGGACTGGTGGAAGAAGTGATAGAGTTGCACTACTTCGGCTTGAAATCAGTGATCTTATTTAGATGTCATTGGTTTGATACAACAGAAAGGGGCATGAAAGTTCATCCAAAATACAAACTTGTTGATGTTAATTATAAATCGAAATTGGCAGCAAATGAGCCTTTTATATTGGCATCACAAGCCGAACAAGTATATTACGCGAAGTATCCGGCTCGAAATAAAGATAGAGCAAATTGGTGTGTAGTCTGTAAGACAAAAGGTAGAGGAAAAATTGATCCGATAGTAGGAGAAAATGATCCTCCTGGTTTCTATCAAAAAGATGATCTTCCTGCTGTGGATCGTATTATTCCAATACTCGAGGATGCAGACACAACGTCAATTCAATTAGAAGTTGAATATGCTGATGATGACGATCATGAAATTGAGGAAGCTGGAGATGAAGAAGATGAAGAAGAGGAAGAAGAAGAAGAATTCGAAGACTATTATTCAGATGATGAAGAATAATTGTAAAGTATATATTTTATTAAATATATCTCTACTATTTATACAATAATCTGATTATATGTCTGTTCGACAGATATGTCTGGTCGTGGTTATCGACGCAGGAGAGTTTCGGAGTCTCCGATCGGTGAGACTCCAGCACTTACTCATGCTGTTGATCCTCCTGTTGCTGATCCTCATTCCGATGATACTGCCGAGGCTAGTACATCCAGACGTAGGCGGCCACGCGGGCCGAACAGGTGGCAGCCTCCACCAGCCACAGAGTCACGTAGATTGAGGAGCGGTAATATATCATGAATTATGAATCATTACAAATTCATTATATCATAATATAATATTAAAATTTATTTTTGTTGTGCAGGTTCGAGCAAGAAGAAGTGTCGAGGAGCATTTATTCTACTATTCGACGATACATGCACGGGGCATGGCCTACGTGGTCTCACGTGCCTAGCGAGCACGTCGACATGTTATGGCGCGAGTTTGAGGCACGTATTATTATTATTTTTTACATGCATGATGATATATTAATATTGGTACTGATATTATTATTTTGCAGGCTCGCTATACATGGGCCGAGGACCAGAGGTCCTTCATTTACGCTGCCTGGGAGGCTATTTCTCGGGCAAGGTACAACGGGCAGCTGGGGCAGGCTCGGTCCCAAGCGATGGCCCGAGCTGGGACCACTAACATCGCGGAGACTCGGGGATACGGCCCTGGTTGGATTACTCCGGATATATGGGACCAGCTCGTGGGGATATGGTCGACGGATCGATGGCAGGAGGTTTCTCGGAATACGGTTAGAAATCGCATGTCGGGAGGAGCAGCGCGTCACACCGGCGGCTCTGTTGCATTTGCAGTGCACGCAAACCGTATGATAAGTATATTTTTTAATTATATATTTTATTTGTTATTATGTGTACTAATTAATGTATTTGTTTTGTAAATGTAGACGACGGTGTCGGATGACGGGACTGTCCAGCGACCCTCCCCGATGGTGGTGTTTGAGCGGACTCACCGTCGAGCACATGGGACGGGGGAGTACATCGACAACCGCGCTGCATACATTATGGTAATTATATATTTGTTTAAATTATTCATTATATATTTATAATTTAAGTTTTATGATAAATATTAAACAAAAAATCAAACTCGAGTAGGAGACCTACAGCCAGACGGTGGTGCAGCGCGGGGGTACCCCCGAGGACTTTGACGCAGCATCGTGGGTCGAGGCCGCAGGTGGCTGGGACCATGGCCGCGTATATGGCTTCGCAGATAGTGGTCATGCGCGAGCCGTACTAGGGCCACTTGGGGCACCGACCCCTCCGGTCGCTGGTGAGCGGCCGTCCACCTCTAGATCCAGTTATGATCATAGTAATAGGATAAGGACACTAGAGGAGACGGTCGCGCGTCAGACTGAGATGATGGAGCGTCAGAGTCAGACGATGGCGAATATAGAAGCTATGCTACGCAACTTGTCAGGTCATCCCGAAGCAGTCATCTCTTCGGCATCATCTAATCCATCGTCCTCGAGTCAGTCCACGCCGGTGTACACTCAAGCGCTCCAAACCCCGCCATATAATCCAGACCATCCTCCATCGTGATCGTGAGATTTTTTGTTTAGATATTGAACTTGTTTAACTTATTTTGTTTGGATATTGATACTTTAATTTTGCATTTGAATTGTTTTTATACTATCGTGGATAATTATCAATATAAATATAATTGTTTTGATGTATATATGTTGGTGTGTTTGTGATGTGTGAATGAATGTGTATGAGATATTTGTGATGTGTGAATGAATATGTGTATGAGGGTATGGGTGTGTGAGTTATGTATCAGATAAATGTATCAATGTATCAATGGAAATTTGAAATTTTCAAATTTTCTGGTTGCAGGTATACGTCATCAGCAACGGCTTTCCCACGGGCGTCCGTGGGAAAGTTGTTGCTAAAAGTGTATCGAAAGCCGTTGTTGATGACCTACAGCAACGGCTTAGCGACGGAGTTTTACTAACGGCGTTGCTACGGACTCAACGGCCGTTGCTATTAATGTTATCAGCAATGGCTCCGGGTCTGTGGCAAAACCGTTGCTGATAATAGTTTTAGCGACGGCCCGAGCGGCCGTTGCTGATAATGTTTTGAGCGACGGCCCGAGCGACCGTTGCTGATCCGTTGCTAAGTCATCAGCAACGCGACTTTCTGTCACGGCTCTATTGCAACGGCTCGGCCGTTGCTGATTCTCTTCAGCAACGGCTCAGCAACGGCATCAGCCGTTGCTGATGATAATTTTTCTAGTAGTGAAAGTTATTCGGTAGCTTTATTAAAAGTTTTAAAATTTGAGTAATATGTGCAGCAACTAACCAATCATTATTATTAATTGGATCACCAGACATATTTTGATTGTAAAATATTTTAAGGATATTTTGATATCTTATAGTAGACATAAGCATATGATATGTTGAATTTCATCTAGTAATAACATCATCATTAAAAAATTTAAATGATTTATTAAAATATTGACATAATTTTTTAAATTATTGTGTTCTTGCTTTTGAAGAACGCATATATCTAATAACATATCTTTTTTTTTCTGCATGTATATTTACTTATTTTAAACCATCTTGTACACATAAATTAAGAATATGACAAACACAACGAATATGAAATAATTCACCATCTAATACTGGCTTAAATAACTGTATAAGGGGAGGAATAACAACATCATTATTACTAGCATTATCAAAACTAATCAAATTTTTTTTATCATTTATATTATAGAAAGATGTTACAAATTTAATAGCAGAAAAAATAGCAACAGGTGTGTGGATATTCAAAAACTTTAAAACTAATTATTCTTTTTTGCAAAATAAAATTTTCATCAATCCAATGTGCAGTAACACAAATGTAAGAATTAGTAGTGCGTTGACTAGACCAAACATCAGATGTTAAAAAAAAATTTAATTTATTACTTTGAAAACTAGTCATTATATTTTTCTCATATATAAAAAATAATTTTAAAGCATCACTTTTCATTGTATTTCGAGTAATTTTTTTATATTTTGATTGTAAAGTATTTTGAATCCAATTAGAAAATCTTAGTTGATCAACAAAATTAAAAGGAGATTCACTTTAAGCAATTAATTTTGCAAGTTCTCGACGTTGAAAATCATGATCATACGAAAAAGCTGTTAAACTAGAAGAAGATAAATTAAGAGTTTGTTGAGCTTGTGCAACCTTATTGTCATGACCCTTTGCATGACGTAATAAATGACCAGTTCCTCTGATTATTGAAGCCGAAATAATTTTTTGATATTTTTTGCACCGGGCTGTTGTTATGGTGCCATCAGGTTCAATAATTTTCTCAAAATATTCTCAAACCATACTTTTTTTTTCTACGTGATGGACATAAATTAATAGATGAACTTATCTCTATGTTTTGATTTTGTTGAGTGGTAGGAGTGGTAGGAGTAGCAGGAGGCATTTCTTCTTGATCCAGCTTATGAAGTATAACCTGAAAAATCTCCATCCGCCATTAGTAAAAATTAAAAATATAAAAAGTATAAATATTATACTAATTAATGAAATAAATTGAAGAGATTAAAAAAAAATAACAACAATCTTGAATCCTTATCTTATTGATGAGCTTAAAATGTTGTTGAGAATGATTGTAAATAAACTTAAATTGTTGAGAGTAAGAGAGTTGAGAATTGAGAATTGAGAATTGAGAGAAAGAGTTGAGGATTGAGAGAAAGAGTTGAAGATGAAGATGAAAGAAATGAAGAAGGAGAGGGGATATTTATAGATTAATTAATTTATTTAATATTATAATATTTTGGTCGGCCCGAGCTAAGTGAGAGGAGGTATTTATAGATAAATTTAATTTATTTATTTTTATAATATTTTGGTCGGCCCGACCTATGTTTGGCGCACGCCAGGGCCCACTGCTAGGGCCAGCACGGTGTGCGGGCCGTGCCTAGCATGGCCCGCGTGCCCAGAAGGCGAGCCCGACCCATCTTCTGGGCACAGTCGTTCCCGGCCAGACCTAGCCCGAAATTCTTCGGGTCGGGCGAGACCCGACCCAAACTCGGGCCTGGCCCGTGCCGCCCATGGGCTAGCCCAGCCCGTTGCCACCTCTACCCAGAGGTCCTTCATTTACGCTACCTGTGAAGCTATTTCCCGAGTGAGGTACAATGGGCAGCTGGGGCAGACCCGGTCCTAGGTGATGGCCCGAGCTGGGACCACTAACATAGCGGAGACTCGGGGATACGACCCCGATTGGATTACGTCCGATATATGGGACTAGCTCGTGGCGATGTGGTCGGCGGATCGATGGCAGGAGGTTTCTAGGACTGCGGCTAGAAACCGCATGTCGGGGGAGGAGCGCGTCACACTAGCGGCTCGGTTGCATTTGATGTGCACACGAATCATATGGTAAGTATACCTTAATTTTAATTTTATATTTTATTTGTTACTCTATGTACTAGTTAATGTATTTATTTTATAAATGTAGACGATAGTGTTGGACGACGGGACTGTCCAACGACCCTTCCAGATGGCGGTGTTTGAGCGGACACACCGTCGAGTGCATGGAACGGGGTAGTACGTCGACAATCGCGCTGCATACATTATGGTAAGTATATTTATTTTAATTATTCATTATATATTTATAAATTAAGTTTTATGAAAAATATTAAACAAAAAATCAAACTCGAGTAGGAGACCTACAGTCAAACAGTGATACAGCGCGGATGCACCCCCGAGGACTTTGACGCAACAGCGTGGGTCGATGCTGCAGGTGGCTGGGACCACAACCGCGTGTATGATTTTGCAGATAGTGGTCATGCGTGAGCCGTGCTAGGGCCACTTGGGGCACCGACCCCTCCGCATGCTGGTGAGCGGCCGTCGACCTCCAGGTCCAGAGATGATCATAGTAGCAGGATAAGGACACTGGAGGAGACGGTCGTGCGTCAGACTGAGTTGATGGAGCGTCAAAGTCAGATGATGGCGGAGATGCATGTTATGCTACGCAACTTGTCAGGTCATCCCAGAGCAGCATCATCTGATCCATCATCCTCGAGTCAGTCCACACTGGCGTACACCCAAGCACTCCAAACTCCGCCATATGATCCAGACCATCCTCCATCGTCATCGTGAGGTTTATTTTATATATATATATTGACTTTGTTACTTCGATACTATATATATTTCAGTTTTGTTTTGTTTGGATATTGATACTTAAATTTTGTATTTGAATAGTTTTTATACGATTGTGGATGATTATAAATATAAGTATAAATATTTTGATGTATATCTGGGTGTATTTGTGGTGTGTGAATGAATGTGTGTATGGGTGTATGAGTGTGTGAGTTATGTATCAGATAATGTATCAATGTATTAATGGAAATTTAGAATTTTAAAGTTTTTTCGGTTTCAGTATGTAGTAATCAACAACAGCTTTCTCACGACCGTTCGTGGGAAAGCCGTTACTAAAAGTGTATCGAAAACCGTTGCTGAAGACCTATAGCAACAACGTAGCAACGATCTGTCACTAACGGCCTTGCTACGGACACGCGGGCCGTTGCTAATAATGTTATCAGCAACGGCACCGGGTCCGTGGCAAAATCGTTGATGATAATATTATTAGCAACGGCCCGAGCGATCGTTGCTGATCCGTTGCTAAGTTATCAACAACGCGTGTTTCTGCCACGGCTCCGTTGCAACGGGTGGAGCCGTTACACACTGTTGTTGATGCTCATTATTCCAGTAATGTCTCTATCCATAGGCATATCCTTGCGAGATTCAGGAGACATCATTGTCAAACACCCAAATTTGTCGTGTCAGATCAGGAAATGCGGAGGCTTGTAACACCTCAACTTCAAGCGAGAACACACACGTACTTCTTTCAAAATTACACATATATATATCTTCTAAAAATTTACTGGATGGTAAATTAATTAATTAGAACTCGATACTTTGTTTAAGTAACTTAAAGAATATAATTATTTACATTATGTTCCTAAAATATTTATATTCTAACAAGTTGAAGAATTGACATACATATTATTGTGTAGACACTGACATGTCATCATACATGGAACAAATAAAAAATCCGATTTTTTAAATAAAAAATCTTCTTTTTTGATAAGATCTTTTTCATAATAATAAAGATTTATATTAACTAAAAGGGTAAAATCTAATAAATAATTCAATCATTTTTTTTCATGAATATTATAATGTGGTAATGTTCATGCGATGATGTGTATGCCGCATCATCAAAATAATAGAAAATTGAATGTAAATAAGAAAAATAAAATGTAATAAAATGTCTAAAGGTGATAGATATATTATGTAGTAAAAGATTGAATAGGACAAATATAATTGCAAAAAAAAAAAGTTTCTTCAATGGTGAAGAAAGAGAATATTCTTGGACAAATAATAAAAAAAGATTGCCGTCCAAACAACAACCATCTAAATTTTTTGTCCAACCCTAATTAATACACCTTTTCTAGCATTTCATGTTTGGTCTCCATCTCCCTAGTTTTTCTCTTTAATACTCGTTATTACAATGGCAAAATATCCATTACAATTCTTAACAATTTATTTTTCAAACCAGATTACTCAACACAACCAAGATAAGTAGATAATATCAAGTGACGGATATTACGGTTTAGGTTGATTAATTCGAAACTCCCTTCGAGTATATATATTATAACTCATATAATTAACTAAATAATTAGCTCATTATTTTCATATACGCACCTAAATAACTAACAAACTTAAAATATTTGAATTAAAGTTGATAATATATAGCACATTATAAGCACTTCCGATATGAAATTATTTCAGAGATGGAGCATGTAAATTGAGAAAATTAATCGCTTCTCTTGCAACTAGCTAGATTGACTATAAGTTAAAAATAGCATCATCTCAAAGACAAAGACATGCAATGCTAATAGGACTAATTAGTGAATGATTAATTAAAAATGAAGCATTAGGAATATATTTTTCCTACACAAACTTCTACTTCTTTACATGCCCTAGAAGAAATAAATATTTATTCCATGTCCTTGTAGATGTCCTTCAATCACACTTGTATAATCCAAAAAGAAAGAACTCATTGTGGATGCTATCAAACTATTTGTTTCTCAAAATAATGATCCCCCAATTGTCCTCATATGCAAAGCAACTAACTAACTTTAATTTGCACAAGTAAACAAAGGTTTAGGTCACATCAACCATGCTTAATGGTGCACCTAAAATAGTTGATGGGTCACGGAAGATGAGAGATCACATTAAGGACTATATAATAGAAACCAAACATGATCAGCTAAACCTACTCCAAATTGCTGGGGGGAAGGAATGCTAATTTTCTTAGCTAGCTAGCTAGCAGTTTAAAGCCAATACAAAGGAAAAGTATTCATTTTTTTAATTGGACTCTTCATTTAAAATGTTAGCCCTAATATGTTGTCAAAGCGAAGAGGAGTTGGAGGCGCCGGCATGGCGATAGCTAGCCATGATCGTGACAGGACGAAGCATATTATACATTGAGTTTATTTGCGCTCGAAAGAAAATTATATTATTATTATTTTTTATAAAAAAAAAATCTAAGATGAAGTGGAAAAGTGCTTAACTTTGGATTAGTTTAGTGGCAAATCAAGTTGAAAAGTTTCACCTAATGGAGTAGGCTTAGGAAACATGAGCCACATGTTTCCAGCTAATACAAATAGCAAGAATAATAATCATTGTAAGGTGATCGATGTGGATTGCAATAAAAAAATAGCAAAGTCCAATGTATATAGCATAATTAAGGGTACTATTAATTATAAATGGATGGATAGTGTTTATCCAACCAATTAATTAATTGATAGGTCCATTAACATGCAATTAAAAGTCACAATTCTTTTTAGTGGATGATGCATGAAACAAGTGAAAAAGTGCACCACTTAGGTAATCAACTTTAATTTGAACTACTACTCTATGTCTAAGCTAGCATAGTTACTCACTTTACTTGTCATTTGTGGCTGCCGCTTGCCAAGCTCTAAGTTAAAACATCATCGGTCAACTATAGGATGATAGCATATTATATATTGTCTAAAAATTTAAAATTTAAACTCTAATATTATTATTTATATATTATGATTTTTTATCTTTATTTTAAAAAATACTTAAAATATGAAAAAAAAAACTTTAGTCTATTCGGTGGTAAATAATGTGCTAATAGTGTTTCCAACGTGCTACAAATTAATATGTCATGTAAAATTAAATTAATACATCACTACTAGATCATTGTAGGTTTAATCATTGAAAAAAAAAGTTCAAATTTGATCTTAGGTCTCACGAGAAGTAATTTTCTACGAAAGATTTTAATTCTCATGAATTAATTTTTTAATTATATTTTAAAGAAAATATTTAAAAAATATTTAGTTGATAATAAATTAATTTATATAAAATGTAACTTCTCACCTAAAAGAATAAATTAATTAAATGCATGAGGAGGAGGCCTAATGGATTGAAAGTGATTAGAGACATACAACAATTAAAACATGTTGAATGATGATGTAGTTTTACATCATATATATCGACGTGCCCACAATTGGCATGATGCCCAACTTTGGTGGTAAGTTCATAGATATAATCAAAGTCTTCAAAGCAATATAATATTTAAATTGAAAATCAACAAATACTTTTCATAATTAATTTTAACTTATTATTATACTTCTACACGTAATATATTTATAATATCCTATCGTGCTATATATTGTTGAATATATATTTTTTTTTTGAAGATGTGGACTATTCATGTGTATTTATTTTTGTATACGGTGGTGGGTATGATACATTATTATATTTTAAATATATTATTATTATTATTATTATTATTATTATTATTATTATTATTATTATTATTATTATAGTGTTGTTATATTTTTATATTAACATTTATATTTGGACTGGACTAGCTAAATTGAATCCAATCGGATTAGGCCTGATTGCATCCACACTCATGAACCAAATTCAAATCGAGTCAACTACAATTTAGTTCGAGGACTCCACCCGACCAAATTAGAATATCGACATCCTTCACTATTTACCAGAGATTCGACAATAATGAGTCCGACATCTCCCGGATAAACCTTGACTCTTTCAAGAATATCATCGCGAGACTCACTGAGACATCATCGCCCGAGATATCCATGACATGCCCATAAAATAGACACGACACACATTAATTATACTATCGATTCTAATTTCATATCCATCATCTTGAATTTCTTCCTACTTGAGCATTAGAATGTCTTTGAAGATCACCCTCGGAGCCGCGCCGAATGAGGAAACGTTAAAGTCCACATCACCCTTGACTTCATGCAAGAACAAATATTATTCTATATTTATATTTTTCCAATAATTTTACACAGATTAAAATATATATTTAATTTATTTTTGAAAACTATTGACTAGAATAGAATCATAATTAATTTTGTGGAACAAAGATAGAGTTGAAAATCAAAAGGAATAGAGATAGAGAAATCATAATCCAAACATTAAGAATGAGAAATAGTAATTAATTTAGGGATGGTAACGGTTCGGTTAACCGCATTTTTGGCAATTAATTGTAATCAAAATTGAAATCAAATAGAACCCGCTAATCGAAATCAAAACCGAAATCGATCGATTTTAAAAACCTATATTCTAAATCGAAACCAGCTCGGTTTCGATTATCCGCAAATAATCAAAATCGAATTTTTTGATTCGAATAGAACCGATTATCCGTTTACTAACCGGTTAACCGGTAGTAAACGGATAATGAGTTCAAAGATTTAAGGGGTAATGAGTTATGGGTAAATGGATAAGTGGATAATAATAATGGGTTTTGGGTTTATATTTAATATAAATGATATTACTATCGATTTCGAATACCAGTTAACCACAAAAAATCGATAAGAAAAACCGAATATATAATCGGTTAACCACGATCCGATAACCAAAATTGAACTGAATGTAAATGGTTTTTTACTATCCGATAACCAAAATTTTACTATCCAAAATTGAAACTGAACTGTAAATCCACTATCAAAAACCGTATTTTGCAGTTCGATTAATCGGTTAACCGGTTCGAATTGTCATTCCTAAATTAATTCCAAGTTTATTTTTTTTCACCTTAATTTATTCTATGGTTTTAAAAAAACCTTAATTTATTTTATTACCATGTATTAAAAATCACAAACGAATCCTTCAATTTGCTTCAATCGTAAAGAAATCTATTATGAAAGAGGTCAAATAGGACCAACTTTATTTGGACTAAAAAAGGTCCTTCTCTAACCCTAATTATAAGATAATGTTTTCTTTAACAAAACCCTAATCCCAATACATCATTTGCTAATATTTAAGCAATTGGTGTCGCGTGTTACTTAACTTTTCCACTAATATTTGCCTTGAAAGTTGAAAGCTCCAAATGTGTCCCTCAATCAAATCTTATCAATTACATATACTTTCAATTAGTGGCAAGTCACAATCTATTTCATTGACCAAGCGATCCATAGTGGCATACCCATTTTGAATCCTTTTATTCTTGGCACGTGTTCCACGTGGTAATTCAAATCTTAAGCTTCACTTTGCAATATATATAATACACTCAAATTTGAATCCGATATAAATTAAAAAGTTGAATGGAATACATGAATTTCCATAGTAGCATACCCTACATCTAAATATGAATCCTTAGAATTTTATGAACTTTTTGAAATCAAAATAAAATTTAAAAAATTTTAAATATATATTTTTATTGAAATAGTAAAATTTTTGAAAGTGATTATTTGATAATGAAAATATATTTTAAAATTCTTAAAAAATTATAAAAAAAATTTAAATTAGTGAATAAAATGAGATTAACAATTTGAATTAAAAAAATTAAGCATGTACGAAAATTTCATCAAAATTCTTTTTAAAAAATAATCATTTGATCCTAAAAATATATTTTAAAATCCTAAAAATATCATAATAATTATAAACCCGAATAGTACTATTGTACACATCCAATATACCTTTTCTCTAAACATGAATGGATGAAATGATGTCCACAATTTGAATCAATCAGATTGAGTGTGTACAAAAGTTTTGGTTGAAACGTTCAAGAATTTCGGTAAAAGGGTATATATATTGGATATTTTTTAATTTTATTTTGGTTTCAAAAATTTCAGCTAAAAAAATCTCAATGAAAAATGAAATTAATTAGTTTCCGAATAATTCGGGTTGATGTGAGGAAGTGACTTGCAAAAGCTTGTGTTTTCTTGTCCTAATTAATCAAGTTAGGTTTGTGGCCTTCTTCGGCATGAAGGCTTCATGTTGCTTAATTCCACTTTTTCCTTGATGCTTAATTTATTCTTTAAACGAGCACTAAATACAACCAATTAATGTCACATGTCGAGTATAATATACATATTTAGAATTTAATTAATCACATGCCCATGGTTCACCAACGTGGTTCACCAACAAGAAACTTACGAAAGAATTTTCTTAAACATTAATTAAATCACGAGCCAGAAATTTTACATGTTAAATCATTAAGAATACTTAAATGCAAAAATGTACTTGAATCCATTGCTTAGATTAGGAGATGGGGGCGGCCTTCCAAGTTTATGTACCGTTCACGAGTCGTCTCTGAATAATGAGACTTCAGAAACTGGAAATCAAGTGCATGACACAGTGACCATAATCCCTTTATTTATAACAAAAACTTAAGGTAGTGGTAATTACTATTTTGCCAATAATAAAATTAATAATTACCCAAAATGGTATATGTACAATTAAATCCTATATAATATTGAGATGTCGCGATCCCATAAATAAATATAATTAGATCACTTAAGATCTGGGCCGTTTATTTTAACAGTGATGGATGCACGCCTATTGATATGTGTTAGTCCATATCATATTATTAAAAATAATCTAACAGTCTCCCACTTGGGCCAACATATGAATCACCGTATAGCCGTGCATACTAACTTTATGAGCTCATCATCACTATTTTATCAACCATCTTCAACAATCTGGTCCATCGATCATACCAACAAAGAACCAAAGCGACTTTCGCCACATTTATCGTGACTAAGTTCATCAATGATCACAATGTTAATACTCTCGACGACATAGATCATATATGGGTGCACAACATGAAAATTACATGCAATGTGATCCTTACATGTCTATTTCCAACTGGTCCTACTTTATTGAGATCAACAAAAAATATTCAGAGTGTAAAATAATAAAATTTTATTCTGCAAAAAAATATCATAAAGCACAATAACAAATTATAAACTCCCACTGAACCATCATATTAATACATGATGCAGCACCCAAATGAGCAACATGCTCATCAAAGACCATAGGTGGAAAAACTTTAGTAAGCGGATCCATCATTGTGGAAGTTATACCTATGTGCTCTATGATCACTCTGAATTCTTTCTTTAGCAAAGAACTTTATATTGATTTGCTTAAATTTCATAGAGTTCTTGTTGTTATTGGAATATAACACTGTCAGTTTATTGTCACAAAATAACTTTAGTGGTCTTTCAATTTTATTACTATAACAGCCTAGTGACAAAATTTAACAATCATATTCCATGATTGGATACCTTAAAACAAGTTATGAATTCTGCTTTTCATATCTGAAGCTGCAGTGAGTGTCTGCTTAGCACTCCTCTAATAAACAACTTCTCTGACAAACAGAAAAACATAATCAGAAGTGGATCTTCAACCTTTTAGGCATCTAACAAAATCAGAATCAAGAATACCCAATGATCTCCTGTTGATCTGATTTTCTATATGTAATGCTTTATTCTCTGTAGATACTATATAATTCGTTAGGCTGCTTTCTTATGATCCATTCCGGGATTACTTAGATATCTGTCTAATATCCCTTTAGTGTACACAATATCCGAACGCGTACTTTCTTGAGCATACATCAGACTCTCCATAGTAGACGCATACGAAATCTTCTGCATTTCCTCATGCTCAATTTTATCCTTAGGGCACGATTTGATACTAAAATTACCTCTTTTAGTAATAAGGGAACATAGGATAATAATCTTGCTCCCACTAAACTTGGTATTTAAGATTCATCAATCATATTTATCTCAAAATAAAATGAGATAATAACTTGATAAATTTATAATACCTCTAACTGGAAGCATTAGTTCTAGAGGTCATTGAGTTTGTACTTCATGGGTAGATTCCTAAAGAATATCCTTATCTCCCTCCAAACTCAATAACTTCAATGAACTGGGTATTATATCAAAATTATTCTATAATATCCCATAGACCTATCAAAGTACCCAATAAAGTAGCTGCGGACTATTCCAGTGATTTTTCATTTGACCAATATGGCCTAGTCTCAGCTGGACAACCCCAAATATTTAGTATGAGCTTCTTGCCCGTCCATAATATATAAGAGTTTCTATGTACTGCTATAGATGGTACTTTAATCAGAATATAAGCCGCAGACTTAAAATTAATTAGACTTCTCACTATTTAGATATAGGTACCCGTATATGGAGTAATTATCTATGAACATAGAAATATTATTTGACCATTCCAAGAAGCCATAGGGAAAGGTCAATAAACACTCGTATAATTATGTTCTAAGACATTTGAACTCCTATTAGTACCTTAACCCTAATGTTTATTTGTTTTCCCTTAATGCATTCGGTATGGACATCAAAGTCCGTAGCATCAGAAATAACTAGAATCCTATTAGACACAAGCCTCTGTATCCTATACTTGGATATATTACCTAAGTGCTTATGTCATATCATGATGGAATTCTTATCGATCAGCTAATTTTTATTTTGTACCTTTTGAGTTGGTATGCAGGATTTCATTAGATGAAACAATTACATCAAGCATATAAAGGTTATTGAAATATGACATAAATGGTACCAGCAAAAAATAAAATTAAGATAAAGACTAAACTTTCTATTTTCAGATGAACAAGAACAACTTTATTTGTCCAAAACAGAGATAGAAATCAAAATCCATCTAAAAGATGGAACTACAAAAGTCTCTCTCAAATTTTAAATAATAATCAATCCTAAACAATAACCTAAAAAAGTCTATAGCTTCAATTTTAGTTGATTTGCCACCGCCCACAAAGATGAATCTTTCAGCATCACTCGGTAGTTGGCAGCTCAGGTAATCCTGCATAAACACACTTATGTGAGTAGAAACACTGAATTCTATCCACCAAGTGTTTATATGTACAAAATTTAAATCAACTTTAGAACAAACCAAAGTGAGAAATGTACCATTCTTAACACGCCAAGTGTGGTACTTAGTACAATCTTTCTTTACATGCCCACTTTTTTTGCAGAAGAAACAGGTAGAAACCTTAGTCTGTTCTTTTTACTTTTTCTTTTGAGGAGCATCTGCAGCTTCTGTAGTCTTAGGTCTTTTCTTGCTCTTCTCTTTAGAGGCCACAGCCAAATGAGCACTTTCAATCTTATCTTGCTTTAGTCTTTCTTCCTCTTGCACACAATGAGAGATGGGCTCATTAAGAGTCCACTTCTCCTTTTGACAGTTATAACTGATTTTAAAATAATTGAATTGTGCCGAAAGAGAGATCAGAACCAAATGCACTAATAAGTCCTCAGGGAGGTCTAATTTCAGTGCCTTTAATCTAGAGATAAGATTTGACATCTCCATAATGTACTCCATAATGTTCCCTTTGCCTTTATACCTCATTGAGACTAAATTTGATAATAACATGCTTGTCTCAACCTTCTCATTTTTCTCAAAACGTCTTTCAAAAGCATCTAGGAACAATTTGGCATTAGTCTCTTCAGATATAGTGTCTCTAAAATAATCTGATATTGCCCTTCTCATAATCATGAGACTTAGGCGATTGGATTTTTCCCACTGCTCATATTTCCTCTTGTCATCAAGAGAACTATCATATGTAAAAGCAGGCTCGGTTATCCTAAGTGTCAAGTCGAGATCCATACAACCAAGAACAATCATAATATTTTCTTTCCAAGCTTTGAAATTCGTGCCAGTCAGCACATGGATAGAACTTAGAGTAGCAGTAATATTTGATGAAGCAGAAATATTAGCTGAACAGAAAATAAAACAAAACATTAATATATTCAGCTCAATAAATTAATTAAAGAAAAAGAAATAAATAATTAGCAAGTCCCATTACAATATACCAAGCACAAAATTGACACTTTATTTTTGGATAAAAATATCAACTTGTAAGAGGTACTCTCAATGCAGTAATCAAATATTGGCAATCAGTCATGTCAAATAAGAAATCTTTCTTTGGATCGACTCTTGTCCACATGGAAAACCTTATGATCATCACATATTTATTACCGCAGGCACGTAAGGAATTCGGCCAAATAATAACCTTCCTTTGGGCCGATCATTACCCGTATGAATTTCTAACATGCTAACATCTTTATGTTCTAAAACATTCTAATTCTACACAAGAGAGCACGCTTTGGCGAGATGTTATTTCAAACCAACATATTCCAAAATATTAGACATGATGGGCTATTATTTTATTTCTTATTAAATTAGTCAAACTACAATAAAGCGGTCAAAATTATGTTGAACCAATGTTAATTGAGCTGGACCAAGGCTAAATTAGGTTGAACCTAATGCTAATTGCATTGAACCGGTTGAAATTATGCTAAACCAGATGCTAATTTTAGTAAACCGATAAAGAAACCTACCGAACCGCTTAAAATGTGCACTGAACCGACCTAAATTGACCTGAATTGGTGCTGAACCAGTAAAATTTGACCTAAATCAGTGCTGAATCGGATCTAATTGCACTGAATCGGACTTAATTTTAGTGAACCAGGCCCTAATTTGAGTGAACCGGACCCAAACTTAATAAACCAAACCTCAATTGAACCAAACCAAATTAAATTCAAGTGAACCGAATGAATCGGAAATTGAACCGGGTCCAATCAAATTAATCAATCAAAACTGGATTGAACTGGTTTAAATTTTAATTAACGGGTCGGGTTTAATGGTAAAGCGGGTCGGGTTGGGTTTTTTTAATAATGGGTCGGGTTTAATATTTAAGTTGTTATGGAGTTGGGTTTTAATTTAGTATTGGGTCGGGTTTGATTCCTAATGGATCCGAATTTATCAAGTCTTAACCCGGATCCGACCTGATTATAAACCCTAATTAATAAACCCTAAACCCAATTAAACCCTAACTCCCTAACCTTTCTCCCCACGACACAGCCGCCGCCTTCTGCTCTCTCGCACCGAACCAGAACCAGACGCCGCAGTGCTTCCTCCCCCCTTCGACGTCGACGTCGACACCGCCCGAGCTGAGATGCCGACGATCAAGATGCCGACAAGAGGCAACGATAAAAGGAGGAAAGCGACGGGCGACAATCATCTCTCCGAGCCATCTCCCGCTCCCACACCGGACTGCACGACGACGCCGACCGTCCTCATGCGGCGGTGACAAGAACACCGGCGTCGGGCGATGACGAGGAGACAAAGCAGTCAGCCTCCATCGAGCGTCGGCAGTAGGCGGTGAAAAGAGACTCTGGCAGGCTCGGGGAATGCAGCGGAAGACACCCGAAGCCGCCGATCGCATCAGCCCCATCTCCCACCCCTTGACGCCAATGCCGCCCTTCCTGAGACGCCGATAAACCCTCCTCTGGCATCGGGCGATAACGAGAAGGCAGAAGTGAGGATGTTTCTTCACCAGCCTGTGTGTGCTGAGTTCATCACCACGCTATCATACGCTAGTGACAAGCACAAGAGCGTCGAGCGATGATGTGAAGACCAAATCGGCGCATCGTGAGGATCGATGACATCCACTTCCACCGGCGGAAGCAAAGTTCGGCGGGGCGTGACATCTTCCCACCTCCCACAGCCAAGATCTTGTAACCGTGATCCTAATGAAGGGGATGACACCTTTGGCAGTCATCATAGTTGCCGCAATTTTTTTTATTTTATTTCTAAGCAATGAGAAATCGATTGCTCTACTGTTTGTAAAAATTACAAAGCAAAATCATAATCGAAAACTTATGATCATGAACAGTAATAGTAATCGCATGAGAAAATAATAATTTTCTAACCGCATGCATCACGGTGATGTTCATCTATTAATCTTAAACAATGATGAAAAATGCATATGAACAGTAGATGAATCCCGAAGTAGAATAAAAATTCTCAATGATTTAACATGATTGGCTCTGATACCAATTGAAAAAATTTTCTTAAATAGGAATTAAACCACAAGCCAGGAATTTTACATGTTAAATCATTGAGAGTAACTAAATGCGGAAGCGTACCTGAATCCATTGCTTAGATTAGGAGATGGGGACGGCCTTCCAAGTCTATGCACCGTTCATGAGTCGTCTCTGAATAATGGGGCTTCAAAAATTGGAATCAAGTGCATGACCCAGGGACCATAATCCCTCTATTTATAACAAAAACCCGAGGTAGTGGTAATTACTATTTTGCCCATCATAAAATTAATAATTATCCTAAATGGTATCTGTACAATTAAATCTCATATAATATTGAGATATCGCAGTCCCATAAATAAATATAATTAGATCACTTAAGATCTGAGCTGTTTATTTTAACAGTGATGGATGCACGCCTATTGATACGTGTTGGTCCATATTAAATTATTAAAAATAATCTAACAACTTAAAGCATCCATTGTACTTATATTCTTGTAATTTATATGTGGCACATCACTTTTTGCTTCCTATTGACATTCTTCTGCATGGTAATCCTTTGCATAACTTTAAGGTATGTAATTAATAGAATTTTTTGAAAGAAAATACATTAATTCAAACAACAATTATACTTTTAGGATATAATGAAATCATAGAGTTATCTAAATAAACCAACTATCTTAGTTGAAATTAAATGAAAAAAATATGAGGTACTTATAGATTGATTTCTATCCTTTCAATAGATCTAACTAAAAAATCCTACTTTAGTTGCACATTTAATGGCGGTAAAAAATTGTATTCATTTATAAGACTCGATGTGTGTAGTACAATCGACTTTAACTTAAGCATTGAGTTAGTGCTAAAGGCATATCAAAATAATGAATTAGCTAGTTATCTCATCAAACACGTCGTAATTTTTTGTAGTAGAATAACTACTCAATTATGTCTCACATATTATTAACTTGGGCGTAATATTTGATTGTGCAACTACTTTGTGATAGCTAAGTAGCCATTGAAAGTCGTCACTGACGATAAGCTAGCTCCCATCTATTTTATGCGTCCCGTCCAAATTTAAATTTATTATTTTCTTATATATCCCGATCTCTTTTCTTATTTTTCTTCTCCAGCTTCCTCTCGTCCCTAGCCCCTTCACCTTGCAGTATTCCCCATTGATCACTATTGAGAGCAAAAGGAAGAAGATGCAGAAGAAGGTGGAGGCGGCTTCCTCCAAGGATGCCCTGAAGTTCTTTTTTGTTTTTAAATTTTCATTTTTTTCTTTCTATTTTTTAATTGTTTATAGTTTTTATCTTTTCATAGATTATTTTATATTTTATATTTTTAAATATTTTATTTTTTATATAAAAGAAATGACATCCACATTAAATAGGGTACTAATGTTGGTACCAAAAGATCCCAAATCTTATGGTATTAATTAGTTCTCCAAAATTTTTAAAAAATTGGGTACCAATATTAGTTAGGTTTTGTAGTTCGTCGATCAATTCAATACTCATTAATTAGTTATATTTATATTTTTAATTATATATGCTCTTTTTAAATTATATTAGCATGGAAATTAATAGTTATTACATTATTTCAATATCTTAATTACATGAGTTTAATATTAATTCATACAAATAATCTTAATTATCACTTGGTTTACTTGGAAAAGATGCAATTGCGAGAAGTACGCTTATTACATTTGAAAGAAAAAATATATTTTTATCCTTTTTTTTACTTGGTTATCCATCATTGTTTTTTCATACATACTAAAAATACATATCTATAAATAAAAATATATAATGTTAATTAAATATAAAAAAATATATCATCATATATATATGTTAAATAATTAATTTACACATAATTTTTTTTCCATATATTATAAAGTATATATAATTACATATATGAACAATGGTATTAGTTATATGTTCAAAATAAATAAAAATAAAAATAAAATGAATTTACAAATAAATGGTATATTGATATTTAGTGTGTAGTTTCTGAAAAATACCACATCAACCAAATATGTTGTCAGAAGTTAATTCATGTCAATTTCTCATGAATCAATTGTTTGTCAACTAAACACTTTTGGGTATTTAATTACGACGAAATCTATATCTAAAATTAATTCACTAGAAGCACAATATTGTAGAGGCCCATTTCTCAACTACAATTTATTGCTTGACTTATTATTTTTTAATCTTTTTAAGGATTCAAAGTATAATTTTTAAAATATACAAAATATTTTATTTGTAAAATTACTTAATGGTGTATATTATTGGGCTTTCTTGTGGATATTCGAAGTAACAAGTACATTAGTTAATATGAAAAGTAGAGGCCCATTACTTGTATTCATTTGCCTATTGAATATTACAATTTGAATTTAGCTCAAACTTTTGTAGCAATTTTGGCTACTCGATTTTCAAAATATTGACTTAATTAGGGTTTAAATCTATGAGAGCTTGATTTGATTGAATCAATTTGAGTCAAGTCGAGTTGAATTAGAATCAAGTTTCATATACGAATTTGACAACTAAATTTTGGGTTGAGTCAAATCGAGTCTCGAGGTCAGGCCAAGTCAAAAAATTTAATTAAATTCGATTTCCCAAGATTTTCAAAATTAATTTTAAATTGGGTCCAATATGTTTTTTCGGTCAAATTATCTTTTATAAGTTAACTTTTATTTTTAACTAATTTTTTATCATGTCAGATTATATCAAATTTTCTATAAATACTAAAAAATAAAACTCAAAATTCAACTTGATTAGGTTGGGTTCAGGTTTGATCCAAACAAATTCATATTTCAGATTGGGTCAGTCATTTTTTTTTTTACATTCTTATTTATAGCACTAAATTGCCTTTCCTTTTTGTTTGCAAAAAGTATAAATGAATTCTATTTAACAATTGAGGTCCCGAGAATGACCATCAAATCTAAATACATGTTGCCCATCAAATTGATCAATTATTCAAATCAATCAAATCAATATTTCAATAGGAATATATTGAGTAGATAAAATAATAAACAAAAATATTTTGTTATTATTCTTTATTTATTTATTTTTTTAAAAATAATTATATAAAATAGTCATTGCAAATAGTATATAAGAGAAAAAGTACTAAAATGCCTCTGACGTTTTCTTATGGGTACTAAAATACTCTCAATATTTTTTTAAGATCAAAAGTACCCTTTACATAATGGAATCAATACATAAATGACCCTATACACTAACAGTGTTAACAGAGAGATAACAGAGCCGACGTGGCTACTGACGTGGCGAATGACTTGGACATGTAGCGCACACGCAGATAAAATTTTCCATGTTAGCGACACGTCAAGGGGGGAGGGGTCCCACCACTAATATTTTTATTTTTAATATTTTTCTTCTCCATTCCCCTTCTCTCTGTTTCCATTGTCGCGCCAAGTTCAACCTGTGGCGATTTTTTCCAGGTTCGTCGTCTCCTTCACCTCTTCATCTTCTTCTTCGTCGTCGCCATTTTCTCATCTCGTAAGCAAGAGGGAGAAGCACCACTCTCAGCGTGCTTCTGCCCAGCTGCGTTTCAGTGCTGCTAGCCCTAGCGCTGGCCGAGCGGCGCTCGGCGGCCGCTTCTTCCCAGCGGCGCTCAAGCACTGCTAGGGCTTCTGCCCTAGCGCCGATCGAGCGATGCTGGGCAGAAGCACGCCGATTGAGCGGCGCTGGGCAAAAACATCAGATGCACGCCTTCTTCCTAGCGGCGCTCGAGCGCTGTTGTGGCTTCTTCCTTATCTGAGATGTCTCCCATGGAAAATGAGTTTCTGATTGCCATTTCATTTGACCTGCGCAGCAGTCAACATGATTTATTCATACTCTTTAAAATTGCAAATTTGCAATTACTCTTTAAAACTGCAAATGAGTTTAATTACATAATCATATGGTGGTTAATTGACAGTCTTCTCATACGGTGGTTAATTATAATCCTTCTCATATGAAGTTTCACTTGAAACTTTGACCGTCTTCTTAGGTACAATATAATTTTCTTTTGATACCTCACCACCCATGATCATGTGTTTGTGCTAGAATATTTGATCTGACATATTCATCTTCTTAAATCCATAATTGATAGTAAAGACAAGGCTAAGTGTCTTTAGAGAAGAATTTTTTTTGGACTTGTTAAAAAATAAGGTTAAAGTTGTAGTACATTCTCTTGAACATTTTTTATTGTCAAATCTAATGGAATAAATATATTTGGTTTTGAAAGATGTAAATCCATATTCGGAGCTTCTGTTATCCATTGCTTTTAAAAAATTTGTACGTAAATATATTTGCTTGTGATATGCTATTAGATATTAGCTTAGTCCACTTCACTTAATATAAGCTTCATTTAATTTGCTCGTGATCCGCTCGTGATGTGCTATTAGATATAAGCTTAGTCCATTTCATTTAATATTTATTTATTATTTGTAAACTTTTCACCGTAGATTGTTTGGGGAAAATAAAAAATATGATTAAGTTGAAGTTACATCACAGTGACACATGGAGAATGTATCATGAATTAAATTATGCATGTGGTGAAGTGTATATTGTTGAAGAATATGATGCGGATATAATTTCGTTTTTTGATCTTAAGGCATTATTTAGTGAGAAGAGTAGAGAGACAAATCTGAAATTACTTATTATTGAGATACCAGAGAGTATTAATTCAGAAAAGTTTGCAACTATTGAAAATGATACTGACACATTGAAGCTTCTGAATTTGATTGAGATATATGAGGAGTTCAAGGTGATTAATCTTTATCTGATTTATGATGAATCTATTAAACTTTATTGTCAATGCCTTCAAGTTGCTTTCAGTTCAAGTATGAATGAGAAAGTTAATGTGAATGTAGATGATGTGCATAATGAGTTTATTCCAGATGTTGTTTACATGCTTCCGCCTTCGTAAGTCCATGATAATGCCAAACTTAGTCATGAATTAGATGGTACTAATGAGTTTATTCCAGTTGAGGATGAAGATGATGAACATGAATCAGATGAAGAAGAAGAAGAACAATATGATGAGGATGACCTATGGTCAAGTGGTATAGAAGGTGATGATGAGGAGTTTGAGGTGGTGAGACAATCAAGAAAAAATGATAGATATGCTAAGGACAACTTAAGAAAGCATCTTCAAGTTGGTATGACTTTCAATGACATGAAAGAGGCAAGGGAGGCTGTGAACATGTATGCAGTCACCAATGAATTTGGTTTGAGGATAAAGAAGGCAGATAAGAGAAGGACAAGGTATATTTGTCAAGAGGTATGTCCCTTCTTTTTACTTATTAGTAAGGATAGTCAGGGGAGTGGTGTTAAAGTGAAGACTATTAATGAAGTTCATGAGTGTTTCACCTGTTACAAGAATCCAAGAGCAACAAGAAATTTTCTAGCAAATTATTTGAGGTTGGTTGTGCAAGAAGACCCTTCAATTCAAGTTGACAAGCTGCTTAAGAAAGTTGAGGATAATTTAAATATTTATGTGAGTGAGGCTAAATGTAAGAGAGCAAAGAGGATTATTCTGAGAAGTATGAAAGGGAGCTATAAGGAGGAGTTTAGAATAATTGAATCATATCTGAATGAGCTTAAAACAAGCAATCCAGGATCTTTTATATATTTGGAGCTTGATAGAGATGAACTTGAGAATGGTATGAGGGTTTTTAAAAGGCTATTTATTATGTTTAGGGCCTGTAAAGATGGCTGAAAATTTGGATGCAGGCCCATTTTAGGACTTGATGGTGCATTCTTAAAGGGCCCATATAATGGACAGTTGCTTGTGGCGGTGGGGAAAGATGAGGACAATCACATGTAGAAAGTTTCAATAGTTGGATTCTAAAAGCTAGATTTAAGCCGATGATTAAAATGCTTGAAGAAATATGGATTAAAACAGTGACAAGGATAACCAAGTTAGATGCTCAGTTTTCAAAATGGGCAAAAGATTGGTCACCAACTGTGTTGAAGGCTTATAAAGAGAATAGAGATATTGCTCATAGATGTAGAGTTGAATTTAATGGTTCAAATGGCTATGAGGTTAGTGAAGGGGTGGACAAATATACTGTGAAGTTGGATTTGCATTCTTGCACATGCAGGGAATGAGATCTCACAGGAATCCCTTGTCCTCATGCATTGAGTGCCATGAACAATATCAAGTTAGATCCCATGAAATATATATCTCATTTTTACAGGAAGCAAACATTCAATGCAGTGTATTTCCATAAAATACAATCAGTTAGAGGCCAAAAGTTCTGGAGAACTGAAGAGTTTCAACCAGTTGAACCTCCACCTGCTGTTAAGCAAGTTGGAAGACCTAAAAAGCAGGAAAAAAAAAGATAAATGAACCTAGAAGGGTTGGGATTGTTCAGAAAATGTCGAAAGGGCAACAATAGAGATGTGACAACTGCAAGGCATTTGGACACAACAAGAGAAATTGCAAGAAGGTGACTTCTATTCATATGATAAATAAAATTAAATACTCAATAATCTAACTACAAAATTTTATGATTCTATGATCTAACTATACTTTTTTATGATTCTAGGTTCCAGCTATAACTAATGTTGCAGAAAATGATAAGCAATCATCTCAAAGTACACAAAGATCATATGTACATAATGATCAACTTCAAAGTCAAGGCACACAAAGGTCAGAAGTACAGAATGATCATTTTCAATCTCAAAGCACACATAGATCAGAAGTAATTAATGATGTTGAATATACTATCAACTTTGAAAGGATATACTTGAGAAACAAGAATGCTGGAAATGGCTATGGTGTTTTTTACGATCCAGATTCTGGTGTTACTACTTACTATGTATGTTACTGTTTTTACTTTTCCTTAATATAAGTTGAATGTGTATGTATGATGTATTGGTTTTGATGTTGTATATCCAAATTATTTCCTATATTTTTAACTTAGGAAGGAGACACTCTTGGAGTATTAGTTGACGGAGAGGAGGGAGGCGAAATTGATCCAGAAATCCAAGCAGATGTCAACGTGAGATTCCCAATCCCTAGTGAATCTCAAACAAGGCTTGCACAAAGGAAAAAGAACAATACAAGTACAACAACCGGGGATAGAAGGATTGCATTTGGAATGGACAACACTAGGGGGCCTAGTAATCTACATTTCAAACCCAGTCAACATAAAAAGAAATCACAGAAAAATAGGAATGCCACTCAAGCTGACTTGGAGAATGAGAAGCAAGAAATGATAAGGAAAAAGAAGGCAAAGAATACGACACATTGATTTAGATGCATGCAGTGATTGCTTTTTGTTTGGTTATATATATGAACATTTATATACTTGTGAATTCTTAAGTATGTATAGCTTTTTGGATATACTTTGTTGATATATTTTGCAGAAATAGGTATAATTTTTTGCTATAGGATTTCAATATAGTTGCAAGTGTTGGTATAATTTTTTTGGTATATGCAACACTTGTTATAGTCCTTTCGGTATAGGCCGCAAATATATTTTGTGAATCGGTAATTTTGGACAATGTTTATATTTGGTGCAATGTTAAATTTGGGGTATTACTATTTTTGATCTCACATTTCAAATATATTTATTGATTTTTTATAGTGTCGTTGCATAATTGAGTTTTTAATTTTGTGTTAAATTTTTGGAGCAAAATAACCACTCAATATTCAGATCAATCCAACATAATTAAAAATTAAAAAACAAAAAGAAATTATATCAATCCAAGATTCTAATAAAATTTTAGGGGTATCAATCCAAAAAGAAATTGCGATTAGGGGTATGTTTGTACCATTTTCAATTAATTTAGGGGTATTTTAGCTCCGAAACAAACGTTGGGGGGCATTTTAGTACCCTGGTGAAAACGTCAAGGGCATTTTAGTACCTTTAATATTAGTGGTGGGACCTCTTGTTGACGTGTCGCTGACGTGGCAAGTTTTGATCTGCATGTGTCCAAGTCGCCAGCCACGTCATTCGCCACATCAGCTCCATTAACACCGTTAGTGTATAGGGTCATTTATGTATCGATTTCATTACGTAAGGGGTATTTTTGATCCAAAAAAAATATTAGGGACATTTTAGTACCCGTGAGAAAACGTCAAGGGCATTTTAGTACCTTTTCCCTAGTATACAAATATGAGAATATACGCACAAAACACATTACAAGACGTACACATAGACACAAAAATAAACACATAGAGCGCTATAACTAAGGATCAAACAATGACCCATTGACAACATAGTCGAATGTCTCACCACTAAGCTACTAGTAGGTCAATCTCTCTTGCTACACAAAATGGTGAGAATTTAGAGCCTCGGAGATGCATCGTCTCCCTCGATAGTTGGGTGATCTGAATGAGCTCTCTCGCGCTACGTTGGCTCACTATCGCCAAGGCGGTGGGATTTCAAAATTAGGTGTTTCTGATCTAGTGTCTGAGGCTGACGGAGCTCAGTTGGAGTCACCAACTCATCGCGCGACGTGCGTCCCTCGGCAGCGCGACCCACTAGTAGCCAGAAATGGGGAAATCTAGGGTTAGCTAAGCTGTTATTGTCTTTTATTATTATTATTTTTAACAAAGACAGAAAATCACAATAGGTGATCATACTAGAGTTTGAACCCTAGATATATAGGCAACATACAATATTATTACACACTGTACTACCCACAGGTGACATTATCTTTTATTGTTTCTCTCAAATAAATGAAGGAACAATTATTTATGAAATATTCCAAATAATGAAACAATGTTTTTTTATTTTATTTTATGTATTTTTATTTATTATCTGTTTCTAATTATTTATGATATCATTTTAAAAGCAAATGAAACACTCCCCCTAACAGTTGGAAGATATGTTTTACATTGATGGCCCGAGAAAACATAACGGCCCAGGAGCAAGCCCCTATAAATAAGTTTCTCTCGACCTTGTTTCTCTTCTCGCAATTCTATCGACTGGAGTCGGTGGCCGTTTTGAAAGCGTTTCCTCTCGCTGACTCCAAATCTTCCTCTCCCCCTTCTCTCTAATGGACGAAGCCGCCGCCTTCACATCTTCCTCCGCCTCCTCGGCCCAATTCCAGCCCATGCAAACCCTAATCCCGCCGCCGCCCTCCTCTCCTCCTCCCCCTCCTCCCCCCTCCCACGAAACCCTAGATCACAGCTTCCCCCCTCCTCCGTACCCTGAAACCCTCACCGATCCCTACCACGGTCACGCGCCCCGTTCGGATAGCCTGGCCAAGGATTCGCATCCGGATGCCCGGTTCCCAAGGCTCGACGAACGCCCCGTGGGCTCTGGCAACGCCGTCACCCATAGCGGTACTGATAAGGACTGCTCCGGCGGCGAGGAGGAGGCCAGCAGCCGGCGTCGCCGGCGTCGCAGCCGGTGGGATCCCCCTCCCTCCGACGCTGATCAAAACGGCGGCGGCGGCGGTGATGCGGCTGGCGAAGGCAGTGGTCGGAAGAGGAAGTCCCGGTGGGCAGAGGAGGAGCCGAAGCCTGCTGTCCAGCTCCCAGAATTCATGAAGGAGTTCACGGCGGACCTTGATCCCGAGGTACAGGCCCTTAATTTTAGGCTTCTTGAGATCAGCCGCAAACTTCAGTCCACCCTGCCCCTGGATGACCGGCCTGAGGGTGCCCGGTCTCCGTCCCCTGAGCCCATCTATGATAATATGGGCATCCGAATCAATACACGTGAGTACCGTGCCCGGGAGAGACTCAATAAGGAACGACAGGAGATTATCTCCCAGCTCATTCAGCGGAACCCAGCCTTCCGGCCCCCAGCTGACTATCGCCCTCCCAAGCTCCAGAAGAAGCTCTATATCCCTATGAAGGAATATCCAGGATACAACTTCATTGGTCTTATCATTGGGCCAAGAGGGAACACCCAGAAAAGGATGGAGAAGGAGACTGGCGCGAAGATCGTTATCCGTGGTAAAGGGTCTATAAAAGAAGGGAAGTTGCTGCAGAAGAGGGACTATAAGCCGGATCCTGCAGAGAACGAAGATTTACATGTTCTGGTTGAGGCTGAGACTCAGGATGCACTCGAAGCTGCTGCTGCCATGATCGAAAAACTTCTGCAACCTGTCGATGAAGTTCTAAACGAACATAAGAGGCAGCAACTGAGGGAACTTGCAGCCTTGAATGGAACTATCAGAGATGAGGAGTTCTGTAGGTTGTGTGGTGAACCAGGGCACCGGCAGTATGCTTGTCCTGCACGGACATCAACATTTAAGAGTGATGTTCTATGTAAAATTTGTGGTGATGGTGGGCATCCCACGATTGATTGTCCCATGAAAGGAGCAGGCAAGAAGATGGATGACGAGTACCAGAACTTTTTAGCTGAACTTGGTGGTGCCGGTCCAGAGTCCTCCACTAAGCAGAGCACTGCATTGCCGCTTCTTGGTTCAGGTACTTCCGGGAGCAATCCCACTGGCGCCCCAGCAAACCTTATCAAGAAGGAATATGATGAAACCAATCTTTATATTGGGTACTTGCCAACTACTTTTGATGATGATAGTTTGATTAGATTATTCTCACCTTTTGGTGATATTGTGATGGCAAAGGTTATCAAGGATCGACTCACTGGCTTGAGTAAAGGTTATGGTTTTGTGAAATACTCTGATGTCTCTATGGCTAATCAGGCAATAGCTAGCATGAATGGTTATCATTTAGAAGGGAGAGTTATAGCTGTTAGAGTAGCTGGTAAACCACCACAACCTGCTATCAACCCTGGTCCTCCACCTCCCCCACCATCAGTTGGCGGATATCCTTCTCAGCAGTATATGCCTGGTGGACCTATTGTAAACCCCCCACCTCCACCTGGAAGTTATGCCCCCGTCCCTTGGGGGCCACCAGTTCCTCCATATGCTTCCTACGTTCCACCACCCCCTGGTTCGAGCATGTATACACCAATTCAAGCTCAGTCAGTACCTCCTTATGGAATGCAGTACCCACCTCCACAACAAGCTGCCCCTCCCGGTGTCCCTGCACAAAGTACACCATCTAGTGAAGCAATGCAGAACCTTCCTCCTGGTGTTCAACCACAGAGTGCTCCTACTGTTACTCCTCCTGCGCCAACTGATATGTATGGTACAGGTTCAGTACCAGGAGTTGTTCCACCTATTCCCCCACCATCATATTCCACGGCTACTTATGGATATCTACCTTACTACGCTCCACCACCACCTCCTCCCAGTTTTGATCCCTCCCAGAGCATTGGAAATGTACCATGGGCCACAAACACTGTGCCACCTCCTCCTGCATCATCTGCAGAGCAATCAACTACTCATGGTTCAGATGTAGAGTATGAGAAGTTAATGTCAGAGTTGAAGTGATGCTCCAATGTTAATGATTATTTCTTTCCAGGTATGTTAGCTGCCTCCTGTATTTTTTTAACCAAGATGCAGATAAACAGAGATATACATCTTATCTTTGCTAACATTATCAGCTGATAGCAACATTTTGTGTTTTAAATCCCAGTGCATATTCTGAAGCATCTTTCTTAAGAGATTAAAAGAGTTCCCGTTCTTGAAGAAATGACTTAGACCTTCATTTATCCTTTCTTATTGAATCCTTGAGAAACTTTGTACCTGTTGCATGGGATGTCGGTCATCTATAGTTTGCTAGATTTGTATGCAAGTGCATCAAGATCAGCTAGGAATAATATGATTAGGATCTGTAGCATGAAACGAATACAAATGAAGTGGGGTTGAACTAATTTCAATATAAAAATAAATGAAACTCCATAGAGAATAACAACTATAAAGACTTTGAAGATTCGGATATTTTGTCTGGTCCTTCTCCCTTTTAAATAACAACATGGGCTTCCTATTTGAAATTGCTTGAATTTCTTAAAAATTCCCCATTTTGTGAAATCAGCATCTGCATGTTATATTTTACTTGTGTATCAATACTTGACTGGTTATATGTTCATATATACGGAACAGCTTCTACTGTTGATGATCTATTAGAATATCCTTCATATATGTGTATATACAATATTGTATATATTGTAATATATAATAGTTCTCTAATTTTCAACCAGCAATTTTTATTGAACTATGTATTTGTGTTAAGATACGAGATTCTTCCCAGATATATGGATAGGGTGGTTTCTAGTATGTTCATTTATGACTTTGCTTATGAATGAACGCTGATTGTATTTCAAGGAAGATGATGATTCACTTTGTTTTTTCTTTGTTGTTCCCCATTACTTGTTTATCTTCTTTCACAGAATAGAACCTCGTTTTTCCTGGTAGTATGAGTAAGTCAATGATTCTTTCTCTTATACTGCATTTCCTGTCATTCTGCCCAATTTAATGATGGATGTTTTAGTATAAATTACCAGGAAAGGCTACTTGCAAAAGGCTTACTCGGGGAATTCTCATCCTTTTTGTTGTTATTATGCAGTTATATATCAATTATCTTTTCCAATCCTTTGTCTATCATATCAGTTTGCTTAACTTTTTAAGCTAATGATGAATGTGTTTTGGCAGGCCTGTGGTATCTTGGAGCTAAAGTCCTGATTTCTTTCCTAATGCTATGTCTTCAACTAGTTGGAAGTTTGGAACTCACATCTTATCTTTGCTGTACTGTTCTGATAATTGCAGAGAATTTTGGGCTGGAAGGACTCATTTTATTTCATGGATTTATCAAAAAACTTTGTAATTGGTTTTTATCTTGCACTAACAGTGCTCTTATCAGCAGGACATGGGTTCTCTACCCTTAGGGAGGGCGTTTGCACACTTATTCTAGTTTCTTTTACATCTGTTAGTTATATGACAGTCTTTCGACGATATCGTTTCTATTACATTTGCTATGTTTTCATTTGCATTTAGTACTAATCTTTTGGCTTGTCTTCAGTAGTCTTTAATTTCCTGATGAACATGATTACTTCTGTTAGTGGTGATCTCATTCTTTTTCCTGCAACATTGAGACTTCACTGCCATTGAGGCTGCTTGATGTGTTGCGCACAGTCAACATCTATTGCAGGTCATCTTGTCGTCTGTGAGGGTATGCACTGTTTGGCATGCAATTTAATGGGAATTCCTAATCTACTCTAGTCTTGGTTTATCTGATTATTGGGCCAATTATCTAATATCTTTTTAAGTGTGATGCAGTAGAAGATTTGCTACTTAGTTGTTTATAAATGGTGCATCAGGTAAATGGTCGGCAACCATTGATGATGTTAATGTTAATTGCTAGCTGTCAGATATTAGCACTTTAGCTCGTATTGCCTCTTCGATCATCTAAATAGATTCTAAAACTTTGCTGTCTTTACTATTCTCCTTGACTTTTTATGTGATTTAGTAATTCAGCTAAGGCAGAGTTTATGTGAACTTATGGTTTATTGGATAAGAACTATTTGTGCCTACCTGGTTGTTGGCTTCAAATATTCTATGCATTGTTAAGTTTCAAATAAGAATAATTTTCCTGAAGCTGTATCCATATTATATAAATTTAGATTATTTTTAAGGGATTTTGCCCTTCTAAAAGTAAAATTTTAGTGGTCCACTTGCTGCTTATTTGCACAATACCTTTGCTAGTAATACCTACTGGTAAATGGTGTATGCCATTAGTATGCAAGTAAATTTTATAGTAATAATACTTAGATTATTTATTATAATCTAAGTATTATTATTATAAAATTTACCAGCATACCAATGGTGTATGTTGTTTGTAGATGACATTGTATTAGTTGATGAGAGGACAAAGAGAGTTAACCATCAGTTGGATGTGCGGAGAAACACCTTTGAAAGTAAAGGTATTAGGTTAAGTAGAACCAAGACGGAATATATGCACTCTAATTTTATTCTAAGTAAGAGGGATGAAGGGGATGTGAGTTTAAGTGGTGTAGTAGTGCCTAAGTGTATTCACTTTAAATATCTAGGCTTTATGGAATTTTCCAAAATGATGGGATGATAAATGAAGAAGTGGATGGTTGAAATGGAGAAGTGCCACGTACGTGCTATGTGACATGCTATGTGACAAGAAGATACTTAACAAAGTGAAGGGAAAGTTTTATAGAACAACGATTAGACCAGTCATGCTATACGAGAGCGAGTGTCGGACAATTAAAGTTCAACCATTGTAACAATGTTACAAGGGTTGAACGTGGCAGAAATGCGGATGTTAAGGTGGGTGAGTAGCATACAAGATTGGACAAGATTTGAAATGAATATATCCGGCAGAAGGTGCATGTAGCACATATTGGAGACAAATTAAGAGAAGGTTGTTTAAGATGGTTTGGACATGTGCTACGGAGAACCCTAGGTGCCCCGGTGCGAAATGAATATACTTAATCACTATTTCTCTTTGTTGTAAACTATTTATCTTTTATTTATACCGGTTTGTCTCAAAAATCTGTGTTTTGAGAAATTTTAGATAAAATTTCCTTAAATTGGGGATGTATAATCTATATGGAATACTTTTCTGGTTACAAGTCTCTTCAACTAGACTTCATGGAAATGGACCCCTGAATTTGATTGAGTCATTTTACAAAGATTTGCATTAGCAATGTGTGTACTAAATAGAAGCAGATGTGAACTTAATTTTAGTTTAATTGTTTGCCTTTATGGCACATGTGATAGAAAGTCTTTTTTGTATGATTGAACACATAAGTTGCAGAGAACTTAAAGACGACCAGAAAAATAAATGTAGCTATGTAGTTCACTCTTTGTTGAAATTGAGAACTTTAATTCTGTGGAATAAGTTTTTTTGGGGATTTGAACAACTTTGGTGATCAAAATAAGTTTCACATTAGAATTTCTTTGCTGTTGAGAAGCCACATTTTACCATATTAGTCGTATACAAATAATATGGTTTTCCATTCTCTTGCCTTGGTGTTATGTAAAGCTTACTAGTGTTGCATGAGGTCTTTTAGTTAAATATTAAATATTCATCTTAAAAGTTTATGATGAAACTTCATCCTAGTTGGTTATTTGAAAGATTGTTCAATTCTTTTGGTCTTGAATGGATTGCAAATTGGAATGTAAGGAAATGCTGCAGTCTAACATTAATAGATTCCATTAATTCTAGGTGATTATCTTTTCTAGTTATCCAAATATTTGTACAGAAATTTCATAGTTTGTTGTTTCCATATGTTGGTTTATTCTATTTTGGATTCCCATGTTGATTGCTAAACATTCCTTATTTTTTCAATGGTATTTTTCAGTTTTCACTATTTATTCATTTGTAGTCTTTTTCTCAAAAATTATAAGTGATGGAATCATGGAACTCAGTATATAATTCCACATTTCCAATTATTTTAAAATTAATGCCCATTACTTATTTGTTTATTTAGATGTTCCTATGTTTATATAATAATTTGTGAATATAATGAACAGTGCTTTGGCCACTATACTGATGACATTTTGCATGTATTCATTCAGCAAGTTGGAGATTTTTTGTAAACTTCACTTTGCTTGTAAGATTCTAATATGCTGATTGCAGTGTAGTTGGTGATGATCCTAGGTTTCCTTGCCTTATTTTCCGTAAAGGATACTAGGTACAAAGGTAGTGCTGTTGCTGAACCACACATGTTCAATTTGTTTTCTTTACCAAAACTTCTAACATGTCAGTTGCAGTTACCAATTTAGAGATTGTGTCCTCAGCCTCCATGCATAGATTCATTAAGGGATGTTACACTGCGAGAAGTTGGTGAGTCTGACATCCTTTCTACTCTTCAAAGGTTGTTGGGCGAAATATGGGAATGGTAGTCTCAATAGTTTCTGTTACTAGTGAATGCTAAACCCGAGGCTCAGGATATTATTTTTTGGGTTCTTTTTGTTCTTATGGGATCTTTATTTGTGGTTAATGTATAACTAATTGGGGTTATTTTATCTGGAAAAATATATGAGACTGGTAGCTTAGCCCTATTGCTCTTTGATTGGCTTTCTTTTCTTTTCTGATGGCAAATTTCTCTTCCTATTTTCCATTGATAATTGAGATTTATTTCTCCAGTCGTTATAGTCATGATGAATTTCATGCTTTTGGCGAAGGCAATAAATAATTAAGATTAAACAAAAGTTATTGTGGTGTGTTTGTGATATAGATAAAATATTCTTGGGGGCCTTGATGTGATTAGGACTATGATATATTCCAAGGTGACCATCTGACCTATAGTGTTGCTCCTTGTTCTGCCAGCTGCAGTATGTGAACAGAATTGACGCTGTTAGTAATTTATCCTTTTTTCTGTAATTTTATTATCATTGCCTTGTGAATATCATTTATCACTCAGCTTATATTCGTTACTGGTTTATGAGACAAAGTAGAATCTACCTATTTCAAACTTTAAACTAAATGTTTTTCAAAAAATTTGGTGAGCCAAGCATGTTCTGCCGTTTTCATAAATGTTATGTACCATATTCTTGTACTCGGATAATGCGTGTGATATCTGATTTTAGTTGGCATAGTTATTAACTCTTTCAAGAGCAGGTGTTTTAGGTGCTCTCCTGTATTCATGGCATATAATTATGTTTAGTATCATATCATGGCCATTGGTGGTGTATATTATGTGGTGGTGGATAATATGGATAGTGTCTTAGTGAGTCTTGGGGTATTGGATTTGGAAAGGATGCCTATTCAAAATGTATCGAGGGAGGTGCGAGATGAAATTGCTAGTTGATGAAATTGGATTTTTGTGTTTTTCAATAATCTTGGGGTTGTCTCATGCATAGCCACTAAATATTTCAAGGTACTATATATTATTATGCAAATTGATTTGTAAAATATAATAAATCAAAATATAACAAACATATAATCCGAATTTACAAACTCATATATATTGCACATAACTTCAAAAGGAAAAAAGATATATCCCAAATATGGGAGGTGAAGATTTGTAAGAATTGAATGGTAATTTAGTGGCAAAAGATATTTCCAAGATTAACATATCCCCCAAAAATGTTGTAATTTATATTCACCCCTCAATGGTAATTTAACTTTTCTTTCGATGTACTTTTAATTTCTTAGTAAGCAGGGCTGTGAATCAAAATGCAACCGAATTTAATAATGGAGAGCATAATTTGGTGATATTAATAACAATTATATGATAACCCTGTATTTTTGGAGTAGTGCTACATAAACTAATTATTTTTATGCAAATTTTATTTGCATGTCTTTAATATGTAATTGCAATCAACTCAACGACTTCAACGGATTGTTGAAACTAGGTTATGCATATTAGTGATGATGATGATGAAATAAGGTTCAACGGATTACTGGAACTAGGTTATGCATATGAATGATGATAAAGAAATAAGTCTCTGCAGACTAAATTCAAAATATTATTAGTCATAGATTTATTGAGGTCGTTTTGATCACAACATAATGTGTATTATCATTTGGGATGATGTTCCATTTCATGAACATTAAGTGTGAGAGCATTAGTACATGAATATAAATGTTTATTAGAGAATGAATTCACTGAACTGATTTGACAAAACTCTTAGTCGAATTATCTATCGAACAAAAATTCTCGTGTTTTAATTGGGTGAGTTTATCATCTAAACTAAACATGTGAATTCTCCTCTATTTTGACTAAACTAAACAAATACCTCATACACTTATTACACTTCTTCAGGATATACATTACATCCCTTACTAACCCTTGAGTCCGTTGACGCGACTTTTAAATGAAGAAAATTCACCTATCATTTAATTTTGAGTTATTTAAGGATTTATAGGTTAATTAATTTGAAAATAAAAATTAGTCATCTTTTACAACTATCCATAGATATAGTTGATAAATAATTAAATGATGCGTGAATTTTCTCCATTTAAATGTTATCCATATAAAATTTGTGCAGTGTCCAGAGGTGCTACATGTATCGCTAGAGGTGAGTGCAATTTCCACGGAGTCTTTTATAAGAATGAACATAATTTTATTAAAATTAAATATAGTATAATTCAGATTGAACCTAGAGCAAAAATAAATATATATTGCAAATAAGTAAACTTAATATTTTCACTTTAAATTTAGTATTAATGATCCTAGATTCAATATTAAAAATTTTATAAAGTCTGACACCATAAGATAATTTTTTGCTAGAGGTTGAATGAGATTTTTTCATAATTTTGCTAAAAGTATTATTTGTGATTTTTGTAGTACGAGAAGATATATGCTTAGTTTAGTCAAGCAAGAAGGTGTAATTAAGACGTGATCAATGGACATCACTTGTGTCCTTACAATAAAAACTAAGAAAAAGAAAAGAAAAGAGGAATTGCCGGTTGGTGGTTCATTAATGTTGTGATTGATATGATATCCACAGATCAATGGGCGGTCTTGAGAAAGGATATCGATGCTCATAATTACTATTCAGCAATTTACTTAAATCAAATTTTAAAAATAAAAAATTCTCAAAAGCGAAATTAATATTAGAGAATTCCTAAAAAAAAAATTGAATGAATTTAATACCGATTTTGCTCTGGCCAAAATTTCTAACCAATTAGAGACTTTGGCCATATATATATATATATATAATTTATAAAATATTTTTTATGACAAAAACAATATATTAGAAAATAAAAAATATATTTTTCAAACTCTCTAATATATTAAAGACTTTTGTACAAAGTCTATAAATTTAAATTTAAATTAAAAATTATAAAATATTTTGATGTAAAATATTTTTCTAGATCATAATTTTTATTTTGTATCATTAAAAAATTATTTTATGAATTCAGATATTTTTTAAAAAAAATTACGAAGTTATTATAGACTTTGCACAGAAATTCTAATGAGTTAGATATTTTTGTTTATAATAATTTTATAGTTATAAAAAATAAAATTTAATTGACAAAAAAATATATGTGATATAAAAGATATGCTAAAGTCTATCAAAATATTTTGGACAAAAAATATTTCACTAACATCATAATTAAAAAATAGTTCTATCGACTTTGGACAAAAATCTCTAAATAAAATTTAATGCATTAGAGACTTTTGCTCAAAGTCTATAATATCAAAAATATTTTATAATTTTTAATTTTAATTTAAATTTATAGACTTTGTGCAAAACTCTATAATGATTTAGAGAGTTTTGAAAATATATTTTTTAAACTCTAACACCTCATTTCTATATCATTAGAGAGTTTGAAAATGTATTTTTTAGAATCTAACACACCATTTCTATTATACCTTTTTTTAAAAATATTTATATATATATATATATATATATATATATATAATTTTAACCAAAGCCTATAACTGATTAGAGAGTTTAAAAATATATTTTTAAAATCTAACACCTCATTTTTATTATACATATTTTTTTATATAAATTAAAATTATTTTTTATATTTTTTAATATATTTTTTTTAATTTTTTTGTCAAAATCTCTAATTGATTAGAGACTTTGAACATGGGCAAAAACGGTATTGAATCCACTCAACTCCTATTTGGAAAATTCCTCAATGTTGATTTCGGTTTTGAGAATTTTTCATTCCCAAAATCCGATTTGGATAAATTGCTTATTACTATTCATATTTTATGATATAAAAATTTGTCTAATTTATTCTAGATTATACTCTCTTTTTTAAAATATAGCTTATACTATTTTTTTTAAAAAAAAACAAATTTATTATATGCTATTGAGTTTATTTCAAATTTTTCATTTCTTAATTTTGATATTAATCTTTTTTGTTAAGTTGATGAGTTGACATATTAAAGTATAAATTGTACCCATATCATATTCAGCATGAGGTATACTAATTAAAATAAATAAACATGGAAATATATAAATTATATATAGAGAGTATAAGTTTCCTCCAACTTTAACCTATATGTATTTTCTTTTTTAACAAAATTAATAGGTTTCATAGTAAGGTAGATAAATTATTTTTGTCTTATCACTATATTGGTTCTTCACTCATGGTAGAAGATCAATACCATCAGGCTTTCCGCACATAACTCATCTAGCCATGCCAACTAGCCCAAGGTCCAACCCGCCTAATTCGGCTAGGATTGGTTGATTTGGCCATCGCGTCTATCGAGTTGGGCCCACAACCCATGTAGGTGATAATAACGCCGGATTAGCCTAACAAACCTAGTTCCTCGGCTTGGGCTAAGCCCAAGTCGGGCACGATCACAATATATAGCTCAACAAAAAGACGAGAATACCTTCGACTAAAATGACAAAAGTGTCCCTCTATATCTCGACTAAAGATAGACCCCACCTAAAGGTGGGATACCTCTCTCTTCTCCGCTAATTCGCTCTGCTACATGTTACTTTTTATGCTTTATCGCGAGATAAGTCCACCACTCACATACTCCGTATATTTTACTAACTTGATTATCAGAGGGTGCGCTCCTGATGACCAATCTTGGGAAAGCACTTCTACGTACATGTGTTATTTGGGCTGTACATCAATTCAACTTGACTCGACTTATAATCTCAAATGACCTAATCCAAGTGCTGTGAAAACGAACCTCGTCATAAATAAAGTTAATAATACATTTAATATATAAATTAGATTTGCAACAAAATAAATATAGGATAAGATTTGTTGGCAATTCAAGTACCATAGATTTCAAAGAAAATGTATAAAATACAAAATAAATTTAAGTGTCAATCTTTATAGAAATATTAAGGCAAGATTACTGAAACCACTATTGTATGTTACAATGAGCATAGGATTAAACTTGTCATACTATATAAGGAGGCAACAAATGCACAACACGTGTCCACATACAATTGGTGCTACCTTTAGCTGAAGTAAAAAAGTATAATATTATTACTTTAATGTTGATAGGAAAACCTTGGACTTTGAGTCATAATCACACTAAGAAATGTCTATATATTCCAAGTTTCATGTGATATGCACGTGTGGCACCTGAATCGACATGATGTTACATGGTACTGCGTCAATCCAGCAATCATCGACTCCCTCGCCTTGAAGTTTGCTACGTGGCCCCACTCAATTGATTCCTCCATTGACCATCATTTTCATCCTTTTACTATTAACTTGGTGGTAATATATATATATCGAATAAGATCTTTAAAAAATAAATTTCAATATATATTTAACCAAAAATGGTTTAAAAAATATGTTCTGAATAAAATTATTTTTATATTTTTAACGATGAAGCAATACTCCTGAGCTTGCCAAAATAATTCATCGGATCTTAAAATATCTTGATTTAGCTTCTAACCTACCGGAACATAAGTCCAACAAAAAAAGCAAATCAATATCTTGCAACAATCGAAAACAATTGGTAAATGATTATAACATCTCAGAAAAGTTTTTAACATCATGTGATATAAGTCTAATCGAAAAAATAGCACATCACATCCCATGACAATCGAGAACAATTCATTTATTCTCACAACATATAGTTTCAGACCTATATACATCCCGCTCACTCCCACGTTAATCTGTCCAAAATATCTGCAATCTTTATGGTAGGTAATGCACGCAAAAACTAATTTGCATTCAAATACAATTCGATTGCGAAGTGATCTTGATTTAATTTGAATTGAATCCCACAATTATATTGGTCAGCAAACAATCGAGTCGAATAAGAACCAATTGATTGAACGGATAGATTCGTTAGACCGGCTTATGCATAATCGAAAATCAAGAAAACAACTTCTCATCTCTCCTTTCTTTTTCACTGCTCACTCTTATTTATCATCTGCAGCTTTAAACTAGATTATTTTTTCTCCTCTCAAATCTTAAAGATAATGAGTTTTTTTTTCTTTAAATTAATTTTATAATATAATCATTATAATACGTATATAAATATGATAATATACGCACAAGATATACACATAAACACTGACATAAGCGCATAAACACTACCGCTAAGGATCGAATCTATGATCCATTAGCAACATATATAGTTAATGCCATATAGTCACTGGTGGATCAACATGATAAGCTCTTCTCAGCGACACCAAAGTTAATGCCATCTGCAGCCTATCTGAATTACAAATATGTATACTTTTATAATTTTGTCCAAAAGCCTTATTTATAATTCTTAACATTTCGCTCCACATAATTTACTCAAATCACAAATGAGCAGTTGAGTTCACGGTGGTGAATGATGAAGAAGAAGAATAAATAATATTATATAAATGTAAAGGTCTCAATTAAAAAAAAAAAAGAAAGCTGAGACAGATCAGAGATTCACAGGAATCTGATAGGTGACTGATGGAGATAGGACATCACAAAAATTATAAATAAATATATATGTATACTCTTCTCCCTCTCCCTTCACATTTTCCAAGAAAAAGTTTGGCCGATGAGGTGGCACTGCTGATGAGATATTGTGTTTGGGGTGGGACATTTCATTTTGCCCCTTCTTTTATATCCCTAATTGCAACTTCGTCTTTCAACTCTTTTATTTCCCAATTTAGTCCCCTTCCGAAAAGTTGTGATGATCCTTCCACTAGACATGTGCATAGATATCAAGTGAATTTAGAATCAATTAAAATTTATTCGATCGAATAAATTTTGAGTAGATTCGAATTAAATTCGATTAGAATTCGAGACAAATATTAAGGATCGAGTCCAATACATCAGTTATTCAGAATTGAAATTAGAATCAATACTTGAAACTTGTTCATTTATATGTTCTAGAATATATGTTCCAACAAGGGTACCCTCCTCTGTTGGAACTTGTTGTAGAACTTATTCTGAAACATGTATTGAAATTTGTTCTAAAATTTATTACGAAATTTTTTTTGGAACATGTTGAAATTTGTTCTTAAATCTATTGGAATATGTTCGAAAACTTATTAGAACATGTTGTGAAAAGCTATTAAAACTTGATGAAATTTATTTTGGAACATGTAAATTAACATATTTCAATAAGATACTCTGAATCGAAATATGTGGTTCTGGATAGAGTTCGATTTTAAATTTTAATATAATAAGATTCGATTTTAAAATTTAAGAACCGATCCTATATAATATAAGGATCCGAGTTTTATAAAAAAATATAAGGTATCTTAATTCGGTCACCCCTATCTTCCACCGGTAGAACAGTAAATAGAGGGAATTTGAATCAAGTCAGTGAATCGAAGGCAACTAAATTGATATATTTGAATGAAAATAAAGGTGTAATTGGAAAAAAGAAAACATAAAGGGGTTGAATGAAAAGTGAGGAGGAGGAGGAGGAGGAAGAAGGTAGATCTGTGAGCACATGGAGGTGGCCACTGCAGGCTCTGAGGCGTTTGTACGGCGGTTGGAGGTAAGATAGGCATCTTCTGAAGGCCTCTTAATAATTCCATGCCACCTCCATGTGCTTCACAATTCAACTCAACTTCACAAAGAATCCCATGCATCCTCTTTTTTTATAAATATATTATTATTATTATTATTATTATTACATCAAACTAACGTCACTTGACTGAAACCTAAGTAATGTTAAGTTTGAATCATCAGCGAAAGCATCCATATTGAAGAGAGCTAATTAATCAGAAAATTAACTTTGTACAGTACGTAGAGGAGTAGAACTAATTAATTAACATGCATGCACTGAAACAAATTAGTATGTGCATTAATTCATACTGCTACATGTTTTAATTAATTAATTAATTAATTAATACACATTATTCTTGGAGAAGATGGTCCGAAGCTTAAACAGACTGCTGCTGCTGTTTCCGCCGTTGCCGCCGCCGCCTCCACCGGGCACTATTCTGCTCGGGTGACTGCTGCCGCTGCTGCTGCTGCAGCTTTCCCTATTCCCGTAGCCGATGCACGTGTTGACATGGAAGTTGAGCACTCTAACTCCGGCGTTGCTGCCGGTGGCTTTCTTCGCGCTGCTGACCGCCTTGTCTCTGGGATCGCCGGCCTGCAGGTTGGTGACCTTCTTGTGGATCTTCCACACCGGGCTTGTTCTTCCGAGGTGGATGCCGCCGGCGAACGCCGCCACCCGGCTTGCGCTGGGGGTCCACCTTCTCGAGGGGGGAGGGGAGGCGGCAGCGGCGACCGCCGGTTTGGAGGACTCGCCGCGGGAGTTGCTCCTGGAGCAAGGCGCGCTGCTGACCTTGCGTCCGGCCACGGCCGCTCGGGCGCGGGCGGTCCAGGACCCGGCGCCGGCGGTGTTCCCGGCGGAGCGGCTCCGGGAGAAGGGCCAGATGTTGATGTTGAGCTCGGCGGGGCCGCCGGCGCTGCCCCGCCGCTCCTTCCGGCGGTCGTCTGCGGGCGCCCTCTTGGGGATGTGGTCTTTCAACTTCTTGCGGCGTTGGGCGGGAGAGGTCGTCGTCGTCGGAGGAGGGGGAGGTGGCGGGTCGACGTTGGCTTCGGGGGGCGACTCGGCAGGAGTGGGGTTGGGCGAGTGGGAGAGGAGGTGGAGAGGGAGGAGGACGCCGTCGACGAAGAGCTCGTCGGCGGTGAGGAGGCTGGGCTGAGGGTTTTTGCCCAACATCCAGAACTCGAACTCGGGGGAGGTGACTTCGGTGGTGGTGACGGCCATGAATGGCGAGTTCTGAGAAATCTCCATGTGCAGGGGAAAGAGACTTGATGGTGGTGGTGTAGTGCTACTGCTATAAAAAGTAAAGAGAGAAACCAACGACAAACGTAGTACGTAGATAAACACGGAGAAGACGGCAAAACTCTCACACACATTAATTTCCATAATTATAATTATTACTTGGCTATTAATTATTTATTTGTCTTCAAATATTAATATTTTTAGTTGCTTAATTAATTAACTTAATTATAATAACTCATTCGATCAAAAAATTTATGTATATATATCACCAATCATCACGTACGAAGCATAATGTGATTCAACGAACAAATATATTAATCAGCTCCTGATATCGTACATTTAATTATGATAAAATTGCACATATATTTATCTGATTATATATATATATATATATATATATATATATATATATATTGTCGTTATACGTACTATGTCATCTAAACTTTAATTTAGCATATATATTCCATCTTACTTCCAGTCTTTGGATCGGTGTAAGATTCATAAAATATCAGTCATATAATACCTTATAATTATATGTATAAGTATATAACTAAGTGAGAGTATATAAGGAAGACCATAAAATTATTTATAGAAAAGAAAAAATGAAAAAAAAATAAAAATTCAACGAGATTCATGCATGATCCAACCTCTTTCGAATTTAGTATATATATATACTCTTATAGCACGTTTGTTTCACAAAATATGACCGGTGGATAAGATTTGTCAAATCCTTTATGTCTTTTGCTACGAGCTTCAGATATCATTTAAGTTGAATATAAGCGAATCCAAATTCGATTCTAATGAGATATAGATATCCTCCCAGGGGATTGGGAATTAAATTTTTGGATTTTTTTCTTCTTCTATCATTTAAGTTAGATATTTATGATAAATCAATTTTAATTCATTTTTATGAATATTTTTGTCTATTATTATTATTATTATTATTATTAGTATTATTAAAATAATTATTTAAATTTAATTTTATAATTTTAAAATAAAATTTTGATAAAATCAAATCTAAATATCTAACTCCTTTATCCGGAACCAAAACAAACATAGGAATATAAAATTCTATCTTTTATGATCTTCTTATCTGAAATTACAACAAAGATAGGATATAAGCTTATCACACGTGATTTTTAATTATCCTAGTTAATTCTAACTAAATTTCTATCCGTCTGAAATCATATCTTGTGAAATTAACAAACACGTCATTACTGGTCTGCATGGGTACCAGGTAGACTCAGAATCAGTTGGAACCTACTCGATTAGTGCACTAGGTTCCAAATAGACACAAATTTAATTCGGGTAGGGCCCGAAAAAAATTAAGAAAATGATTAAAATCAATTCTGATTCCTATTCCAATTCCAACACATCGAGTGTGTACGTATCCAGAACTGGAACAAAAATCGGTACCTAGAATCTGTACCATGAAATCTGTAAATGAATAAATTTTAATAGGGTATCTGAACAATTTTCAACAAGATACTCTGAACATGTATCCTAAAACATGTAAATGAACATGTTCCAACATATTACCTAGAATCTGTACCATGGAACCTGTAAATAAACAGGTTCGAATAGGGTACTCGGAACCTATACTAGACCATAGGTTTAGGGTAGGATCTGAATTCAGGTCCCAATATGGTAGGGTCTAAATTCAAAATCTAGAAACCAGTCCTATACGAGGTAAAATTGAGGTATCATGAAAATTACATAATACTCGGATCTGTTCACCCCTAGATCATCGTAGTAGTAGTACTAGTAGTAGTAGTAGTAGTAGTAATAATAATAATAATAATAATAATAATAATAATAATAATAATAATAATAATAATAATAATAATAATAATATTTTTATTATGTGTTTTATAGATAATGAAACTATAAATAACAAATAATTATTTTAATTATTAAATTAATTTCAATATATACAACAAAGTAAACATGTTATACCTGAAAATATTTTGGACCTAATTGTAAAAATATTTCTTAGAGGGGTCTTTTTGCAAAAATGCTAGTCCTATATAATTAAACCCTAAACCCTCTCTAATCTTTTTCTCCTCTTGCGGTTCCTGTAGCAGCGGCAGCCGATGAAGGATTCTGAGGCGTCGGCGGTGAGAAGGCTCCGGTGAATTGAAGTTCGGAGGAGATTTCCGGTAGGATTCTAATCCTTCTCCCTTGTCTTTTCATGTAGGGTAACATTTATCTTAGGATGAGATTGTAGGATGTTGTTGTCGATCCGGGGTTCTGTTTTCTTTCGAGATCTCGTATGATTTGTTCGTGTTTCTCATCGTCGGATCTTCGAAGTCGTATTCTGGTTCCTTTGGAATTTTCGATTGAGTCCTTGTTGTGGTCGTTGCTTCAATTCTATCTACGGACTGCTCGTAGCCCGATCAAGAGGCCTGATCGACCTCGTTAGCGCGACATCGCCAGGCACGGCGTCGTGAGTCGCGAGTCGCGAGTCGCGGGTCGCGGGTCGCCAGGCGCGATGTCGCCCCGCGCGACATCGCGCGAAGGGTGCGATCGCCCAGGTTCGGGGCCGCCGCCCCTGTTGTGCGCGCGTCCCCGCCTGATCGTAGGGAGGCGGCGATGGCGGGTGGATGCGGCGGCGAGTCGTCGGCGTCGGCGGCGGGCTCCCCGGCGACCCGATCGACCGGAGGATCGGGTTGAGGCGACGGCATCGGGTAGAGGCGGCGTTGGTGAACTGGGTAAAGGAAGATGAAGGGTTATATTATAACCTTATAAATTATTTATAAGTATATATCAGTGTTATATACTTTATATCAGTGTTATATTGTATTATAGGTGTTATGTTAACGTTATAGGTGAAAGTTGATAACAGCCGTTGTAGCAGTGTTATATTAAATTATAGCACTGATATATATATATCTTATAGCAGCAATTAATTAGTAGTATTTAAGTTATTTTACTATTGTTTTAAATAATTATTTGAAGGCTTTATAGTGGGTCAAAATAATCATTATATATATGAATTTGGACCTACTCGTCGCCCCGAATCCATTGGTGGGGTCAGTTTTGTCGTTTGGCTTTCGGATGTTGAAAACAGTATGCTTTTATTGCCTCGTTTTGCGGGTCGAGTCGGATAATATTATTTTATCGGTTTTCATGGTTTCTACCCGAGTTATTCTTTTGTGGTAGTTGTTGTCAAGGTGAATCTCATCCTAGATCGGTTGTTACCCTATGTCGAAATATATCTTGTTGTTCTATTCCGTTGAAATTTGATATCTACTGTCGTTTGAGCTCTTGATGCATATTTTGTTGTTACATGTTGTCAGCATGATATTTTTATATGCATATTAGTTGAGAATGCTAGTATAGACGTTGCATGTCTCCTGCTGTTGTTTATATATTTGATGCATACATGATGACATGACTACTAGCATTATATTAGTTGAGTTGTAGTAGATGAGTTGTTGACATATGCATAGTTGATCTACTTTTGGGCGATAGCCCTGGACACTGTTGATATATTGCCCAAGGTGTAGGGCAAGTGACACCGGTGATCACCTATTTATCACACGGGTTGTGTGTACGGCGTCGAGGTGTTAGACGTCGACGGACTACCATTTTTGGATAGTCGCATCTCTAGGTGATAGCATCTTGTTGAAATCCTACTCAGCCTTCTGCTGATGTTTGTTGTTTTTGCCTCAGATCCTCAGGTATGACGGCTTTATCTCATGGGGTAGCTAGAGTTTTGGAGGAGGAGGAGACGTCTTCCGCACATCATTTAGTTTCTTTATTTATTAGTTGATCTATGCACTTTTAGCTAGACTCTAGAATTCATTGTTCATTTATGGACTGTTAAACTTTTATTATTATCTGGTTGGACATTTGATTAGAATCTGGTTGTAAGTTTAAATTCAGTCCATTTGATGATTGTTGTTCTGTTGCTAGTTGCGCTTCTCCTAGGTGAGGTCCCTTATATAGGGATAAACCTAGGTGGGGCGTAACAACTTGGTATCAGAGCTTAGGATCGTCCTCCTCCATAGGATTGTTGGGTGTTTAGGTCTAAGGATGAGATTTCACCTTATTGTAAGATAATAAGTTGATTTTTAAATTGTTGGTTGTTGGTTGAATGTGAAACCTGAGCCGTTCTTTCCTTTTAGAAAATATGGAGGCTAGAGGTAGTTCAGGTGTCAGGACTGCCTTCAGAGGTGGACGTCGAGGCCGAGGTCGAGGTCGAGGTGGTAGGCAGGCTGCACAGAGTCAGAGGGTTAGTCCAGTTCCAGCCAGAGTCGAGCCAGACTTGGCAGATGATGTCCCTTTGGCTCAGTTTCAACGTCGGGCGCGCTCGAGCCGTAGGCCCAGCCAGAGTAGCACTCGGGGTGGCCGAGCGAGAGGACAAACCGAGCAGATGGAGCCTCCGCCTGAGTCCGACTCTGAGTTCGATTCTGACTCAGCTTCTAGTGAGGATTCACCTTCTGAGATGTCTGCTGGAGATGCTTCAGAGGATTCACCGGTGCAGCCGCAACCAGTAGCTCGGTATGACCCAGTACAACCTGAGTCTCTCGAGAGACGGAAGATGGACCGTCTGAGGAGGAGGAGACGTCTTCCGCACATCATTTAGTTTCCTTATTTATTAGTTGATCTATGCACTTTTAGCTAGACTCTAGAATTCATTGTTCATTTATGGACTGTTAAACTTTTATTATTATCTGGTTGGACATTTGATTAGAATCTGGTTGTAAGTTTAAATTCAGTCCATTTGATGATTGTTGTTCTGTTGCTAGTTGCGCTTCTCTTAGGTGAGGTCCCTTATATAGGGATAAACCTAGACGGTGCGTAACAAAACAATTTTTTTTATTTCACGTGGTTTTGTAAAATAAATAAATTTATAAATTAATACAATGTTATTCACCACAAAATTAGCATAATTTTACGAGACTTGTAACAAAGAAGGAGAAGAGATCTAAAGAGAAGGGAGGGGAATTTTTTTTTAAATTTGATTTTCTAATTTTAATGGAGGGAAAAGAAGGGGGGATTATTTACCTTGATTCTCCTCAAAATCTTAATTTTCTTTCAAGCCCAATTTGAGGTTGAATGATGGTGAAAAAAATTATAAAAATTCATCCAAAATAAATTTATAAAATTACCCTTATAATTTTAATATATATATAAAATTTTATTAAATTCTAATGACATCTTCTCATCTTTATTGAATACAAAGATAAAAAAAATTCTCTCGTTCTTGATTTTTTCTATTTTCTTCCTAATTCTAAGATTAATTTTTCTTCTTCTTTTTTCCTCTTTTCTTTTTTCTTTTCTTCCCTTTAATGATATTAAAATTGCAAACATTTGTGATATTCAAACAAACCCTTAGTATAATAAAATTGCAATGATATTTAATTCACAAGATATTTATTCATTAATTAATGCAATAATTAGTATAGTACAATTTTAACATTTGTGAACTAATGTTGTATACAATAAAACTATTTAAAATGTTAGGTGGATCTACATAATTAGGGCCGCTAGGTTCCTGAATTCTTCTTTAAAAAATAAATGTTAAGAATAATTTAATTAGTAAAAAAGAAATATGATGTAAAGTCAACTTTTCAAAAACGTTCAAATCATTCGTAATTAATTTGCCCGTCAAGTATTCAGAATATTTTGTATTTCATTAATAATTATGAATATTATTTTATTAATAATTCAAATTAAAAAAACAATAAATTTTATCCATCATCTATATTAATTATAATACAATACATATTCATTTTTTTTATTTTTTTATTTTTAATAAAGATAGAAAGTCGCAAGATGATTTTACTAGAGATCGAACTCTAGATTTTTAGTCAACAGACAATATGTTGTCATCAACTGTGTTATTCACAGTTGGCTATTCATTTATTTTTATTAGTTAGCTTTTTTCTTGATATAATATCAACTAATATTATTACACTAACGAGCAATTATTTTTTCTGTACGAACTTATAATTTTATTGGTTATTTTTTAATTTCCTTGAAATGATAGGTCTCATACAATTGACCCTCTAGGGCGCATTGCCTCCAAAATGATGGATGAAAGCTCGATGAATTAATGAATGATAGAACTTTAATACACATAAGATGAAGGTGAAATTAATTATGAAAAATGTTAAATTATTCTAATTGATATGCTTAATAATTTTCTTAATACTCATGCATAATAAAACGGTTATGATTGTTGATAAAATTATAACTTGTTTCGTTACCCTTGATTAGAAAAATTATTAGACACATTTTTAAAAGAATATAACAACGCTCACTAATTATAACTAGCAGTGTTCGACATCGATCGAAGAGTATTAATTGATGGAGGAGTAGGTGGATCCACTTCAGTACTGCATGCACACATGAGGTGGGGATCAATCAAATGCATCATGCATTTTGGTGCTCATAACATATATTAATTGGCTGCATGCGTGCTATTATGAAGCTTCTTCCTTCTCCGGCTAGCATCCTTAAACGCATCCGACAACTTATATCTTTTTTATTTATTAATTTGTTCCCTACTATATATATACACCCGAAGAGTTGAAGGAATCTAATATATATATAAGGAAAAATTATATTTTTGATCCTCGTAATTTCCTCCAATTTTAGTTTTGATCCTTATAATTTCAAAATTTTGATTTTAGTCTTCACACTTTACTTTCGTTTAGGATTTGATCCATACCGTTAAATAAAATTTAAACGGTGCCGACGTGGATAACAAGTGCTAACTGGACAATGCTGATGTGGAGCCTGCAGAGATCAACTTGGTAAACTATAGGGATTAAAATTAAAATTTTATAAATTATGATGACTAAAACTAAAATTTTGTAAATTATATGAACTAAAACCAAATTTTAAGTAATTATTTTTCCTAATAAATATAAAAAATTATATAATATTACCTGGCCCCGCTCAGCCTGGCCCGAAAAATTCGTGCCCGACCAGACCCCAAAAATATTCGTGCCCGACTCGGCCCGAAAAGTTCGTGCCCAACACGCGTGCCCGACCCGGCCCGTAAAAAATTCGTGTCCGACCCGGCCCAAAAAAATTCGTGCCCGACCCGGCCCGAAAAATTCGTGCCCGGCCCGACCCAAAAAAAGTTCCTGCCCAACCTGCGTGCTCGACCCGGCCCGTAAAAAATTCGTGCCCGACCCGGCCCAAAAAATTCATGCTGGGTCGGGCACGAAATTTTTTGGGCCGGGCCGGGTCGGGCACGAAATTTTTCATGCCAGGCTGAGCCGGGTCAGGTAATATCATATAATTTTTTATAGTTATTGGAAAAAATAATTACTTAAATTTTGATTTTAGTCCCTATAGTTTACAAAATTTTGATTTTAGTCCATATAATTTATCAAGTTGGTCCCTGCAGGCTCCACGTCAGTATTTTCCAGTCAGCACATGTTATCCACGTCAGCACCGTTTAAACTTTATTTAACGATAGATACTAAATCCTAAACGGAAGTAATATGTGGGGATTAAAATTAAAATTTTAAAATTATAAGAACCAAAACTAAAATTGGAGGAAACTACGAGAACCGAAAGTATAATTTTCCCTGTATATAAACATGAAAAAGAATACATATGCATTACTATAGCTCAATCCTGCATATAACAAATTGTGTGCATTATGAATAAGAATGATAATACTAATTAAGTTTACCACAGGATGCTCCACATTTAATTAAGAAATAAGTAATAATGCAAGTTAAGTTATCGCAAAAAGTCAAGACCCATTTGATTGTTTGGATCAAGGAGAGTGGAGTGGGTGAAATTTGGAATTGGAATGACAATGACAATGACATTCCTTTTCTAAGCATATTAGCATATATATGTATAGGCATGGATCCCTATTTCGTAAGGCCTAGTTAAGAAAGCTCAACCACGAGGCATCAGGGGTGAGCGAATTCGAATACCTTATAATTTTTATGATATTCGGATCCTACCCTATAGGGGATCGACTCTTAGATTTTGGACCCGGACTCTATCCGGTGGAACCTGGAATCGGACCCTACCCGAAACCTGTGGTTCCGATTCCGAGTCCAGGTACTCTGTTGGAACTTGTAGTATAGGTTCCAGGTTTCCGATTCTAACCCGGAACTAGTTGAAACCGGTTGGAACCTCTTTTTTTTCATCTTTTCAATTTTCATCACAATACAATAAATAAAAAAAGACTACAAATATAAACTAAACTAACAAATAAATAATGAAAACACGAAGATATCCATAATACATACCCATAACAAATACAAATTCCACCAACAAATATCCATAATGACATAATGTCCATTAAGTTTACTCATAACATAAACAAACACATACATAGTGTCCATTAACAAAGTTTACTAACAAATACATAATAAAACACATACTCATAACACATATCCATTATATATACTCATACAAAGTTACCCATTCATAATACATACTCATAGAGAGTTTTCTCACTTACATGACCATTAACAAAAAATATGAAAATAAAAACTACAAAAGCACACAAATATTCAACTACATATCAATCCACTATTCCGCTATCATATCTATTGTGACGCAACTAAGTTCTACAAAAATAAAATCATGTTAAAATGAATAAAAAGAGTAAAAGAGTACAAGTAAAAATTAAATAAAAACAAGAAAGCACACAACAATTACAAATATACTCCTAACACATACATTTCTAATACTTTTATGCATCTTCCAAATATTGCTCAATAGTGATCGGGTTCTGAGATGAGCGTAACCAATCTTGTGCACAAATCAAGGCTTCCACGAATTTAGGAATAAGCGAGCTGCGAAATTGATCAAGTACTCGACCAGATGTGCTGAAAGCTGATTCAGAAGCTACTGTGGATACCGGGATGGCTAAGATGTCTTTCACCATGAAACTAAGAATCTTATAGGTTGACTTCTCATCATTCCACCATTTCAATACATTAAAGGTTTCACTATCTGGTTCACGACGACTGCTAAGATACCTCTCCAATTTAGATTTCGACCCCCATTCTTCCTCATCTATGTCATCCTTGTACCAATCTTTCACAAGCTTTATCAAATTCACAAAAGCGTTAGCACCACCAGTAGCTTGAAGATGTGATTGAGTGTCGGACTCATCCATCACACTAGAAGGCTGTTCTGAAGAAGAATGAGATTTCTCATAAAATGCAAAAAGACGTTCCAAGACCCTTGTTACATTCTGAGTCATCTCCTCTACTCTATCAGCATCACAACAAATTCTTCGACAACAATACTTCAAAAATCTCAACTTATATCGAGGATATAATACAACAGCTATCAACATCATCATGTTTGTTCTCTCTACACTCCCATAATACTTATCAAATTTTCCTCTCATTTTTCTAGCCATTGACCGAAGACAGATATTAGAATCTCTTTCACACTCAACCAGTGTAGAAAACATGCTAACAACTTCATGCCAGTAATGGTTACATGTTATATAGAGACTCCCTGACATCCTGTTTGTAGCCTCATAAAAGTTTTTCAAGAACAAAGACAACATGGATGCACTATCCCAATCCTCACTAGTGGGGACTCCACAATCAAGCACATTCACAAAAGCAATGTCATCTTCTTCGAGTCTTCCAAAGGTTGATTTGACCTTAAGAGCAATTTCTAACATGAGATACGTAGAATTTCATCTAGTGGTGACATCAAGACAAACAGAACCCTTATAAGTTATGCCCTCCTCAGTAATACAACGTTGAAATTGTTGAGCTCTAGCTGGAGAACTCCTCACACATTTCACTGCAGCACAAATTCGAGAAATCGACTCACGAACCTCACTCAATCCATCTTTCACAATCAAATTCAATATGTGAGCTGCACACCTCATATGAAGAAGCTCACCACCTAAAATAAGCACATTTTTCAACTTATCATTCAGATAGGTCACAGCCACATCATTAGAGCTAGATGATATACGATCTCTAATACCCCAATCAATAATGCATTTTTCCATCATCTTACCAATCTCCTTACCCTTATGGCTAGGCATAGCAACAAAATTCAGTTATCTCTTATGCAATATCCAATTATCATCAACAAAGTGTGCGGTGAGAACTAAGTAGCTCAAATTTTGAATAGAACTCCAAATGTCGGTGGTGAGAGTAATTCTAGATTTTAGAGATGCTAGCTTATCCTTCAGGCAAGTTTTCTCACAAATATAAAGTTTCATGCAATCCCTAACAACTGTAAATCTTGAAATATGCTTAAATAAAGGTTGACATGCAGTTACAAACTCCGAAAACCTTCGCTCAACAATTGAAAATGGCTGCTCATCAACAATAATCATCTTAGTCAACATGTGCCTACAATAATCTTCATCATATTTTCAAGTGGTGAGTGTCCTCACATTTTCCCCTTCACCTCCAGATTTACAAAATGATGAAAGTAACTTTTATTTTTTGTCAAGATTTTGAGGATATTTAAAACAAGCTTTCAAATGCTTCCACATGGATGAAGTACCCCAATCAACATTATAAATAATACTCATATCACAATAGTTGCAAATTGAAGCATCTTTACCAGTTTTCTCATCTTTTTTCTTAAGAAAATGATCCCAAATCTCGGACCTTGACTTATTGGAACCCACTTTGGTTGATGATTGTGCACATGTTGTGGACTCGGTGTCAGCTGCCTTATTAGTTGAATTGTTCATCTGAAAAAATATAATAAAATTTTTTTGATGTAAAATTAACATTTTAGTTAACAAGTGTTGTTTCCTAATTTCCTAATTAGGAAAAGTCCTGGGCATAGAGGACACCCATTGTTGCATGAACAGTTGAAATTGCATACTACCTGCAAATGCCTACCTTGACAGTAATTGGACTTTTCTGTGAGCCAACTTTTTTTTTCCTCTCTATTTCACAATTATATTTTCTTAATTAATTATGTTTGGAGAAGTACATATGTATTGATGAAACACCATAATCTAAAATAATGGTCAATGGTTCAACACCTTACAAGTACTGGTTCTCACCCCAAAGTCATCATGCTCTACTTGATGCAATTCCGCATTGGCCATCAGAAATATATTAGGATGCCAGAGCATTAAATCAAAACATGGAAACCGCCAACACAAAAATTCATCAATACTCTATATTAATTCCCCCTAAATAAGGTAGATAAAGAAACACTATGAACATCCACCTTTAATCCAAGGGAAGGAGGGTGAGGCACAAGTTTAAAAGTGGTATGAATGAGAGGCCTTAAAAGGCAGAAGCATCGGACATGGGGACATTCTAAATTTCACCAAATTCTCTAGGGCACACCATACTTGCAGCCACATTGAAGTTTATCTCAGGATAAAGAAATATACAACATATAAATAGGGCCCTATTTCCTCTTGCAGATGCCAGACGGAGAGGGAGGGAAGAATAGGGCGAGAGAGAGAGAGAGAGAGGAGGCACGGTGTACTTGGAGAGAGGAGGCACGGTGCGGCGGCTGTGGATCTTTGGTTCGCTGCCCTCCAGGATGTGGATCTTCGTCGCCCGCCGGGATGCAGTGGAGACGGGAGAGATGGAGGGTGAAAGGAATGGTGGTGCGGCGGCTGTGGTATGTGGAGACGGGAGAGATGCGTGCGTGAGTATGAGGAGAGAGTGAGATGGGAAGTTAGGGTTACTGGGTTAGTAATTTAGAGGATTAATGGGTTTGGGTTAATACCTACTATATTAATACCGAATCCGAATTTATATATATAATATTAAAAAATCGGTTCCAGGTATCGATTTTGAGTACCCGGAAATATGGAACCGAAACTGGATTTAATCGGTTTCGAAATTCGTTACCCGGACCCTACTCGAATTTTTTTGGGTCTACTCGATACCTACCCTATCGAGTAGGTTCCAGCCGATTCCGAGTCTACCCGGTACCCGTGCACACCCCCATGAGGCATGACCTCTTTGGACTCTAGTTGTTAATTATATGATAGCCTACAAGCAACACATTACATTAGCTTAGTGATCCAGCTTGTTTGAAAACACAAACTAATTTTAAAAAATCACATTAAATTTTTGGGCAAATTACATTGTATATCCTAAACTTTAGGGGTATTCCCAATTTTGACCTGAACTTTCACTTGCATCAATTTTATACTCCGATTTTTAATTTGTTTCAATAATATTCCATCGTCCAATCACCGTGAATTTTTTCGTTTGTTTAATGATGTGGCATTGCACACGTGGACCTGAAACCATATAATATATTTAAAAATTCATCTAATGCCACGTCAGCAACAAAATTCAAAAAATTACACTATATATCTACAACTTTAGGAGTTTTCCCAATTTTGACCCGAACTTTCATTTGTATCAATAATATACTCTTATTTTAATTTGTATCAATAATATCTCATTGTTAAGTAATCGTGAGTTTTGTCGTTTAACTAATGACGTGGCATTTTATATGTGTACAAACGTTGAAATCAATACATAAAATTTGAATAAAAAATAAAATCATTGCCAAGTCATCATTTCACTCAACGTCTAAAATTTAACATGAATAAAATATTTAAAAAATACATGTCAACAAAAACTTAAATTATTAAATTATTTTAATTAAGGTTCAACCATCTTAGGCACTTGCCGGGGGTCCTTGGACACCGCTCCACCGCCTCTCTCGACGTCAGTGCACGTGGTGAGCACGACATGCCCAACAAACCTGGCTCGTCGGCGTCAACCTTCCGGTAGCAGTCGCGGTACTCCTTCTCGAGCTCGTAGAACATGTTGACCACTACGTTGTGGAAGCCAACACCTCCTTAATCAAGTCCCACACGTCAGGTCATGGTTTTTCTTGAGCAGGAAGTTCGGCAACTCCATCAAACAACCCTTGCGGCTCTCCTGCTTTGTCGACCCCAAACGAGTAGCAAGCAACTCGTCGATGAGATTGTCAAGATCGCTCTATGAAGACTCGCCCTCCTCCACTGCTACCCTCGCTGCTGCCGACATCTCCCTCGCCTCCCGCCGCCATGAATTGGGACATGAGGAATGCCAAGCTCCGCTGCAATTTCGGTGGTCACCAATAGGGGATGTCGATGACGACAGCATCGGGGCGGTGTTTGCGAAGGATTTCTTCATGAGCAACCTCCTCTTCTATGGGATTTTAATTAGGTATCCTTAGCTTCTCTGTTCAGGAAGCAACATCACCAACTTGAGTTGGATCAGGAGTCGGCTCCGGCTTCCCCCGACAAGTGCCTAAGATGGCTGGACCCTAATGAAAATAATTTAATAATTTAAATTTTTGCTGACATGTATTTTTTTAATATTTTATTCAGGCTAAATTTTACAATGATGACTTGGCACTGATTTCATTTTCTATTCAAATTTTATGTGTTGATTCCAACGCTTGTACATGTATGCAGTGCCACGTCATCAGTCAAACGACAAAACTCGCGGTTACTTAACGAGGGAATATTATTGATACAAATTGAAAATAAGAGTATATTATTGATACAAATGAAAGTTTGGGTCAAAATTGGGAAGACCCCTAAAGTTGAGGATATATAGTGTAATTAACCCTTTTTAATTTTGTTGCTGACGTGACATTGGATGAATTTTTAAACATATTATATGATTTCAGGTCCACGTGTGCAATGCCACATCATCAAACAAACGGTAAAATTTGCGATGATTTGACGACGGAATATTATTGAAACAAATTAAAAATCGAAGTATAAAATTAATATAACTGAAAGTTCAGGTCAAAATTGAGAATACCCTTAAAATTCAAAATATACAGTATAATTTATCCTAAATTTTGTTTAGTTTGATTGTATATGTAAATTGAATATCCATAATTATTTTTGTTCATAATAGTCAAGACAAATATTTTAATTAGTTTATGCACAAATACTATCGACCGACTTGCATAGTTGTCCACTCAGCCCAAACCTAAGGGCTCATACTCGCAACCCTCCACATATGAGTACACCGACAGGTTGATAGATATGTTCGGTGCATTCTCATAGGCGAGTGCGTCCCAGTATATAAAATCATTCTCCGTTAATAACTTTGAGCATTTTTTACCATTCATTGATGACTCAAACTCTCATCAAATTGTTGGATTTTAGCCTTATCCAAATAGCTCTAGGAACCAATTTTTTAAACAATATAATAACCATTCGATAATCAGATATGGTACTTGTAATTTCATCCATTGTAAACATATTTATAGCTAATAAATGCACATCATAATAAGTTCAATTAAAGTACAGGGTGTACATGGTATAAAAAAAAAAAAAAAGGTACAGGATGTACATGGATTGATTAATTTCCCCCTACACAACCGCTTCTGAATCAACATACTAACTTAATTTATACCACATATTTAATGCTCACTATGTATACTGGATAGTATTGTCTTCAGCTGAAATGTGGGGCAATTAATCCCCTCACTTGTCTTTGTCCCTCGGTGATAATTCCTCGTACTAGGGTTCAGCTAAAGCTGTCGGCGTGGTGGTCCATAAGCTATATATATATCCATGACTAGTTCAAAGCTCAACATCAATTTTGAAACTGGAATAATTGAGTCGAGTCAAGTCAAATCAAATCAAAGGAACTTAAATGTCTTCGAGTCGAGATCAGAATCAAGCCCGAGCTTTGAATTTTTCAAGTGAGGTTAGAGTAGTGCAAAATTATTATAATTTTATTGTGTTGTATAATAATAATAGTTTTAATGGCACATTTATGTATAATTTATTTACTTTTTTTTGCTATTCTAAAAGACAGAATTTTGTAGTTAAACTAAGTGGTTGATTGTTGAACTAATAATGATTTCAAATCCTAACTCCACAAACCCTAATTACCATGAGCTAAAGAAGACAGGGCCGGTGTCATTATCTTTCTTATTCAAAATAGGGATAATAGACTAAAAAATTATAAGATTTACAAAAAATTTACGTTCTACTCACGATTTTAAATTTAGCATGTAAATGCACAACCTTTGCTTCCGTTTATGCAATATATCAAATCGTCATGTGTCGTCTCAACTTAGCTGACGTGGAGGTAAACGGTGTTTGTGTGTCATGACGGCACGAATAATAGATTAAAAAATATATTTTTCTCTCTTTCTTCTCTTTTTTCTCCCACCTATCGCCGCCACCGCCTCCTCCTCCTTCATCCCAAAGATCTGCAACAGAACCACCTCCCCTCCAACAAGCCGACATCCTCCCCCTCCCACCGCTCCTCCTCCTCCTCCTCCATCCCAAAGATCTACAAGCGGAACCACCTCGCCCTCCGACAAGCCAACATCCTCCCCCTCCCACCGCCACTAGTACTCCCACACCCTTCGCTCCCTCCCTCGCCACGTGCCAGCGGCGACCATGGCTGTAGAGGATGGTGCTCAGCCATATGGGGAGGAGAAGGTGGAGGAGGTGGAGGAGAAGAAGGAGGAGGAGGAGGAGGCGAGGTGCTCAGCCATATGGGGAGGATGAGGTGGAGGAGAAGAAGGAGGTGGAGAAGAAGAAGAAGTTCACCGTGCTGACGGTGACCATGGCTGTGGAGGATGGTGCTCAGCCACATGAGAAGGAGGAGGAGGAGGAGGAGGCGAGGTGCTCAGCCATATGGGCAGGAGGAGGTAGAGGAGAAGGAGAGGAGGCGGGGGCAAAGACGATGCAAACGTAGCAAAGCAGGTCGTGGCCGCCCTTGCTCTTCAAGGAGAGGAGGCGGCCCAAGTACTTGAACATCTCTGCCCCGACATCATGTTTCCACACATGATGTGTAGCACAGATGACGAGCTCCCCCGCCGTGGCCTACTTCAGCGTGAAGTACTTCACTGTGCCGACGACGACCATGGCTGAGCACCAGGCTGTGGAGGATGGTGCTCAGCCATATGGGGAGGAGGTTGAGGAGAAGAAGAAAAGAAGAAGAAGAAGAAGAAGAATTTAAAAAAAGGTGGCCGAAGTACTTGAACATTTTCGCCCCGACATCATGTCGCCACACATGATGTGCAGCATGGATGACGAGCTCTCCCGCCTTGGCCTACTTCAACATGAAGTGCTTCACCGTGCCGACGGCGACCATTGGCTGTGGAGGATGGTGCTCAACCACATGAGGAGGAGGAGGTGGAGGAGAAGGAGGAGGAGGAGGAGACGAGGTGCTCAGCCATATGGGCAGGAGGAGGTAGAGGAGAAGAAGGAGGTGGAGAAGAAGAAAAAGTTTATTGTGCCGGCGGCGACCATGGTTGTGGAGGATGGTGCTCAGCCATTGGGGAGAAGAAGAAGAAGAAATATAAAAAAAAAAGGTGATAGCTATTGGAAGAAAGAAGAGAAGAGAGAGAAAAAAAATATGGGGTCGTCTGTCACGTATGATACAGTCAGATCACTCAAACGTCGTTTACCTCTACATCAACTAAGTTGAGACGGCGCATGACAATTTGGTAAATAGCATAAACGAAAGCAAAGGTTGTGCATTTACAGGCTAAATTTGAAATCGTGGATAGAACATAAAATTTTTGCAAACCTTGTGATTTTTTAGTTTATTATCCCTTCAAAATATGACAAACCTTATCCATTATTTCAGTGTTAATGCCTAAAGTCCAAAGCACATGTACCTTAGGCAGCGACGACATCAAGGACATGTTTGCTTCATAGGATAAAGGATGATATGATAATGGATAGTTTAATATTCATTATTTGTTTAGTGCATGAATTAAAAGAAAATAAAAATATAAAAAATATAAAATTAATATTATATCTAATGCACACCGAATTATAAAAATCTATATTCAATTCTTCCTCATTTACTATTCAATCTAATCATATCATATCCAATGAAACAAACATACCTATGACAAAAAATGATAATTCAAATCGGATTTACTTAGATATCCCGATCGATGTGAAAAAAATTGCTTTTCGATATCCATTTTCTACGTATGCTCCTTTAATAAGCTCGGACCTTCAAGGCTTCTTTTTGTATTTATATATATTCTATCCAGATTATCAAACATTTCTCACATATACACCAACCCTCCACCATCAATCAAAAGAGAACCCTCTACCAAATGAACTACCACTAGAGAAACCTATGTTCTCAAACCAAGTTCCATAGCAGTACAAACATGCTATGGTGGATAATTTTTTACATGTTTCATATCTTAAATGGCGTTTGATTTTTTGAGATATTTGGCGGAAAAACTTCATATCATGTTTTAGTTCTCTAAATGACATTTATAACCCCAAAAACCAAAACTACTGATGTATAGATGTTCCCGTCTACTTACTGTTACTTAGTTCATCATCATCATCATCATCATCACCTTGGACTTTAAAGCCTAGTCTTGATCTAGGGATGGCGAACCAAAATCTATTATTTACACTGATTCCAATCAATTAGTTAATCAGTCTATCCAAATAGCAGATTACCTTCTTGAGCATGATTCAAGTTGGGAATCAACCATTATTCCAAGTTTCAAGATCTCTTTCTCTCATCTGAAGACTGAGGCCAAAAGCAATGCACCAAAACCCAGCAATCTGTAAAGTTCTTCCAGTGTTGGCATTACCTCAAAAAAGCCATTTGCCTCATCGAACCATTTCTTAGCCCTTAAGCCATTACATGCATTCCTTCCCTCTTATTGAAACCACCAGTTTCCACACCACATTTTATAAGCCCTGACCGCAGCTTATCATGAACAATTCATTCATCTGATCAGAGCTGCACGGAGACACCAAAGAGAAGACAGCAAGCTGTAGCTCTCGGCAGTACCATGTCGACCGATTGGGGGCCCGTGATCGTCGCAGTGATCCTCTTCATCCTCTTTTCGCCGGGGCTCCTGTTCCAGCTGCCAGCGAGGACACGAGTTATGGAATTTGGGAACATGAGCACCAGCGGCATCTCGATTCTGGTCCACAGCATCCTCTTCTTTTGCGTGCTAACCATCTTGGTCATCGCCATCGGCATACACATCCACGCTGCTTGATCAAAATGGAGAGCTCGTTTTCTTTGGCCTCCGTATCCCCTTCTCGTTGCGAGATTTTTACGAACACCTTAAGTGTGTTTCTTATAGTTGATACAATCGATAATAAATCAGCAATCTATTCTTCTTTTTTCTCGTTTTGTAACTTGCATTGTTTGCATTACGCAATTTTTATGCTTCAATCAGTTGCGCAACTTGGGAAAAAAATCCTAAATTTTAGGGTTTTCAACAAGCAGATCAAATTCTCCTAAGAAGATGAAAGGGGGAACAGGAAGATTTTCGTAACAAACCACACGAAGTTTAAGCCAAACAACAGAAATCCGATCGCAAATTCGACGGGAACAAGCAGGAAATTAATTTACTGATAATATAAAACTACTTTTGGGGAGCACAGTTTAGACACTTGAGATTTCCCTTCAGATATCGAGGGATCGATTACACGAGCTACAGGCTTGAGTTGCGAGAGGACCTGGAAACCCTAGATCGAGAGCAAGCACGAGCAACAAGCAAGGGGGACGGATTGATTCGTCAGCCGGTATAGATGTGGAGGCGGAGGGCGACGATGATGATGGAATAGATGCCGAAGAAGATGAGAGTGTGGAGGGCAACAGCCTTTCCATTGGTCCGCATGCTGCCGAACTCCAGGGGGCGGTGGGTGCCGGGCGCCTCCAGGATCAGTCCCGGCGACAGCAGCACGAAGAGCACCACCCCGACCACCACCGGCGCCCAATCTGCCATAACTCTCTCTCACGCTCACTCTCCTCCCTTATGACCCCTCCGCGATGGATCTCCTGCGATCGCTAGCCGCGACGGGGAAGAACGAGTGCGAAGCGATCGGTGAGAGAGTGTGAGAGACAAGGAAGAGAGCAGTGTGGAAGCGAATAATTAAAGCTGGTGCATGATGAAACAAAGGGGCTTTTCGCCACGATTTAATGTATGTAGTGACAATTCGCACGCTGTTAAATTTACGCGCTCCGCCAACCTTCACTTTGATTAGATAAACGTCTGGGGTCACGCGGGTCCCACACGTTTCCAAAGCACTCTCCAAGTAGGTAATCACGCGGCGCTACGTAGTTTTTAAATCGTTACGAAACCATCTTGGATTGTTGTGTTATAAACTACTAATCCATAACCTTGATTGAAATTTAATTAAAATAATTTATTATTATTATTATTATTCGAACTTGAGAATCAAGTAGTTGAATGTGGTCAAACGATAAAAGATATAAAAATATGGTCAATTATTGCGTTAGATTCCCAAGTGGGCCTGTTTTGAAAGAAACAGTGTCGACCGTTGAGCAACTGAGAAAAGCCATCGTTTTTAAGTTTGGGTGTTTTTACGTGAATAGCCTCGTAGTTTAGAATTTTATATTCGGGCAGCCCGGCCCTTTGAAATTTTAGGTTGTGATGGGCTTAATTGGCTGAGTCTGGGCATTGTTCAATTATTATTGATTCAATTCCTCGTAGCTTGTTAGTTAAACATCTACACTCGTTTGCTTATAAATTTTAGGTTCACTTTTTATTTCTAGTGTCTTGTAAAGACTTAATATAAAGCTAATTTACGAAAGTAAAAAAATATTGATGATTTTGTTAAGGAGATTTTTCATTTTTACCCTTTTAAAATATGAAACTTCATATGTAACTTCAAAATATTTAAATCTGACGTAAATTAATAAATGTCGTTATCATTTACTATTTATCATATAAACCTGAGTTAAAATTACATGATCATTATTATCAATAATTATTTGAATAATTTCAATACATACAATTAGTTCATTCAGAATACCCTATTGTTTTTCATATGTGGATATTTTTTCATAAAACTCTCCAATCCAAAATAGTATTAGTATATGATATTAATAATAATTTACTATATTAATATTTGCATTAAATTAATAAAGTTAAAAGCATTTATATTAACAAAAGACAATTGTAATTGCATTATATTAATTATTTTATTTTTGTTTAAATATATTATTTTTGCTTATGGATATTTAAATATTATTCTAAAATAATTTTTTTAATAAAAATACAATATTTTATAAATAATTTGCTCAATGTTTGAAATTAGTGAAAAAAATCATACAATAATAATTATTTATTTATAAATTATATATTAGAAAAAACGGGTTGTTAAAAGACCCACTCATTTATTCAAATTATTCTAAAAAGGAAAAATATATATATAATACAACACAACACAACACTGAAGCAACAGCCAAAAGAGTACACATTAATTAATGTCATCAAATAACCAAGAAAACGATGTAATTAATCTTCTTATTATCTTCAATTCAACTGATGTTGTTTGCCTGCCATCTCAAAATCCATCATCATCCGAACGATTAGCTACAAGCAGCACCAACTACAAAAAAAAAACTATTGACAAATTCATCTCAAATTACACCCCCTGGTTAATTGTTGAATGCAGTGCAGTCTCTTCTGATCTCCCCCTGCTCCCCCGTCTTCGCTCCGAGCCTCCCCAGCCTCACCATGGCCGCCGCGAACGCCTTGAAGAAGCTGCTCTGGTCCTTGGCGAACCTCCTCACCACCGGCCGCGACCGCTCGTCCGTGAACAGCACCTCGTCGGAGGAGAAGAGCCCCATGCCCCTCATCAGGTTCTTGTAGAACACGTTGTCGAAGGTGATCGGCGTGTAGAGGTCGATGTTGACGGCGATGGTGGGGTCCACGTCGCGCGGGCACGCCTTCATCAGCGCGCTCGCGTACTCCGGGTCCAGCGTCGGGTCGGCGCCGGCCGGGCCGTAGAGCCGGTTCGCGAAGCGGTCGCAGTGGGAGAAGCCGACGGTGTGGGCGCCAGAGAGCGCGATCATGTCGCGCACCGTGAGGTTGTTCTTCGCGAAGATGGAAGTGAGCTGGTCGAGGTCGAAGTCCGGGCCGGGGAGGTTGTCGGTGACCCGGCCGGCCTGCGAGATGACCCCGTCGCGCCGGCCGAGCTCGACCGTAAACGATGGACCGCCGGACTACAATTAAGCCATTAAACTCCATTAATTACTTGTTTGCTTCTTTTCGCATCAATAAAAAAGTGATTTTTATAGAATTTAATTACTGTTAGAGAGAAGAAAGTAACAAATAAATCAATAGACTTACGAGAACGACGACGTCTCTGGCGGCGATAGCGAGAATATCGGCGCAGGAAACTACGCCGGGGCATTGCACCTCCACTGCCTGCTTGGCCTTGATGACGGTGTCGAACCCATCGCCGGCGAGGGAGATGTTGTCGTGCGCGTCCTTCTCAGCGTCATCTCTCGGCGATGCGATCATCACCGAGGCGTCGCAACCCTGCACCATTTCAATACTCGCATTAATGGAAATGTATCAGAAAGATGCGATCTTGCAGCTTCTTCTTCAAAAGCTGTTTTTTATCAGGTAAATCCATTCGAAAAATGCTTCATCTTCATCTGCTATAATCCTAAATCAACATTTGCGTGCTATTTTAATTAAAACATATATTCATTTCAATTAAATCAATTTGTATCTTCTTGGTTTTGTAAATGGATTTAATGGCTAGTATATATTGGAAACTCAAAAGTCAAAGAAGATTAGGCATCTTCATTCTTCAATGTAGAGGTAGAAACCCTATCTTTTAGTTCAACAGTGAAGAATCAATTAGGAAGAGGAAAAAGGAGAGATTTTGGCATTACCTCAACAAAGCAATCATGGAAGAAGAGGCGCAGAGTGGCAGGAATTGTGACCACTGTCTGATTCAGCTTCTTCCGCACAGCCTCCTTCACAATGGACTCAACATTGGGGCAGTTTGATTGGTAGAAGTTCGGCCTCAAGTGGCCTTCCACGCTACCCACCATCAACTCCAATGCCATCACCAACACAAGCAAGAGCTTCACCATCTCCATTTCCAAAGCAACCCAAGAAGAACACAAGTAGGAGGAAGATGATACTGGGAGAATATGCTTATAAACCAAATTAAAGAACAAGAGAAAGAGGAGGAAGAAGCAAACTAAAATAGAATAAAATTGGGGGGATGATGGGGAAGCACAAAAAGGGTCTCTTCAGCAGTGATCAGCATGTGGTTGCTCTTATTGGTTCAAGAAGAGACTTTTTTTTTGAAGTAAGGTTCAAGAAGAGACTTGGTTGTGAAGCAATATATCAGCTTATTTTAATTTCATATAGAAGTTGATGCCAGTGACAGCCAGTCCAACAGTGCTATGTTTTTTTTATTGGTCCTAGTTTCTCAAGGAATTGTTTTTTTTTCTTGGTGGAATCTGAGCTGTGTTTTGCCTGTTTACAGGTATTCTGATGTCTTGGTTGGCTAACCAGATGTGATGGTGTTTAAATGTAATTATAGGACATGCAATTGAATTAGAAGAACAATTAGATATGAGAGAAGAATAATCTGATTACTGCAAGTCACTAGATTAATTCCAAAATGTAATCCTAACTTTTGATAATTCTATGAGGTCGGCTGTCTTCCCTACTTGTCATCCACCTTCATGAGCACCTGCAGACTGTAGTTGAGCAAGGAAAAGTTAAAAGTCAAATAGTTGTGCTGTGCCAGTTAGCTTGTTTAGCTCTTTCTTAACTTTCTCTAATTAAATTGGGACTTGAGTTTCATCTGATTAGCCATTGATTTTTGGTCTATGATGATTTTTCTTTTTGAGGGAAGTTTTTTTAAAAAAATAGATGTTTTTTTTAAAAAATAAGATATTGTTGATATAAAAGTAGGATTTTGAAATTTTGAAGGACTTGTTCAGAAAAATTAGATGAAGCTAGGTCAGTGTGGAGTATCATCCCAACCACTCAACCATTTTACAAATACTTGCAAATTTTATAATAGACAAACAAAATTAATAAGATCACTGAAAAAAATTCAACTCTAAAACAAGTTGTGATCCTAAATTAATGGCATTATTTTATGGTATCCTCAATTAATGGCCTGATATCAAAGTTTTTTTTAATAAAAATAGAAAATCATAATATATGATCAATTTTATATCTTTTAAAAAATATTCAAGATTTCATCAACTGTATGCTCCTGACATCAAAGTTTGAAAACACCATAAAATGAATTCTGCTCCTGCTTTCCAACTTCTACATGCTATCCTATCATTTTTTAAAAAAAAAACTTTGGAATTGTTTCCAAGTCAACATACAAAGCTTAAATTAAGGAGGAGATTTGATGCCCTCCCACCACATGCTCCCACTGTCTTATGTGGAAACAACTGCAAGGGATTGAGAGAGGAGAGTCAAAGTGGTTTATGAATTTGGGGGTCTTATTCACTGTTTGTGTGTGGCATGATTGATTGGTGGTGTGAATGTGATTGTGATTGGCATCATGTTCATTTTTAGAGACCCTTCTTCCACACAATTTTAGATTGAGATGTGATTTTTCTAAGAATTTGATTCTTGCCATTCTTGGAGACTTCCAAGCTCCATTTTTTGTTCCAACCTTCATTGTTTTTTAATATTTTCTTTTTTAAAGATGAAGTGGTCCAATTAATGGACGTGCACCCCAAATCATTTAAATGAAATAAAATAATTTTGAAGTCAATCATTGGAAGGGATCAGAATTTTCTACTAAATCCAAAATTCTAAGTTGCAAAAAAAACCAAATGGAGAAAAAAATAATTGTAATCAAGCTAATTCTATTTAATCCCCATCAATCTCCCGTTAAGAATATATTTATTAATAAGACTTAATAATTGTACAAATCATCGATGTCATTTTTTTTTAAAAAAAAATGTATTTATCAAAAAAAATTGAAAAATACAAATGTAAGAAGAGAGAAAAGGCCAAAAATTAAAAATAAAACATGAAACTCTAAAAATTAGAGGTCCTTAAGGGAGTTATACAAACAAGCTCCTTTGAGAGGGACCTCTTGAGGAGGCTTAGAATCTTCGTTGAAAGATTTATGGTTAAGTTCCTCCCAAATTTTCGAAAATCAAATCATCAAGACTTGAAATTTCCGATGATTTATGTTGATACCTCCTGGGCCATGCACAACCAAGGTCGAAAACTGAGTGAAAAAGATTATAAATCTCAAGCGTCAAGCAGAAGTCTCCACCCTTGTCTAGTATAAGAACACCGGTGAAAAGGTGATCATGGGATTCATTAACCACGGCACAGAGTAACATAAATGGCTTAAAGAAATTTCATGAGCAATAAGCCGATCATTTGTTGGCAATCTACCACGTTGCACCATCCAATTCAGAATTGAGATCGATTTGAGGCATGAGCGATGCCACAAGTACTTGATAGTTGGGTCCCTACACCTCGGTAGGTCATCAAACTATACAGGGATTTGGTACTAAATTGGTCATGTGTGGTCCATTTCTAAGTGATTTGGTCCTCACCTGAGTCATCATAGACGAGCCAACTTCGAAAGAGATACATAATTATCAAACATGATATTCCACCCTAAGGTCACGTCTCTTAATCATTTTAATTTTTCAATAACTTAGTTATAAGACAAATTCACACCTCTCAACCAACTACACCCAGTAAGAAATTCCGGATATTTCTATTTCGTAAGTTGATTGAGTAGATATGGTATTTTTATATTTTATTTTATACATATTTTATTTTATATGAATCTGATTGTGATGGATTAATTTAGATTTTATTTGTATTTTAAAATAATTTACAATGGTCTAAGTTCATGTGCATTTTAAACTAAATTATTAATTTCTTTTTTTTTTTACGTGAGAAAATAATAAAACACACAAGTCAATTGTGGATAGTACAGTTTGTGATAATATATTGTATGTTGTCTAAAGATCTAAGATTCAAATTTTAATATGATTATTTATTATAATTTTTTATTTTTATTAAAAAATAATAATGAAACACAACCTCAATAGATTCATATATGAAAGAAAAATGAAACCCGGTCGAACTTAAAAATAGGTCCATTTTAAACATCAATAGATTTAATATGAAATCAGACGTGGATGGAAACTAAAAATGTGTCAAAACTCAAGCAAAAGAGTTCACTAGAAAAATCTGAGCTGTAAAAGCTCAATAAGGGTAGAGTTAATCGAATAAGAAACCGACTTAAATGGTGGAAAGCAGACCGGAAACATAAGGTATTTAATGACATGTGATGATCATAATTGCCTAGGTTTGCATCTTAAGACTATTCCACTTCTTTTTGTTTCCTGGCCCTAATCTCTAATTCTCTATGATGAGTAGATTGCTTTGCGCTCAAATTGATGATAATCGTCAAGGTACAATATTATACAATGAAAATGAAAAAAAAAAATGCTGAATAGTATGGCAGGTTACACTGTTTTATTTCAGCATAAAGTATTTATTGACTAGCAATGATGTAAGAATTTAGAATCTACAAGAAAGAATTGCTGAGGATGAATTTTCTAGTGACAATAAGTGGCACAAACTGATAAAGGAGTATTAATGATTCACCAATTGAATTTTGGGAGAAAAAAATTCTCAAATCTAAATATTAGAAATTAAATTCTTAAAATCGAAACCTACGGGTTGGATACTCATTTTATCCATGTGCCAAAGTCTCTAATTGATTAAAAAAAGTATATAAAAATAATTTAAATTTATAAAATATTTTTTTACGATAAAAATGAGATATTAAAATATAAAAAATATATTTTCAAACTCTCTAATGCATTAAAAACTTTTGCACAAAATTTATAAATTTAAATTTATAAAATATTTTGATGTAAAATATTTTTTTGGATTATAGTACATTTTTTGTATCATTAAAAAAATATTTTATGAATTCAAATATTTTTTTAAAAAATTATGAAGCTATTATATACTTTGCACAAAAATCTCTAATGAGTTAGAGACTTTTATTTATAATAATTTTTTAATTTTAAAAAATAAAATTTAATTCATAAAAAAATATATATGTGATATAAAAGATGTGCTAAAATCTATCAAAATATTTTAGACAAAAAATATTTTAATATTTTAAATTTAAATTTAAATTTATAGACTTTGGACAAAAGTCTATAATAAATTTATAATTAAAAAATAATTTTAATTAAAAAAATATTTTTAAAAAAATACAAAAGATGTGTTGTGGTTAAAAAAATATTTTTTATCAAAATATTTCATAATTTTTAATTTTTAATTAGTTTTAAAGACTTAGACAAAAGTCTCCAAACTAGGAAATTTGAAAATATATACTTTTAAACTCCACCTCCTCATTTTTATTATAATTTTTTTTATAAATTAAAATTATATATATATATATATATATATAACCAATGTCTCTAACTGATTAGAGATTTTGGCCCAGGGATAAAATGAGTACCAAATCTATTAGATTTTGATTTTGAAAATTTTAACCCTCAAAATTCGGATCTGTGAATTTTTCTCTCCCAAAATTCGATTTTGAAAAATTCTTGTTAATGATTAGCATCCGAAAAAACAATGAAAATTTTGGTGGAAGGAATAATTGAAGGAATGAATCACTGATCCTAGATGTCAATGAAATGGCTTGGTGATAACTCAAATTTTAAATTTCATAAGAATTTTATCCACCATGATTCATCAACTACCTTTCTAGGCATATAAGATATCATAAAAGTGGTTAACATGCTATCATAGCCAATCCCCTTGATTGGGCATCCGCAACTTCAAAGTCACATTATGGTTTTCTAAATCAGTTTTCACTTTTGTTTCTCTGGAAATAATTTCATGATAATTTAAGTTCTGAAAACAAAGATAAAGAAAGAGCTTATAGCAATATTTTTATTGGGAAATTTTTGAGATGCCTTAGGCAATTCATCTGTAAACTTTTAGAATATACAACCAGTTGTAATTAATGTATGACAATAAAATGTATATCTTACAACAAGTGAAAAATACACTTAGCATATAATTAATTCACAGTTCTATGTTTCTAAAGAAAAATATATAATCATCCCGGGACAAGTGAGCTTCAGCTACATTATTTGCACATGAAACAAGCACAAACAGCAATATCCAAGTCGACACAACCATCAACAAGCCTGATGAAGTGATGCGAACTTGAGCAAGCCAGAACAAGGGTTTCTCAATTCATGTTGAGTTCATTCACACCACTATATGTCATGAATGGAAATTCTTCAGTGAGACTTATCCTGGCTCTAGGATATTCTTCAGAAAGAAATCATTGCAATCTTCTTTGTTTACAGGATAATCATAAATAAAGAACCAGAAAATGAAAGAAATGAACAGAACTAGATATTCTTGATAATAAAAGAGAATGTTCCAGAAAATGGTGACTAGGAAATTTGGATGAACTAACAGGCGGATTTAGTACCTTTTTCCCAAGCATAAGAAAGTACTCAAGCAAAAGCAGTAGGACATGGATGAAATGCAGTGCCACATGCAATGGACTGCCTCTTTCGGCAATGCGGAAGCAAGCACTCTGGTACTTTCTGCCACTGTTTGTTTGACATATTATATGTAACCAGACGGCTCATTCGCCTGGACCTCAAAGAAAGCATAAGCAAACCCCGATTGCCCAAGCAAGTCATCCTTACGTGCTTACCGTAAAACTCCAAGCACCAGATGTTTGGCATTCTGTCCACCTCCTTCCACAACAGAGTCATCTTCTGCAACTCCCATATATAGACACACGTGGCAGCATTCTTCGTGACCAATCCCACAAGCATAACTTGACCTCCATACTCTGCAAGTGTATGGTCTGTTAGATGCAATGGCGATGGGATGATGAATTGCTTCCAGACACCATTTTCCACGTTATATGACAAAACACCATCTGGTTCAGTATGCAGAAAATACAATGTACTATCAATGGAAACAGTTTGTGACCTAAAATTCAAAGAGAGTGGAAGCTTGATGTTCAAAGGAACAGATCCATGTCGTGTCCAGCGGTCCTGAACTGAATCGTAGATCTCATGATCCCCATTGCTCCCTAACCACATTATTTTATATCCAGTGCTTATAGAATTCCCATTTAGTATCATCCCAACAGCCACCCGTGACCAGACTCGAAATGACCTTGCTGGAAGTTCTTTGCATGAGCCAGTTAGAGGATTGCAGACATAAAACTTCTTATGTCCTAAATCCAAGAAACAAATGAGACCACCAGCTGAGGCCACAGGAAGAATTATCATCTTTGCAGGCAGATGTGGAGCCGAGAGATGATACCATTTTCTCAGGGATGGGTCGTACACAGCTCCGCTACTCATGTTTTCATGAGTGACTGAATAAAACCAAGGAAGCAATCGCGGCACTTCAGAAAATTGCTGAGCAAAGCTGTTTGAGGTTAATAAAGAATTCCACTTCCTGCATATACTCCGGAACCGGAAGAATGATTCTATAGGGAGTCTAGCAATTACAGCTTCAAGAAGATCTTCTGGGAAGTCTTTCCAGATTTTCTGATCCATTAAGTCAGCTGAAGTTGATGTGACCACTTTTGTGGAGTCCTCTCTCTTAGATCTCTTGCAAGGTGAAGATTTGTTAGCTTCGACCATCTTTTGGTCAGACTTTGCTTCCACTTTAAGACCACAAAAGTCATATTCCAGCGAGTTATTATTCAAATCTATTATATACCATCTGCAAAGATACATAACATATAAAAATATGTTTTTATTTTCTTTCTCAAATTAATTAAACAATACTAAAGTAAATAACAATTTACATAAATGAGTAAAACAATTTGCCTTCTTCAATTTTGAATGATGATTGTCATTCTTAATACATCATGCTTGAGACAAGTAGCAACCCTCCTATATATAATATCATGCAAGGCAAACAATCCTTCTTTAAACTATCATGATTAAGGCAAACAATCAATTATCTTAGTACTTCAGCACCAAGTTCATAATCCAGAAATTTTAAGCATTAAATAATTGATTTGCGCTTTCTATTCCAGTTTTCCTAATTTATGGCACCATTTTATTTCTTCATGCTGCAACTATACCCAAATTTCTTCAGTTGTAAGTTTTGATTTAAAAATAGCACTAGAGTTTATCTTGAAGAAGTATAGTAGATTTATTCACTGAAAAAGAATATATGGATTAAACACTAACCCCATATCCAAATAAGTTAATTCATACGACGATAGAAAATTATTCCATTTTCCTACAATCCTACCTTATAATTGTTCCCCTTAATCCTGTTCTCGAAATAACATTCTTTTTTCCAATTTATGTATTTGGATGATATGTCCAGTTACTATAGTTTATAAGAGAGAAATGCCCAAAAAGAAGCAATACTATTCATACTAGTTTCCCAGTTACTTGTATAACCCACCTGCCATGGATTAGAGGAAACAGTAGTGCCTACATGGGACCCACTTGCTACTGTTGCCTTCAATCACAAGAAAGTTAAGTGAGATGGGTAAACCATAAATAGGTAGGAAAAGTATTCTTATGGCAAAAGTTGATCAATTGATCCTTATATGATCTTTATGAATATAGTATTCAAACCTTCTTGGGTTGTATGATTAGATGATATCAATTGGATAATTCTTACTACAAGTCCTGAATTGAATTTTGGGGTTAACAAGGATGTTATCTATATACTCTGGGCAAGCAAACAAAAGCTCTAAGAAGATTAGATAGATATATTAGTAAATATTCAAAGATCTGCAAAACAGGTAGCATATCCTCTTTTTCAAAGGTAAACTAATGATCCACCGGACATTTTTCCTCCACAGGATCCTTAACCATGTAATCGTTAACTAAAATTACATATGGAAGAAAAATTATAATTAATTTACAATTTTGGAGACTCCTGTGAAAAAAAGAGTAATCGGATTTTTGTCATATACATGATACTGATTATTATAGGGGTATAGTATGTGAAAAAAGTGAAGGACACTGCAAGTCCTGACTACAACTAGTTCAGTAGTTCACATATTCATAATTTTTCATTCAACCTGCGGTCTGTGTCCTTTGCAAGTCCTTATGCTTAACCAAGTAATTCGATTCTTGGATGCTAAACTTGCACATGTATGATGATGACAATTTTCTACTGCAAATCACAATAATTGATCAATAGGCCAGGAGTTGTACTACTGCTTCTTGGGTCCTGACTAAGCAGATGACAGTCTGATTAAGAAAATGCCAGTCTTCAGCAGAAAGGACCATCTCATGAGGAAGAACACTTTTTAGCTTCAGAACAGTCTTTTTGAAGAAATGACTATGATTTAACACTTCCACAGAAATTGAGCTGATTTCTCCTAACCAGCTTTTCTGAGAAGAAGGTCAAGCAGCCAGTGAAGATCATATGGGGCAGAGGACGGCTGGGTTTGATACTATAGAGTCCCCATCTAGCATTTGCAGAATTACTTCCATAATAGATAGAAAAAAGGACAAGAAAATTATCAAAGAACTATAAAAGGGAAGACAATGGATGACCCCTGAAATGTGGCATACCGCTGAGACATTTCCCGTAGACAAATCAAACTCTCATTGACCAAAGATTTCCCACAATCAAAACAGTTCATAGCTAAATTAGTGGATGAACGGGCGCAAGAACGACGACAGCTTATACTCCGAAGAAAAAGAATGACGCAGCTAAAGAATCCCTCAAACTACGAGCATCCAAGTTGAAAGCCACAAAATTTCCAACATATCCTTCATATCTTTCAGCAAGCTATAAACCCTAACTCTCTCGCCGGTCTCCACAAATAAGAAGGGGGAAACTACGGAGGGGGAAAAGAAGGAGGAGAAGAAGAAGAAGAAGATATCGTTCTAGCATAAATCGACTTCAATGTTCGCAAAACTCCACTTGAACACCACCTCCACCTTCCATCTTCTCAACAAGTAGGTAAAATCGAACAAATAAAAGTAAAGTAGGGGGGCGAGGGAGAGAGACACAAATAGCAAGAGAGGATTTGCTTGCCTGGGATTTAGGTGGTGAGGTTGGTCGATGGAGGGAGAGCCGTAGAGCTCGCAGAGCTCCTGGATCTGGCCGACGAGCTGCCTCAGCATCGCCGCCCCATCCATTCCCTGCCACAGTAGCCGTCGGTTGCCGTCACCGCTGCCACGCTCGCGTCTTCTTTTCGTCTTCGTCTTCTCTCTTCTCTCTTCTCTCTTCTCTCTTCTCTCTTCTTCTAATAACACGAAGAAAAAAAATTTACTTGTTCTGCCACGTCATCAACTCCACAATTTTAAATTGATATATGTGGATACTTGGCGAGAATGTCTCAGGCAATTTCACGAGAATATGCTCTGAATAGATCGACTATTATCCATCCGCAATTAGCAATTTCACGAGAATATGCTCTGAATAGATCGACTATTATCCATGCAATTGCGGACTTTATTATTATCGAATATCTGATGATAAATATAAGATATTAATATCCTAATTTAGACGAGTGAAGTCCTTCGGACTAAGTTGAAGCTCATTGGTTCAAGTTGAAGCTCATTGGTTCACGAGTGGTTGTGCTTTTGACCAATCTAACCCGACTTAGGGAGCCAATCCAGTCCAATATTAATATGAAATAATAATTTAAAGCTTTTGGAAAATATATTTAATATCAAGATTGAACTGGATTTTGTCAAACAATTAGATTAAGTTAAATAATTTATGTTTATACTCTTAATTTGATTATAATTAAAGTGCATTGCACCAGAAATTAGGTCACTTCTAAACTTCCACCATGCCCACGTATTTTGATTGCAATTGACAATAAAATGGAAAAAGTTGTGCACCATTTTTGATTAAGTCAAGCCACCATAAATTGAGTGGCTTTTATGCTAATTTGCTTACAAATGCACAATTTTTGCCAAAATTGAATTATATCTCTTCATTTCTCAATCACAGCATGCTAAAATGAATAAATAGAAAGAAAACACATGGAAATTTGTGAATGCTAGAGAATGGACCATCATCATCATCATCATAAAAGGTGAAAAATCTTTTCCTTGCCTTTTTCTTAGGCATTATCAAATTGTTTATTTGGATAATTGGATTTGGCCAAAATTTTACTTTGACCATGACTTGTGCAATTGCTAAAATACAAAAGTTAGGGGTGTCAAGATTAAAGTCAAAGTAAGTCTAAATATCTTTCGAGTCGATTGTATCCAACCGATTTAATCGAATCCAACTTAATTTAAACGTATAAAAATAAAAAAATAAAATCTATTTTTTTTATAAAAAAAAAAACAACAACCTAACTTGAGTAGAGTGGAATTTATCTGATTTTGGTCAAAAATTGAGGTATCAACTTGAACTATAGTCCACCAAGAATAGAACTTGACATCATTATAAGGTTATAGCAAGCAAAATGTCTTTGCTTCAACAAAAATGTCAAAATGCCTTTGCTTCAAGAATAGTAATGGAAATTGGTATGAAATGGATAATTTCCAATGCTTCAATCTACCAACACAATTTTATTTAGGGGCGAGGTCCGAGTATCTTGTACTTTTCATGATACTCGAACTCTATCCTATATATGATAAGTTTCCAGCATTGTAATCGGATCCTACTCGTAATCCCATGCATCTTCTAGTTTCGAATATCCTGTTGGGATATATTCATTTACAGGTTCTAGGGTACCGATTCCAAGTATACCATATTGAAATTCATTTTAGAACCTGTAAATCGAACAGGTTTCGGATACCAATTTCAATTGATTTGATTCTATAGGTACCCTATGTGTTGGATTCGAAATCGAAACAAATTTTAATTATCTTTCGAGTCGATTGTATCCAACCGATTTAATCGAATCCAACTTAATTTAAACGTATAAAAATAAAAAAATAAAATCTATTTTTTTAATAAAAAAAAAAACAACAACCTAACTTGAGTAGAGTGGAATTTATCTGATTTTGGTCAAAAATTGAGGTATCAACTTGAACTATAGTCCACCAAGAATAGAACTTGACATCATTATAAGGTTATAGCAAGCAAAATGTCTTTGCTTCAACAAAAATGTCAAAATGCCTTTGCTTCAAGAATAGTAATGGAAATTGGTATGAAATGGATAATTTCCAATGCTTCAATCTACCAACACAATTTTATTTAGGGGCGAGGTCCGAGTATCTTGTACTTTTCATGATACTCGAACTCTATCCTATATATGATAAGTTTCCAGCATTGTAATCGGATCCTACTCGTAATCCCATGCATCTTCTAGTTTCGAATATCCTGTTGGGATATGTTCATTTACAGGTTCTAGGGTACCGATTCCAAGTATACCATATTGAAATTCATTTTAGAACCTGTAAATCGAACAGGTTTCGGATACCAATTTCAATTGATTTGATTCTATAGGTACCCTATGTGTTGGACTCGAAATCGAAACAAATTTTAATTGGTTCCTTTTTTTTGTCTCAGACCCTATTTGAATTCAATTTGGGGCTACCAGGAAAGAGTAGATTCCAATCGATTTTAAGTCTATTCGGTATTTATGCACACCCCTAATTTTATTTTGTTGATTGGGAAGTTGGATTCATTCTAGCTTGTTGATGCATGGAGTGGTTTTCAAAATTAGCTTGTGCTTTAAATAAATAAATAAATAAATAAATGGTTGGTCAACACAATTCTTTTTGGAGTTTAGCTTGAAAGGCTTCATATGTCCCTCTTTAGTATTTTATATATGTACATACATTTTTATTTAACCTTCGTCACTTGATCCTAAATTACAATAAATTAAAGTGAAGAAATTGAGTTGCTTTGGGGGAATTAAAAAAGAATTAATTCTTGAGACAAGTAGGGTGGTCATTATAATTATTCAAGCACACGTGTGAAGAAGAAGAGGAGGAAGGAGGAGGATGGATAATCAACAGTGCATTTCTTTTTGCATGCCTTTATTCTTTTTCTTTTGTCAATAAAATCTTGGGTACCAAACGATATCATTATATTCCTCATGCCATGATTATTATTGCCGGAATAATTATTCTTCTTCATCTTCTCCTTCTCACTTTTTCTCATGGCATGTTATAATTGCTGATTTATCTTCGCATGAAAGATTCTTCTTTTATAATTGGGGTGTTCATATGGCATCTCCTTCGCATTGTGAAAAATATGATGCAAAATCATTTAATCGGATTGAATTTAATTATATAACTAGTTGATTCCATCCTAGATTCCATTTGTAGTATATTAGTAACTAATACTATATGTTGATTTATTAAATTGACGAATCAAAATCCAATCAAATGATTAATTATTATAATTATGCTCCCTCGTCTTGTTATTATTATTGTTGTTGTCGTCGTTCTTCTTCTTCTTGTTATTATTAGAGATTAGAGGAGAGTTTTCTACCAAAAAAAAATTCATGATAATTTTATTTTCATGTGATAGTAAATGGTTCTCCTCACAAATTATTTTTGTTCTCCTTATATATTTCATTATAAATCAATGTTTTATCTTTGTTTTTGTTTTATTAATAGAACTGAATCAAAGCAATTTTGAGAATAACTCTTATTTAATTAAAACTCAATTAGTTTTTGACTAACTGCATTCTTTTAAATTTAAGTTATTAGATCTATTCATTTTATGATATTTTTATTTTTCTAATAGTCAATATGAAATGAATATTTATGTTGTGACTAAAACTTTGAATTATTATTATTATTATTATTATTATTATTATTATTATTGAATATGTTTTGAAATTCATTTAACAAACAAAGCCTTATTTGTGAAAACGAGTTAGAGGGGGGTTTCAGGAAATTGCCTAAATCTAGGTATATAAAAAAAATTTCCAAACCTGATTAAAAAAAATTATTTAGGAGGATTATAAAGTGGCAACCCTCGTGGTTAATTGCAAGAGGTGGGTGATCGAGAGATCGAAGGCAAGTGTTGTGTGAGATCAATTTTGTCATCAATTTGAGGTAGGAGTCTTCATCGGTACTTTTGGACATGATTTGGCAATCTAAATAGAATGAATATAATTGTTGAGATAGTAATGAACGGCGCGTTTTGCGGTTCAATGGTGTTCGTGCTTCATTTGGAGCTCATGATTCATAGATTATTTGTATTTCATCTGGAGCTCGTGATTCAACGGTGTTTGTGTTTCAAATGTAGCTCATGGTTCCGGTGCTTATTAGCACAGGTTAATATGAGTTAGCATAGACAATTCATGATGTACCATATATATTGAACTATATATATCTTACTGCTTAATATATTGGCATTATTCTACTCAGTTTTCTTTTAACTTCATTTTTTAAATTTCAAATTTCAAGTTAGTCGTGGATGAGGTCTAATTAGATAGAGCGGAAGAGACGTGCTCAAATGTCGATTTTTTCCTTAATGTTTTATCAATTTCTCTTCTTGTATGTTTATTCCTCTTACATAAAAATATTGTATTTGTTTTCGCCGTAAGTGTTTGTTTCATTTTAATTTCTTGAATTATATAATTATTCTTTTCGCACACTCTACTATGAGATATTTATTTTGATGAAAATGATCCTAGGAAGGACGTGACAATTAATATTATACTTTTATTGATTTAATTAAGTTTTTGAAGATTTAAAAATCAAATAAAAATAGAAATGAAATATATTATTATTTTAAATAAAATCAAAAAATATTTAAAAACATTTAGTTCCATATGGGTTTGGATATTGAACAGAAGTAAAATAATAATAATAAAAGATTTAGTTCCATATGGGTTTTTACTTTTTATATTTAACTAAGCTTTGGAGCAAATGAAAAACTTGATTATTTTAATATTTAAGAATATGAATATTTAAATTCTTATTTGTCCCAACTAAAAATAAATCATTTAAAAGCTTTGGAGCTCACTTTAATAAAATAAATTACAAATGCAATTGAAAAACTTGTCTTAAGGTAAATACTTTAAGCTATATAAATATCTATAGTGTGACATTTATTAATCTTAAAACATCACTAAAAAATCTCAATCACAATCATCTGACAAATATCATCAAAATATTTCATTTGTAGAAAAATTGAAATGCAAGATAATAATAAATTTATTGCAGTGAAAGAAATTAAAGGAAGTTTCTGAGCTACTAATATTCTAATAAGAGCTTGAAAGGGTGAATAATAATGATTAAAGAAGGTGGAGATTGATGAGATATGTGAAGGAGAAGGAAAGAAGGATGAGATTGATAATTAGGTTGGACTAAAACCCAAGAAGATATGGGGGGAGGGTAATCATTTGCCATGATGATGTAGGGAGGAAGGGGGAGAAAAGTGAGTGTGTGTAATGAGTACTTGTTGCTTTCTTACTTCAACCCAACATTGAGTGCACTCAATGAACCCTTGACTTTTTTTTCTCAAGGTTTTGCCCTTTGCCCTTTTGGATATTTTCATTCAATCTTTAGGTCCATTTAATTACTTGGTGGAATCCTAATTACAAGATTATTGATATTGATTTGCTTTAATAGTTTTGACTAGGGCTACATTTTGTTTTCTTGATCCAATTTGAGATAGTATTGACTCATTTGACTCATGTTCAAATAACCATTATAACCTCACTCTTTTTAGTTTTTATATAATAAGTGAGCATATTTTAATGTGATGTTCAAAACAGGAGGGACTTGTAATTTATAGAAAATGCCCACTCCACATGTATTTTTGGTGTAGATTTAAATATAAATACAATTTAAAATCTAAATCTTAGATATTCTAATTTGTAAATTAACCCATCTAATTTGATAATTCACTTTATAAAAACAAAAGCACCATAAGTTTTAATTAGACATAAAATTGATCACATATATGAGAGTTCCATTCATATGGATTTATTTAATATTTAATAAGAAAATAAATGAAAACACAGATCAAGCCCTCAACCCTAAACCACTAAATTTTATAAGAAAAACTCAAAACCCTAACCAAGCACAGATGTAAATTAAATATGAAAACTTAAGTACCGTGCTATCAACTTCATACGTAGATATGCAGTGCAGATTCACATCTATATTTATTTTTATATCGTACTCGTGTTGATATAAATTTTTTAAATTCATATCAAATCCATATTTATTTTTATTTACGAATACAAAGAAAATACGATGCAAATGCGATTTTAGTTGACAGATGCGAATAAAATTGCTATCCATTACCCATACAAGTACATAAACCCAACTCAAACTGGAGTCATATTTTGTTTCTACTAACTTGACCCAAATTGATTTAGTATATGTCTAAGACCATAGATTCATGTATAAATACATTATACTTGAAGTCACCTATCAATAACTTACTACATTTTCTCATATCTAAACCCAATCAAGGGCATCCAAAATGGACTCAAGTGGCTCGTGCACTATTGCCATCAATATCAAGTGAAAATGGTCAAACAAGGGCCGGAATTTTGTTTGCATGGGTTGGAAGTCCAATTAAAACAAGGGCCACTTATTTTGTAGGGCCCAAAGTGAAAACAAGGTCCAAGTCACCTTCCAAAAGGAAAAAAATTATCACTTCGCCAAGAGTTGGACTAGGGATGGATTGGTTAGAGAGCGGGTTCGAATATCTTATATTTTTCATGATATTCGGATCCTATTAAATTTTAGAATCAGATCTTACCATGTTGGAACTTGGAACTGGACCATACCCGGAATCACATATTCTGATTTCGATTCCGAATATCCTATTGGAATATGTTCATACACATGTTACATGGTACAAGTTTCGGGTACCTTCTTGGAATCTATTTTGGAACCTGTAAATGTACAAGTTCTAATATTATACCTTGGAACCTGTAAATAAACATATTTCAGAGTACAGATTTCGGGTACCCGATGTGTTGAACTCGGAATCAGAACCGATTTTAATCGATTCCTAAATTTTTATCCCGGATCATATCCGAATTTAATTTGAATCTATCTTGAACCTACCCAATCGGGTCGATTCTAATCGGTTCCGGATCTATTCGGTACCTATGCACACTCCTAGGATTGGTGAAGGTTGGGCCTAAAACATAGGCCCAAATTAGTCTTTTATCATGTGTGTCACAGGAACTTAGTCTTGAAGTTGATTAGGCAAATATATCACTTTACCTAAGTTTGAAAAATTGGATCACTGGCCATATATATTACAAGTATGCACAATCTGATGAAAACAAATACAAGCAACCAAAACTTCAAGAAAACCAGCACAATACAAGCTAGATAGCATTTACGATGTCAAGGGATAAAAACATAATCTTCCTTGAGAGTTAAAAGTTTATGTGGGGAAGACATAGTACTCCTTCAACTGTTATTAATGACCTTCTTGTGGAATAAATTCTCCACCAATGGAATGTTTGGGAGTGGTCCTGAGTAAAGTGAGACAATTGCATTCAATTCTCCTGTTCTCATGTTTCTCACATACTTTGAGTAAAGAAATCATTGTTTGTCTTCTTCAACAATTAGATTTTTTAAGCAATGATATTTATTTCATATTGGGAGGATGTATCAAATTGTTTGGATTAATAAAACTTTCTGAATGTATATCATGTTTTTTAAATCTCGGCGTTTGATATGCATCAATTTATATGTATTTTTAATAATATAGTTTTTAAATTTTGGAATCCACGTATTATCATGTTTGATTCAGATACTTATACTTTACTGATAATTTAAATTACCACGATAATCTATATTATCATCAAAGTGATAATGTAAATAACACCAATGAGAGATGGGCATATGGATTATCACTCAATGATAATTTTAAATTTCAATATTATCATTTTCTTTCGTACAATCTTTTTTATTTAGGGCATTATCATATTTTTTTGGTAATTTTTATCAAGTAAAAAAAATACAAAATTAGATTATCATCTATGTTGACCAAACTTATCAATAAGATAATGTTATATTACCGATAAATTAGATGTGACAATCTATTTTACGATAATATTGATTACCAATATAATATTAAAAGCAATATACCAAATACAATCTTATATATTTTAATTAGTTTGATGATTTAGATATATTAAGTTGATTAATTGGTGCCTTATAGTTAACGTTGTTGTGCTCAAGAGCAAGAAATGAAAATAAATTAATTTTCATATTGTGATAGAAGTATTTTTTAGGTAGGTATTATAATAATTTTATTATTTTATATATCAATTAATTAATAACCATTAGAGGTGAGTGGATGCATGTACCTTGTATTATCTATGATACACAGACTCTATCCTGTATAAGATCAGTTTCTAAGTTTTGAAACTAGATCCTATTCCGTTGGAACTTGGAATCAAACTCTACCCAAAACCACAAGTTGCGATTTCGATTTCGGGTACCTTATTGGAACTTGTAAATGAACATGTTCCAGAATAGGTTCCAACAGGTTCCTAAACATATTCCAGAATAGGTTGTATAAAACAAGTTCCAAAACATGATCCAGAACATGTTCCAACAGGCAGGGGCGAAGTCAGAAAATTATTTTAGGAGGGGCAAAATATAAAATCGCATCTTATGAAGACAATTACATGATAAAAATATATTTTTAGAGGAGACAAATATAATTAAATATTAATGTATATTATATATATAGTAATATATATGTAATGGGGGGACCAATGTGAGGGGGGGGCAATTGCCCCTCCTGCCAAAACATTGGCTCCGCCCCTGCCAACAGGGTACCCGTACCCTGTTGGAACTTGTACCCCTGGACCTTGTAAATGAATAGGTTCTAGGGTACAAGTTTTGAGTACCGATTTCGGATACTCGATGTGTTGGACCCAGAACTAGAATCGATTTTAATCGATTCCTTAATTTTTGTCCTGGACCATACCCGAGTTTAATTCAGATCTACTTAAAATCTACCCAATCGGATAGGTTCCAACCGGTTCCGAGTCTACTCGGTACCAATGCGCACCCCTAGTAACCATTATATTATTATAATTGACTTGAGTTTCACTACAATAAAATCGGTCTATATAGACACATAATTAGAGATAAATTACATTTTTGTTTTTAAGTCTTCATATTTAAAAATTAATAGACACAAAATTTATTCCTAATTAGTCTCTAAAGACCTATAAAAATAGTTTTGGAGTCAGATCAATTAAGTGACTTTGTTGCTAGTGTTTCTACGGCTTAGAGTCAAATTAATTAAGTGATTTTATTATTGTTATTATTTTTATAGATTATTAGAGATTAATTAAGAATAAATTTTGTGTCTATTGATATCTAAATATGAAGATTTAAAAACAAAAATTTAATTTATATTTAATTTTATATTTTTATAGGTCAATTAAATTATAGTATTTATTTGGTCAGTGGCTAGTAACGACAATTTGATGCATTGGAAAGATAAGTTTGCAATATCAAAGTTTATAATTATATACTATTTTCATAGCTATAAAAGATATATATGAAAAAAAATTCTTAAAAAAGAGAGTATATTTGTTGAGTCAAGAGGATAAACTTTACCACGTATTATTGGCTCTTATCTAGTAGGATTTGTGGATTACTTTGATAACAATGGCACACATTCCTAATATTTGACTTTTTGTTGGATAAGGACGTGAGGATGATCAAGCACACTTTGGAAAATTGATCCCATGATGATTTATAAAAATAATTCAACTTAAAATAATTTCAAAATCATATTTAGTATCTAAAAGAATACAAAAAAACTAATACAATTATTATAATACTCTCGTGACATATTTGCTTCGCACGATAAATAAGGATAAGATAAGAAATAAATTATTATTTATTATTTATTTAGTACATAAATTAGAAAAAAATATAAATATGATAATATAAAATTAATATTATATCTGATGTACATCGAATTTAAAAAATTCATATCAAATCATCAATCATTTATTGTTTAATTTAATCTTATCTTATCCAATGAAACAAATATACCATCGATGTATTTAATAATTTGCTAACTATTTCATGGATTTTAATATTAATTTTATTTTCAAAAATTAATTGAAAATCATTTCATAAATAGTAAAATATTATAATCATGGGATAAAAAATAATAAATAATTAGTGTAGCCGTTACATAAAAATTCACTTAAAGTAAATAATAAAAAATTATTATTTCGGTTAATGATAATTTTAATTCCTTTCACATAATGCCTTTTGTAATTTTAATAGGGGCATATTGGTAATTTTATTATCATATCATGAGAAGATATCTCCTAAGTGGGGATGATTAATTTCACCTCGATATATCTCATTAGAAATGATTTAATGGTACGTTTATTTTGTTGGATATCTTCTGGTGGCAACATCTTAGATGTTTCTTAGAGATTTAGGATTTAAACCCTACTATACACTATCTTTATTAAAAAAAGGATTGAATTGAATCATAAATAAGAGAGAATTAGATATGAATTTTTTAAATCGGATGTACATCGAATATAAATATTCTTCTATTCATATTTTATTCTAATTCATACACTAAATAAATAATTGATATAAATCAATTCTCTATCATATCATCTCTTATCCTATAAAGCAAATGTCTTAAATAATTATAAAAAATTATGGCTATCCAACCTGAGATATTACTCATTCCATGTATGCTTCATGAGATGAGATGAAATCATTTTATTTCATATCAAGGAGGCCTAAAACAATAATTATAGAAAAAATAAAGAAGAATTGATCCAAAAAAAACTCCCTATTTCACTAAGAAATGAATCAAAATTCCACCAACAGACAATAACTTCAACAAAATAATAACAATCTCCTTAATAGTCTCTGGTTACCTTGAAGTCCTTAAATCTACAATCATCTAATAATAGACCCTTAAATTTGTGATCATATAATAGCTTTGATTCACTGGGATTGGATATCTAGGTTTACACTATTGCATTTCTGACTTAGAGAGTAGGGTCCAAAAAAAAGCTATGTGATGTAAATTCATAGAAAAGATAGGAAAGAGATAAGTTATTATAAGACAACCTTTTTCATTTCTTAAGACCAATGATTTGTTGAATGATGGCATGATATTTTGGTATTTCTAAAAAAAGCTAGGCAAATGTCATATAGTTTAATGCACTCCAATAGGCAATCCAAGCCACAAATTCAGTGCTATTCCAATCAAAGGGCTATGACAACCTAATGCATTAAATAGACTAGTTGATAGTAAACTAAGACTGACATGCAAAGGGTGATAATTGATTAATATCGGACGTAAGGACGAACAGACTCCCTTTGAGTGAAGAGATGATTGGTGCTGCTCCTTCATCCTCTCCGTCTTTAGATCCTCCCGCTGGCGAACCCTCACCCGCTCTGCCAGACCGAGATTGCCCCCCTTCTCCATCTAAGGCTATTCCTAGGCAGCGATCTTTGTTTCGTCGACCGTCGCGACCCTCCTCTCACGCTCCTGCCCCGAAATATGCGATCTCTTGGGCTCAAATCCTTCGGGACGATTCAAATACTTTCGATCCGGTATGTCAAAATCCTACTCTTAAAGGTATTCATGACAATACCGACTCCTTTGTTCATTTTACCCCGGCACATCTCCAAGCTTGGAGTGCACGGTGGGAGAACTGTTTGATTGACAAATTTTTTGGTAAAGCTCCGCCACTTTCGATTGTTTCAGATTGGTGTAAGCGTGTTTGGCATTCGATTGGTTTTGTTTCGGTCCTTGATTTGGAGGAGGACTACTTTATATTTTCGTTTTCGTGATGAATCCTCTTCAAACGCGACCCTAACCGGCGGGCCGGTCTCTCTTCGTGGAAGTCCATTGCGACTCATACCATGGAGGCCAACCTTTAGGCCATGGCATGAAATCTTTTCTTCTGCTCCGATTTGGATTCGGCTTTTGGGATTACCGCTTGAGTTTTGGAATGAAGAATGTATTTCCTTGCTGGGTTCTTCAATTGGCAAAGTTATTTCGGTGGATAATCGTTCCTTCGGTTATCGTCGGGGTCAGTATGTTCGTATATGTATTGAGGTAGATTTGGCCCATCACCTAAAGCAAGGAATGTGAATTGGTGAACCTGGTAAAGAGATTTTCCAGTCGATTTCTTATGAGAATCTGTCGTCTTTATGTTTTTTTTGTGGTCGAGTAGGCCACCGTGAAGTAGACTGTGTTGCAAAATTATCAGCTTCATTTTCTGCTCCGGCGTCTGGTTCTAGTGATTTAAAGGGTAAAAGCCCCTCGATTGATCCTTGGCCGAATGTTCAGGGAGCTTCTTCTTTGGATGGTCATAATCTGAACCTTAATCAGCCCCCGGTGGAGGTTCCGGTGGCGCCAGTTTGTGGGCCTTGGGTGCAGGTTGCTCGTCGGCGTCGAAATCGGCCTCGGCAAGTGCCTCCTCATCCTATTGCTGGGCCAGGGACTCCTCTATCGCGTGGTCGCCCCCCTTCGTGCGCCCCGCCGCAGGCACCTTCGCTCGCCCGCGTGTCTTCGAATGATCGCTCTAGAGCTCGCTTTGGGTCACGTGGGCGAGCACGTGTAGCTTCGGATTTGAAGCTTGAGGAGGGTGAGGTTGACCAGTGGACTCTGGGTTCGGATCCGAGTATGCTGAGATCGGAGGACCCTTCTCCCCAAGGTAATAAATGCACGTAATCTACCGCGGATCCCTCCGCAGATACGGCGCCTAAAAATATTACACCTCCATCTGTAAAGCTTCGGGCTTCGAGTCCTACCTTTTCAAATTCCTGTGTGGCGACTATTAACGCTAACCTACCTCGCCGATCGCCCGTTCGAGCCACAAGTGTCCCTAATCAGACCGTTGGGTTGCCTCCGCATACGCTGGTCTGGGCTCCTAAGTTGCCTTTTGACGCATTGCCTTCGGATCCTCTCTCATCTCGTGACTTGGGAGTGGGTTTCCCTGGCTTTAACCCTTCTGCTTCACCTGCTTCGATCCCCACCACAACTTTACCCAATTCTTCGTCTCCTCCAAACCCTATCTCCGTGCCCCCCCCCCTTATCTCATCCCCCCAGTCTCTCCGTCTCCCCTTCTGCTCCGATGGATTTGTCTTCTACTCCCTCTCCTGCTCCTCCCCCCACCATCAAAATAACCCAAATCCCCCCCATTTCTTACCTTGGCACCTCCTCTTTAGTTCGGAAAGCTCCCTCGGCCCCATCCCCTCCCCCCTCTAGGTCAATGGATCAATTGGCCAGTGAACTCCAGTTTACCTTCTCAGTGAATCCCCCTATGGAGCATCATCCACCTCCTAAAGCCCCATCTCATGGTTTTCGAAGACCTGTGAAGCCACCTAAGGCTCCTTCTTCGGTTTCGCCACCCCTTGCTCTTCGGTTGCCAAAGCGACCGCGTGCCGAGGAAATGCTACCATTGAGTACTTCTTTCTCTATTGCACCTTCTGCAACTGTTGATACCTCCGTCGCCATTGTTCCACAATGAACTATATATGTTGGAATATCAGGGGTGCCTGGCGTCGTCAGGTAAAAGAATATTTACTGCATGCTTTACATAAATTTTCAGTAAGCCTAATCGCTCTGCAGGAAACTCACGTGGACGATGATAGAGCGAAAAAAATTATTAAAACCTTTGGTCGCAATTGGTCTGGAGTATCCCACCCTTCAAGGGGGGCTTCGGGTGGCTTACTCTTAGCTTGGAATACTAAATTCGTTTCTGCTAAGGTACCATCGGTACATTCTCAAGGTATAACTGTTATTGTCGGAAATGAAAATCTTGAGCCGTTTGTTTTTACTTCTATTTACGCTAGCACAAATCCTACCGTTCGAAATGCTTTATGGCAAAGTTTTACGGCTGTTGATTTTTCAAATTACCCATGGGTTTTATGCGGAGATTTTAATACCTACCTAAATAAGGTTGACAAGCGTGGAGGCTTACCTTTTAGTCTTAATGTTTCAACTTGTGCTTTCCGCAATTTTGTTTTTTCTCTCGGTCTTGTGGATCTGGGTTTTATTGGCTCGCCGTATACCTGGTCTAACAATCGCCATGAACCTTTTCGGATTCAGAAATGACTTGACCGATTTTTCTGTAATCCAGCTTGGTTACATTTCTTTGATTCTGCAATTATATATTACTCATTTGCATAAAGGAGCTTCTGATCATTGTCCGCTGCTGTTTAGTTTTAATTCTGTTAGAAATAAATGCAAGTTGTTTAAATTTCAAAGTTTCTGGACCGAATATCCAGAAACCCATGATATTGTTAAGGGGGCTTAGAATGAAGTCTCTCAGTTTCAACCTGTGCATGGTAAGTTTTACTCTGGTCTTAGATTTACTCGATTTGCAATGTCTCAGTGGAATGAAAATATTTTGGGATCAATTGAAATTTTTTTGGATGCCATAGTTGCCAACATTAATCAACTTGAGCTGTTAATTAGTTCTGGTACCTCTTATGAAAATGATGAAATCATACTTCGATCTCTTTATAAAAAAGCCTCTGCTCTTAGAAGACAAATTTGTTTAAAATAGTAGTGTCAGGCTAAATCTAAGTGGATCTCTGATGAAGATGCCAACTCTAATTATTTTCATCGGATTGCCACTTCTAGACGTAGAAGTAATAGGATAAATCATATTTTATCTCCTGATGGTCTGGTTATTACTTCCGAGGATGATATTCTTAATGCTTTTTCGAAGTTTTATCGGCTTTTATGGTCTGATACTTTGCTGCATCCAGTGAATTTAACTGCATCTTTACCTTTCAAGCAAATTGAGTCTGGTTTTTTTGATAGTTTAATTACTCCTTTTTTTGCTTCGAAAGTTTGGAATGTGATCTATGCTCTGCCCAATGGCAAAAGCCCGGGCCTTGATGGGTTTACAGGAGAGTTCTTTAAAAATTATTGGCATAGTTATTCTGATATTTTCATGCAATGTTTGTTTGATTTTTACTCTAGTGAGTCATTGCCTGCTGAGTGGAACAAAATTATTTTATCATTCATACCTAAGGTTAAAAATCCTACCTCAGTGGGTGATTTTCGACCTATTGCCCTGTGCAATATTAGCTACAGGATTTTAGCTAACCTTTTGGCTAATAGGCTCAAGGATGCCATTTCTGACCTTGTTTCTCTTGAACAATCAGCATTCATAAAGGGCAGGAGTATTCATGATAATATTCTATTAGCCCAAGAAATTGCTCATTCCATGCATGATTCGAAATGCAAAAATCCTTATGTGATGGTTAAGATAGATTTAGCTAAAGCTTATGATAAAATAAGTTGGTTTGCCATAATCTCTATTTTGAGGGCTTGCAATTTTTCAGAAAAATTTATAAATTGGATTCATTCATGCTTATCTTCTGTGAACTTTGCATGCCTTATAAATCATAAACTATCCCCCTTCTTTCATTCCCAAAGGGGGATACGGCAAGGTGATCCCCTTTCACCTTACTTATATGTACTTGTAGCCCAGACTCTTACTCTGTTGCTTTATAAGGTTGTTGAGGACCGTGAATTGAATCATTTTAAGATTAGAGGGGGCTTTCAGATAAGCCATTTGATGTATGCAGATGACATTTTGCTAACGTTTAGAGCTTCTCCTAAAAGTTTAAAAATCGTGAAGGAAATTTCTGATAAATATGCTTCTTTCACTGGTCAATCAATCAACTTAGAGAAGTCCCAAATTTTCTTCCCTAAAAATGTTTCCCAAGCTATAAAACAGCAAATTTCAAATAGTCTCAACATAAGAATAGGGACTTTTCCTTTTAAATACTTGGGAACTTTCATTGCCCCCAAAAGACCTCCAAACCAAGCCTTTGACTTAGTTTTTGGTCAACTTCAAAATAGACTTGGATCTTGGAAAAGCCAGTTCCTCTCCCAGGCTGGTAGAGTGGTTTTGATCAATTCAATTTTAAACTCAATTCCTCTCCATTTAATGGTTGTTTCTTGGTTCTCATCAAAGCAAATAAATAAAATTGAATACCTTATTAGAGAGTTTCTTTGGTCAATTTTTGGTGAGAAAAAAAGGATGCATCACATTAGTTGGGAAATAGTCACCCAACCGAAGATCTTGGGAGGTTTAGGCATTCATGATCTTCATTCCAAAAGTTTAGCTCTCCAAGCTAAGCGTGTGTCTTCCTACCTTAACAAATCAGTGTCTCAATGGGTTCAGTTGGTTTCCATTAAATACAAAAATCCTTTGTTTTTATTTGAATCTGATTCCAAGAGTTCTTGGAGCTGGCACCTATTTAAGCATGCTTTCTCTTTGCTCCTTCTTGGTTATCTCAAGCTGATCAATTCTGGGGTGAAGTCTTCTATTCTTATGGATAATTGGTTGATTGATTTGCCTATATGTATTAAGTCTTCTATTTTCAATATGAATTTGATTAATGATTCTTGCTCTGCGGATGCTTTAATTGTTGCACAATGTTGGAATTTGAATAAGTGTAATGAATTCTTTGGGCCGGTGCTGGTGGAATCCATTAAAAGGCTAGAGTTGCCGATAAACCTTGATGATGATAAAATACATTTGGAAAGGGATCATGGGGGTAGTGTTACCACCAAATCAGCCTACAAATTTCTAAGAAACCATGGGCCTATAATCGAGTCAATAGAAGTTAGTTGGAACAAAATTTGGAAAATTACTACTGCTCCTAAAGTTAAGCTTTTTTGCTGAAAATTGTTCCATGGTAGATTACCAACCAGATTTAGGTTGGCTAATATAGTTTTGCAAATTGATGTTTCCTGTCCATTCTGTTATGCTGCTCCTGAAATCATTCATCATCTATTTTTAGCATGTTCTTTTACTCTTACCATTTGGAGCCTTCTACGTAATAAAATTGGTTTTGACCTTAATCCCCCCTTAGTCTAGGATCCTGGATCTTGGTTTTTTCCTAATAATTTCAATTCCAAATTTGCTTTTCGACAAGCTCTACTGGCTAGTGGATGTTGGCACATCTGGCACGCTAGAAATTTGTTGGTTCATGAGGTTAGACAGCCTATCCCCCTTTCCCTGGTGACCCAAATTATTTCGTTTACTGAAGCCTACTTCGGCAAATCTAAACCTGAGGGTAGCTTATCAACACATTCTATCCCTATTAAATGAGTTCCATCGCCACCTGACATTCTTAAAATAAATTGTGATGCATCATTTTAAACATGACAGGGGGAATTGGTTTTATTATACGATCATCGGATGAACAATGTATCTCGGCTGTTAACTCTTACATGGAGGGTAGATCTGCCCTATTTTTGGAGGCTTTGGCAATCAAACATTGCCTTCTGTTCGCTTTAGAGCAAAATTTTCCTAGTTTTCAAGTAGAAACGAACTCGAAGATTCTAGTTGATTATCTGAATATCAAGTTAAATATTCTGTGGAAAATCAATTCTATTGTGGCTGATATTTTTTATCTCGCCGAACAATGTAATTTTCTTGGTTTTTTGTTTTGCTATCGTGAGGGGAACAAAGTTGCTCATTAGGTAGCAACTCAGGCCCTGTCGTCTTCATGAGGTTATGATTTGGTCCTCTATTTGTCCTCCCGAATTGGAGGCTATTTTGTATTTGAACATTTCTGATCCCGATTATGACCGAAATTTAATAATATAAGTTCTTTGATTTTGGTAAAAAAAAATTGATTAATATACGGTGACACTGTCCCAAAAGATGAGTCAAGCTTGACCATGAATCATCATAATTTCTACTTTTATAGATAAAAAAAATGTACATTTCATTAGGATCCTTGTGATCATTTCAATAACTTATTTATGGTATTGATTTTGATTTACCTTATTCAAATTTCAAAATATATTTCACCGGGTGAGCACGTCCGGGTACTTTATATTTTTTATGATATCTGAACCCTGCTCTATATATGACCGATTCTCAAATTTTAAAATCGGACCCTACCCTATTAGAACCCGGAATCGGATCCTATCAGAAACCAGAGGTTCTGGTTTCGATTCCGGATATCATGTGTTCCAACAAATTTCAGAATAGGTTCCCACAGGTTTCAGTACAGAATCCAAAATAAATTCCAACATATTCCAAAATAGATTTCGGGTATCGATTCCGAATACCCATGTGTTGGACTCGGAATCAGAATCGATTTTAACTGATTCTTTAAATTTTTGTTTTGACTCCTACTTGAGTTTAATTTGAGTCTATCCAAAACCTACCCGATCGAATAATTTTTAATCGATTTCGAGTCTATCTCTAGTACTCATGCATACCCTGTGAAATGATCGTTGGTTTGAGTTTCTCTCTCTTCTCATATCTCCCCCTACGAGGGAGGCAGGGAGGAAGATTAGGGCAAGGAAGGCAACAGCCAGTTGTGTGTGCTGCCAAATTGGGCTTGACTTCCACTTGTGCATTTTGATTCCCTTGCGGATGAAGGAAACTATTCACTGCTTAGAGCAATCATGGCAGGGTGTGAAAAAGGACAAGTATTTTCTACATTGACACCATAAACACAGTCGGGAAGGGAGTCAGAATCAGGACACACCTCCCATCAACCAGCAAGATACCCTAACAAAGAAGGAAATACAGATCATTAGGAAAAACTTTGAGCATTTTACAGGGTGGCTCTTGTTCTTGGTATTTTACAGTGACAAGTTTGCATGAATTAATTATTCAATTGTTCTTTTCTAGTTTAAGAATCTTATAATTTTTATGGTTAAAACTCTACTAAAGATATTTAGAAAATATTAAAGTATGAAAAAATACAACTGTAATATCTTCAGTTCTTTCTGGAACTGTTTTTTTTCATATATTTTTAACAGGAGTGAAGCCGTGAAATAGTAAACAGTCAAAAGAAGTCAAGCAGGCAGTAAAATTGCTGCATGCAATTGCAAATTAAGCAGATTGCATTGCAAATCTCAAGTGCTAAAACCAGTAAAATTTCTGCAAAATACTGTGTGCATGCATCCAAATCCCCAATTAAACCATGCCTTTTCTTCTCCCTCTGTCAAAGGAAGAAACACTGTTGACTGTAAAAAGGAAAGGAGTAAAAAAAAGAGAGAACATTGGACAGTAACCTGGCAAAGTGGGAATCTTGGTTTTCATCTGCGATTGTGTCTTCTTCCTCGTCCCATTCCTCGTGGCCTTTCAAGCTTCAAGTTTCAACCCCAATCTGCCTCACTGTGCCAAAGTATGAGAAGTTGAGTCGTATACCCTATTCTCTTCGCCTTCATCTCCCGACCACGGTCCTAAAAATCCCATCTTTCCCCTTCTCCCTCTCCCTCTCTGTTGACATGGATCCCAAAGACTCATCAAAGAAGCCTCAAGAGGTCCCAAAGTTCCACCAGGCCCTGGGTTTTCCTCAGAAAAGAGAGCCCACTGCAGCCTCTTCAGCGCTAGCGGAAAGCAGGGATCTTTTGCCCTCCACCGACTCGGAGAGGGCGAGGGGCCTGCAGATGGTGGTGTCGGCGGAGAAGGATGAGCAAAGGAAGCAACTTGCGCCCAGGAGGACTTCCAACAAGGACCGGCACACCAAGGTGGAGGGTAGGGGGAGAAGGATCCGGATGCCGGCGCTCTGCGCCGCTAGGATCTTTCAGTTGACCAGGGAATTGGGGCATAAGTCCGATGGGGAGACGATCCAATGGCTGTTGCAGCAGGCGGAGCCCTCTATCATCGCTGCCACTGGCACGGGCACCATCCCGGCCTCGGTCCTCACCTCGGCCGCGGCCGCGGCCGCGGCTGGTTCTGTCCCCCGCCCTGGCGCGGCCGCCACCGCGTCCGCCGGCCTTCACCCTAAGCTTGATGAGATGGGGCAAGGATCGGGTTCCTCCGCCCGGTCAGGTTGGCCCATGATGGGGACTTCTAACTTCGTCCGGCCTCTCCCGGGCTTGTTGCTTCCACCCGGCGTCCTCGAATCCGGATTCGCGCACGGCGGCTCGGCCGCCCTGTCAAGTTCGAGCCTTGGGACTGCGGGCGGAGGCAATGGATCGATGGGCAGCTTCATGCAGAGAGCGGGGATGCATGGCCTGGACTTTCCTGGTGCCGACCTGGGTGCGATGAGTTTCGTGTCGATGCTGGCTGCGCATGGGCAGCAGGTGCCGGGGCTGGAGCTCGGTCTCTCCCAGGATGGCCCTGTTGGGGTGTTGAACCCACAGGCCTTGAGCCAGTTCTACACACAGATTGGCCATGCAAAGGATGGAGCTTGTTCTGGTGGAAGTGGACAAATGCAACACCATGAGCAGCAGCAGCAACAGCAACAACAGCAGGCCTTCTCGGCTGATGATGATTCACAAGACTCTGAATAATTGCTTAAGGAACTTGAAGATAAAAAATGGAAACTAATAGGATCAAATTTACAATCTTAAGGGAGAGAGAATAGCAAAATTTGTTTATGTTGTTTGCGACATCAATTTTATGTGAAGAAAAATGCAGAGAGTATTCAGTCACAGTGGAACTTGTTGGTGGGTGATTTGGCTCTGCCTTCTCCATTCTCTGCAATCTCCATTATGGTTCCCCAATTCTGGTACTCTTCTCTCTTTGCTGATATAAGTGAGTAGTATTGCTGATAATGAATTCTAGTAATATTTGTTTTGGATGTGAAATGCAGGTCTATATTGGCAGAGCCAGATATCACGGGTTTGAGCTTAATATGTCATTGATGTCAAGGTGTGTTTTCTTCAGACATTAAAATTTTCCTGTTAGATGTCAATTGGTTGTGATTGTCATTCAATTAGAGAAAATAATGCCATTGATTGGTTCCTGTTGGGAGTTGATCTTGTTGTGATTGCCTTATGCCATGAGAAATAAGATCAATGCCATTAGTTACATTTGTTCTGGAGCAACATGCTGCTAGTCTGTATGCATACTTTGTGAAGCTGGTAATTACGACTAAAGCTAGACATGCTTGCAATATATATTCCAATCTTTTTTCTTTTTCTTCTCTCTCTCTCTCTCTCTTGAGGGAACTGGAGTCTTCCATGTTATATATGCAGCATTCACATGTCTTATGGTAAAGATTCATTTTATCGTCTATATATATGAACGGTAGCCTCACCAAGAGCTTTAAATGTATCACCCAGAACTATGGTGTAAACTGCTACTTTTTTGCTTCCTTGACCTCAATCGGCAAGTTATCTAATAAGTAATGTGTATGCAAATGTGGTAGCTATTTCTTTTCCACTGGATAAAGAGAATTCAGAATGCAGTTCCTGGTACAAGTCCATTTATCAATCGTCATCAATATTGTCCCTAGTAACCTTCTTCTTCCTTGTATTCATCATGAGAATTGAGAAATAGTAGGACAAGAGGAAGTAGGAGAAGAGGAGTGAAGAAGAAACTAAAAGAGGTTAGACAGAGACCCTACGGCCCCGGTGATACATAGTCTGGAAAATAAAGCTTGCTTCAATAGCTATCTCTGAGTGTGGAATGTGTTGAATCATCAAAACAATGGGCGCCCTGTTCTTGCCAAAATTTCCATTTCCAAAGCATTATCATCTTGGAATAATGGGAGGAAGGCCTAAATTCAAATTCATGATCTGCCACAATACTTTTGCTGGCAATGAAACGTCCACACTGTACATACTTACGATCACTTTGTTTGCGAGCAATCAAATGCGCCCTCGTTACAAAATCAGATGGTATGGGGCAGAACCATTTATCACACTGGGTTTGTGGAAAATGCTCAGATTACTTTCAAATTGTGGTGTTTGTTTAGTTCAGATCTAGAATGCAGCTTTGCATGCATCTTAGTGAGCTAATTTGCCTGAAAAGTGATCCTACATCAGTTTGCATCATCCCCACTTCTTTTTGCAGATTTTTATGCATCTAAAATATGACAATGGATAGTGATGCTTTTGTTTCACAGCATGTTTGTATGCAGAGCTATTGTGGTAAGGAGAAAACAAAGTAAGCTATCCTCTTTTTGGTCCTTCATAGTCATTTCCACAAACGAGTCATCATTCTTATTCATCTCTCCAGCTTTTGACAAAACAAGTCTGGTTTTGTCTTTGTCCTTCTATTGTACCCTCTGTAATCTTTGTCTGTAACATTGCTTTACACTTAAGAGAAAACATTGCTTGACTGATATTTATGTTGTAAAAAGCCCTGAAACCAGGTTTGCAGAAAAATGCATGTCGAGGTTTCAACGATATGTTGGTTTAGTTTAAACATTGGGTGGAATAATTTTGTTGATTACTAGTGAATTTTCCATTCTCATAAATGATTTGGCGACTAGAAGGACGAGAATTAGACAAATAAATCCATTATCTCCATATGTTTTTAAACTTGTCATGGATTTGTCATGGAATATCTTTAGAACTGTTGTTGAAAATATATAGGCTCATCAGAGGCATCTCTAGAGATCTTCTTTGATGATCAATGCATGATTGCATGCTCTTCTGTAAAGCGGGAGAGAAAAGCATTTGGAACTTACAACTTATGTTATATATCTTGTTTCAAACTAGCTATTGGCCTAAAGATCGACATGGACAAGATCAATCTATAGCACATATATATGGGCTTCATGCTTGTGTAAAATCACTACCTCCAATCAAGATGTTGCTTTGAGGAACAATGAGCAAATGGATGGTCCCAACTTTAGGGGAGTGTTCATCCACAAATTAAGGAGATTATTCATTGTCTGCCTAAAAACTACACCCTAGGGAATGGTATGGGATTCACCTATGATAGGTGGCATGAGAAAGGTTTTCTGGCCTGTGCTAACCATAATGCATGGGGTGGTCGGTCGTCCTCTCGCAATGTGACAGTTACCACTTTCCCCTGCAAGACCATCAGAATGTTTTCTGAACGCCTTCGTAAACTCAAACTGAAGCCGCTCAAGCACTTCGACCTCTCAATCAAGATGCAGAGAAGGTCATTCAAGACACCCATAGTGACATTTTTGGTGTCTCAAGTACTATATATGACAATCAATGACAGATAAATAAGGTTATAGTCTTATAGATACTAATGATTAGGTTGCGAACAATATGAATGAACACAATTGCAGATGCAATTGGAGGAGGTTCAGAATGAGTTGTATGGATTTGTCAAGAGCACTTGGTGGTTGTGAAAATCTGTTGTTTGTGTTCATCTTGATGTAAGCGCGCAATGATCCACATACTGATATAGTTTTCTTTCTTCGCATCTTTACTTACAAAAATACACTCAATTCTTTTTCTCTCTTTAAATCCATCACTCTTAGAGACAAATGTCAAAAAAAAATCCCAATTCATTAAAATAACTTTTAAATTAATAAAATGTGTGCTTATTGATCATGTGATGAGGTCTGATTTTGCACCGACTAATGAATTGGGTTGCCTTGATTTAACTAGCCGAGCAAAGTTGAGTCGACGAGAGACCCGACTAGTACATGTAGAAGTGTTCACTCATGGTTGGGCCCGCGGGGACATCCTTTGATGATTAAGTGTTGGAAAATAAGTTGAGAGGCCCGCGGGGACATCCATTGATGATTAAGTGTTGGAAAATAAGTTGAGAGGTGGATCCATCTCCATCTATAAGTTAAGAGGAATGAGTGAAAAATGCCAAGAGAAAGAGTCCCCATCATTAGGGTGGGAGTCTACCGTTATTTCATTTTCTTAAGCGGGTTTTCGATCTTTTCAAAGTGATGCAGTGTTGATAGCACGTGTCGTTCACGTGCTCGATTGGGCTAAAGAGGGTCGTTCTTCCATATCGGGATTGGATTGTGAAGATGGGCCATTCGGCCTTTTGAGCATGAGCACAAAGTCGGACCTTCATTCTGGCGCTTGGGTTGGACTTCTGGGCCTGACCTAGCGGGTGAAATAGAATTAGGTTTATTGCATTGCAAATAAATTAAGAGTATATATGGATTCAAGAAGGTATCATGTACTACCACCATATACACAAACGTAATTAAACTAGGCTACTACATAAGAAACCATAGTGTCATTGTCTTATTCCTTAATATTAGTATGAGTAATGGTTTGTTAATGAGTAGCTTGAGTTGGTATAAGGTTGTTTGGGTGCTTTTGAATTTTTTTAGGTTGTTGTTTGAGTTTTGTTGTTTGAGTTTTGTTGTTTGAATTTTTTAGGTTGGTATAAGATATAATTTATCTATAAATACATATGTTATTATCTCCTTTTATCCTATGAAACAAAATACTATATAATTAAGAAAATCATGTAATAATAGATAAATTAATAGGAATCATTTTAAATGACTCCCTATGTTGATTATTTCTATCTAATATTCTTAATAGATATTTACTGTAGGAATATGAGGAAACTGTACAATTCAATTAGATCTTTATATATCTTCTTACCTTAATACTCTACTACATAAAAAGATATATATGAGCATTTTATTACTCATGAATATTAGTTGACAAAAAGTGGTCATATTTTGCATTAGTTGACAAAAAAACCCTTTGGTATCGGATTGTGAGACAATTTGATCATGCAATTTGGTCACAATCTATCACAATCGGAGAGTGGTTTCAAATAGAGTTGGTGCAAATATTGAAATCTGAAAAATTTCACTAAACTTAAGAGACATATTGTTATATACATATTCATATTTATCTTTGCATGCGACAATCAACAGAATACCCTTGAACATTCCTTTCAAATGTGTGGCATCAATGCTAATAACATGACCTATAAACTCCTTGAAATCCCCGATCACACAAGTAAACAGGGATACCAGGGTGAGGTGTTTTATCTTTGTCCCTTGTTGTTTGTTCCCGAATTGTCCTAAATTGGTGACACATGGACGAGTTGTTGAAACATACACGTTTTCCATCATATGATTGGGTAACTATGAGGATAATTTTATCTAAAAATATTTTCTCTTGATCGGATCTTATTAAGCTTATAAGGAGGTCATTTTTTTGAAAGACATTTTCAAATTGGATCATATAAAAAACACCCCTAAAATTATATATAAGCTTATTAGGTCAACATAGAATAGTGGTACTAGATTCATATCTTTGGAAATGGAAGAGAGAGAAAATGCAAATAGTTTAAGTGAAATCATATTGTAGAATTTAAAAGATTATAATGCAAGGCTTTTCAAAAGTATATATATGACGATGGTGGGACTTTGTGGATACTAATATCATTTTAACTCTAATGACAGTTACATGATGTAATAATAGTGAGATTGATCAAGTTGGCTAGTGAAAGATGGGCACAGTTGACAATTTTCTACTTTATTGCTACTAACAAAAAGTATACTGTTAGCTTCATCACTTCTTATCCAGAAAAAAAGAACTATACACCAAAAAAATTACAATTATTAATATACAAGTAGAGGATGTTTCTCTTGCAGACTTGCACTTTTGTTGACTTCTTCTGATTGAACAAAAAGCTTCAAGAAGAGTTCACAGATGAAACTTGTGTTAGCATGTCATCTCAAAGATAGCAGTTTCTTGATGAACCAATAGTTGCAAGTTATTTTATCAGCCTTTTCTTTATTTTTCCTGTGACTTTCTTATCTGTATAAGGGAGTGCAGAAAAAGAAATGTAGCAGCCAATGCAAGTTAAATTAAGGAGAACATTCTTTGAATGCAGACCAAAACCACAAGTAAAGAACTTGTTTGTGATGAATTGATGACTAACCTAACCCTCATGAATGACCTTGTTGAAAATTTGGCTGTTTAGGTATTCTTCATGTTCTTTCGTCTTTAACTTCATCCTATCTTCTTGCTTTTTTCTTGGTAAAGGGTAAGTGGTGAAGGTAAGACCCCAACCCAAAACCTCTCTACTAACAATGAAAAGCCCTTATCAGTTAGCTATTAATTAATTACCATAACACTTCCCTTGCTCTAGGGAGAAATTCTACGTCTCAAGAATAATCCAACTGCTAATCTATAATCTACTCCGAAACTATCATCCTTGCGGTTCCACATCCAAAAACATTTGGCGATATTGGATGTTCTGTATAAATATTTTGTGCCTTTCTATGCACATTATAGGTAGATGATATATAGTTAGATTTGTAATTTTTTTGTGCCTTGACCTATAACTTTATATATATATGACTTATATGTAGATCGATGAACGATGGATCCGTCTTTTGCATATTGACTAGATAACCCACACTTATATATCATGTCTTCATGCAAATACTCGATTCATGAGATGGTTGCGAAGCATAGTTTGGCGGATGGTGCCAATAAACAAACCATGGAGGTATACTCAAAAGGTCGAAAGTACATGCTTCACTTAGCTTGTGGTCTTTGCAACGGCTTGCAATTGTTTTTTCATATTTCACGTCTTTATGCCTTTGTTTGCGAGCTTTTTATTAAGAGAGAGATGGGAGAGGGACGGTATTCTTGTTTGGTAGTTATTAATAAAGGAAAGAAATTGGTTATATTTTTTATATGAACCATGACATGCTCCTAACTAAGTTTTAGTTTGAAAAGGGTAAAATTGTGAAATATACTACGTTGTAAAACTAAGCACTAACTAACACCTTCTAATTCCTCAAATTTGAATGATTTGCAAATATATGCGTGGAAGAAGACGAAGGAATATAGATTTTTCTTATCTTCTTTAATAAAAATTCTCAAACAAAATATTGCTTCTATATATGCTTTCCTTCCCCTCCTTTCATAATCCTTCGTAACTCTCCATCAAACACACTCTTAGGGCATATTTGTTTCATATGATAAAGGAGAATACAATAATGGATGAATTAATATCCATTGTTTGTTTAATGCATAGATTAGAATAATATAAAATTAATATTATATTCGATATATATCGAATTTTAAAAAAATCATATACAATCCTCACTCATTTACTATCCAATGAAGCAAATATATCATCATGACATGTTTGCTTCATAAGGATATGATAAGAGATGGATTAATATCTATTGTTTATTTAGTACATAGATTAGAAGAAAATAAGAATAAAAGAATATAAAATTGATATTATATCCGATGTACACTCGATTTAAAAAATTAATATCCAATCATATCTTATTTATTATTCAATTCAATCATATTCTATCCAACGAAGCAATCATACCATTAAGATACTGTTCTGTTTAAGTGTTTTCATGTTTCGATTGAATCAAAATACTATTTATATATATAAGAAGTGCAGATTTGGTCCTATAAATTTTATTTTGGTATTTTCGGTCCTGTAAGTTTGTTCTGTAGTACAGATTTGGTCATATCCGTGATGATCCGTTAACTCTCCGTCAATATGGACTAATGTTGTTCATACACGTTGATATATTTGGTCTTATAAGTTATATTTCAAAATTTGTAGTCTTATATGTTTGCCCTGTAGCAAAGATTTGGTCCTATATGTTTGCCCCGTGGCACAGATTTAGTCCTACATATTTGCCCCATAGCATAATATGTTGATCATATCCATGATAGTTCGCTAACTCTCCGTCCATGACAAAATAAACGGCGTTATGTCCATATTGATAGAGTTAATGGACCGTCGTAAATATGACCAAATTAATGTTACGAAGCAAACTTAAATATATTACAGAACAAATATATCTGGTTCGTCATATAGATTTGGTCATATCCACGACGGTCTATGAACTCCGTCAACATGGACATAACGTCGTTTATTTTTTCGTGAACGGAGAGTTAATGAACCGTCACAGGTATGACTAAATCTGTGCTACAGGGCAAATATATAGGACCAAATCTGTTCTACAGGGCAAACATATAGGACTAAAAATTTTGAAATAAAACTTGACCAAATATGTCAACGTGTATGAACGGCGTTAGTCCATATTGACAGAGAGTTAATGGACCATCGCGGATATGACTAAATTTGTGCTACGGGACAAATATATATGATCAAATCTATACTACATAGTAAATTTATAGGACCGAAAATACCAAAATGAAATTTATATGACCAAAATCCAAATAATTAATTAAAAACTTATATGACCAAATCTGCACTTCTCTCATTTATATATCTAGCAATGCATCAAATTATTGCATGAAAACTTTTGCAATGAAAGGTTTCTTGCTCAGGTTGCATAAAAAATATTTTTCTTCTCTAACTTGCAATATATTCAAAGCAGACTTGTGCTCCAATGGAAGCAATTAATGTATCACAAAGTTGACATGGGATGGCATAAATATTTTGTACATATATATGATTGAGAAATGAAGGCCCCTTTTAGGTTTTAGCACAATGTGATAGATGAAATTAAGGTGTTTTTTCCTTTATTATTCTAATTTACAAGCTGAGATCAATGTTTTTGTTGTGATTCTCAATCACTTAGATGTGTTTAGTTGCTTGCAAAAAAATTGGTTGCAATTGCATTTACTACAAAATAAGTTGAGCTATTTGCAGGTTTTTTTTTCCTTTTATAAAATGTGTTTGCCAGAAATTAGAATGGCAATAATTTTATAATTCATATTAGACATTTTACAAATTGTAAAAATATGTTTCATAAAATTAGACTTAATTTTGTGAATCAACCATTTTTGTGTATTAGAACATAAATAATATTGGGAAGTTTAAATATTTATTACAAGCAAGGTTTCTCATCTCCAAAAGAAGAATTTGCTGACTGTGGAGAGACCTGATTCTTTCTCCTTTCTCTTCTCTTCTTCTTGACCTTTTATATCCAAACAAGAAACTGTCTAATTCTCTCTCTTCCATCACTCTACCCAAAATAGAAAAAGGAAGACTTTTATGATATTATCTTCTACTCAATTCCTTCTAGGGCTATCCACTATTCGAGTTACACCGAACCGAACCGAATTATTTGGTTCGATTCGGTTTCAACAATGATAAGTTCAGTTCTTGACCCGAACCGAACCCGTACATGGTATTCGGTTCGGATTTGGTTCCTGAAATTCGGGAACCGACCCGAATCGAAAGTTGAATAATTAAAAAAATATTTTTGTATTACTGTGAGTGTTCGGGTAAGTTAGGGTTTATTTTCCAATAGTATCAATGTGTTTTATCTCTTCAAATTTTAAATTTCAACATTGTTATTAGAATTTCAATTTTACCGAACTGAAATAATTCGGTTCGGGTCTATTCTATTTTTTGTTGAATTTGGTTCGGGTTAAAATTTCAAAGAAGATAAAAATTTGATTTTGTATATTTCGATTCAGGTTGAACTGAATATACAAACCTAATTCCTCCTATCCAAATGGGCCCTCAAACTAAGCTTGCCAATTTGTATTAATGTCTTAAACATATCAATCCAATCATAATATTAAACATGTTCAACTTTGCTACAAACACAACATGCATGATTAATTGTGTGTCAAAAATTGAGACATGAATACACATTTGATACATGAGTAACATAAGATAGCACATAACATGTTTATGTAAATTAATGAGTCTATACGGCGTAAAATAATAGTAAAAGTCATTTTAACTTGAATAATTGTAGTCAAGATAAAGGTAACTAATCGGGAATTATATGATTTCATATATAAATGAGTCATATTAACTTGTATAAGACACGACGGGTTATAAGGTAAGTCGTAAACATGTGGATGCAATTAACACATACCATGCAAACACGATTAACTCCACTTATATCATGTCATTTGATTGTGTGAAATATATTTTCACACATTAAATTCAAACTTATTAATTATCCATAAATTTGATCACAAAAAGAAGATTTTAGCATTACGTAGTTATTTCTAGAGGTGTAATCGAGCTGAGTTGAGCTGAGCCAAGGCTAGTTTGTTTGTGCTCGAGCTCGGCTCGTTTGAGAAATGTTGAGCTTGATCGAGCTTCCATCTCCGGGCTCAAGCTTGGCTACACTCGAGCAACTCAAGCTCGGCTCATTTATTTTTCTCGAGCTCGACTAAGCTCGACTCAACTCGGGTTTATGCCCGATCGATCTAAAATATTAATATTTATATAATTATATATAAGCACCCTAAATTCAAGAAATTGAATCACAATAAATATTTATTTATTTTCTCAAAATAAAAGAGTGGTTTCTTGCCTTCAAATCTACACATCTTTCTTTATTGGACTCAAACTCTCAAAGTCCACACCTTGGCTTATACCAGTGAATAAAAATTCCATAGAGAGACATATGGATAGATTCTTATAGGAACATGCGCATATGGAGCCGACGCACACGCCGTCTCTTCCCTCCCTGCTCCTCTCGCCTTTCTCTCTCCCCAACCCCGAGCTAAATATCCACTCCTTTTCCATGGTTCTGGCCCGCTCCCGATCCGAGAGCAATCGACTTTGATGCCCGGAATCGATTCGGCGGACGCGGAGGCGAGGGGAACATGGGCGCCGCACCGGAAAAATCCGATCTTTAGGGGTTCTTCGCCCCTCGAGCTCGGATCTGATCTCCCGGGAGATGGGTTGCTTCCCGTGCTTCGAGTCGCGGCGGGGCGAGGCGCTCAATCCGGATAGTGGAAGGGATGATGCCCGGGAGGAGCACCCCATGGTGGTCCCTCCGCACATCGATCGAGTGCCATCCAGTTCGTTCATTCCTTTCTGTTTATTTACTTCTTTTTTTATTCTCTTGATCAAACATTTCTCATTGGGTGGATCCGATCTGGGGGTTATAGAAGCAGCATCTATTGTAGGAAAGGAAAATGATTTTTTATATATATAAGTAGTAATGTCGAATGCCCTGTCGATCATTTGATGCATCGGTTGGATCATCTATGTGGCATTACTATAGCTAAAAATTTGTGCGAAATTGATAGCTTAGTGGCAGCAATTTACGAAGTTGGTTAATTTTACTTGCCAGTTCTATGCTTAATAAGTCTAGATTTTGGTTGGTCAAATTGCATTTGATGTGATTTTTGGCTGCAACTTTGTGCTACAGAAACTGTTCCATTGATGTTTATTTGTTACTTCAATTTCTTTCTAATGCTACATGTTTGCTGGATTTACAGTTGCTGATAGTGTGAACCCTAGAAGCAATTCTGCCTCAAAGAGGGAAGCACACACTGAGAAGGACGTGTCAGGTGTTAACATTTCAGCACATACATTTGCCTTTCGTGAACTTGCAGCTGCAACTAAGAACTTTAGAGACGAATGTTTTCTAGGAGAAGGAGGGTTTGGTCGTGTCTACAAAGGGCGTCTTGAGAGCACTAGTCAGGTCAGGGTTCTTTTTATTTCGTAATAGTTTTGCCGAAATTGTTATCTAGGTACTCTTTCGTCAGAGCTGAAGTTGTTGATTTTTTAAGGGTCAAAGCTATGCTTAATATGTATTTAATGTCAGGTGCGGACTTTTGTGTAGGAACCTCTGTTTTGGTACATTTGAGTCATATGTGTGTTTACTTGTGTTGCAGATTGTGGCTGTGAAGCAGTTGGATAGAAATGGGCTCCAAGGAAATAGAGAATTTCTGGTGGAGGTGCTGATGCTCAGCCTATTGCATCACCCAAACCTTGTGAGCCTAATTGGTTACTGTGCTGATGGAGATCAGCGTCTTCTTGTTTACGAGTTCATGCCATTGGGATCATTGGAAGACCATTTACATGGTATGGTTTCTTTAATTGGGTTTGAATCTTCAGTTGTTGATGATCATCATCTCATGTATATGGAGAAGAGAGCAAAAGAAAGCTGTAGTGTCAACTGCATATCCTTAATATTTTAATACTTGTTTGCTTTCATTCTCTCTTTCATTGTCTTCCTGTCAATGGTATGGATGTTGGAGATTAGTATTTTAACCTCCCATAAATTTGTTATTGGTTTTTTGCTTCATGTGTGGAATGAGTGAATTTGAGATTTGGCAAAAGATGCTTAGAACAATTAGCCTAGCTTTTTAAAATTGCTCTTTCTCCATTATTTGCTATCAAGTACAATCTGGACCACTTCATGAACTAGCTAGATATATATTTTATCCTGTAGTGTCCCTGAAAGAGAATGTGAGGAGTGAGGGCAATAAACTACTAAACTGTAAATCAAAGGTCATTGCATTTCCTTGATGTTTGTTACTTCTGTCTTCCTCTCTTTCTTTGTTTTTGATTACAAGTTTGTCAATAAGGTATATCTAGCTATCTTTGAGGTTGCCTCTGTAATTAATTGCCTATCCAGGCAACATAGATTTCATTTTTAGTAATTCATTGGTAGTTCTTTTATGGCACTTATCCCTGATCTCATGGAGTACTCCTGACCTTCAATATCAAAAGCTGTTCTAGATAAACGTGCCTTATAATATGGTGTTGCACTATTCCTGTTTCTTCCCTTTGGAGGTTACTTCCATGGTGTTCAAAACCAGATCATAGCATCCACTATAATGGATATTTACCACTCTGACTAGTTATCAGCAGATCAAGTGTATTGGTTGGACCAGTCCAAAATCCATCCTTTTCTTTACTTCATTCTTCTCTAGTTTTCCATTCCAGTTCAAAACCCTCCTCCCCTCTCTCTCTTCTTTGTTTCTTTTCCTTTCTTCTTTGTCTTCTCATTTGCCTTTTCATGCTCATTGTGTGCAGTATTGGTCCAGGCTTCAACTGAAATCTGCACCAAACTAAGATTTAAGACATAGTGCTCTGACTGCTTTCTTTAGCATCATAAAGCCTTTTCTGACAGTTTTATTATGTAAAAGAATGAGCTATAGTATCTTAAATATTTACTGGAGACTGGACAGTTCATAAAAACACATTAGCTCTATATTTGTCATGGTTGGCTATGTAATATAGAAGGAATTGCCAAAGATTTTTTTCTCTTTTTTAATATGGAGTCTCCTGTTTTTTTTAATCTTTTTTATACTCAGTTTTTCCTCTTTGTGGCCATTGTATCTATGACTATTTTCTGTTTCATTTTTATAGTTGCTTGTAATAATTTTATTCTGGACATAGTGATAGGGAATGCTGAAAGAGAAAAGCTTAATTGACTAATTCTGGATTCATCAATTTTCATGGCAAATTTGTTGATCATGGTGCACTGTTTTCACTGGTATCTTACATTCTAAATGGGATCAATTTGTTAGTCTCATCAAAATGTTTTCCCTGCAGTCACCTTCTCATGATTTTTTAGATACTTTTTTCCTCTGTTACTGCACAATCATCACAAATTGATGATGTACAGAAATGTTATTTTCTCATAATTGCATCTTTAGAATATACTTATATGTTGTTGGCTCAATCTGTCATTGGGATCTTGATAAAAGGCTATCAACTATGCAAGATTAGATATCTAATTATGATAACCGGATTCATCATAATCCATATCGTCAAGCACTAGGAATCTTTGTTATTTATATTTGTTATGCTGGAACTAGCCTTTTAGCTTGAAGATCTTTATGAACCTAATACTGTATTGGTTTTATTTGAGAGCTTGAATGATTGCAGATCTGCCACCTGACAAGGAACCGCTGGATTGGAACACGAGGATGAAAATTGCTGCAGGTGCAGCCAAAGGGTTGGAGTATCTCCATGATAAAGCTACCCCGCCAGTCATTTACAGAGACTTCAAATCATCCAATATATTATTGGGTGAGAGTTTTCACCCAAAGCTATCGGACTTCGGTCTTGCAAAGCTTGGTCCAACTGGTGATAAATCTCATGTGTCAACAAGAGTGATGGGCACCTACGGCTATTGTGCTCCAGAGTATGCTATGACAGGACAGTTGACAGTTAAATCTGATGTTTACAGCTTCGGAGTTGTACTTCTAGAGCTAATAACTGGACGGAAGGCAATTGATAGCACAAAACCGCATGGTGAACAGAACCTTGTTGCATGGGTAAGCTTCTTAAATATTCTCGTATTAAATTAATTGTTTCATGATACTATCATAACTTTTAATTAATATCACGGAGATGATCTTTGAGAGTTATGTCCCATGTTTATAAATATATGATACAAGGTTATATCCCGTATGTGTGCTATAATACTTGCACATGCAATAATTAATTATATTTTTGGAGAACATAATCGAATACCTAGGGGTTAATTTTTCTCTTACATTGCATACATATATTTGGTCAAACATCATTTTTTAACACGTCGAAGGAAAGTTCTCAGGAGCATCTTATCTTAATGATTAAGCATTCAGTTGTATTTTGAAATGAATGGCAATTTTACATTATAAGATAGGAGAACTAACTCTAAATTTGTTTATATAGCTTAGATTCATGTATGCTTCTGTTGATTGCCTTGCTTGTGATCTGGTCCAGGGCCTTTGACGTGTAGTTTCTGATGTGGAGTTTGAAGAGGTAGATGTTGGTAGAATAGGAATAAGAGCGGTTGAGTGCCTTTCCTTCCCTATGTTGTTGTTTGTTTCTTAATCTGGATAATTCCAGATTAGTGAGAGGGAGAGGGAGAGGGAGAGGGAAAGGGGGGAGAGATAGATAGAGAGATGAGACAAGAGTTAGAGAGAAGAGATAAGAATTGTAAATCAAGGCTTGTCTTATTCCCCTTCATGAATGGAATGAATACATGTATGCATTTGAAATTGTCAATCCTACTTATCTGGATTATGACTGCTTCCTAATCAACTTAATCAAAAGAGAAAAATATGCTAACAATGAACCTAATCAAAAGAGAGATATATGTAGAATAATATGATAATAATGAACCTAATCAAAAGAGAGAAATATGTGCCACTTTGAATTGGTAATTGAGACTTGCTCTTCATTTTCCTTCTCAGCTCTTATCTTTATCTTCTTTTATATTGTTGGCCCCATCTCTTGGGCTGTGCTGACTCAGCCATCTCTTGAGATGGTTGGGTCTCATTCATAACAGTACCTGCCCCCTTGGAAAGGAGCTTGTCCCCAAGCTCGAAGGTGGGAATCCTTAAAGTGAAGTCATTGAGTCGTTCCCAAGATGCTTTTGCTGGTGATAGCCCCTGCCAATGAATGAGTAGTTCTGTGTCATTGGAGTTCTGTCTTGTATCCAGGATTGTTTGAGGAAATGGAGTGAAGCTTTCATTTGTTGGTGGGGGCAAAACTAGTTCAATGGGAAAAGAACCTTCTTTGTATCTTTTCAAATAAGAGACATGGAACGCAGGGTGTAGTTTTGATGATTGAGGTAGTTGTAGTTCGTACGCCACTTGGCCAATGCGTTTGATAACTTTGAAGGGACCATAGAACTTTGGGGTGAGCTTTTGGGAGCGTCGTCTTGCTAAGGAAATTTGACGATATGGGTGCAACTGTGGTAGAACCCAATCGCCTTCTTGAAATTGTACTTCTTGGTGCCTATGATCATAGGAAGCTTTCATGTGTTGTTGGGCATTTAATAACCTATTGCGCAACAAGTTTATGGTTTGATCTCTATTGTTATGTTCAAGATCAACAGCTTGCAAGCGAGCTGAGCCGGCGGTGAAAGGAATTAAGCGAGGAGGTGGCCTCCCATAAACGGCTTGGAATGGTGAAGTTTTGAGTGCTGAGTGGTATGCTGTGTTGTAACAGTATTCTGCCCATGATAGCCATTGAACCCAGCTGGTCGGTTTGTCACTTGTAAAGCAACGCAAGTACATTTGAAGACCTCTATTCACTACCTCTGTTTACCCGTCGGATTGAGGATGATAGGCCGAAGAAAAGCATAGTTTGACACCATTAAGTTTGAACAATTCTTTCCAAAAAGAACTAGTAAAAATCGGGTCGCGATCACTCACTATTGACTCTGGGATTCCATGTAGTTTCACTATATTTTCAAAGGAGCGAGCCACTGTCACCGCGGTGTAAGGATGTGTGAGTGGGATGAAATGTCCATATTTTGAGAGACGATCGACAACTACCATGATTATTGTCTTGCCATGTGATTTTGGAAGGTTGTCAATGAAGTCCATAGTTACATTTGCCCATATTTGATTTGGAATTGGCAAGGGTTGTAAAAGCTCAGCTGGTTTGAGATGATCTGATTTGTGGAGTTGGCAAATGTTGCAAGCTGCTACAAAATTGAGTACAACTTTTCGCATACCTAACCAATAAAACTCAGCCCGTAGACGTTGAAGAGTCCGTTGATATCCTTCGTGTGTTGCATTATGAAAAACTTCTATAATCTTGTTACAAAGTGTGGATTCTGGAGAGAGATAAATGCGACCTCGAAAACAAAGGAGAGACCATTTTCCAAAGTCCACAAGGATGGTTTAGGTGCTGCCATAGTTTCCTGGATTTTTGTTTGCATAGTTGCATTTGTTGTTGTTTCTTGCTGGAGTTCTTGAATGAAGGAGGGCAATGGTGCAGAAATGGCTGACAATTGAGGTTCTGTAGTTCCTCTTCGAGATAATGCATCTGCAGCCCGATTGAATTTGCCCGCCTTGTAGTCAATGGAAAAATCATACCCGAGCAGCTTGGAAACCCAGTGTTGTTGGGGTTATGTGATAATTTTTTGATCAAGTAAGAATTTAAGAGAATAATGATCTGTTCTTACAATGAATTTGACACCCCATAGGTATGGTCTCCAATGTAGAAGGGCTTTAGCCAAACCGATAAGCTCCTTTTCATATGCCGGAAGATGTCGGTGCTTGTTGGCTAAGGGACGACTATAATAGGCAATTGGTCGTCTTTCTTGTTGAAGCACAGCACCTATTCCTTGCTCTGCTGCATCACACTCAATAACAAATGTTAGTGAGAAATCAAAAAATTGGTGCAGTTGACAGGGATATTTTGAGCTTTTTGAATGCTTGTGCTGTTGGTTCGTTCCATGCAAAGGAGTTCTTCTTTAGTAGAGCTGTTAGAGGGGCTGCAATTGTTCTATAATCCTTGATGAATTTTCTGTAGTACCCCGCTAAACCTAGGAAGCTGCAAAGTTCCTGAACAGTTTGTGGAATTGGCCAATCCTTCACTGCTTGTAGTTTAAGAGGGTCAGTAGCAACGCCTTCTTTGGAGTTGACATGACCAAGATAGTTAACAGAGGTTGAAGCAAATATGCATTTGGATCGCTTTACAAAGAGTTGTTGTTGACGAAGGAGATCAAAGACTTGGGTAAGATGGTTGATGTGATCCTTCCAAGTCCGACTGTAGATGAGGATGTCATCAAAAAATACCAAGACAAAGCGACGCAGCCATGGTCAAAAGATGTCGTTCATCAATGCCTGAAAAGTAGATGGTGCATTAGAGAGACCAAAAGGCATTACCAAAAATTCATAATGGCCATGATGAGTTCGGAAGGCTGTTTTTTCAATGCCATCGGGGTGCATTCGGATTTGATGATAGCCGGCTCTTAGGTCAAGTTTGCTGAAGAAGACGGGAGCCGTGGAGCTCTAAGAGTTCATCAATTACTGGAATTGGATATTTATCTTTTATTGTTACCGCATTCAAAGCACGGTAGTCCACACAAAATCGCCAATTTCCATCATTCTTCTTGACAAGTAGTACCGGGGCAAAGTATGGAGATGAGCTGTGTCGAATCAGTCCTTGCTTCAACATGGTTGCACATTGATTTTCAATTTCTTCTTTTTGCAAGACTGGGTATCGGTATGGACGAACTACTACAGGTTCAGGAACGTTCCTGCTTTTAGGTGAATCTGATGCTCATGGCGGCGAACAGGTGGCAGTCCTTTTGGATCGGCAAAAACATCAGCATACTGTTGTATAATAGCGGTGATATCCGGTGAAGAGGATGAAGAATGACCGAGTGAGTGTATGCTATTGTTGAGAGTGTGAGGTTCTTGTCCTTGAAGGTGCACCTTTCTACCATTCACTGTGAATTGCATGGAAAGGGTATCAAAATCCCATAGTATGGGTCCGAGTGTTTGCAACCATTTAACACCCAAGACCACATCAAAGCCACCAAGAGGAACCATGAAAAATTCAGCCTCTATTCTTTCCGAATTTATCCAAAGTATTGACGGGCCTTTCACCTTAACTTCACATAATTTTGAACCATTGGCTACAGCCAATTGTGATTTCACATCTTTGAAGTAAAGGAAGTCGTAGTTTATAGACGAGGTGGCTGCTAATGAAGTTAAGAGAGCTTCCTGAATCAATAAGTATGCTTACTGGACATTGTTTAATGCTCTTGATTACTCTCGTGGTTTGTGGTTGTCAGATACATTGGACTGCTATCAAAGAGAGTTGAGGTTTTGACGATTCATCATCTTCTTGGGAATTAATTGTTCCCTGTTCGTCCTCCACTTCCTCATCTACAATCTGAATTGAGAATAACTTCTTGCATTTGTGTGCTGGTGTCCAGCGATCCTCACAGCGAAAGCATAGTCCTTGGGCTCGTCTTGATGCCATCTCTGAATTTGATAGTGTTTGGACTGGGAATCGTCTTGCTGGAGGTTGTGTAGAAGGCAATGGAGCTGGACTTTGTTGCCATCGTTGGATTCGTTGATTAGGTGGTGGGTATTGTTGTTCAAACAATCGAGCTAAACTCATGGCTCGCAAGAGATCAGTGGGTTGGAGAGCCTTCACATGCACCCTTATTTGTTGTTGCAATCTGCTTACAAACATGGTTGTTAAGTACTGTGTAGGTGCTCAGCTTGAGGTAATAATCGTTCGAAGTCCCTTTGGTAGTTCGCCACGGATTTTGTTTGAGTGAGTTTGGTAATATCTCCAAATTCTCCTCCTTGATCTGGTGGCCCAAAACGGATGGAAAAATACCTTGCAAATGTTGTCCACATCATGTCAGGGTGGCGATTTCCAAAATAACGAAACCAAGTTTGTGCTTCCCCTTCCAAGTTAAAGGCGACCATTTGAATTCGCTCTCTATCTGGAATTTGATGATGGCGGAAGTAGTATTCGCAACATGATAGCCAAGAAGCGGAATCTCCAGTACCATCAAATCTAGGAAATTCAAATCGGGGTCTAGGCGGTGCTGCATAATTGCGGCCTGGTAGTCCAAGGATGGATTCTTCAGGACGTTGTTCTCCCCTAACGTATTGACCAGTATTTCTGTCCAGCGGAAGCCATGGCTGGTTTGGCAACTACTCCATGGGAAGAGGTGGTCGAGTGCCTTTGCTGCCGGACTCCTCATGGGGACGACTGAGTAGTCGAACCCCCTCAATCTCTTTGGATATTGCTTCAAGTTTGGCTGCAAACAGTTCACGTTCTTGGGCATGTTCAATACGCTCTTGCTCACGATCTTCTTGCATGACCTTCAAAAAATTAACGAGTTGTTGCTGTAGTTCTTCTCCCATGGTTGATCGTGACTGCTCTGATACCAAAGATGTTGATTGCCTTGCTTGTGATCTGGTCCAGGGCCTTTGACGTGTAGTTTGTGACGTGGAGTTTGAAGAGATAGATGTTGGTAGAATAGGAATAGGAGCGGCTGTGTGCCTTTCCTTCCCTATGTTGCTGTTTGTTTCTTAATCTGGATAATTCCAGATTAGTAACAGGGAGAGGGAGAGGGAGAGGGAAAGGGGGGTGAGATAGATAGAGAGATGACACAAGAGTTAGAGAGAAGAGATAAGAATTGTAAATCGAGGCTTGTCTTATTCCCCTTCATGAATGGAATAAATACATGTATGCATTTGTAATTGTCAATCCTACTTATTTGGATTATGACTGCTTCCTAATCAACTTAATCAAAATAGAAAAATATGCTAACAATGAACCTAATCAAAAGAGAAATATATGTAGAAAAATATGATAATAATGAACCTAATCAAAAGAGAGAAATATGTGCCACTTTGAATTGGTAATTGAGACTTGCTCTTCATTTTCCTTCTCAGCTCTTATCTTTATCTTCTTTTATATTGTTGGTCCCATCTCTTGGGCTGTGCTGACTCAGCCATCTCTTGAGATGGTTGGGTCCCATTCATAACAGCTTCATTTTGGAATACAGATTCTAATTTGATGACAAACTGACTTAAAGAATTTTGAGGAATTGTGATATATTCATCTTCCTATTACAATGACACAATTTTGTTTTTCAAACAAGGACAAATTGTTGTTGGATTGGATCATTGGAGAAGAAATGCAGAATGATTGTTTTGATCGAGTGAATGCTAATTATTTTATTGCTAGATAAGTTAAATTTGATTTTATTTTACAATATATGATACTCGCACTGCATGAAAAAAAATGTAACTTTGAATTCTCCATTCATTTTAATAGATATTGTGTTCCCAGGCAAGGCCAATGTTCAATGATAGGAGGAAACTCCCAAGACTAGCTGACTCCAAATTGCAAGGTCGATTTCCCATGCGTGGGCTTTACCAAGCTCTTGCTGTAGCATCCATGTGCATCCAAGAACAAGCTGCCAGTCGTCCTCTTATTGCAGACGTTGTCACTGCTTTGTCCTACTTGGCAAACCAAGCTTATGATCCCAATACTTCACCTGCCTCCAGTAACCGGTCTGGGGGTGGTGACCATGACGAAAGAAGATCGCGGGGAGGAGGAAGAATGATTACAAAGAATGATGAAGGGGGAGGTTCTGGTCGAAAATGGGAGCTAGAAGGATCAGAGAAAGACGACTCCCCAAGGGAAATCATCGGGATGCTGAAGAAGGATTTTGATCGGGAGAAAGCTGTGGCAGAGGCGAAGATGTGGGGAGAGAATTTGCGGGAAAAAATACGAGCAAATGCACGGGATACTTCAAACACTAATGGCTGAAGCAGAACACTTCTCTTCCCTTTTTCTTTTTTCCTGCACAAGGGAAGTGGGAGATTATAGCAAGTACTTTCTTAACAAGTTAGCATACTTTTCTTATTTGATTCCTTTTCCATGGGAAGAGAAAGAACAGTATTCTGTTCACTTCCAGTGAGATAAGGATGGTGATTGAGTTCAGTAACCGAACCTCTTATGCTTGCTTTTAAGTCCAAGAAATTTTGCAAGGGAAGCATGCATAGTGTATTTTCCCTTTTATGCTTCTTGACAAAATAACCTATGGGAAGGGTTTCACAATTCCAATTTCAGTAGGTAGACTGGTTGGATGTTGTAATCTACAAAACCTTCCTGCATCTGCTGTAGAATTGTGAAAGGCAAAATGTGTCTGAATCTAAGGAATCAAAGCTATCAGTAGTTTACAAACCCTTGCTCATCTTTACTGCAGTCCTCTTTTACTAATCCCGATTTGGGACTGCCATTACTGGACTAAAGTGGCGGAAAGAACTATCAACTATGTATGTAAGCTGATCTCGAATAATTAGGACTTTATGACTTGATGCTCTTTGAGCTGAAAATGAAGTTTCATATCTGAAAAGTGGAAATGACAGCAAAGAACTTTTGTCTGGTAGACTTGAAGCTGTTCCTATCAATGTGGATAGTTCTCCAGCCTGTATTGTTCCTGCTGCTCCCATGTTGATCTTTTGTTTTGCTCTCATGAATGGGAAGAGCCATTCCATGATTGTCAAGGTGAAATGACTTTGATTTCTGCTCATTACAGTTGTGGACAAAGACATTTTTTTGTTTATTATTAGCAATTTTTAAAAATGCAAGTCAATGGTCTAGGGAAATATCTTTTCAACTATAAGCAACTTCTAAAAATCAAATTAGAAAATAGTTAATTGATTGATTTAGTAGAAATAGAGACAGCAATATTAAAATCAATTCGGGTCAAGTTTGAAATGGCTTCATATTTTCTTCAATTGCACCAATCAAAGAAATAAAGAAATTTACTTGAATTCATCATCGCACCCAACAGTTGATAAATCACATGGTGACTCAGAGAAAGCATGGTTTCCTTCAAAAATTAGAATCATATATAGTGGAGGCATCAAGTTCCAATCCAGCACATGTCTGAAAAAAAGACAATATATCTCACCTTATTGAGATAATGTGGTCAACTTTCTTATAGTTCTGGATCTTTAATATCAAAATGCTTGTTTTTTATATTTTTTTCTAAATTTAATTTTAATATATGTTTTTTTGGAAAAGCATCAAAATTATGAAGACACCATCCTCACAAAACATAGAAATTCATGCATATATCGTTGTAGTTAATTTATGTTAAGGAACATTAAAGTTGTGATATTGAAATTAGCTCCAACAAATGTTAATATCACTCAATTCCTATCAACGATGTTTCGCTTTCTAATCTATCTAATTAAGAATAAAAGAATGTTTTATTGGGTTAAGATATTAATTATATCTATTGGAAGAATATTTAAAATATATAATCATCAAATGTTATTAATCCACGTAATTTATTTGGATTTTGATTTTAGTCCTCATAATTTTAAAAAATTAGTTTTTATCCTCATACTATATTTTCTTTTAGGAGTTGATCTCTGCCGTTAATTGAAACACACACAACATTATATAAAGCTGACGTGGCTAACGAATTATTGACCGGATGCTTACTTATTTGTTGACGTGGATTAATAAATCAATCAATGCTTTCAAACATGTAAAATAATGTCATTTTTGTGGAAAACCCAATGACGTCATTTTGTCAATAACTCATCTACAACGTCGTTTTTTATTTATTTTCTACCTGCAAACCTTTATTAATGCACAAATATCTGATTTTGGCAACGTCATCATTTTAGGAACTGAAATCAAAATTCGAGTAAACTATAAGAACTAAAATCAAAATTCGAATAAACTATGAGGATTAAGTATGATTTTCCCAAAGGATCGTCATTTTAACTTATCCACGTCAACAATGTCTAGTTGATGTCAGCAACTGTTAGCCACGTTAGCTTCGTATAACGTCGTTTATGCCTCAAGTGACGGCATTGATCAACTCTTAAATGAAAAATATAGTATGTGGGTTAAAATAAAATAAAAATTATGGAAATTAAAATTCAAATTCAAATAAATTATGGGGATAAAAGTATAATTTTTCCTAAAATATAAAAGTAGAATCTTATGATTAATTGATATTATTAAATCCTAAGATTGTTTTTTAGATATGTGCCACGTGCAGCCCTGAGCTCCCGTATGTAATTCTCGATTATTGCATTTCTCCTCTGTTTTTTTTTTTGAACTTAATTTGCCTCTCTCGTTCTCATTCCCGGCATGGAATTAAATTTTTATTCTCCGTGATTTGAGTGGAAAGCTGTAGGGTCCACGAGCTAATTCTTCAACGGTCGAAACGATTGCGTTATCCAACTTTAAAATAATTTTATTTTATAATAAAAAGAATGAAGGAGAAAGGCAATATAAAAGGTAGAATTGTTTGGTGAATAATAAAACGGCCCTTCCAATATTGAGTGGGCATTTATTATTTATATGCGTCGAAGTAGGAACGCATGCAGGAGGATTGCCAACCTCAGACTACTTTCTCGAATATTAATAGCTTAATAAATTTCCATTTCCATATCATTTCTTCACGTCCTATCCGACTGGGGTGAGCAACGATTCGATTCGATTATTAATTGAATCGAACCATCGGTTAACCGAATCGGGAATTTATTTTTGGATTAACCATTTACCGAATCGAAGAATTCGGTTAATTCAATTCGATTTGATTAATTTATCGAATTCACCGAATTTTTTTTAAAAAAATTATATATAATTACACCAATGCAAAACATCGAACCTAGCAACTTTTACCTATATATTATAATAGCACCAATTAGGATTTGAACACGAGCAACTGAGTTGAAAAAATGTCTCTCTAACCAGCGAGACAAACAATATTATATATTATAAATGTTAATTTATATATCTTATATATAGTATTCGGTTAATTCGGTAATTAACCGAATTGATCGGTTAATTTACCGAATCGAATCGAAAATCGAAAACATAAATTTTTTTAACCGTTAACCGAACCGAAAATTATTCGACAAAATTGGTTCGATTAATTCGGATTCAGTTCGGTCGGTTAATCGGTTAATTCGATTAATCGGTAAATTTTGCTTACCCCTACCATTCATTGCTTTTTTTTCTTTTGTGGTATATATGCATGCCTGTCGGTTGTGGATAATAATGCCATCATCATGCTTCAATTTTTAGGATGTGCATGAGTATCGGTCCCACCATATAGATTTGAAATCGATTGGAACATATCCAATCGGATATATTCTAAGTAGACTGAAATTAAATTCAAGTAGAATCTAAGGTAAATTTAAGAAATTGATTAAAATTGGTTTCGATTCTGAATCCAACACAAGGGGTACCCAGAACCGGAATCGATACTCGAAACTTATACCCTAAAACTTATTCATGTACAAATTTCAGAGTACATGTTCCAATAGGGTACCCTTAACCTATACCCTGTAACATATCATTTATATATTCCAACAGGATACACCATACGTTCCGAGTAGGATTCGATTTCAGATCCCAACAGGATAGATCCGCGTATTATGGAAAATGCAAAATACTCGAACCCACTCACCCAATTCCATTTTCACCCATTCAAATCGTCAAATGTGTAGGTAGGGTGTTATAAGTTTATAATTGGTTCGTCATGAATGAATATACAGGGCAGAAATATTTTATTTTATCATATTTCTATCAAAATCAAACAAACCATAATCCTTTTGAAAAAAATAAATTTATATCAAAATAAAATTCAAAATAAACAAATCATAATCCATGATGTCTCTTAGGAATGACAATAGGGCAAAATGAGACAGATAGTTCAATATTTGTCCCCTTCTCGTGCCACACAAACTTGTCCTCGCCCTGCCCCGCGCTCTGTCATGGGGCAAGGCAGACAAATCCGTGATTGCCCTATCGTGGGGTGGATTCGATCCGCCTCGCTCTTGTGCTTCTGAAATCAACTTAATTGAAGCAATTAAAACACGACTAAAAGGACACCAAATTCAAACACATACACACTTATTAATCCCAAAATCATCACACACATACTAATTAATTCCAAACTAAAATTCAAATCCAAAGTTAAGCCATTAATTTTTTTATATAATTATTGATTATAATTATAAACTGATTGATTATTGATTATTAAATTAATCCTTTATATTATGTTTTTTTAACACTTACGCGGGGCGAGTGGGGCAAAGCAAACCATACATGCTATCCATGCTCGCCCTGGCCTATGCACAGATACCCAATTTCTACCCATCCCCGCCATGTTTTAGCCTTGGGCGGGTAAACTCTGCCCCAAACGGGGTGGGCAAAGTAGGTTCCATAATTCGGGGCAAAATTTTCGTCCCAAATATTTTCGATTTTGTTATAATTCATTTTCTATCAAAATGTCATATTGATTTATAAGATAGAATAGTACTATTTTTTAAAAAAAAACTAATAATGAATATAACACCAGTTAATAGCACTACTATATCTGAATAACACTGATTTAGATCATGTTTCATTTACAAGAAAATTAAGTATATAGTGTAACACTATCACCGTAAGCATATCACTTTCATAATCCAAAATAACGTTTGTTATATTCAGAATTCCTATTATAATCAAAATATCATATTCTTCCTCCTTTCCTGATCCAAAATAGGGTCGCTAATGGTGGCCCTCTTACTTTCTGCCTCGGCACTTCAGGTTTGGTTGTCGTGATAACGTCATGGCCGTAGCAACACTGTGGTGGCGCCATGAGCTACAATCATGCACCTGAGCCTTATCAGTCGTAGGGAGGCTGTCTTTGTTCAGGTAATATGGGCGCCTTTGCGGCGCCACATGCTTGACTATGCCCAAATCCGACAAGGTGCAATATGTCACCCCTATGCCCAGATCGGGAGCTTCGCAGCGCTGCCCATTACGGTAGTGCTAGTGTCACTTTCAAGATGTCTACAACTTGACAAATCCACAACATAGGCATAAATTCAATGACAAACTCTCGAACCAATAATACATCCAACACAGAAATAACAAAACTCTTAAATATAACGAAGAACACAATGACAAAAATCAAACTACAATCATGAGTTCCAAACAATTTGAGACACAAACACCATTAAACTCCAAATCACACTGTTCATCACAATCTTGACACCTAGATCTATGTTATTTACATAACTAAGTCACGTCAAGAAGAATCGAAAAAATCTTATTTTTTTTGCAAAATTTTCTTTTTTTCGTGCAAGCTCTTCTCCCGCCTCAACTTGTCCTTGTCCTGAGCACATCAACAACGATGGTTGTGCGTTTCTCAAAATTAGAGGAGGTGCGATTTATACAAAATTTTGGATTCGGCACTTTTGTGAAAAAAAAACCCCTTAAATATTTGAGTTTACAAATAAGTTCCTATCTTAGCTATGATCCCAATAAAATTTCAAAAAAATCCCCCAAATAATAACTATGCGAGGTTTCGAGTATAACATATCAAAATATTATATTATCATAATTCAAATAATTAATATGATCCCCATGTAAGGAGGTGATAATATCTAATATTGCCGTCTAGTGTAAATTCTTCCTTCGTGCCTATGATTATCTCGTAAAAAATATCATAAATGGAATTTAATTCGATTTTTTTTAAAAAAAAATATCAAAAAAGTTGATTTTATTATGAAATTTTTAAAAAAGTCATAAAAGTTCAACTGTGTGGTAGTGTAATTTCAATAAAATGAAAACAAATAAATTATCACAATCAATCAAAATATAATAAGAAGTCAATTGTGTGGTGTCAATATTTTATATATTTTCTATAGATCTACTCTTGAAACTCCGGTATATACTATATATCTTTGCTAAAAATAAAATCAAAATATAATAAGAATGGTTTTTATTAAAATTACTGAACACTCTTATTCTATCATCATTACGCCAGCAGTTAGCAAATTTCTTAAGGAATATTTGGTTGTATTTTATTAATTTGTTGCCCTTCTTGTAAGAATTCCTCAACAACTAGTACTATAAAATATGACACAATACTTAGATGCTTTAGGCAAATAATTGAAGTCCACATCACTAGTACTTACAATTTAGAATCTATTCCTTTATCTTTTCTTTAATGATTAATGAAAGCATCCATTTCTGAGATGGAGTATATTATATATTTTATTTGCTTCAAATAAGAGTTTAATTGCCCAGTTGTGATCCTTAATTATTTTATTAAAGCTTAATTAAGTCAAACATAAAATTATAAGAAATGTTCACAAACCTCCCATGTATTTAGGATAAATTACATGAAAGTTTACAAACATATTTTAAAATGTTGTCGTCAAAACACATTAGGAATCGTGTGACACTTAAAAAAAAAATCGAAGTCAAATTCACTATTTTATAAAAGTTTGAACATAAAATTGAACTATTGAAATATGTTAAAAAAATATAAAACTCACCATTTGTTGGGATACAAAGGGGAGGGCGGGTGTAGGAGTGACAATTTTATCCGTATCCGCGCGCTAATTAAAAATCGTATCCGCACCGTATCTGATCGATATCTGCGAGTAAAAATGGATGTGAATACGAATACAGATATGACTGTGGATCCACATCATATCCACACTGTATTCGCACCGCCTATTTGCGTCTTTGAATTGCTATTTTACCTATATAAGTTATTAACATATATAAGAGCTCCATGGTAATTTCATGTTAAGTATATATTAAACTGTGAATCAATGAATTGATAATTTATTATTTTTTTAATTAAATATATTATTTTAATATATTTTTATTAAATACGGTGCAGATACGACTAGATGCGGTGCAGATATTCACATTTAAAGCGGTGCAGATATCAATATTCATATTCATATCTGTAGCGGATACGATGCGAATACAGATGTGCAGATATAGGGTACAATGCAGATACGAATAATGCGGGATCTGCATCGTATTCGATCTGTTGCCACCCCTAGACGAGTGGTGAGAGGTAGGGAGGGGAAAGATAAAGAGGAGTGGAGAAGGGAGGAACGATGAAAGGTAATTAATCACGTGTTTGGACATGATAATTAAAGGATGAGTGAGAAGGGTGGGATAATATTTTTTGTTTATTTGGATAGAAATTTAAAAATGTGAGGGTGGAGGGAGATAATTTTAATGAAAAAGATCAGTTTAATCTTTTGTGATGTTTTAACTTTTTAATTTATTTATATCTTTTAATAATTTATTAAAAAATAATTATATATAATTATATATATATATATATATATATATATATATATATATATTAATAACCAAACTTAAAAAAATACCAACAAATCTAAAAAGAGAAAAAAAAAGTTATACAAATTAACTAATTAAAAAATAAAAGATTCTTTTAATTTAACGGAGAAAGAATGATATTTTTGATGGCTTTTGAATTTTTTAGCCCTTTCTATTCCACCGAAACGATGGAATAAATGTTGGAGGGGTTTATTCCCTTTCCCATCGATTCCTCTCTACCTCTTGTTCCACGATTCAAACAAAATATAATAATTAATAAGAGAAATAATTGAATAAAATATTTTATCCGATATACATCAAATATAATATTAATTTTATATTCTTCACATTTTTTTTAAAATTTAAACATTAAATAAATAAAGAATTAAAATTCATCCATTATTATATTCTTGTTTATCCCATATTAATTTTATTTGATCGAATATTTTTTTCTTCAAAAAAAAATCAATTTAGTACTTATAATTTATTTTGTCTTCGTTCATTTATTTTTTAAACAAAAATAAAAAATCATAATATATGATCAAACTAGGATTCAAACTCTAAATTTTTATATAATATACAAAATATTATTATCAATTATACTATTCACAGTTAGCTCTTTATTCACTCCTCTTGACCATTAGTCAACTACGTACATGGTACATGTAATTAGGGTAAAAATTATAAAGGACAAACATTCTTCTTTCCTAGTTGCAATTATATCATTTTTAAAGTTTTATTTGATTAAGAGGTCCACCATAATTAGCATCTCTGACTACAAGAGACAAATACAATTTCACTAAAATTACAAATTTACGTAGGACCTAGAAAAAATCCTAATGACTCAATTCACAAGCATGCAATATCACAAAAGTAACACAATTTCCACCAAGCAATTTTTACCTGCTTATTAAAATTGCATGATCAACCTTATTTTCAATAATTCGAGAGTAAAAATCATCCTTAATCTTACTATTTATTTACATGATTAGTTCCCAAATTTTGGATTCAGCCTCTATCCAATCTGTACTACATCATAGGTTCCGAGTACCCAATTAACATATATATATATATATATATATATATATATATATATATAAAATAATATATAGAATATCGATTTTAGTTTCGATTCTAGGTACCTTGTATGTTGGAATCGGAATCAGAATCAAATTTAATTGGTTCCTTTATTTATTACTTGAACCCTACCCGAATTTATTCGTTCTGGACGAACGAATTATTGTGAGATTGGACAAGATATTTTTGACGAGTTATTGTGGGAGTGAGCATGATGTTATAGAGGTGTGAGATGTTCTGGATGAGATAGATTATTGCGAGAGTGGACGAGATGTTATAAATGTTACAAAATATTTTGGATGAGTTGTTGTGAGAGTGGGCGAGATGTTCTAAAGATTGTAGGATGTTTTGGACATATTGTTGTGAGAGTGAGTGAGATATTATATAGAGGACGGGTGTTGTGGACAAGATGTTGTGAGAATAGACAGATTGTTCTCGATTGTCGCGAGATATAAATTTTTTGGGTTAGACTTATGTCACTGAATGTTAGAAACTTTCTTGAAATAATAGAAGCTTTTCCCAGGTTATGTCTCGGAATATTATTTCCAATTACTACATGATGTTGACTTGCTATTTTTTGGGTTAGTCTTATGTCCTAAAATGTTAGAATCTAAGTCGTGATATTTTTCAGACCGAAATAAGTTATTTTGGTATGCCCAGAAATATTAACATAATCATTTAAAATACAGGAATAATTTTATTATAAATATATTTTTTTGATATTTTTTGTTAGGCTTACCTTGAATGACATTTTTAAAAAGACATTATCCGAAGAGACTATATATATAAACATCCCAAATTATAATTTAAATAGTAAGCTCACAACTTACTTATGTGTCCAATGCCAGTATGCCACGAGGAAATAATATTATTGATGGTCAAATAGATATAAAATAAATGAAGGTCAATATTGCAAAATATTAAAAAGTTAAAGTCAAAATTACTCCCAATTAAAATTCGAGATCAAATGTGATCATTTTTTTAAATATTAATTATCCCTTATTTTAGTAAATAAAAAAATATATTTGAATGGATATCCAGCGAATTCTGACCTTTTTAGTTAATTTTTTCCATTTAGGAAAATGAAGCAAAAGTGAAACATCCTTCTATTTATTTCGTAGAAGGATCTGCAGCGGCGCTCTTCTCCGTCCTCCCTCACCCTCACTACCAAACATTCTCCTTTCTCTCCCACTCTCTACTCATTTCTCCTGATTTTTTTTCTCTCGTCTCTATCGATTTCGAGGTAATTGCTTCCTCTACTTCTCCTTTTTTTTTCCTTCTTTTTTTTGATGTTGGTTTCATGAAGTTTGAAGCTTTCCCTGGCTTTGCTGGCCCTATTGAATCGATGCAATCGTATGTAGAGAGGAGGTTACCTCTAGTTGGAATCTGAAATGAATTTGTTTTTGTGGCTTTCCTTTAATAGGAAAATGTTGGGGATCGCGAGGCGCAAGGTCGGACTGGGAGTCTTCTCTGCAACTGTACAATTTATTATGTTTCGTGTTGATCTTTGTTTAGTTCTTTTTGCTGCTCGATATCAGATAATAACTTTTTCTTTTATTTTGATCGTTCGTTTTTTTTTTTTTCCTTTGAGGCAGATTCTAGAGCAGGCGTTGCAGAGGGCTCTGACCGCCGGATCAGTTTTGCCGAAGAAGTACTCGACAACAGCAAAAGAGGTATTTTTTATTTGTGTCTTCAGTTTATCAGATGTATGGAGGTTCCATGTGTATGTAGATTACAGTCTTGGACGATGGCTTCTCATCCTTAAAGCATCTTCAATCATCAATTTAGGTTTCAATCATGACCTGTATCTAATTGATGACAATAAAGTTGATTGGTAGATGCTGGCTGGTTAAAGATCCTTTATAACCAGAATTTTTATTTTTCTGTTAGCTCAGTGTCACGCTGTATCTTTTGATCTTTTTAGTTGTTATTGTTGTCTTTGCATCTGAAGCATCTATGGAACTCTCTTTGATTTGTCTATTATTTTAGCAGATGACAGTGCGTGAAGCACTTAACACAGCACTTGATGAGGAGATGTCAGCTGACCCCAAAGTTTTCTTGATGGGTGAAGAGGTAAAAGAGTAATTACCACAAGAACGACTATCTATAAATTGTTTCCCATATTCTGTTTCTAATGAAACTTTTACTTTTTTAGGTTGGAGAATACCAGGGTGCCTACAAGGTTGGATATCATTTTGGCAATTGTGATTTTATCGATCCTTACATACTTATTGTCTTTCTTTATATTAAGTTACAGTAAGTACCTATTCAATTTTCTTTTCTTTTAGTGCAGATATCCAAGGGACTTCTTGAGAAGTATGGTCCTGACAGAGTTCTTGACACTCCAATTACAGAGGTTTGCATAATAGCTTTTTTCTCTGTCTGAATATAATTTTCATATATTTTTGATCTAGAATGGATCTCTTTATTTCTGCAATTTATTAGCTAACATCCTAAAACTTCTAAATACCTCTCTACATCCATCTCATGCATTTGTCTCTGCATGTAGGCTGGATTTGCAGGAATTGGAGTTGGTGCAGCGTACTATGGTCTTCGGCCTGTTGTGGAATTTATGACATTTAACTTCTCTATGCAGGTCAGAGATGCTATTCTATATCCTTCACATCATAATGTTTCTCTATGATAAAGTGTTGCTTAAAATAACAATATCCCAACAAAAAGATCTCAATGAGTTATTTGGTCTTCAAAAACAGCGGTACAGTGTTAGGTCAGCATATTGGATGATACTGGAAATACACTTGTCATTTTGATTCATGTGCTCCATTGTTCTGTGAATGGGATTAAATATATTAGCAAGTAAATATGTGTCATATCTTGCCAATTTATGCTGTTTTTGCATGCACATATATGTAATGGTCTTTTAGTATTATAAAATTTTTAAGCTTGTGTTTTCTGCAGGCAATTGATCATCTTATCAATTCTGCTGCCAAATCCAACTATATGTCAGCTGGTCAGATCTCTGTACCTATTGTATTTAGAGGACCAAATGGTGCTGCAGCTGGAGTTGGAGCTCAACATTCACAGGTATCTATTTAATTATAGTGTGTGCCTTGCCTAAAACGAATGAACTTTTTTCCCTTCCCTTGTGTTTTAAAAGCACAGTGTCTGAGTAACTTTGTGGACACTGAACTTCTTTTTTTTTTTCCATATTTCCTATGAGTTTGCATTATTCAACTATTCAAGAGACCGTATTGTCTTCAGTCACAGCAATGACAATTAATATGTAACATGGAGAGCTTATCATGGGAATTTCCAGTGCTTTGCAGCATGGTATGCCCACGTTCCTGGTCTCAAAGTGCTGACTCCATATTCAGCTGAAGATGCTCGAGGTTTGCTGAAGGCTGCTATTAGGGATCCTGATCCAGTTGTTTTTCTTGAAAATGAACTACTGTATGTACTGGCCGTCAAACATGAAGCCATTTGATTCTTTGAAGCTTGATCTTACTTATGACATTCTATATTTTATTTTTCAGATATGGAGAGTCATTTCCTGTTTCGGCTGAAGTATTTGATTCCAGTTTCTGCCTTCCCATAGGGAAGGCTAAGGTACAATATTTTATGGTTATCATTTGGTTATTATCTTTCATATTAATTTCTAATCTCTCTCCATTGACAGATTGAACGAGAAGGAAAGCATGTCACGATCACAGCGTACTCAAAGATGGTGGGATATGCTCTGCAGGTGAGTTAATAGAAACAATATTGGGTTCATTAATTCTATCAATTGTGAGCTTTAGAATGCTTTACTTATTGCTGCTTTAAGTGCTGTGAATCTGTGATGTAACAAATAGCAAAAAGGGCTTCATAAAGTATCTCTAGGATTTTGTTAGAGTTAGATATAACAGGAATATTATGATAATACATTTTGAACTGATCTATGTTAACCCATATGTATTATCAAGAAACGTATCTGCTCCTTTCATCTTATGTTAAGGTATTTATTCTTCGGTTGTTTTGTATATAGCAACATCAACTTAGTACTTGTGGGTCTTGGCTAGATCTTATTGGTTATTGACTCTAACATTCTTACTCTAAAAGACTGGGTGTGTAATTTGCAATCATCCATATAAAATGTGGAACTGTGAAGTTTGAGTTAATGCTAGAGACCTGCATTGAGTGCTTCAGAAGTTTGCTTATGTTATTATGATAGCTACCAGATTTTTCAGCAACTAATATATGATGCAAGATGGTCGGATTGTTATCATAGATGACTATTTGGGCACAATTAATGTTAGATTGTTATGGTAGATGACTGTTTAGTCACTGAGATGGCCAGATTGTCAGGTTGCTATGATGATCCACCCATCTTAATTTGTGAAAACCCATCTGATTGTTAGTAAATGGATATCTAGACTTTAGGTAGTTATTTACTTACATCCTCATGGTTGTTATGGACTTATGGTTATGTTAATTGGAGAATGATTTTTTAAAAAATTATTATATGGTGATTTGCATACAAAATAATGAATGATAATTTTTAGAGTTACTTCTAGATGTAAACAAAGGAGGAAACAAATGAAGATCTGATTCTGGATTTAGTTGAGTTGTATATGTTATCTTACTTATCTAGATATTGATGATTTATGGTATGTTCACCGGATAGAATAGGATATAGGTTAGGATAAGAAATGAGAAGGATTTGAATAGGATTGTTTTATATGGTGTGCAATGAATATAATGTCAATTATATATTTTTCTAATCTTATCTTCTAGTCCAACTGTCCAAGCACCAAACAAATGTAGGATTCCATGCTCCTTTATCCTATGAAACAAACATGCAATGGACATTATAAACATTCTTTTCTGATTAGTCTTATGTTATTTTCTATAATTATCTGGAATGCTTTATTTGCGAAGCATGCATAAAATTCTTGTGGACCATGTTCAGGCTGCTGAGATACTTTCAAAGGAAGGAATCAGTGCTGAGGTACACTTCACTAGAAGAAACTTATACCATAATTAATTCCATTTATATTTTCTGCTTTTCAAGTTGGTAAAGGGTTATATTACAGGTTATAAATCTCCGTTCAATTAGGCCACTTGACAGAGATGCTATCAATGCTTCTGTAAGAAAAACTAACAGACTAGTGACTGTTGAAGAAGGATTCCCTCAACACGGCGTAGGAGCTGAGATATGGTTAGCACTTTTTTTTTTCTTCCTATTCTTATCCATACGCTTCACACAGATATCTAACACTATTCTTTGTTGAGTAGCATGTCCGTCATCGAGGAAAGCTTCGAGTATCTTGATGCACCAGTGGAGAGGATTGCTGGAGCTGATGTACCAATGCCATATGCTGCCAATCTTGAGAGAATGGCTGTTCCACAGGTTATTATGCCTTTTCATCTGCGTGCAAACATGGAATTTATGAACAACTAGCACAAGGTTGTTGCAGTATGAGCCTTTAGTTACATTGTTTCAAATTGTACCTTGCAGGTGGATGACATTGTGCGCGCAGCAAAGAGGGCATGCTATCGGTCAGTCCCGATGGCTGCAGCAGCTTAGTGTGGAAGTTGGACCTTCTTATTAACTTTTTGTTTTTCTAGTGAGGGGAAATAAGTGATTTGTGGTCCTTCCGTTTTGCAACATTTTACTCCTGCCTTGGCCTGGCTAAAATTGATGCCATGGGCTTAATTCTTTTTCACATTCTATACTGCAGATCCTGGTCCTGCTAAACTCTGATCTACTAAGTTTCTTAAATATTGTATCCATTGCTGAGGATCCCCTTTAATAATGTAAAGGCCAGAATCATCGGATAAGTTTCTTTACTGGTCTGGCAAAAAACATGAAAAAACAATTTTCACCTTCTTGTCTAGGTTTTTCTTTTTACTGGGTGATGCCATCTGATTTAATTTGTGGCTATGATATGGAGTTCGCACAGTGGATGATATTAACATCCTCCAGTTATTACCTTAATTGCCAAAATGTTTTCAGTCAATGATGAATCGTTGATTAAGTCACTCTATTCACTTGGCAAATATCATTGTGTTGAAGATGTTTTGTCATGTAAAGATCAGTTTGGCTCAACTCAAGCATAACACATTCACTGCCAGCTATCCATTTCAACTATCTTTCAACTATATATGCAAGCTATCCATTTCTAGCCTCTTATTGTTAGACTCATCCTTATTTTATGTTTATTTTAAAATTATCCGTTTATGTAGGCCTGAATTGTTACAAATTTAAAATATAAAGCTATAATTGAAAAAAGTAAGTAATTTGATTTGAAAACGAAACTAAATATTGCTTTCATTATGCCACATCACCAAACACACCATTAAAACTCAAAACCTATATGAGCACGAGAAATAAGACATGATATTATTTGATATCGAATGAAAAAAAGCTACTTTGTGCATCTCATCATGTCATGGAGGACTCTGCAGTTCATGCGTTGACCCAGTGTTGCAGTGGATACCATGTCCCATCATGACATCCCAGAAAGGGAAGGTTACAGAACACGACGTCTAGGATCCCCTGCAGGAGACGTACGAAAACGCCCACAAGACATCCAATCAAAAGGGGGCAGGCAAGACCTCAATGTGATCTTTCCTGATACATTTTAAAAGTCGTTTTGGAGTGGATCCACTCATGGCCTAAAAGTACGACTGCGGACAAGGACGTCTCATTACTGACGTCGTCAACCTAGCGGTCAATTCCATAGACCGGTTCAAATCCTGGAGCTGGACCGGCATCCGGGCATCGGCCGGCCCGGTCTACCAGGAGCACTATCTCTTTTTCGCGATATTTCCTCTTATATTTTTTCTCTCTCCAATTATTTTATTTCTTTGATCAATCATAATAATTAATAAAAATAAGGGAAGGAGAAGACAGAGCGATCGCATTCGGCCTAATTCGATCCGTTTCGCTTGGCTTTGTGATCATCTTTGAGTCTCTCTCTCTCTCTCTCTCTCTCTCTCTCTCTCTCTCGGTTAGGGATTTGGATGGTGTTGGTGGGGTTGGTTCTGTGATTTGGCTGGGGGAGGATAGGAGATGAAGTCGTCCCTTAGGAAGTTGCGGGGTTTCGCGTTCCACAAGCACGATCACAAGGAAAAAGGGGATGTCCGCCCGCCTGCGTATCAGGATGAGCTCCTTCAGGCTTCTCAGGTAGGCTTCTCTGGTCGTCTGGTTGTGATTATGAGAAAATCTTCGGTCCCCATGGAAAGGCGGGACTTTGATAGACTCTTCTGCGTTTTGCCCCAAAAGTTTTAATTTACAAAAAATCCCCCTCTTTGCCAAATCGGTTTAAGTATTTGGCATTAACTAAATTATTTCCGTCGTTTGGTCGTTTAAAAACAGCAGTTTATCAGCACCAAATGTAGAAAAGTCAGACAATTAGGGAAAGATAGGTTAGATGCAGTTTCTCTGAATTGCCATTTGTTCTTGACAACAATTGATTTCTTAAGTAGATTCTATGCTAGTATTATTATACAGAGGGGTGCAACAAGCTAAGCCTCTCCCAGCTGGAAAGCTTGTTCATACGCGGCTTGATTGCTTGGTGAGCCAAGCTCAAGCCTGACTTATAGGCTCGATTCCAAACGAGTCAGTCTCGAACAATGAAACATTTGACTCATTTAAGCTCATGCACAAACTCAGATATAATATATTAATATTTACATACATATATTTTCCTATAGATACTTATGTATTATTTATGATGATTGTGTAACTAGATACAGTTATATATTATTAACTCTTGCATAATGTTATCAGTTCTCTATGAGACCAGTTAAGTTTATAGTGTTAGGTTACAAGTTTAGGCCCATATTGCTTAGACAAGAGTTCTGATCTCTTTCCACGATATTATCCTATATTTAGCACTTTGGCATGAGCACTGTTAAACAAGAGGACTCTTTATGACATACTTCTATATAAGTACTTCAACTTGACCACATTGCTCAAACAAGGGGGCGTTCTATGGTATTCACTTATATATAAGCTCTTGGGCTATTATCACATAGTAGTCAGATAAGTTCTAAGCACACAAATGAGCCAAGTTGAGCTTGAGCTTGGCTAAATTAAATGAGCTGAGCTCATGATCCTCATTTCCAACCAATTCAAACTCGACCTCAATTCAAAATTTGGTGAGACAACAAGATCTGGTCGGCTTAGTTGCTGCCCTAATTTACTATACCTGTGTTTGTTTCAAATGTATTATTATCATGCATGGTTTAAAATACCGGTACCGGTACCAATCTCGGTCAGTGACCGGTACCGGTATTTACCGCACCGTACCATATCGAGTGTCAGTATGGGCCGGTACGAAAAAGGCATATCGGCCAATGATTTTTTTTTTTTTTGCTTTTGCAAAAATTATTTGGGGTCTTTATAAAGACCCCAAACAGCCTTAAATCCGGCCCCAAAACGGCTATATAGCCGTTTAGGTATTGTCGGGTACTGTAGCAAAAAAAGAGCCGTTACGTCATACCGGACAGTATTTGATAAATACTGCACATACCGGGCGGTATTAATCGAGATACCCGATATCGCCCAATACCGGGTATCTCGTATTGAAAAATCGGTAAATACCGGCCGTACCGGGTGGTACGGTACGGTATTTTAAACCATGGTATCATATTTGTCTGGCTATCAGGTCCCCTTTGTATTTTCGTTCAATCACTCAAATTACTTCTAGTTAATAAAACAAGCGGTAACTTGCATACCATTGGAGTTTATCACTCTGTAATCACCTTATGATCTAGTTTCCTTACTAAGCTGTGAATGCATATTTCAGAACAAGAGAATTTTGGTCGTATTATTTAGCATCGTACGATGATCGTCAAATTGATGCTTCATATTTTGCAGGACATGCTTGACATGAGGAACTGTTATGACAGCTTACTTTCAGCAGCAGCTGCAACTGCAAATAGTGCATATGGTACAGAGTGCAATTTTACATTAATTGTTTATCTCATAATACATCAATAATTTCTATATAATGAATGACTTGCTGAACCAGTGGGTTACATTGATCTTTAGCACAGGACCATTTTTGCTAGTGTGAACAAAGACCAATTCCCATACTATACCAGTCTGAACCAAAACCTTTATTATTGTTATTATTATTTCTGAGTCATACATGGTGGCATGGTTAAGTATACGTGTATTAACTGTCCTACTATGCTTTGAAAATGGCATCAGATCTCTGAACATCCTTTAGCCGTGACTTCTCAATTTTGATTCATTAGTTTGTTCGTCATATATTCATGATACCATGCCACTGATATAGATCAATTCCTTCCATAATAGCATGTATCGCAATTTTCATCTTCATTTGTGCTCAAATATTGTCTACAATCTACATGTTACTAGAAGCTCCCATCCTAAAATGGTAGCAATTAATCTTCACTTTTGATATTATTCTCGTCAGCATGTTTACAAGGAGGTGCTGCTCTGGATGTGCTTCTGCATCCATAATGCACTTGTTAGACTATGTTGTACGAGGGGAAGTAGCATTATGTGTTCTAGAATACTTTATAACTTCAGGTTGGTGTGATACAGTTGGTCTCATGTAATTCTAATATTCATCAGCTAGATTCAGTTTTACTCAGTATGACAGCAAAAGAAGATAATATGCGGGCCTTACTTATGTAAAAGCTGAAACATCAAACATGTGAATCATGAAACTGAGGATGCAACACTTTGATATTTGAAACGTGACAAAATTATATAAAAGGGGATCCCATTGCATGACACTCCCACCAATGCAAGGTTTGGGGAAGGTCTAGGTCAATATACGCAACCTTAACCTTGTATGACAAAAGGCTAATTTTAGACTCAATTCCTAGGTAGGGCTGTCCATTCGGTTCAATCCGAACCGAATCGAACCGAAATTAACCAAACCGAAATTTTTTTCATACCCGAATTCCAACCCGAACCCGAACCTGAACCTGAACCGAATTATGCCTAAACAGATCTAACCCGAACCGAAATTATTCGGTTCGGTTTTCAACCCGAAAACCGAAATTTTAATTAATTCGGTTAAAAATTAAAAATTAAAAATTATTTCCTAATACCCATTTAATTACCCGGGTTAAAAATTAAAAAATATATATTATTTTTTAATTATTCGGTTTTCGGTTCGGGTCGGTTCCCAAAATTCAGGAACCGAAACCCAAAATTCGGTTCGGTTCGGGTCAAGAACCGAACCTGCAACCGCAGAAACCGAGCCGAACCAAAAAATTCGGTTCGGTTTTTCGTTTCGGTTCGATTTGAACCGAACACTGGACACCCCTATTCCTAGGTTGTAATGGGGCAACCCTACCATTCCACCAAAATTCATCAATTTTGAAAATAGCAGCTTATGTAGCTAGATTGTTTATATTGTTTGCTCCCTTTTTCTGCTTTCTTATGTTCTGAGATGAAAGTAAGTGTGTAGTGATACATTCCTGTCTTAGAAGCTACAATCACGTTTTTTTAGGTTTTCTTGATTGGATCATTGTATTAGTTATTCAGATATAAATAACTGAATACACATGATTAGGAACTGAATATTGATTTAGTTCACATTGGAAAATTGCTAAGTGAATAGTTCAGAATAAGAGCAATTGAGTAAGGGCACATTGACTAGATATTCATGTTTAGTAGACAATTTAAAGTGATGAAACATGTTGGCGTGGTTAATCTGTGACATGAACCACATATAATTCAACATGTCAATTGAGAGGAGAAGACATCTAAATATGCCCTTAGAAGCTTGGAAATGATAAAAAACCTTTTTGTGTTCATTTCTTTGGCTATTTACCCTTTGGTGGCATTTGGTGCATTGCCAAATAGATTACCAGGCAATTCATATTACCCGCAACATAGATAGCCACCTTTTAAATTACCGATAATATTACATTGTAGTGTTTGGTACGCGTAGGTAATCATATTGATTATCCATATTTCCATGTTTGGACAACAATAAGATAACCAGGAAATATATATTCTTTTACTAAAATACCCTCCAAATAAAATTGATTAACTATAACCCCCACGATACCCAATCCGATCACCACGGTATTCTTTTCCAATATCCAGGATCTTTTATAAAATTAGGAAGTGACCTTTTTTTATGCATTTGACACATTTTAAGGAACAATGCAGCTTTTTCATATCCAAAAAATGATACTAGAAGCATGGTTTAGAATTTCGGTACCGGTACCGATTTCGGTCATCGGCCGATACCGGTATATACCGGTACGTATCGTACCGACACATGGTACGAATCGGTATGAAAATGCATACCGGCCGTTTTTTTTTTTAAAGAAATAACTCCAAGTCTCTAATAACACATAATTGATGAAGAAATGCTTAAAATCAATATTCAAATGTCAAATACATGAATATAATGTTTAAAATGCGGACGAATAACGTCTGTCGTACCCATGCATATCTTGGGCTTCGGGACATATACGACTAAGGTCAACACCGTAGGTCTCTAATGCCCATATTTGAAAACTTTCCCATGACATAGTACCTTGGTATCCATTATACCACATTGACATTAGCGATTCTTTGTTGGGATTCCAAGAACTAGACCATGTGTCATCAGTTGAGTAGGTACTAAGGTTTAAAAAACCGCCCGAAACGGTATATACCGGCTTTTAGGGATTCCGATATTCGATATACCCGGTATTTGAAAATACCGGGTATATCATGTATACCGGGCGGTATATGTATTATACCGGGCGGTATATGTATTATACCGCCCGGTATTACATGATATCGGTTTTTTTTTAGAGTTAGATATAATTCTAATAATACAATTGATGAATAAATGCTTAAAATTAATATTCAAATGTCAAATACATGAATACAATGTTTAAAAGCCATTTGGTACTCTATTAGGATTTCTCGATACAAGAGAATTACATTAGAATTAATATAGGGCGACACAGGCCCACAACCCAAAGGGTCTAAAAAATTTGAATATAGGCTGCCCCCTTGACCCCCGCCCGCTAACCGGCTAGCGGGACCGCCGAAGACTCTGCGTAGCGCAACATAAGACGTAGCGCAACATCAACTAAGATGATGAATATCATGAGTTGGTACGTCTTATGTTGCGTACCAACACATGGTATTAATTCTAATGTTATTCTCTTGTATCTATGAAAAATCCTAATAGAGTACCAAATGGCTTTTAAACATTGAATTTATGTATTTGACATTTGAATATTGATTTTAAGCATTTATTCATCAATTATGTATTATTAGAGTTATATCTAACTCTTTTAAAAAAAAAACGGTATGCTATTTTCCATACCGGACCGTACCGTGTGTCGGTACGGTACCGGTTTCGGCCGGTGACCGAAATCGGTACCGGTACCGAGATTTTAAACCTTGGTAGGTACAGGATATAGAGTAGGTTGATTCAGAAACCTCTTGCAAACTACTCATCATATCGTGATGGTAATCTTGCAAAGCTGTCGGTCCACCTCCTCGACGCCGGCGTCTCTTCTCGTACACCCGAGTTGTTTGTTCCGTTCTAGCACCGTGATCCTCATCTTGGGTGGTGTGATCGAAGTATTACTCATTTGTGCACAGATAAACAAGTGCCGGTGTTGATGGCACGACGATGTCTTCTCCACCAGCTCCATCATCATCATCTCCTCCGTCTTGTGTGCTGCTTTTGCTATGAACGGAGGGCTCATCTTCTTCGTCCTCTTCTGCTTCTGCAATCGCATCCAAAGGATCAATTGGTCGTTTACCTTTGGCTTTGCCTTTTGCCTTTGAAGATGTTGCCTTCTTTTTTCCCTTTGATTGAGAAGATGGAGAGTTTGATTCGGATCGGCGTCTTGCTTGCCGAATTCGTTGAGAGTCCAAGGGAGTAATGGCCATGTCTTCTCGTTGGCTCTCAGACTCAAGTGCATCAGATATAATTGGTGAAGGCCGAGGTGGTTCACCTGGTTCATCAAGAAGAGGCTGGTCGCTCTCCATTGCACTCCACCAATCAATTATCGGGTCCGCATCGTCTTGGACGAACTCGACATCGAACGGATTTACATGTTGAATATCTTTATCTTCGTTTTGTAATGCCCGCAATCAAAGCCGCATGTTGTAATGAACGTATACTAGCTTCTCTAATCGAGCATATGAAAGCCGGTTGCGCGGCTTGGTATGAATCAAAGCGAAGGTCGACCAATTCCTCTCGCATCCACTTGATGATGTGGTTTGCGAGAGGATGCGTGTTGCAATCTTTCGAAGAGTTGGAGCTTCGGTTCCAAATTGCAACCACCATTCAACTGCAGTAGATTTAAAATTAATATTAGTAACGAGATGACCAATTTTATCATTAATAAATAAATTGAAAAAAAATTATATCTACCTAGATCCATAGAATCTCGGCACGACATTGCAAATGGATCTCTGAAATTGCCACTTGAATCTCGGAAATATCTTGATTTATTTAGAGCTTATGCCGCTTCTCTGGTTGATGCCGACATTCGTTGTATGACCTTGTGAAGCGAATATAACAAACTATCCATCGTTCTAAGATCATATCGATACTGGTATGCGGGATTTAAATAATACAATATAAAAAATCATAAATTTAATAAGTAATTTAGCATAATGAATTAAAACTAAATAAATTTCAGAAAATTAAATAAAAAATTACCCGCGATGTGTATGTCATGACCCATTTGATTCTCCCACCTTTGGGAGATAATGTCGATGAAGGGTTTATACTTGGTTGGAGAAGTGGTAGATATGACCCATTTGAGGCGCCTTTTCCATATCCAGCTGTCGTAGAACCTTGTACAATGGTTCTACGGCGACGATTATCTTCGCAATGCAATCCCAGAAGCGCGTATTGAGGACGTTCTTGGTTTGCTTTCCATCAGTATTTCCGGCATATCTTGATGTAGACCATTCCTCACTTGTAAACATTGATCGAAGACCCGCCTTACGTTGTTGGAGCGACCTTAATGCGATGAAGTTTGTTGCAAAACGAGTCGCTCCCAGTCGAAGAATTTCACCTAAAATATGGAATTATTATTAGTAATTATCACCTAAACTAATTAATAAATAAATACTACAAATTATTTTTTTAAAATACCTTCTGTAAATTTTCTCATAAGGGCGTGTACCCATGTGTGGTTGTATATGAAGCGCGTAATTTGTTGCGCCCTCTTCACCGTCGACTTCACCATTGGTATATCACCGATATCTTTCATCATTAGGTCTACACAATGGGCTGTACATGGAGCCCAACATATGTGAGGATAATCTTGTTCAATTATCTCACCTGCTTTTTTGAAATTGGCTCCATTATCGGTTGTAACTTGAACAATGTTCTGAGATCCAATCTCCTCGATCACGTCCTTCATCAACTTCGAAATGTAGTAGGCGTCATGGATTTCATTAGAAGAGTTAACCGACTTGTGATAAACAATCCTCCTGTTGCAATAATGAGGAAGTTGATGATGTTCATCCGGGTTGGCCCGGTCCAACTATCGCACATTAAACTGCATCCGTAGTCCATCCATTGTCGCTTTATTCCATTGACCCATTGTTTTATTTCCTTGACCTCTTCTTCAAGGTAAGGTCCTGAAATTTCATACGGAGTTGCAGGGGCAATACCTGGGCCTACCTTTTCGATTGTAGATACCATAGTTCGGTAGGATGGGTTGTTGGCCGCATTTGCGGGAATCCGGCTGAAGTGGAACCATTTGGAGATTGCTCTCCCCAACTCCCACTTCTTGTTCTTGGCCCAAGCATCGTCTATGCGCGGTTGCTTTGATGATGGAGGAGGAAATGCCCTGGGATTAAGATCAGAAACATCAACATTAGTTTTCCTACCACTTGCTCCGAGGTTTGTGAAGAATTCACGAATGCCTCCTCTGCTGCCTTCTCTGCTCTGAGTTTGAGGTGCTCTCATGCTAGAACTCCGACCAATATAAGGACTGGAGGGAATTGAACCGCTTCGGTCCATTGCTCCGACAGTCGAAGTTGAGCCGACGACCGACGTTGCTTATGCCACCGCAGCCACTGCCGCCGCCATACTCGAATTGAGATCCAGGATAATACATCCGATCTCGTTTGAATGCAGTATGCTCTAATGAAGCTCGGATGCCGGCTTCAAGTTTTGGATCCTCGTTGTCATCGCCACCCCGAGAATCGTAATGGCCACCCCGAGCCTCATAATGGCCACCGCCGACATCTTGGGTAGCTCGTCGGTCAAACTCGGCTTGTTGAGCTGCAGTCTTAAGATGTTGCTCCTTGTTGTTGAGTTGCGCTTTGAACATCTTTCGAACTTCGGGCGGTACTTTGGGGCAATTGACGACGTCGCCATATCCTCCGACCAAGTGTTGCTTCAATCGAGTGATGCCTCCACCACGTGAAATCGTATCACAGTGGAGGCATTGCCAGCGACCGTGCTGCCATGCGGGGTTGACTTGAGATTTCGGTGCCATTTCGACAGAATTTCGACGTGGAAATTAATAAAAAAAATGAGAGAGAGAGAGAGAGTTTGAGAAAGATTGAGAGAGATTGAGAGATATTGAGAGTTTAGATGGGTAGAGGGGTGAGTGAGGGTGAAATGAGTGTTTTGGGGGCTTTATATAGCCCCCAAAACAAGCCAAACCCGGCCCCAAACGGCTATAGAGCCGTTTGGGGATACTATTCATAATACCGCCCGATTTTGGCGGTATTAAACCAAACCAGGTGGCCGACAGCCTTGTCGGGCCGTCGGCCACCCGTTGCCAACGGCCTTGAGCGCCATTGGGTGGCCCAATGGCTCTAAGGCATCATACCGCCCTTACCGGGCGGTATATGATTAATACCGCCCGGTATGACTAAGATGCCCGGTATTTATCAAATACCCGGTATATCGTATACCAGAAACTCAAAATACCGGTAAATACCAGGCATACCGCCTGGTACGGTACGAAATTTCAAACCATGATTAGAAGTAATAATTGGAACGTATAAACAACCAAGAAAGGCACAAATCACCGGATTTTTTTTACCCGTGAAATGGGACCTTTGGATTTCAGAGAACACAACACCTATGGGAATGGGACCTTTGGACTTAGGAGAACACGACACCTTTGGGAATGGGACCTTCGGACTTCAAAGAGCCGTGGAGAGCCAACCGGGTGGAGATGGCGGTAAAGAAGAGGGGTTCTGGAGTCAGGACCTTCGGGTAACAAGGTGTAGGTTATGGACCTTGCGGTGGGAGAGGAAGTTGATGTCTTGGTGAAGGAGAAGGGGGAGGGGTGCGTGGAGGGCCTGCTGGAGTCTAGAAATGTCAAGATGAGGGTGAAGAATAGATGAGAAGAAGGGGGATGATGAGGCGGGACCCTCAGGTGCAGGATGCTAGGACTTGTCGATTGCGGTATCGCGGCGGGAGAGGAAGTCGGTCTCAGTCACAGGAGAGGCCGTCGCCGAGAGGGAGATGATGAAGCAGAACGAGGGCGAAGGAGAAGGGGGAGCCAGATCTGACGTTGAAGAAGAGATGGGGATTGCAGCGAAAACAAAAGGGGAGACTGAGATGGTGAGAGGTATTTTTGTTAAAAAATAGAAAAGAAAATTTTCACTTGGTTGGTAATATACTTAGACACCTTTCATGGGGGCTATCAACATTGCTAGTTTGGTGGAAAAATGGATTACCAAGGCAAAGCAGCTTGTTGGTAATCCGGCCCAACCAAATATGTCAATTTAGTGGACCCAGGCAATTTAAATCAAGATTCCTGGTAATCTGGATAGTAGATACCATGTAACAAACGCATTCTTTGTTCTTTCACCTTGTTTATTACTTATTATAATTGTTATATTTGATTAGATGACTAACTTTCCCAAAAGCTTAATCCGTTAAAAAAGAGACTAATGTTTGCATTTATATTCTTAACACCATAGTTTTAAATGGTGCGGAGCGCACACAGCTGCAGGCCCCCGCGCCATATGCGCGAAATTTTTAAACATTGCTCCTTTTTTCCCAACCGCCGCCCGACCCCTCCTCTCTTCTTCTCCTTTCTTCTCTTCTTCTTTCCGGCGAGCATCATTCATGACTCCTCCGGCGAGCCTCTCCACCGGATTCCGGCGCCTCTCCACCAGATTTCAGCCTCTCTCCATCAGATCTCGGCGAGCCTCTCCACTAGATTTGGTATTTTTGTTTTCTCTTCTCTCCTTTCTCCTTTTAGCAGATTTCAGATTTTTTTTTGAAATTTTCAGCCCTCCCTCAGCCCCTCCTCCTATTCTACATGCTGAAAATTTCAGCATGTGAAATTTTTCTGCATGCTGATACTGCCTCATGCTGAAATTTTTCAGCATGCTGAAATTTTTCAGCATGCTGAAAATTTTCAGCATGTCGTCTGTTGATACTTCTGCATTCAGCATGCTGAAAATTTTCAGCATGCTGTCTGCTCATACCTGCTGCATGCTCAGAGTTTCTGCATGCTGAAATTTTATTTTAGAAATATATATATTTATGTACAAAATATATTTTATAATTATATTTTATTTTTGTGCCTAGCCTCGTTATGGCGCGTGCCGTAACCTCGCGCTTTGCGCCATTTACTGACGCTAGGATGATTCAAACTCACGACTTCTCGATACCATGTCAAATTTGATTGGATGACCTAATTTCTCAAAAGTTTAAGCTCTTGGTCTCTATGCATTTATATTCTTAACAATAACTAATGGATCTCATGCTCCTTTTGCTATAATAGATGTCTCTTTAAAAACTTTTTATGGTTCACCCAATCGGTCTGACTGTCCATCTTTTTGGAGGCTGCATTTATGTGCAATATTGCATCCATTCTTTTCTTTATGTTTCACATATTTGTCTCTTCAGTGCCTATTTACCATTCATATGTCATAGTTTATGTCCATGGTATCTGGGTTGCACCCATCTTTCCTCATACCCATTTGCATTCTTTTGTTTATAAAATTCTGTATCCTAGGATTGTATCCTTTTCCTCTAATCTGAAGATAAGCTTCAAGTCTGAGAAAGCCTATTTTAGTTGGTTGATTCTGGTCCAGATTTTTCAAGTTGGACAGGGATCTGCCATGGCCTATCCCAGTTGTCTCAAGAATTCCAGCATGCAAAGGAACAACTACAAACAGCCAGAAATTGCAGAGAATCATATGAAATCTGCTGAAAATTGGCTGGACTAGGTCAGAATCAGTAAAACGATTGGCTATAATGGTTATTCTTCAAATCAATTGATCTGGGCCATTTCTCATTGATCCTGATTAGAATGTGATGGATGATTCAGGCTGAAATCATTAGAATAAAAAGAAAATGAAGGGATATGATTCTACTATCTGTGTATGAGAAATGAGGAGACAAGATATGAGAAGGCAGAGGATCACAAGTTCACAAATGGATCCAGAGCTCATGATAGGAGGGGAGAGAAACATCGGAGAGGACAACCTTCAGTGTCACATGTCTTGTCATTAGTTGCCGAAGGAAATCCACAGGAGAGTTCAGTCATTGTCAAGCATAGAGGTTTCAGTTTAGGGAGAGAGAAAAGCTTTGATGAGTACACCATAATATAGTAAAATGTAAAGAAAGAGAGAGGATGTCATGAGGTAGTTTAAACAAATTAAATTAACATAAAAATTCAAAAAAGGTTAATTATGGATATATAATATCAAATATAAAAAATTAAGGATAATGTTAAAATAACTAAAAAACAAAATATAATAACATTCTATTAAATATATAAGTTCTAAGTTAATTTAGAATAGTTTTAGTTATTAGGTAATCATGTGATCTTACATTTACTCATTATTAATAAATAAGATTGATATTTAATATCATAACACAATATAAAAGTTATACAAATAAAGTTAGACATTTGTAACATTAATTTTCAAAAATCGTCTCATTAGTATCATGCATTATTATAGTGGATAATTCATTATTTACATAATTACATTAGCTTAAAGGAATAGACGAATAGTATCATGGAAATTTGATGATAAAAAGAATCTGTGGTTCACTTTTAAATGTCTGCAAAATTCTCAATTTTAATATACTTTTACTGTTATTATTTTTAGGGAATTCCAATACTGTTAATCTGATTGGGACAATTTGGCTGATTTTGCTGATATTTATTTTTTGTTGTTATACATCAACTGAGCCCTTATTACCTTTACTAAAGATTTGAAAAAGCAAGGTGCATGATTTTACTTAACATGAAGCTAATTTGTTTAGTTGTGCATGTTTCTTGGAGTTTGTTAATTTGAACTTCATTAACCCTCATGGAATACATATCATGTTGTTAGAATGTGTGACACTTGTTATTTTAAAATGAACAAACTCTTGAACCTGATATCTCCTGCTTAGGTACAGTTATCCTTTTGAAGATCATTTTGGTGATTATTGCTTTTCAAGGATTTGGGGACATTTTTAATATTCATGCTTTCTTTTCCAGAGTTCTCAGAAGCCTTACGGGAATTAGGTACTTGTCTTCTTGAAAAAACTGCATTAAATGATGATGAAGAAAGTGGTAAGTGCATCAAAACTTTCTCTGGTTCATTTGATCTGTATATTATAGTAAGGGTAATGTTATGCAAGCTTGGAACTTTAATAATAATAATTAATTTTGATGTATTTTATTAAATACGCTAATAAAATCCAACCATGCAATTTTGTTGCAATTTTATGCTGAATACACCCTAAATAAATATTATTTTCTAGAAGAGTACTCTTTTATCAAAACTTTTGAGAGTATCGGCTAACTGATCTCACTATAATGATTTAGCATCCTACAGGCTATGACTTGGACTTCATCAATTTATGCAGGTAGAGTTTTGTTGATGCTTGGGAAAGCACAGTTTGAACTTCAAAAACTTGTTGATAACTATGTATGTCCTGATCGTTGTGCTTTGGCAAATATTTTATTTTATTTTAATTTCAAAGCAGTATCAGATTGTTAGCAGTATGCTAATCAACTTCTCTCTCTATATATATATCTTTCAGCGTATCCATGTCATCCAGACCATCACAACTCCATCAGAGTCGCTTCTTAAGGAACTCCAAACCGTAGAGGTGTGCATCATGCATCATTCTATTTGAAAGCAATATCCAGTTTCTGATTATTTATTCTTTGATTTAAACTATTCTTGATTATTTATTGATTTATTTATATGAGTTATCTGGTTGTCACTCTTGTATATTTGGTATTATAAATTCATTTGGACATTGTATAGAGCATAACATGCGTCATGCTCTTAAAAGGGAATAAATTTAGGCATTGGCACATTTGGAATTATTTTGCTTGCTACAGTTTCAAGTCAGTTTAAGCTCTCAAATTTGATGCACGATGTTAAGAATATAAATGCATAGATTGGTCTCTTTCCTAATAGCTTAAGCTTTTGGGAAAGTTGGTTATCCAATCAAATATAACATGATATCGGAGCATTGGAGCATCGGAGCACGAGGTCTTGAGTTCGGATCCTCCTGCCATCAATATTAAAAAAAATACTCCCACTTCCGGTTAAGTCGATCGACGTGTTGGGCTTGTGTTAGTCTCCTCAAGTTTAACCACTCACAACATGGGGAGTGTTAATAATATAAATGTATAGATTAGTCTCTTTTGTAACAACTTAAGCTTTTGGGAGAGATGGTGATTTAATCAAAGTTAACATGGTATAAGGGCAGGAGGTCCTGAGTTAAAAGTCCTCCTAGCGTTAGTATTTAAGAAAAAGTTACACCCACCTCAATTTAAGTCGATCCACTTGTTGGGCTTGGTTAGTCTCCTCAAGTTTACCCACCCACAAGTGAGGGGGAGTGTTAAGAATATAAATGCACAAATTTGTCTCTTTCCTAACAACTAAAGCTTTTGGAAAAGTTGGTCATCCAATCAAATTTAACACATGATGTACTTGCCAAGTTTCTTCCAATTTATATATCTGTTTACTGCACAATTAAAGATAAAGCTCTATGTAAGGTCAAATATCTAGTTATATTGAGGACATTTAAATATTTTTTTATTGTTTCAAGAAGAGTTTTCTTAGGTCTTGCTTTATCATTGTTCCCCTTATTAATCATAATTATTAAGAATATAGATAAATCGATTGGGCCTGTTCCTAACAATTAAAGCTTTTCAAGAAAGTTGGTAACCAAATCCAATTTAACATGGTTCTAGGGCAGAGGATCTTCAAATCTTGCTAACTTAGTAAAAAGAAGGGTTAGTTATAGGCAGGATTTCCAACCTTTAGTGATTACATATTGAGGCCTAATGTATTAAAAATTATATCAGAAGGTCTAGCTTTTGAGTTTGGAGCATTTTAAGGCCCTCCTTGTCAACTCCCTATCCAGAGTTTTCTTAAGTTGACATGGCAAAAAATTAATAAAAAATTAATATTCTTTTTTGACCTTTTCCTTTGACAACCTCCTCCTCCTCTCCATTCTCCTCCAACAACCTTTCCCTTATCCTTCGATCATCTCCTACTCTTCTCCCTTCTGCACTAGTGAGCTCCCCCCTCTTCTTCCTCCTCCTCCTCCCCTTCTTCCTCCCCCTTTAGCGACCTTTTCCTCTTTCTCTCCATTCTCCTCCGGCGACCTTTTCCTTATCCTTCGACCATCTCCTACTCTTCTCCCTTCTCTACTAATGAGCTTCCCCCTCCTCTTCCTCCCCTTTTAGTGACTCCCATCATATGCATTTTCCTCCTCTAACAACCTCTATCAACATAAGGAGGAAGAGGAGGAGGGATGAGCTTGCCGAAGAGGAAGGAAGAGGACGGGGGAGAGGAAGAGGAGGGATGAGGTTGCTCGAGGAAGAAAAGAAAAATTGTCCATGTGTTGGCTTGTAGTCCAACTTTTTGCCCACATGTGAGGGGGAGTGTTAAGATTGGTGGAGAAGGGAGAAGAGTTAGATCGTTGATGGATGAGGAGGAAGAAGAAGAAAATTAGGAAGGAGGTCAACGAAGGGGGAGGAATGAGGGGGAGAAAAAGGAGGAGGGAGGAGGTCATTGGTGGAAGTAGGGGTGTAAATCAGTCCAGCACTCCAGCTGCTCATGAGTTACTCTGGATTGACTCGATGATCTCGAACTCGACTCCATTTTGTCGAGTTCGAGCTGAGCTTGAGCCGAGCTTTACATGTGAGTGAGCCAAGCTCGAGCTCAACAATACTTTGCTCGAGTAGCTCACAAGCTTAATCGAGCTTTATATATTTGTAGTATGCTAATATCTCGATTCTCCCCACCCCCTCAAAGGCCTCAACGTCCTCCTCGATCTATATCGGTGGGCGCGACCACCATCCTTCAAGTTTCTCAACATCGGCGGCTGTCATCTCTCATCTCCTCCTCCGGATAGCTAGTCGCCACTAGCAGCTGCCCTGATCATGAATATGTGGAAGCTCGCCTTCAAGGGCCACAATATTTTTTTCGAACTGTCATTCCCTTCAAGATTCAATTTCTCCATGAAAGCTCTCTTGTTCACGAGCTCACTCAAGCTCGAAAAAGAAATGGTCGTAGTGAGTCGAGCTCGAGTATAGCTCGAGCCTGGAGATCGAAGCTCGATCGAGCTCGATCTCCAGTTCGAGCTAAGTGTTTTTTAAATGAGCCGAGTCGATCTTGCTTGTAGTTGAGACTCGAGATCGACTTGGCTCGATTACACTCCTAGGTGGAAGAGAAGGGAGAAGAGGCGGACATGTCTAGAAGATGAGGATGAGGAGGTAGCCACATGAGGAGGAAGAAGAGGATGAGTAAAAGGAGGTATCTAGAGGGGAGGAGGTTGTCAGAGGAGAAGAGAGAGGATTGTTGGAAAAGTTCTTCACCCAATCCAATTAAAAAAAATTCAATGTACAAGGTCTAGCTAGCACATCTACATGACTTCTTTAGACATGTCCATATGGACCAAGGTTTAAAATCTCGGTACCGGTACCGATTTCGGTCACCGGCCGAAATCGGTACCGTACCGTACCGACACACGGTACGGTCCGGTATGGAAAATAGCATATCGGTTTTTTTTTTAAGAGTTAGATATAACTCTAATAATACATAATTGATGAATAAATGCTTAAAATCAATATTCAAATGTCAAATACATAAATTCAATGTTTAAAAGCCATTTGGTACTCTATTAGGATTTTTCATAGATACAAGAGAATAACATTAGAATTAATACCATGTGTTGGTACTCATCTTAGTTGATGTTGCGCTACGTCTTATGTTGCGCTACGCAGAGTCTTCGGCGGTCCCGCTAGCCGGTTAGCGGGCGGGGGTCAAGGGGGCAGCCTATATTCAAATTTTTTAGACCCTTTGGGTTGTGGGCCTGTCGCCCTATATTAATTCTAATGTAATTCTCTTGTATCGAGAAATCCTAATAGAGTACCAAATGGCTTTTAAACATTGTATTCATGTATTTGACATTTGAATATTGATTTTAAGCATTTCTTCATCAATTATGTATTATTAGAATTATATCTAACTCTAAAAAAAAACCGATATCGTGTAATACCGGGCGGTATAATACATATACCGCCCGGTATAATACATATACCGCCCTTACCGGGCGGTATATGGCGAAATACCGCCATATACCGCCCGGTATACATGATATACCCGGTATTTTCAAATACCGGGTATATCGAATACCGGAATCCCCAAAAACCGGTATATACCGGCCGGTATATACCGTTTCGGGCGGTATTTTAAACCTTAATATGGACCATACCATATCAATCTATTTGTTTATAATTTTTATTGTATAATGTGGAATTAATAATAGTTACATGTATAATTCAATTTTACAATACCTGTGATCTTTCATTATTATCTAGAGTTGATATTATCACAATCTAGTCAAATCCTCCAAAGGAAAGTAAGAGAAGAGAATGTGAATGACAAGAAGTGGTTGATTACAAGCTATGACATTCTTAAAAATTTCTTCAACTTTTCCTTTTGAGTCTGCGTACCATTATTTTCTTCTTTAGGAAATATATTTTCTGCAGGTTCAGTATAAACTGTAACTGAATATTTGTGAATACAGGAGATGAAACATCAGTGCGATGAGAAAAGGTGTGGTCCTAACTCCTAATACACTTCTATCTTTTTCTGTCAATTATGCACAATTTCTTTCTCAACTTTAATCTACTGTCCTCAGAAACTTCTGTGAGTACATGATAAATACACAAAAAGAAAAAGGAGTATCCAGGAATCCAAAAAGTGAAAGTTTTACTCCAGAGCAGCTGCAAGCAGCTCAAGAAGATTTCCAGGAAGAGGCAACTCTTTTTGTTTTCCGGTTGAAATCTCTAAAGCAAGGACAATCACGAAGTCTCTTGACACAAGCTGCTCGGCACCATGCAGCACAGGTACTTTGTCGACAGTCGACACCGCTAAATCTGCCTTTTTCTGCAAGGATGAACTGACAGGTGTTTCTTGTATTGAGTCAGTTAAATTTCTTTAGAAAAGGAGTAAAGTCCCTTGAGGTGGTGGAGCCACATATCAAAATTGTTGCTGAACAACAGCATATTGATTATCACTTCACTGGACTAGCGGACAATGACACAGATGAAGAAGATCTAGATGGTTCTGATGACAGTGAAGATGGAGAGGTGAGTTTTGACTATGGACAAAATGGCCAAGGTCAAGATGCTAATCCCAAAACTAGAACCTCAGTGGAGGTGAGATCTTTGGTTGCTATGAGATGTTAGCTTTTCTTTTGTCTTATACTCTTCCCTTTGTTCCATCTGGTCCTGACTATCCATTGTTTTCTTGAGTTAATACATATAAGATTTTTGTACCTTTGTACATAGGTATCTTCCTATTTTTATCACTGTGATAGAACTGGAGCACTCTAAGTTAGTAGCCTCAAGCAAACCACTTGCTTTTTGTACACAACCTGGAATCAGAAGATAGTTCTTAGTTTGATACTTTGATACATTTTAAAGGGGACATCAGATTAGCAATATCATCTGACAGAAATTTGACCGTGATTTAATGTAAGCAACCAAAAATATGGAATCTTAGAATTATTTGTTAGTATGGTGATTAACTAGACAGAGTTGTACTTATACAAGTATAGATCATGGTTGTGACTTGTGAGTTACAATTTTGTATTATTTGATGGCCATCCAACTCCAAACTACTTTCAGGATTTTACTTTCAGTTTTTATGACTGTTTTCAATGAAGTGTTTAAATACTGGTACCAACTTTTATACCATAATCTCACCGTACTGACTGGTACCAGTTGATAATAGTGGTATGTCTTTGCTTTAAGTACTAGTACCATTTTTTGTAGCATAGTTTTACTGGACTGGTTGATGCACCAGTTGATATAAGTGGCATATTGCTCGGTTGATGATCATATTATTGATAGCAATTCATGGTTAGAGACTCGGAGTAAAATGACATAGTTGGTAACGTGGGTTGAGAACTTGTGATATTCAATGAATTATTCTAAAGTAGTGGGTAATGGAAAAGTTTGTTCATGTGGTATGAACCATTAGAACTGTTGAGAGTGTCAGGGGTACTTTGTTTTAGTATTGATCTAGGTTTATCACATTGTTCTGAATCATATTGTATTAAGTTAATAAATGAATCTTTCCAGGGCTCTCCTTTAACAAGAACCAATCTAGGAACTTTAGAAATTGTACATGATTGATGAAGGCACATTGTAATAAAAAGTAGGTTTATTTAAAGCATAGAACATATTGTCATTGGAATCTTTTGCATGGGTCTAAAGAGTAAAAGAAGAAATTGCCTGGGAGAATCTTACTTCTGTAAAATCATAGTATAAGACAAAACATTGAAAAATGAAACAGCAATATCATGCATGCACTTGTTCATTTTGCTCGTATACTAAAATACTGAAGAAATTATACCCTCTTCGATCCCTTTTATAGTTAGCCTGTAACGAGATTGTCAATCCTAGTTACTGAACTCATTTTGGACTTGGCATATGAAGCATGCTACTTGACTTCTAGCTCATATCGTCTATGCTTGTACATACTGGGGGTGGGTTAACTCTGAATCTACCTTACTATATATGTTCACTTGGGCTGGGTGATTTGGAGTCTGGTTTGAGTTAGGGTTGGAAATTTCAACCCTACCACAACTTGTTGGAGCTAGAGTTGATGACCCAACCTATCCCTGAGCTCACTCTATTACCTAATGGAACATAAACCGAACCCAATTTGACAATACATGATTTACAGTTAGTACAACCATCTTATTTCAAGGCCCTTCTTTTCTGCTTTTCTTTCTTTTTCTCATATCAGAATTTCACTTTCTGGTTTCTATGACTTAGTTCTTTGTTTATATATATATCTTACTTTATCTCATCTATCCCCTTGCTATCACCCAAGATTTGATATTTATTGACTTAAAGCTCCCTTAGTCTTTTGGTTTCTGTTAGATCAACTTTTTTTTTGGCATAGAGTGCCCCTTTACTATTTGATGACTTTTTTGAAACAAAATCTTTTATGACTCTACAGAAAAATGTAGCTTTAGTAAATCCTAAGCAAAGTCTATTTTCTAACTAGACTCAAGAGAGCATCTGTGGACTCATCATAGACTTAGAATATGATCTAATGAAGAAATGCCTCTGAAAATTTATTTTTATACCAAATAAAGAAAAAGAATGTCAAAGCATAATAAGACATGCAACTTTAGTTGAACTTATTTGTTTTTCAAACACCCCAAGAAAGGGTTATCCCAATGCATGAGGCTTCCGCCAATGCAAGGTCTTAGAAGAGTCAGTCAAATACGAATCTTATATACTTAATTCACATTTTATTTATAGTTAAAGAAAGGTATATTTTATGGAGTTTTGAACTTTGGTCAAATTACCAAGGATAGGGCAAAATTACCAATGCCAGAGACCTATCAGCAAGTGTAACCTTGGTAGGGTAGAAAGTTTCTATTAGACATGCAGTGGATGTCCCTCCATGAACATGTGAGGTCATTTGCTGGGAGGATCTACTGTTAGAGTACTTCTCAACAGGAACATTAGTAGGAGGCCCGACTCTGGTCTGGTGGGCAGACTATGAAAAAGTCCATGTGCAGGAAGTCTGGACCAAGCAACATTGGTAGTGCATGAAGGGTGCCCTGGAGGATAGGGGTGGCAAAACGGGCCGGCCCGGCACGATAAGGTGGTGTGCCGGCCCGCTAACTCAGTGGGCCGGAAATTCCCGGCCCGGCCCGGCCCGCAATATTTTGCAGGCCGCCCGGCACGGCCCGCGAGCCCTCTTATTAACTAAAAAATTTCTAAAAAAATTGTAAAAAAAATAATTTAAAATATTTAAGAGACTAAATAAGCATCAAATATGACATTTCACATGAAAAACTCCATAGATTAACTTCACCTTCAATTTTAAAGCACTAAACAAGCCCTAATCTAGACTTAATTTTTTTTTTATATTTTTAGCGGGCCAAACGGGTCGGGCCGGCCCGATAAGCTTATCGGGCCGAATTTTTCGGCCCGGCCCGCAGTTATCGTGCCGTGCTCGTGCCGTGCTATCGTGTTGTGCCTATTTTTGCCGCCCCTACTGGAGGATATCCATGTAGAACACATGTCTCCTTAACATTTGTCTTCCACAAGGTTATTTGCAACAGCCATGTTCTCCACCTAGTTCACCTCCTTCTCTGCCCCTCTTGAGACAAATTGACTAGTGAGAGCAAATTGATCAAATGTAGGCTCAAGAGAAGGAAAAGGAGAAGGAATTGAAATATAGAGGCATGTAATTTCCCTGTGTAAGTTTAAACAAGTAGGGAATGTAGGTTCCTTCCAGTATATGAGTCTTGACAGGCTTGAGCTCAGGTCGCATAATGTGAAGGAACATGATCATGAGGAGCTTGTCGAAGCAGTCCCACATAACAAGTACATCCGAGAGGCATCTGAAGACGTTATCTGAAATCTATCAGAAAAAATTGAAATTGGTCAATATGAGTTGTCATCTTAGTATAGGCCGGCCAAGCTGGAAAAGATTTCCAAGAATCTCATATGCTTGGGAAATATTACCAGTGTAAAGATCTCAAGCCTGTTTCCAAGTCTCATAACAGGATACAAATGCCTAAACATACTAGTAAGTGCATGATCAATTGCTAGAGGGAGAGAGAGACGGGAAATATTAATAATCTAAATATCCTTTGGATCCATCTTGTGCAAGATGTGAGGGGAAAAGAAGTCATTTGATAGCCCCTCTGTACCATTATATATTAGGGTTTCTCAAACACTTATACAGGCAATGCCCTTATTACATTATACTTACAGCTAGGTCCTAACAGTTATTATCAGGCTCCATGTTGGTTCTCAAACCATTTTCATTTATCAATCATATCTATTTATTGTTAGTTCTATTAGTTTAACATTTCCTTTCTTTATACATTGAAGGCTGGTAATTGATTAATAAGGCTTTTTCTCTCTTATTGTTCTCAATTTCCACATTAAGTTTCTAATATTGGATTTTTTAATAGATTCAGTTAAATCAGGCAGACCAACTAAGTACCTCTACATTGACTGCTGTAACTATCAAGGTAAATTTTGGTTACAGTTGTGAAGAACTAACATGACTCATATTATCTTCTGTTATATTCATTTGGGTTATCTTTGCTTGCATTTTGACAAGCATGGTCCTTGTATGTGAAAAACTCGTAAACTTGATTTTATTCATAGGCAAGATCTATATGTGAAGAACAAACTTTTTTTAAGATGGTAATCTATTCTAGAATTTTAATCATACAAAATTTGCATATTCAAGAAATTTTTTGAAATACAAACATGCACCTTTCTAGGCGAAAGAGTAGTTAAAAACTATAGAATATAGTTGCCCAATGTGGTCACTGAACAGTGTACTGTTATAGCGCCAAAGAACAAATAAATGAGATACGGTGGATTTGATGGCATTACCAGATTTGGAGCAAAAAGAAGCACCTTTGTTGCTTTAACGAATAATAAGATCTATTTTCTTTCAGTGTTGTCAAAAGCGAGCGTCTGGGCGCCTAGACGCACTAGGCGAGGCGCCAAACAGCCCTAGCACCTTTGCCTGGGTGAAGGCGCAGCGCCTTGGCCGCGCCTCTGCGCTTTTTTTTTGAAGCCCCAGACGCACCAGACGCACGCCTGGGTGAAGTCCAATTTTTTTTCTTTAAGTGGGGGGTCTACCGGGGCCTACCACTTAACGTAGTAGTAATTTTTTTTAAAAAAACACCCATTTAGGGCTTCAACTGTGCATCACATATCTTTTTCTCCCCTTTCCTTCTCTTCACTCGTCCAGCCACCGGGGTGCCGCTCGGTTTCCTTCAAGTAACTTCTTTTATTTTCTTTCTTCTCTTCTTCTTCTTCTTTTCAGCCGCCCATCTCTTCTTCTTTTCAGCCGGTGCCAGCCGGTGCCTTCCTCAAAGTAAGTCTTGTATTGTTTCTTCTGATGAAGGATTATTTATCTTGTATCACCATGTATTAGCTGATTGTTACTTCAAATTTCTTCATTTTTTTCAGCCGATTTTTCTTTTATTTCCAGAGTTCATCATTTATTTTTCTTTTAGCTACCACTACTAGCACCTTCATTCAACATAAACTTCATTTAGCATTTAGTGGGCAGCATTATGGATAGTGGAAGTGGAATTTTTTAAAATGTGTGCCTTGCTTCGGTCAGGCGCGTGCTTTTTTTGCGCCTTGCGCCTCAGGCGATTATGGGACCTTTGCGCCTTGAGTGCGCCTAGCGCCTTTGACTACCTTGTTTTCTTTAAACGATAATAAACCAGTAGTACCTTTTCATGGACCTTGACACCTTGTAGCTAAACACCATTGTGGGTGGGATCCAATCCCACTCAAAAAATTGCTGGTACGTATTGGACTAGTTGATTCAATCCTGTACGAATTGGATTGTACTGAGTATTTTATTTTGTTTATATTCACACTCTAAATCTTGTTTATTTATAATAATTTGATTAAAATACTTGCAACATGCACAATAAAGTATTGTTTGATAGCAAATTATAATGAGAGAATTGAAGCCTTTATAGGCTGAAAACACCCACTCAAAAGTAGCTTCAAAACATTAAAAAATGCCGAACAACTAAAAGAAGCAATTGGGCACCTATCCAACCTTTTATCGCCCATACTGGATTGGTATTGACTGGTAAATGCTTTGTACCACTCAGTGTTGTTACTTGTTAGTACCAATAGTATTTTCATGTGCTGCACCCAATACCAATCTTGGTAAGTTGAAAAACTGTAGGTACCTCTCGATTTTTTACGAGATTTTAAACCATGATGACTCATGAGCACATGTCAAGTTGGATATCAATCATGAGCGCTTGACGTGTTGAGCCCTAGAAAAGTATGCATCATTAATGAGAAGAAAGGAGCTTATATAGCCTTATTATACAATGACATGTACAGGTGTATCAACTTAAGCTAACCTATACCGATGTATATACAATAATACAATAGCAAAACAAGTAAATAACATTAACACTCCCCCTTAAGCTGGAGCATAGATGTCAATCATGCCCAGCTTGTTACATAATAGGTTGAATCGAGTTGAGTTGAGAGCCTTGGTGAAGATGTCTGCAACTTGGTCTTGGTCTTGAGAGGAGATGTGAGGTGTGATGATTTTCTTAGAAAGAAAAGCATCCCGAACGAAGTGACAATTTACTTCAATATGCTTTGTCCTTTCGTGGAACACGTAATTGTTAGCAATGTGAATAGCTAATTGGCTGTCACAGTGCATGACCATAGGCTCATCCATAGGCTCATCAGAAGAGAACCTAAGTTCTCCTAGAAGGATTTTGACCCACATTAGTTCACATGTGGTGTGAGTCATAGCACTATACTCAACTTCAGCACTTTAATGAGCCACCATATTTTGCTTCTTACTCTTCCAAGTGACCAGATATCCTCCTACGTAAGTACGATATCCTCCTACATAAGTACGGTATCCTGAGGTTGATCTTCTATCATTAGCTCCTCCAGGTGACCATATATCCTCCTACATAAGTACAATACCCTGAGGTTGATCTTCTATCATTAGCTGACCCAACATAATCGATACTCTTATATGTCCATTTTTCCTCAGCCATAAGCCTTTTCCTGTAGAGAGCACTAGAGCGCTTACTCAAAGGTGATATCTGCCTCAACAGGTATATTGGCTGGTTTGCAACCCAACATGCCCACTTCGCTCAAGAGATCCAAAGCATATTTATTGTAGGCAAACTCAATACCAAAGAAATACTTTGGTTGACCCAAATCTTGTCACAAAATGATTCTTTAGATGAGCTTTAACCATGTCAATGCCTTTATTATCACTTCTAGTGAGTAAGATATCATTGACATAAACGACCAGAATCACACACCCATGAGCAGTAAGTAATGACTTACATTCTTTGAGTCATATAATAGAGGCAATTTTGCTCAACTTTTCAAACCAAGCCCGAGGACTCTATTTGAGACCATATATGGCTTTCTTTATTCTACTGATAAGATTCTCCCTCGGAGCAACATACCCACGTGGTTGCTCCATGAAGATGGTCTCAGTTGGTCGTCATAAAGAAAGACATTCTTAACGTCTAATTGATACATATATCATCCAAGATTTGCAACAAGGGAGATAATTACTCGAATAGAATTTAACCGAGCCACTGGTGAGAATGTCTCAAAATAGTTGACGCCATACTGCTGTGTGAAGCCTTTTGTAGCAAGGCGAGTTTTGTAACGCTCAATGGTTCCATCAGGCATGTACTTAAGAGTGAACACCCACTTGCAAGCAACATGTTGAGCACCAATGGGCATCTGTACCAAGTCCAGGTGTGTTGAGTTTTCATTGCTGTCATCTCCTCATCCATAGCATGTTTCCAATTGGGATGAAGCAATGCTTCCTGGTATGTCCTAGGAATAGGAATATAAGACAAGGACAATGCAAACTCGCAAAAGGATGGTGAGAGCTTAGTGAGGGATGTAAAATGATTAATGGGGTGAGCTTTTAAATCATGTAGTACAGTATTTAAAACTATGCTCCCAAAGATTGGTTGTTGTCATGAGTAATTGGTCAAGAAGTAGCTACTTGAGCTTGAGGTGGTCAGCCAATCTTCTGCCAGCAACGTACACAAGGATGATTAAACTAATTATAATCGGCGCAAGGAGGAAAGGAGTTCCTCCCACAACCATCACTACGACTCCTACCTATTGCAGCAAGAGAAAGATATTTAAGAACAAAAGTGGGAATCATAGGAGTCCCGAAAAATCTGAGCCATGAGCCATGGTACCACTGTGATCAAGAATGGTGTTAATTATCCTGATTTGTGACTTAACGATGTTTTCTTGAGAGTACCTCACATGCTTTTGGTGATGGGATGAAAGACAACATTACTCTATACCATCAAGGAGGAAGAAGAGCTGCCTAAAAACCAAGGAGGCTTAGGAAGTCCTAAAAAGAGGGCTGCTTGCTGAGATTACAAGACCAGCAGGTGTTGCTGGTTATGGCAGCGCCTGGAAGAGGCTCTGCTGCTGGTCTTCTTGCCAGCTGCTGCTGGCAACGGGTCCTGGAGGGTTGCTGCTGGTTGCAGCGCCTCTCCAGATGCTGCCTAGAAGAGGGGCAGCTGCTGCGGCCCTAGGAAACTGTGAGAAGGAGAGAAAGGGAAGGACCTAGAAGGAGAGAAGGAAGCAAAGGGGATTAGGAGGTAAAGTGAATTGTATTATTGCTAGGTTTTCTTTAGAACAAAAGAGAAGAGAAAGAGGTACAGAATAGTGTAGAAATAAAATAGCTAAACCTACATCGACTACCAAAAAGGTAACAGCCAAACAAATAAGTATAGACATTCTAACATGGACAAACAATGCCCTTTTTACATAACGGTCCCACCGAACTAGTTTTATTAAACTAGTTAGACCTAGTCAGGCTCAACTTAATGCTTCCCCACAAGCTGCGGAATATAACTATCTTCTAATAATCCTAGCTTGACATAATAGTGAAGAAAAGCATGTCAAAACAAGACATAGGTAAATAAATCTCCTAACTGATTAGAGGAATTACCATAAGATGTAGGTACAATCTTCTTTAAGACTGCATCTTGAACAGAGTGATACTAAACTGGATAACTAGCAATATGTTAGCTTATTTATCATAATATAACTCTATAGGTTTGTTTAATCCGAAGCTTATTTCCTTCATAAGAGATTTGAACCACATCAACTCACTAATAACATGAGCCATAGCATGATACTCGGCTTCCACACTAGATCCTGTAACTCTAGTTTGTTTCTTGCTTCTCTGAGAAACTAGATTACCACCAAGAATGGTGCCGTAGACCTTGTCATCAACATAACCTGCCTAGTTATTACAGAGTAACCGACAATGTCAAGTCTTGTTTCTTCTGCACACCTGTACTTTTTTCAGGTGTTATATCCGCCTTTCTATGTGGATGCTTATCTTCAAATTCATGTCCATGTTCTTTAGAAAGACTAACACATCACTGCGGATTAATATAACAAAAAGATACTTTTGTCTTAGTTGTCTGCATCCATTATCATAAGAGTTGAAAAGACTTATTTAGTGGTTTCTTAAGTAAATATTCTGTATGTTTTCCAATTTCAACTGGTTTTACAGTTTTTTTTCTTTTTCAGAAAAATTTAGACAGAAGTCAAGCAGATTACTTTCATTTCAATGGGAGGCCTAGGGCTGTTAGCCTTTCAGCACCTCTTTTTGCTGATAAGAAGCTTGAATTTTCTGAACGAATAAATCAAATGCGACCTGCATCTACGAAGAAATATCACACATATGTTTTACCTACACCACTTGATGTGAAAAATTCATCCTCAGCAGACTCAGTTAATAGAGTTTCTACCCCTAGGGTAGAAACCAAGGGTGACTTCTCAATGCAATTGCGGCAATCATCACCATTGCAGCCAAATATGCCTGGAAAAGATGTCCGGGATGTGCTGCCAAGCTCCACAAGGTTACCAAAAGCAGATTCAATTCTTAAGGAAAACATCAATTCTGGCCCCATCGGAATGCCAACTTCCTTCAGTGAATTGTCTACATCAAATTTTTCACAGAATGCTTCAGATGTGAAAAAGATTAAGAGACTAGCTTTCTCTGGTCCATTGATAAGCCAAACAATGTCAAACAAGCCCATCCTTTCGGCAGCTGGGTCCATGTCAGGGGTGGAATATCCTTCAGTATTTTCTTCAAAGCCAACTCATATTCCCCCACTACAGCCTAATGTGGGTCAAAATTTGCCTTCAACTGCCTTAACAGCTTCTCTATCATCACCCAGAATAAATGAACTTCATGAACTTCCTCGCCCCCCAGTTACTACAGCAAAACCTGCAAATCGTAACAGTTTGGTTGGTCATTCAGGTCCCTTGGTGTATAGAACTCGAGAACATAATGCAGCAAATAAGCTGCCCTCAAATTCATCACATGCAGCATCACCGCTACCAACACCACCAGGTGCCATGGCCCGCAGTTATTCTATACCTTCTACTGGACAAAGAGATTCTAATTTAACCATTGCTAAGTTGTTGGAAGTTCCTGCTACTCGAAGCATGGCCACAGACATTTCTTCTCCTCCTTTGACACCTATATCTTTGATAAATAGTCAACCAGCATCAACAAACTCGCGATCAGTAAATCAAGCTACAAAACCTAAAGGTGAGCTTATATTTCTTGGGATAGTTGTTGATCTTCATTCCTATTTACTATTTGGTGTTCTTAAGTTCTTAAAATCTCATTAATTTGAGTTCCAAACTTGCAATCTTGGTCCAATTAGTTTCTCAATGTACAAAACTATAGGAAGAAAAGTTAGTTTAATTTCTTGTGCAGCTTTATGTTTTTTTGTTATGGAAAAGAGTGTGTATTTAACTGGTTGAGGTTTTAAGTTTTGTTCTTTTTGTACATTAGAGGACTGGGAACAGAAGTGCAATAAGAAAAGGACAATAAGGTAGCTCAATAATTTTCTACTATTGTTGCTTAGAATCTTATTTGAAGGAGAATTAGGAGATAGTTATCTAATTCTTGTATAAAAACAACTCATGGTTGAGAAAGAAATTCCTTCGTTAGTCAGCTTTCTTAATTTGTTCTGTTGGTATTTTTATAGCTTTTATCCTAAGAGTTGATTCAGGCTAGTCTTTCTCTTCCACCTTTGTGATCTTAATCTACTTCTATTGAATTTGCACCATGTTACTGGTTGCTACTTGGTGCATATCTGAAAGTTGATAAGGCTCGTTCTAGTTTTCCTTATGACCTGGAATTGTTTTTTGTATGAGCAGGTTGATCATGCTACTAGCTTCCCCTGTGTGATCCGGAATTATATATCAGTTATGGTGTTAGATGAGTATTTGTACGATCTTCTATTATTGACGGAAACTCAGTGTTGGAAGGTAAATTCCACATTGTTTCCCTTTACCATGAACTCATGAAATCTTGAGTCCCTATTTTGCTAAAATTCAACAAAGTTTATTGAAGCGCTGTTGCTTTAAATCAAGATGTCGAGTAGTAGTGAACTCATAACAATTTCATATATAAGCATCTATCAGAAGGTTTTCCTAGTTCTGCCAACAGAAGGACTGTTTGGTCATCTTCTAGTAGGTAAATACAAATGTGTTGCTATATCCAAAAAAAATGAAAAGCACAAACGTAGAAGAGGGAGAGACGAGATGTAAAGTTGGACTACTTTTGTTGGGAAACTAGTTATGACAAAACCTGTAAATAATGATCTGAGCTGTCTACAGATTAGCTTCTAATAATATGTTTTCTTAAATGAGTAGTCATATTAGTTTCTAGTTGACCATAAATAGTTTTACTTTGTTATGGATGATTCTGATATGATATGCTTAATCCATATTGTTATTATCCAAGACTACCATGATTTAGGGAAATTTGTCAGCTTTATCATGTAACTAGAAATCAATTAGAAGAATCAATCAAACTTGACCAACATTGGCTTATTTTGATCAAGCTAAGCCAACTCAATATCCTTAAACAAATAAATGAAGATATGAACACAACTACTATGTTGAGCAGTCACACGAGGGAAAGAACAATTTGTCCGCAAAGTGACGTTGCTAATATTGCATTTACTATTTGCTGACCATCACATTATTATTGGTCATCTTCTTAATGCCAGCTATTAGAAAAGCATAAGACAAAAACTGTAGCACTTTCTCTCTAGAGAATATATATATTGTGAGAAGGCAGATAACATATGATTTGGGATCAAATACTGGGGCCTTCTTTTTATTGAAATGAAGAACTTTTCTTATTTCATTCATTTTTGATATTTGAGTTTCTATATAGATATACATATATATTAGGGTTATTAACCAAATATATCTTGAACTTTGACAAAATTTTCAACTTGTGACCAATCTTTTTATTGGTTTCAATTGTATGTAACACGTTTAACATTGGTGTCAATTATAACCTGCCGTCTGTCGTCTATATTTCGTTAATTAGTCTGTTAGGTTGTTTATGTGGCAATCCAAAATGCATAAAATGATATTTTTTGCCATGTAGTCATCTTCGGCAACATTTGTTAACCTAGAGAGAGAATGCATCCTCCTCCCATCTCATCTCCTTGCTCCTCCGCCCTTTACCGTCGCCGGTCCTCCTCCCATCTCATCTCCTTGCTCCTCCACCTCTTTACCGCCGCTGCGACCGCTAGTGCCAGCACTGCAGTGGGGAAGTTTGTGTGTGTGAGAGAGAGATTGTTGAAGATGGTAGAAGAGAAAGTAACGATGTCCTTCGGATGACAAGTCGGCGGTGGCCAGCACTGTAGCGGTGATGCGCAAGCTCTTGGGAGGAGGATGAGAGTGCTTGTAATGCAGTCTGAATTCTTATCGCTGGTGATCTCTTTCTTTCTTTGACATCTCCAAATGTATGAGGTAAGATTGGCAGTAACAAACCTACTGCCACCTGCAGCTGTTCTCTGAAGAATTTAGCATGATGTGACACCATTAATTATGGGAAAGAAAAATGCAAGCTTTAATTTGCGGCTTAATCACCTCCATGTACAAGAAGAAGCTCGTTGCGGCCGGAAACTCTTGTTGCCATTGCTACGATCTCAACCATCTCTCTCTCTTGCGCCCAATGGGGAGGCTATGGGAGCACAAAGCATCACGTAGAGAGGTAGAGGAGCAAGGAGATAAGATGGGGAGGAGGACCTTGCTGCTGTTACAATCTCAAATTCTCAACTCTCTTTCTCTCGCCCAATGTGGAGGCTGTGGGAGCGCAGCACATCGCTGGCGTTGGCAGTCGCAGTAGCGGCAAAGAGGTGGAGGATCAAGGAGATGAGATGGGAGGAGGATGCATTCTCTCTCTAGAGATGAGATGGGAGGATGCATTCTCTCTCTAGAGATGAGATGGAAGGAGGATGCATTCTCTCTCATTGTAGCTTAACATATGTTGTTGAAGATGATGACGTGGCAAAAAAAAATATTTTATGCATTTTGGACTTCACATGCAACTTAACATAGACTAATTAATGAGATACAGACGACGGGATATAATTGTCACCAATTGTACGTATAATTGAAACCAATAAAAGGATTGACTAAAATTGAAAATTTCGTCAAAGTTGGGGATATATTTGGCTAATAACCGTATATATTATGGAAAATTTGATTCCTTAAAGAATATTAAGGTGATATAATCTTTTAGTAATATAATAGTTTTTATCTTTAAACCTTCAGCTATTTTAGATATTTGTTTTTGGTCTATTCTAATTTTGTTGATCTTTCTTGTTTAGTCTCAATCTTGACGGGCAGGATTAGCTCAAGCCCAACTATGAAATTTGAATTGATTGGGAGCATTTTTTTCATATAAGTGACATAGATGTGCATATTTGCTCTCGTCAAAGATAAATATCTTATTTTTGCTCAAAAATTAAGCTATACTGTAAAGGTGAACATTCTTTCATCTACTTATCAGATGAAATAAACGAAAAATAATTTGTTTAGTACGAAGGATGATGCATAACTAGAGGGCTTCTTAGATTCTTACTATTTGGGGCTAAAACTTCAGAAATTGCAAATGCCAAAGGATAATGCTTGATATTATAGAAATGGCTAGAAAGTATAATGAAATAAAATTTCTAATAATTTCATTTTTTTAATTGAAATTTTTCAATAATCATATGGGGTAAATTGTCTAGGGATTTCTAGCATATTCTATGATATACGAAGTATTCCTTTTTCATTAAAATTTGGGTAGAGGATCATTGCTTCTATTGATTTGATACAAATATGTATACATAATCTAATGTATCGAACGATTTTTTATCTTTTCCTTGTCCTAAATTTCATTTCTATTTTTCTTAATTGATTTGATTCAATCCGTTGAATTGGGAGGTGACATATAACACTTATATTTCTATATAACTATATAATATATAAATAAAAAAATAAAAAATACATATAAAAAAAAATGGGAAACTTTGAACCTGTACTATCTCACCTTCTCATATTCATGAAGTAGAAACATAAACCTAGTCTTATTAATGTGGAATATGCTGGATTATTTGAGTTAATACAGAATTGTCAATCCATCCGGAACTTCTTATCTTAGGCTAAACAAGAATTTATTTTGATCAAATCTGACAAACTTATGTTTGCAAAGATATCTGTAGTGTGAACCCTGTTGTACTGCTCACTTTAGCTATTTATCCTGCAATCATTTGTGTGAGGCATCCATATTCAAAACTATATAAATCAATTAATGGACTTGTAAATTTTACTATTATATTTGTATTTGTGGTGATGGATTAAAGAAAATAATGTTTTTCATGTCAGCTAATAGTTGCTGATTCTATGGTGCAGGTTTCTCATAACTTGGGCGTCAAATTGTCTGACAAGTCAGTCAACACACCCAGCCAACTTGTATGGTTTGTGTACATAGTAAACTGCCTATTCTTAGTTTATTATCCCACAACTCCGTTGATCTATATGGTCATGCTAATATTAATATCATTGTGAGATACCAGTTCGTCAAAACGCACATTCAGATGTATTCATGACGAATTTGGCTTTTATGACAACTAATGAGCGTGGCTTTGATTCATTTGCTTGGAATGATACGAATGTTGCTGAGCAAGTAAATTAGCCAGAATTTTATTTGGAGTCTTGGACTTCTATGTCATCTTCAAGAATGCCCAGCCAACATTTCTATACATCATTACATGCTTCTTTTTACGTACTTACTGTTGTGCAATAGATAATGTCATGTCTAAGTTTCCGTCTCTTTTTCCTTCTAATGATGATTTTCTCCTCACTACGCAGATTTGTTTAACTTGGGGTTTCATTTCATTGATGATAATGATGATGATTTTCTCTTCACTCCTGCTAATGTTTCATTTCAATTTCGTTTGTATCTTTCACTCTTGGGGTTTTATTGTTATTGGATCTTATGATTTCTGGGTAGTGGTAAAAGGATAGGTGTTGCAAAAAAATGGTCGAATGTATTTATATGCAAAAAATAATGTGAGGGCTATTAGAATTTTTATATTAAAAAATCAAGTTAATTTTTTATTTGTAATCATGCTATTCTTTGAAATATTTTTCCAGTACTCCTTACATCATCCAATATTCCTTAAATTCATTATAATGGAAGAGTTGGTGGGTAGCTTTATCCCACAATTATACATCACCCATTTTTTCTTAAACTAGTCAAAGAAACTGGAAATAGTAGCTAACATATACATAATTTAAAATCATCTCAGAAAGACAACCTAAACTAATTTTCATTTTTTTTTCTTAAATTTTGAAGCACTTCTAATTCATCAAACTCAAACCACAACATTTTGATAAGTCAATTGGCACAGGGATCAAAAGGGAATGAATCGGATACCCCTTACCCAACAAGCAGAACCACTAACCCTCCAAATAATGGAATGGGCAAACTACACCAAAATACACCAGCCTTCATGAGTAAGCCCAGTGGATACACCTTGTGCCACTCGAATAACAATAATACACATACACCATAGAACAATTATACAAAAATTCTAACACACATAGCAATATGCCACAGATAAGAGACAGAATTTGCTTGCTCGATGTTACACCCAAAGAAAATTTCAAGTTCTATACTGACGAGAGAATAAGTTACACCCATTGAGTTCAAAACCTCGACTTGAAGTCTATTCTCACCACCCAAAAACATTCCTCTAATTCCTTTGCTATCGAGAAGTAGTTCAACTCACATTGTGCCAATTGATTATACTTTTATTAGTCCATAACAATTTATCTTATTCACATTTCCAACATCCTTAAGAAATTTGAATATCATGACATAATTGATATATGAAAAAGATAAAATTCAGAATGCGAAGTAAGAAATTACATTCATGAAAAAAAGGCGAAAGGCTGTCTCATACAGAAACAAGCGCATATCTAGAAGAGCAGTAAAGCCATATTTTGTCAAAAACAAAGGAAATATAGGTTGATGAAATGCAATTTCCTTGGCTATAGCTGGAAATTTCCATTGATAGAATGTGGCAATACACGTATTTTGTGGCTCATACTAGCACACTTAAACTCAAGTAGCTAAAAATGCACAGTTTAAGAAATAGAAAACGAAACTACAAACTATGAGGCCATGCATGGCAAATACTTGCACATTCTAACTGTTAAATATAATAGTTTTTATATTGTATTTATTGTTGGTATAGGTTAGCTTATATTATTCGTAGGCTTAGCTTATGATGTCTCTAGCTTATATATAGGTCTTTTCTATGATTCATGTAATTGAGATTTTAGGGCTCAACATGGTATCAGAGCAGCCCTAGAATTTTTCCACAAATTTTTTTCCTAGTTTTTACTATTCCTGTGTCGTTACTGTTCGGTGTTCGGCGTCTCTCATGCGCCTTCCACGCGGCTCCTCCCTGCGTCTTCTTGGCTCGGCGCAGACGCTCGCGAAGCCGAACAAACATCGCCTCTCCATCGTCTTCCTCTCGGACCGCCGGCGTAGAATCCAGCCTTCGTCATCTCAACGGCGAGATCTTCTCTTCTTTCTTCGTCCTCCGCCGGCGTAGAAACCTCGGCAATCCCTTGAATCAGACGCGCCAAGAAAGGGCGCTTCCTTCTTCCTCCGTCGGCGTAGAAGCCTCGGCAACCCCTCGAACCAGACGCGCCGCACTGATCGCCTCTCGAACTAGAGAAAGGCTCGATCGACGAGGTAGACACGGGGGCCCTCTCCTTTGTCGGGCGCCTCTGTGACGGGTGCCAATTTTTCTCTAAGTCGGCAGCTCCAAGCCGTCTTCTCCAAGCGTGGCTCCAAGTCGGCTCGGCTCTAAATCAGCTCGGCTCTAAGCCGGCTCCAGTCAAGCTGAGCCGTTTTCAAGCCATTTCTGAGCCGAGTTTCTGCAGCACTCCGGATTTTTGGTTCCAACGGGATTTTTTTCTATCAATTGCTTCATTTGATACTGCTTTATAAAGAATGTCAAACTCTATGGTGGATCCCAAAATTGCAACTCTGAGTACTTCTATCAAACTTAATGGTACAAATTATATTCTCTGGTCTCGTGCTTTTCGTGTTTTTTGTGGTTCTCAGAAGAAGACTAAACACCTTGAAGATGATCCTCCTAATTCAGCCGATATTGAAAAATATTCTGATTGGGAGACAAACGATTATGCGGTTCTCTCATGGATGACCAATAGTTTGGAGCCGCAGATTGCCTCAACAGTTATTTTTCTTGATACTGCTAAGAGCATGTGGGATTCCCTCAAAAAAATATACTTTCAAGATGCAAATATCTCCAGAGTTTATACCTTGTGCTCTGATATCTTTAATATGAAACTTGAGGATGGTGCATCAATTCAAGAGTTCTACGCCACCTTAAAAGGAAAAGCAGATGAATTGACTGAATATCATCCTTTCACCATTGATGTTTCAATACAAAGAAAACAAAGAGAGGAATTTCTTGTTGCAAGGTTTCTATCCGCTCTATCACCGTCTCTCCATCATGTCAAGTCCCAACTCATGGCAGATAATACCATTCCTGATCTCAGAAATGCTATGGCCAGAATTCTGAGGGTTACTGAACTCAATCCTCCTCCTGCCTCTTTTCCTACAGGAGATAACTCAGCACTTATTGCCGGAGGTAGAGGCCACCAGGGTCGTGGTGGTGGTAGAACTGTAGGAAGAGGGAGAGATATTAATTCCTTTTCTCCGTGTATACATTGTGGGAGAACCAATCATTCTCTTGACACGTGCTGACAAAACTTTGGAAAACCTTCTCATACTAAGGCTACTATATCTACTCAACCTCTCGACAATAGTACCAGTGAAAATCAAAAGGAGAAGACTATTTGTCTCTAAGTCTGAATATGAAAAGTTCATGCAAGCAGTCACTTCCTCAGTCATGGCTTCCTCCTCTGGGACCGCGGCTATTGCTTCTTCTGGTATGTCTTGGATTCTTGACTCAGGTGCTTCCAATCATATGTCAGGTAATAAGAATCTTTTATTTAACTATAATCCTGAGTCTAACCCACCACATGTTCGCATTGTCGATGACTCTACTTCTCCTATACATGGTCTTGGCACAATCACTGTTTCGAGCAATCTAAAATTAGATAGAGTTTTTCATCTTCCAAAATTTCCTGTGAATCTACTTTCCATTAGTCAACTTACCAAAAGTCATAATTGCTCTGTAACTTTTTTTCCTTCTCATTGTGTGATACAAGATCTAGAGACGAGGAGGAAGATTGGTGGGGGAGCTGAAACTGGAGGAATTTACCTGTTATCCACATGTGTTCCTATCGCCCACAATTTCATCACTCCATTTCAATGGCACTGTCGATTAGGTCATCTCTTTATTCAAAAGCTCAAGTCAACCATCACTGAGTCTGTGTCATGTTCTCCTTTCAAATGTGAAGCTTGTGAGTTAGGTAAACATCATCAGGTGCCATTTCCACAAAGCTCAAGTCCTCGTAGAGAGTCTATTTTTGAACTTATTCATTCTGATATTTGAGATCCTAGTCCTGTAGTGAGTCGTTTGGGATACAAGTATTTTGTTACTTTTATAGATGACCACACTCGTATGACTTGGGTGTTTCTTTTAAAAAATCGATCTGATGTGTTTCATGTCTTTCAAACCTTTTATCTTGAAATAAAAAATCAATTTGACACCTCCATTAAAATTCTTCGAACTGATAAAGCTCGCGAATATCTTCAGTCTGATTTTGTAAAATTTTGTGCCTCCTATGGTATTATTCATGAGACCTCATGTCCCTACACATCCCAACAGAACGGTGTTACTGAACGCAAAAATCGTCATCTTCTAAATGTGGCTAGGACACTTATGTTTCACATGAATATTCCTCGGTATCTATGAAGGAATGGTGTTCTCACTGCTGCATATCTTATTAATCGTGTTCCTTCATTTGTTTTAGGGTATAGGTCACCATTCTCCGTCTTGTTTCCCAAATAATCTCCATTTAAAATTTCTCTAAAAACCTTCGGCTGCTTATGTTTTGTTCATAATCTTGGTCTAGGTTATGACAAATTGTCTCCTAGAGTTGTGAAGTGTGTCTTCATTGCATACCCTCGCACTCAAAAGGAATATCGTTGTTATGACCTGATTTCAAAAAAACTCTTTATCTCTACTGATGTCTCATTTTTTGAAGATATTCCCTACTTCACCTCTACACCGAGTCCTAGAACTCCTACTTGGGAATCTGTTCCCCTACCTCCACCTCTTCCTTCTATTACCCATCACTCCGATGAGTCATTGTCGCGTGCTCCTCCCTTGTTAGTCTATCAAAGAATGCATAAAGATACAGGTGAACTCTCCAAACAAGCTACTCTGTCAGCTCCGAATCACTCTCAAGATCCTCTATCCAATGTTGACCTTCCCATTGCTTTACGGAAAGGTAAGCGGAGTTGTATTGCTCATCCCATTAGCAATCATGTATCATTTGCTCAACTATCAACCTCGCTTCGCCAGTTCGCTTTCTCCTTGTCTTCTGTTTCCATTCCCAAGACATACCAAGATGCTCTACTTCATCATAAGTGGAAGAGTGTCATGGATGAGGAGATGGATGCTCTCAGAACCAGACGGACCTGGGAACTTGTTCCACCTCCTCCTGGCTCTAAACCAGTCGCTTGTAAGTGGGTGTTCAGCTTAAAATATCTTCCTGGTGGATCCATTGAACGGTACAAGACTCGCTTTGTGGCAAAAGGTTTCGCACAACAATTTGGTGTTGACTATTTCGAGACTTTTTCTCCTGTGGCCCGATTAAACTCTGTGAGGATTCTCATATCTCTTGCCATAAATCTGAATTGGCTCATGCATCAAATGGATGTTAATAATGCATTTCTTTATGGGAACTTGAGTGAGACTGTCTTTATGGAGCAACCTCCTGGATATGTTGCTCAGGGGGAGAATCTAGTGTGTCACCTCAAGAAAGCAATTTATGGCCTAAAACAAAGTCCTCGAGCATAGTTTGACAAACTAAGCAAAGTTGCATCTACTATTGGGCTAAAGGAATGTAAATCTTATCACTTTGTTTTTATGAAAAAAACATTTGTTGGTTGTGTTATTCTTGCAGTGTATGTGGATGACATCTTACTCACTGGCAGTGATAGCAATGAAATTGAGACAGTAAAAGTTCATCTGAAAAAACATTGTGATAGGATTTGGGCCGTTCGAGGTACTTTCTTGGCATTGAGTTTGCCTATAATGAGACAAGGGTGGTACTTTCGCAGAGGAAATATGTCATGGATCTTCTAAGTGAGGTAGGCATGCTTGGATGCAGACCTGCCAGTATACCTGTTGATACAGGTGCTGCTCCTGAGCTTGAAAGTGACAAAGACTTCGAGGAGCTTGTGAGATTTAAAAAGTTAGTTGGGAAACTTATTTATTTGACTATCACCCGTCCTGACATCTCCTACGTTGTTGGTGTTGTTAGTTAGTTCATGTATCAGTCGAAATATTCTCATTGGAATGCTCTGTTAAAAATTCTACACTATATCAAGAGTTCTCCTGGTAAAGGCTTGTGGCTCAGGAAAAACGGTCACATGAAAATAAAGGAGTACTCTGACGCAGATTATGCTAGGTCCATCTGTGATAGAAGATCCACCTCGGGGTATTGCACGTATGTTGGAGGAAACTTGGTCACGTAGAGGAGTAAGAAACAGAATGTGGTGGCTCGCTCAAGTGCCGAGGCTGAGAATAGGGTCATGGTTCATACCACATGTGAACTAATGTGGGTCAAAAGTTTTTTAGGAGAACTAGGGTTCTCTTCTGATAAGTCTATGACGATGCACTGTGATAACCAGTCTGTTATTCATATTGCAAATAATCCGATCTTTCACGGAAGAACAAAACATATTAAAGTCGACTGTCATTTTATTCAGGATGTTGTTCTTTCTAAGAAGATTATCACGCCTCATGTCTCCTCTCATGATCAAATTGCTAATATTTTCACTAAAGCTCTCAACTCGACTCGGTTCAAATTACTATGTGACAAGCTGGGCATGATTGACATGAGGGGGAGTGTTAAATATAATAACTTTTATATTATATTTATTATTGGTATATGTTAGTTTATATTATTCCTAGGCTTAGCTTATGATGTCTTTTCTATGATTAATATAATTGAGGCTTTAGGGCTTATCACTAACCAATTCATATGACCAAATATATACCTCCAAAAATTCGGCAAGAATTATCAGTCTTGCCATATAAGCAAAATGAGAAACTGCAGGAGGTATTCAGTCACCCAAGACAGACGGGAAGATGAAAAAGGTACGAGAAACTCTGTAGTTATAGATCCTAAATTTAGATCACAACAAGATGCAAAGAGCTGATTAAGAACGCTAAATGAAACATGAAGCGATATAAAAGTCAGCATAGTCAATGTCAACAAATTATTGAGGTATAAAGCCGTTAACATATATGTTGCTAGGTGTTCTGGAATTTCGCGTTGGCCATACAACAAGCAAAATATATTATTAAAAAAAATCATGCAGGAAAGGTTAAAGTGACAAAATTATCCCCATGAACAACCATCTACTACAGGACTTATTGCAACAGGTAAGCACCAGGACTTGCCAAATAAATAAATGAATGAGATCAATTTATACCTATGTCAATGAATGATAATTCAACATAATATAGTGTATGAAGATTTTTACAAACAGAAAACTTCAAAGTTCGTAGGCATGTATCTTGAGAAGGTTGCTTATTTCCAAAATATTCATGAAACAAAAGCAGAATATTCTCATCAGTAAATTATCATGGCATCTCTCAAGCTAAACAAAGAAACAACAGAATTGGTCTCATTAACTGCAGAAATAACTAGTATAATCAAAATGTAAGACATTTTAAGTAACAGGAACAACAAAGGAAGAACAATAAGCTGGGAAAAGGATACCGTTCACTTCACAACTAATATTAAATTGCATAAACAAAAGTGAAAGGAACAAGTAGTTTGTTGATTTCGTTTCACAACTTTGACTTCCCTTAGGTGGTTATCCTTAAGTGATAATCCAAAAGTTACAGCTCAGTGTCTACAGTTTAGTATGTGGATCTCGAGATAGCAAGTTACGAACACAATAAAGAAAAAGAATCAACACTGTTTAGCACAAAGAAGAATTACATAGTTCTTTGAATTTGTTCCACCTAAAAAAAGAGAGAGAAGATTTAGAAACATAGCTGGAAGGGAAAGGAAGATCTAGAATGGGAGCTTACCAAGAACTTGGATAAACCCTGAAAAACCCTTAAAGATTTCATATGATTGCTGCTGGATCCACAGTAAGCTGATGAAAGACTGAAACCAACAAGACTTCTTTCAATTCAGCTAAGTAGATAAATATTATACCCTATAATATTAATGGACCAAGGTTAAGATGAATCAGATTAGCTGCTTTCTAATAGTTCCGTCATCTATGTCAAAAGTTGGCTCACAAGATGAAGCTTAGTTCCAGAACTACAGAATTGAAGATATTAAGGATCAGTATATTTAAAAGATAACAAATATCATAGCCTATGTTAATCTATAGCATGCTCTAGCAAAGAAGAGGTAATAGAGGCATCTAATTGACCAAAGATTTTGTAGAGCAATGGCAATCTAATTCTACACTGTCATCCATCTCTTACACTCCAACTCCTACAATTCCTTTCTTTCTTCCCCTCCACCCACCCAATCTGGTAATTCTTGATGAAAATAATCCAATCTAGGTAATCTTTTCATTTTTAAACTCTAGTGTCATACCCTCTAGATTCCATGCTCAATGGTTTCACAATCTCTGTCCATTTCCCTAACCTCAATGGATGTGATCTTTGAAGTAGTTTAAAACTTAAAAGATCTTATTCATAATTCCCTATTGATAATCCCATAGCTTTGTCAATCCAGAATGCATTAACCATATGTATCTTTAAAGAAAAACAAAGACCGAAGCATGAATTTATTACTAGTCTGAACCGACAAACAAAAACTATTAAATTTAAACCATAACATTGGTTGAGGTGCATCTTCACATTACTATCGCATAAAACATATAGACTAAGGCAACACCATAATCATATAAAGTTGTCTATAAGGTCTAAAAGACTTACCAGTCTACATCAAAACTGCTCCAATTTGGAATAGAACTAGCTGAGCGCAAGGCTAAGGCTCTTAAGCCACATCAAAATGCTATTGTAATGTATACTATAGAATATAGATCTTGCCTTTTGAAATAGTCAGTGGGACTCAGCACAAAAATTGATCACTTGAAATGATGATGATTGCACTTGTTTTTTATGTAAAAAGGAAAGAAAAGGTCTTGAATACGATATAATAAAAAAATTAGAATTCAATTCTAAACCCAGATTATCTGTTGGAAGAGTTAACTCAATAAAAGAACAAAATGGACATAATGACAATAGTAATAACTGCAAAATCAAATAGAGGCCTAGACACCTAGTCATGATAGGCTATTACTAGCAGACATCTACTACTTAACAAAGTAATCAAATGCCCTCTGAAAGTCATTGTTTTTACATTAGTGCCTTATAAACATGTCATTCTCAAAAAAGTTAATCATACTTGTTGGTGGTTAATGCTTTAAGGAATCTGAAAATGAAGAAAAATGGAAATATATTAGTAAGAAGATACCATTTTTATAATGCCGTAACATGTCTAAACAATATTACCCCTTATTATAGTTGAAAAGGTTATTTACTGGAATTTAAGAAGACCCTAACAATTTCATAATTCCTCAAGGGTACATATGCAACACAAAATAGCTTTTAAAGTGATCTAAATTTAATGTAGATGACACACATAAATACATAATTCCACAAGTAGTATTAGCAGTGCTAGACTAGCCCCCAATGACACCTAGTTCAAGATGAGACCAGGTTGCCTTGAATGAGGTTGGAAAAAGTTAACTGCTGTCATTAGTTTCCAGTAAGAGGAAGCACCACAAACCAACTATCCCATTAATTTTGAAAAAATTTAGTTGCATGGAAGTTCAGCTACAAATACAATAATATGGACTTTGATGAGGTGAAAAATGCAAATTAGTCATTATGCCATCCATATGCCTCGGTTATCAACTTTTCAATTGAAAGTTCCAGTAAGAACAAAGGTTGCCACAGAAAAATTCCAAGATAATGCTGATCATAGAAACATGAAAACTAGAAATTTTCTATCAAGTATATAGACATATGTATCTCTTTCAAAGTTCAGTTGTTTAATCATTGATTCTTTCAAGCTTCAGAAGTTCACTCACAATCTGAAGATACCGGCAAGAAGCAGAACTAGAAACTCCATATCGTTCTTGAAAAGATCAATGTGAATATGCATTTTATATTCGTCTTCAAGTACCAAGCACTCAAGTAAGGACTGAATGAACAGTAAAACATCCCAAGAACAGGTTTATTCTGAATTTCTGATCATAAAATGAAGCCTATGATTAATGTAGGTCATGATTGCTAAATTTTAAATATTGTAGTTTGTACATTGAGAAGTGTACTTTCCAGTAAAGCAAATGTATTTCAAATGGTACTGAAAGCAAAGTTTGGCAATGTAACATTCGGAAGAGAATTTGATACAAAAGTAACAGTGGTAAATTGACCACCAAAAATTTGCAAAATACAGTACAAGATAGAAAACTGATTTAAGGAAAAAAGAAACTCCAGTAAACCTTTCTAATGTCACTGACATCCAGATCAGAACAATAAACATTGAACTAGACGACTAGTTGACCAAGATTTATACTTGTGGTCTTGTGCATTCTAATCATGCAAAGATTTATTGCTTTCTGTCTTCTCGATTGCTCAAAACCATTTTAGGGATACTTATCTAGAACATTTGAGAATCTAGAATGTCAAAAAGTTATATCAGGAAGGCATCTCTCATAGATTTTATGAAAGAAAAGCATCATCAGATATACAAGAATCCAGGACATACGGCTTACAGCAAGCAAGGTGATATGATTCTGGAAACATTTAAGTTAGAAACCACCATCGCTATTCAGACATCGAAGATCCATTCTTTCTTCGATACCTCCTCACCAACTTCATCAAACTTCGCAGTCAAATTTTATTAGTCCGTGTTCTTCCTTAGCCTCTGGATAGCGCAGAACATCTTCCTCCTTGAGCCGACTGCATTAATTCCCATGTCTTTCAGGTCCTCCAAAGTCAGCAGCGGCAACACTTCATCGTCAACCTCATGTATCTCGAACACGGGGGCATACCTGCCGAGCCCCAATCCATCCAGCCACGACCGCACTCCGCCGTCCTCCCTGGATCGCCAAAGCCCGTTACGATCGTTCCAATCTCCACCATCCGTCTCGGAAGGAAGATCTCCTTCTACAGCAGGACCCGCGTCCCTGCTCTCTGAAACCCTAACCCTAGCCCCCGCCCTCCTGTCATTCCTCTCGGACGGGCTCCCAGACTCTTCCGGGAATCCATCATCTGCGGCGTCCTCTACGCCGCTCGGTTTGAAGTCGGCGCCTTCCATGCCCTCGTCTGCCTTCAAGACCCAGCTAGATCGAACCCGCCTCGCGCCTCGCCACGGTTTCGGATCACGGCTGACCCTCCGGACCCCGGCGCCGAGGGGGTCGAGGTTCTCGTCAACAGGGAGGAGGACGCCGTCGTCGGACAGGGGCAGCGGCGGCGCAGGGGGGAGGATGTCTGCGCCCTCGTCCCCGCCGGGCGCGAGGGTGGTGAGGTGGCGGGTCTTCGAAGGCTGCCTGTGGGCAGTGGCCTGGTGATACGGTCGGGGCTTGGTATGGTCGCCGGGGACGGAGGAGGGGAGCCTCCAGTGCTTGGGGCGGCGGACGTGGGGATCAGAAGGGATGGCGGCGGGCTGGTCGCCAATCTCCCCGAGGCGAACGCTGGGGCGGCGCTGCCGCTTGGTTCCGAGTAAAGGTGGAGCGGGGGGCTCGAGGGACGCTGTGGCTCCGCCGTTGGACGGTGGTTCCGGCGGATGGAGGTCCTCCATTCGAGAGAACGCGAAGTGTTCGAGGGAATGCGGGAAAGAAAAGAAAGAAGAGACGGAGTCGTACGCTGCCTAGTGAGAGCGCCTTGTCGAGAGCGCAAGGTAGGGAAACTTCTTTATTTTTAGCTTTCCCATCAGTTGTAAAAGGAAATTTACACTTGCGTCGGATTGCAAGAACGCCGACATATCGAACGGTAGAAGACGTCACTATGAAATAAATCGATACAGGTGGAGGAAGATCATGTGTGTTGGAAATACTCGCTTGAAAACCGTATCGTAGTTAATCAAGCTGTTTGAATTAGAGATAAAAGGGTCCTCGGCAGTCGGCACTCTTCTGGATCGAGTTGACTCAGTTGACGGATGAACGCGGAGGTCAAACACAATGGAACGGGCTCGAGGCTTTGCATGGTTGACTGGGATCACAAATCGATGCGCATCATCTGTCTTTTATGTTAGTCTAATTTAGATGGTAACATCAAATTAAAAGCCTTTACCGGAATGAATAAATAAATAAATATTTTATTTATTTATTTATTTTATTATTATTATTATTTATTGTTGTCATTATAACACACGTGAAATGAATAAGTAGCTTACATTTTTTAAATGATTTGTTTTTATTATTAAAATATTTAAATTTTGTTTAATTTAAAATATTTCATTCGTCTTTGTATTGATCATGTTGTGTTGTGTAGATTCATTTATAAGACATATTTGTTTAATAGAATATGACTAGTGAATAGAATTTGTTAAATTTTATATGTCGTTTGTTATGAGATTCAGATATCGTTTAAGTTGGAAATGATCAAATTCAAATCCGATGCTAATGTGATATAGATATCCTCCCAAGGGGGTTGGGAATTAAAATTTTTGGATTTTTTCTTCTTTTGTCATTTAAGTTGGATATTTGTGATAAACCAATTTTAATTCAATTTTTAAAAATATTTTATCAATTTATTATTTTTTATTATTATTTTTATCATTATTTTTATTATTATTATTATGTTAAAAATAATTGTTTAAATCTAATTTTAAAAATAAAAATTGGTATAAAAATCAAATTTAAGTATTAAATTATTAATATCTGACTCCTTTATCCGGAGTCACACAGACATAGAATAAAAAAATCTTATCTTATCTGATCTTCTTATCTGAAATTTTAACAAATACTGAATAGGATATAGATTTATCCCACGTGATTCTTATCTTAGTTAATTTCAACTAAATTCTTATTCATCTAAAATCGTATCATGGGAAATAAACACACCATTGGTTTATACCAATCAATCAAATTGAAAGAGATCGTCTCATTTTCATGGTACATGTATATCAAATAAATCGTTAGTTAACAATAACTAATGTTATACTTGAAATTTTATTCGCATTTTTATTAAATTTTTGAAATTACTTGAAAATAAGGCTGTACTTGTGTATATTATACTTAGCAGTGATGGATCCAAAAAAATTTACTAATGGGACAAACTAGTACATTAAAAAAAACAATTTTACACGTATTAGCTACTTGATGAATACACTCGGCAGATATGCGCATAAGGAATTATAAAATTAACGACCATGATTTAATTAATTTAATCAAAAACACTTGCTCAAAAATTTAATCAAAATCAATTATAAACAAAAACTAAATGAAAATTGATAAAAAATTTAGGATAATCTAATTGGACCAACCTACCTTTCCTTTTTCACTTTCCTTTTCCAAATTTTTCTATCCAAAATGATTAGGGAGATCGGGTCTAGATACATTGTATTTTTTATTATACCCGACTCCTACTATGCATAGGATCGGTTCCTAGGTTTTAAACTTGAACCCTATCATGTTGGGATCAAAAGTCAAACCCTAGATGGAACATGTGGTGTAATATATGTTTTAGGTATCATGTTGGAACTCGTATATTTATAGATTCTAGAGTACTAGTTGTGGATACCATGTTAGAACATGTTCATTTATAAGTTCCTTGGTGCAAATTATGGTATCGATTTCGGTTCCGATTTTGGATACTCAATGTCTTGGATCCGGAACCAACTGATTTTAACTGATTCCTTAGTTTTTGGCTCGAACCTTGCCCAAATTTAAACTAGATCTATCCAGAACCTACCCAATCAGGTAGGTTCCAACCGATTACAGTCGGGTCTACCCGGCACCCTTGCACATCCCTAAAAATGATCGAATCCATAAAGATTCTTTTATGTATTCTTGGCTGAAAATATGGAGTTGATTAATGTGGAATGAATCACACTAAAAGTATCATTGTGGAAAATTCACATCATTTACTTTGGAAGTTTTGGGAGAAATATATATCCTTCGAGGTCTCTTGTGAATATCATAGCTATGATGTTAATTTCACCTTATATGTATTTACGAGTTGACATAATTATAGATTATATTAAACAAAAAATAAGATTTGATCCGCATAAATTAAATTAGAGCAAAAGTAAAAGAACTAAATCATTCTCGTAAAATTATTTGAATGCTAAAATTAAACTTTTATTTCAAAACATTTGATGGAATACAATTTAACTAAAAAATATAGGGATAATGGTCATATTTGCCCCTAAAAAATTCAAAAATGTACAAATTTGCCCCAATTTTTTTTTTTCAAAAATATCCTCGTCGTCCAAATTTTGGGCCAAAAATGCCACAGCATGTAACGGTTTAACAAGCCATCAAATAGTTGCATATGTGGCAATAATAAGAGACATATTTATCCCTAAAGTATTCAAAAATATACAAATTTGCCCTTAACTTTTTTTTTGAAAAATGTCATCGTCGTCCAAATTTTGGGTCATATTTGTTCCTAAAGTATTCGAAAATATACAAATTTGCCCTTAAACTTTTTATTTCTTGAAAAATACTATCGTCGTTCAAATTTTGGGCCAAAAATACCACTGCTTGTAACAATTTAACAAGTCGGCAAATAATTACTTATGTGGCAAATAAAATAAGTCACATTATCAAGCCACACTGAATTTTAAGCTGTCAATATGTAATACCCAATATATTCATAATCTAAATTAATTAGGAGCGACATCACTACTAGAAATTAGGTCTTCAGCAACGGCTATCAGCAACGGCCGCTCGAGCCGTTGCTATTTGCAACGGCATTCTTACGGCCGCCCAAGCCGTTGCAGATATTTGTATCTGCAACGGTGTTCTAACGGAAAACCGAGCCGTTGCGGATTATTTTAATTATCAGCAACGGCTTTCTGACGGAAAGGTGAGCCGTTGCTGATATTTTAATTATCAGCAACGGCTTGCTAACGGACAAGTGAGCTGTTGCTGATGATAACTTATTAGCAACGGCTTTCTAACGGGCGAGTGAGCCGTTGCTGATAAGTTTATATAGGGCACACTCTCGCGCCCGACCCTTCTTCCTCCCGCTGCTGCCGCCGCCGCCGCTCCTGCCGACGCCTCTCGCCGTCGCTGCCGCTGCTGCCGACGACGCCTCTTCCTCCTCCCGCTGCTACCGACTTGTTCAGGTATGTTGATCGGCCGGCCGTCTCTTCCCTGCGGCCGGCGGGAATCAATCCGACCGAAACCCTATTTCTAGGGTTTCGGCCGGCGGCCGATGGCCGCCGTCGGACCTTCTACAGTGGCCGGACAGTGTGTCCGGCCACTGTACGCCGGCGCCGGAGGGTGGACTCCGGCGCCGAAATTTATAATTATATATATTTTTTATTTTGTTTGATAATTGTTAATTAATTGTTTTATAATTGTTAATTAATTGTTTAGATTAATTATTTAATTTGTTAGATTAATTATTAGGGTTTAGATTAATTTCGGACGCGCGCCAGAATCGTCCAATTCGGACTCGTGCCGGAATCGTCCACTTCGGACGCGCGCCGGAATCGTCCAATTCGGACTCTTGCCGAAATCGTCCACTTCGGACGCGCGCCGAAATCGTCCAATTCGGACTCGTGCCGGAATCGTCCACTTCGGACGCGAGCCGGAATCGTCCAATTCGGACTCGCGCCGGAATCGTCCACTTCGGACTCGCGCCGGAATCGTCCACTTCGAACGTGCGCCGAAATCGTCCAATATGGACTCGAACTGTCTCGAAACATTTAGAAAATAATCATCCATCCGACGAGTTGATATGTTTCACGTACGCATCGACGAATCGGATATGATTTAGCAAAACCTTAGATCCGTTCGGGAATTGTATGTTCGTGTAAAAGAAGTATATGATCTTTTATACGACGTACAATTCTTGAATTGTCCCTGATTGGACAATTTGGGAATATAGTTATTTGTACTGCACTTACGTTTTTATTTTAACTGTTAACTAATTATTCTAAAATTCAGCAACATCTCTCTTGTTCTCCGATACGCGCCCAGATGATACGCGTATTCGGAGAACTGTAGGGAGATGCTGTCGAAATTTAGAATAATTAGTTAACAGTTAAAATAAAAACGTAAGTGCAGTACGAATAACATAAATCCCGAATGGAATAGGACAATCTCACCTAAAGACATTAACCAAAGAAATTGTCATTGATTGACAGAATCATGTCGGCTGATCGAAGTTGGATGTACCGACGTCTTGATCGTGGAGCTTTAACGAATGAGTTTCGATTAGGCGTAACGTACTTCCTAAATTTCTCCTATTCGAATCGGAATTTCGTTAGCATGGGTGATCAAATCCGATGTCCGTGCCGCATTTGTTCAAATGGACGATATTTGGATCGGGAGACTGTCACTCTGCATCTATATACCAAAGGATTTGCACCAAGATATTTTCTATGGACTTGTCACAGGGAGTCACGCGAAGTCGGGACGTCGAGCAATCCTGTCGTTCAGACATATGGTGAATCTTCCTCTGCTGGTGCTTCTTCATCCAGTCAATGTAATCCCTATAGAACTATGATACTTGATAGTCTTGGGGGTCAATTCCACCTGAATGATAATGTTGATCGGCCAGATCTTCAGACATCAGTCCCACCAGATACTACAGCGGTCGATATCACAGAAGTAGGGGCTGCGGTAGAGATTGAATTACTGAATAAAGAAGCTGCAGAATTTTACGAGATGTTGAAAGCTGCCGATGAACCTTTGTATGAGAATTGTCCTAAATACACTAGGTTTTCAGCAATGCCACAGCTCTTAAAGATCAAGGCCGATTGTAATATCAGCGGAGTTGTGTATGATCGGATTGCTGGATTGATTAATGGAATGATGCCTATTGATAACAAGTTTGAGCCTACTTTTTATAAGACTAAAAAACTAATGAGAAAATTGGGGCTTGGGTACGAAAAAACACACGCGTGCCAAAATAACTGCATTTTATATTATAAAGAAAATGTGATGTTGGATAAATGCCCTGTATGTCAACACCCTCGTTACAAGGAGAAGAAATCGGTCCGACAGAAAAATATCCCGTTTAAGGTGCTTCGGTATTTTCCACTAACACCGAGGCTTCAAAGATTATTCATGTCGGAAAAGACAGCCCCCTACATGAGTTGGCATGCAAGAAGTCGTGATGATACAGTAATGACTCATCCATCTGACAGTGAAGCATGGAAACATTTGGATACATGTTATCCTTCATTTGCTATGGATACTAGAAATATCAGATTGGGATTGTGCACAGATGGTTTTAATCTGTTTGGACATTCTGCAACTCCTTATTCAGTTTGGCCAGTGCTGCTGACAGTTTATAATTTGCCACCGTCAATGTGCATGAAAGATGAATTTATTTATCTTTCGATGATTATTCCGGGTCCTAAGGGTCCGCGAAAAGAAATTGACATATTTCTCAGACCCTTGATAGATGAATTGAAAACATTGTGGACTGAGGGAGCTGTCACTTATGATTGTCATCGGAAGCAAAACTTCAATTTAAAGGCCGCGGTCTTGTGGACAATCAATGATTTCCCCGCGTACGGCATGTTGTCGGGTTGGAGCACTCACGGCCGACTCTCTTGCCCGTATTGTATGGAACACTCTAAATCAATCAGTCTTCAGAACGGACGAAAAATCTCATTCTTTGATTGTCATCGTCGATTCCTACCGGTTAATCACCAGTATCGAAGGAATCGTAATAAATTTACTAAGGGCGGAGTCGAAAGAGATGGGCCACCACCAATGTTGTCTGGTGAACAAATGTTAGCACGTGTTTCAGCACTTCCAGATATAGTATTTGGTCGCAATGAAAGAGTGTCAGGTTTTGGCCAAACACACAACTGGGTGAAAAAAAGTATCTTTTGGGAATTGCCCTATTGGAGTTCATTATTGATTCGACATAATTTAGATGTCATGCACATTGAAAAAAATGTGTTTGATGATATTTTCAACACTGTGATGGATATTTCTGGAAAAACTAAAGATAATGTCCAAGCCCGACATGATCTAAAAATACTTTGTAAAAGACCAGAGTTGGAGTTACAAGAGGTCAACGGACGATATCTGAAACCGAAGGCCCTATATGTGTTAAATAAACAACAGATCAAAGATGTTTGTCAATGGGTAAAAGAACTCAGATTACCTGATGGATATGCTTCAAACTTATCTCGATGTGTGAACGTCGATGATTGCAAAATATCAGGGATGAAGAGCCATGATTGTCATGTATTCATGCAGAGATTACTTCCGATCGCATTTCGAGATCTTCTACCTGATAATATTTGGGGTCCGTTGACTGAATTAAGTATGTTTTTTAGAAGCATCTGTGCAAATGTCTTTCGAGTCGAAGATATGTCTACACTTGAAAATAATATTGTTGAAATCATATGCAAGCTGGAGCAGTTTTTCCCTCCTGCATTTTTTGACTCGATGGAGCATCTACCGATACACTTGGCATACGAGGCACGAGTTGGTGGCCCCGTCCAATATCGTTGGATGTACTTATTTGAAAGATACATGAATCGTCTGAAGAAAAAAGTAAAGAACACCGCAGCTGTTGAATGATCAATATCTGAATCGTATATCATCCAAGAAATTTCAACATTCTGCTCATTTTACTTTGAATCGACAGTACATACAAGATTTGATCGTCTTCCACGTAACGACGACGGGGGTGTTCGACATTCAGATGGACGTTTAAATATATTTTGTCACTCTAGTCGTGCTTTTGGTTCTCGTCCATCTCGACACTTAAGCGATGAAGAGTATCATTTGGCACACTTGTATGTATTACTCAATTGTCCAGAGATTGAACAATTCATTGAAATATTTGACATTGAGATGGTGCAAAAATACTCTATTCACAACGATCAAGAATTGAAGAGATTACGGAATCGTGATTTCCCTACTTGGATTCAGACTTACAGCAAAGATCACAGAGCTGAAATAGATGAAAGAATATTTGAGTTTGTTAGTGGACCGTCGCGACTTGTGTCGTGCTATAGCGGATATTTTATTAACGGGTATAAATTTCACACGGTTGAATATTCATTTACAAAGAAGACGATGAATGCTGGGGTCTGCGTGAAAGGGACAACCTATGTTGAATGTGATATGGATTTTTATGGACTGGTGGAAGAAGTGATAGAGTTACACTACTTCGGCTTGAAATCAGTGATCCTATTTAGATGTCATTGGTTCGATACAACAGAAATGAGCATAAAAGTTCATCCAAAATACAAACTTGTTGAGGTTAATTACAAATCGAAATTGGCAGCAAATGAGCCTTTTATATTGGCATCACAAGCCGAACAAGTATATTACGCGAAGTATCCGGCTCGAAATAAAGATAGAGCAGATTGGCGTATAGTCTGTAAGACAAAAGGTAGAGGAAAAATTGATCCGATAGTAGGAGAAAATGATCCTCCTGGTTTCTATCAAGAAGATGATCTTCCTGTTGTGGATCGTATTATTCTAATACTCGAGGATGCAGACACAACATCAATTCAATTAGAAGTTGAATATGCTGATGATGACGATCATGAAATTGAGGAAGCTGGAGATGAAGAAGATGAAGAAGAGGAAGAAGAGGAAGAAGAAGAAGAAGAATTCGAAGACTATTATTCAGATGATGAGGAATAATTGTAAAGTATATATTTTATTAAATATATCTCTACTATTTATACAATAATCTGATTATATGTCTGTTCGACAGATATGTCTGGTCGTGGTTATCGACGCAGGAGAGCTTCGGAGTCTCCGATCGGTGAGACTCCAGCACTTACTCATGCTGTTGATCCTCCTGTTGCTGATCCTCATGAGGATGATATTGTCGAGGCTAGTACATCCAGACGCAGGCGGCCACGCGGGCCGAACAGGTGGCAGCCTCCACCAGCCACAGAGTCACGTAGATTGATTAGCGTGATTGGGGAGCGGTAATATATCATGAATTATGAATCATTACAAATTCATTATATCATAATATAATATTAAAATTTATTTTTGTTGTGCAGGTTCGAGCAAGAAGAAGTGCCGAGGAGCATTTCTTCTACTATTCGACGATACATGCACGGGGCATGGCCTACGTGGTCTCACGTGCCTAGCGAGCACGTCGACATGTTATGGCGCGAGTTTGAGACACGTATTATTATTTTTTTTACATGCATGATGATATATTAATATTGGTACTGATATTATTATTTTGCAGGCTCGCTATACATGGGCCGAGGACCAGAGGCCCTTCATTTACGCTGCCTGGGAGGCTATTTCCCGGGCAAGGTACAACGGGCAGCTGGGGCAGGCTCGGTCCCAAGCGATGGCCCGAGCTGGGACCACTAACATCGCGGAGACTCGGGGATACGGCCCCGGTTGGATTACTCCGGATATATGGGACCAGCTCGTGGGGATATGGTCGACGGATCGATGGCAGGAGATTTCACGAAATGCGGCTAGAAATCGCATGTCGGGGGGAGCAGCGCGTCACACCGGCGGCTCTATTGCATTTGCAGTGCACGCGAACCGTATGGTAAGTATATCTTTTAATTATATATTTTATTTGTTACTATGTGTACTAATTAATGTATTTGTTTTGTAAATGTAGACGACGGTGTCGGATGACGGGAGTGTCCAGCGACCCTCCCCGATGGCGGTGTTTGAGCGGACTCACCGTCGAGCACATGGGACGAGGGAGTACATCGACAACCGCGCTGCACACATTATGGTAATTATATATTTGTTTAAATTATTCATTATATATTTATAATTTAAGTTTTATGATAAATATTAAACAAAAAATCAAACTCGAGTAGGAGACCTACAGCCAGACGGTGGTGCAGCGTGGGGGTACCCCCGAGGACTTTGACGCAGCATCGTGGGTCGAGGCCGTAGGTGGCTGGGACCATGGCCGCGTATATGGCTTCGCAGATAGTGGTCATGCGCGAGCCGTGCTAGGGCCACTTGGGGCACCGACCCCTTCGGTCGCTGGTGAGCGGCCGTCCACCTCTAGATCCAGTTATGATCATAGTAGCAGAATAAGGACTCTAGAGGACACGGTCGCGCGTCAGACTGAGATAATGGAGCGTCAGAGTAAGATGATGGCGGATATACAAGCTATGCTACGCAACATGTCAGGTCATCCTGAAGCAGGCATCTCTTCGGCATCATCTAATCCATCGTCCTCGAGTCAGTCCACGCCGGTGTACACTCAAGCACTCCAGACCCTGCCATATGATCCAGACCATCCTCCATCGTGATCGTGAGATTTTTTGTTTGGATATTGAACTTGTTACTGAGATATTGAACTTGTTTAACTTATTTTGTTTGGATATTGATACTTCAATTTTGCATTTGAATTGTTTTTATACTATCGTGGATAATTATCAATATAAATATAATTGTTTTGATGTATATCTTGGTGTGTTTGTGATGTGTGAATGAATGTGTGTATGAGGGTATGGGTGTGTGAGTTATGTATCAGATAATGTATCAATGTATCAATGGAAATTTGAAATTTTTAATTTTTCTGTTCCCAGGTATGCGTCATCAGCAACGGCTTTCTCACGGTCGTCCGTGGGAAAGCCGTTGCTAAAAGTGTATCGAAAGCCGTTGCTGATGACCTACAGCAACGGCTTAGCGACGGGGTTTTACTAACGGCGTTGCTACGGACTCAGCGGCCGTTGCTATTAATGTTATCAGCAACGGCTCCGGGTCTGTGGCAAAACCGTTGCTGATAATGTTTTGAGCGACGGCCCGAGCGACCGTTGCTGATCCGTTGCTAAGTCATCAGCAACGCGACTTTCTGTCACGGCTCTATTGCAACGGCGCGGCCGTTGCTGATTCTCTTCAGCAACGGCTCAACAACGGCATCAGCCGTTGCTGATGACCTTAACTTTTTTTTTGAAAAATGTCATCGTCGTCCAAATTTTGGGTCATATTTGTTCCTAAAGTATTCGAAAATATACAAATTTGCCCTTAAACTTTTTATTTCTTGAAAAATACTATCGTCGTTCAAATTTTAGGCCAAAAATACCACTGCTTGTAACAATTTAACAAGTTGGCAAATAATTACTTATGTGGCAAATAAAATAAGTCACATTATCAAGCCACACTGAATTTTAAGCTGTCAATATGTAATACCCAATATATTCATAATCTAAATTAATTAGAAGCGACATATAGAGTTCGTATATATCCTAGCTTTTAGTTACAAACCATTAAAACACGCATCAAATTGAATGAGCTGAAAAGATAGGAAAAATAAGAAAAGAAAAATAAGGTAGCCCAGTCGACTGCAAAAACTAGTTGGTTAAGGGGTGCCGCACAAACACGTCCTACCACTTCTTTGTAATACACAAAAAATTTTAAAATGCTTATTTAATTATTTTAGCGGGATAATTTAATCGCGTGTCGGTATGGACCGGATGAAATATCGGAGGGCTTGAATTAAAGATTGGCCTTTGCGTAAGAGGAAATTAATTCATCTAAGTTTGATTAGTCCTTAGATGGGTTGCTTGGTTCAAGACGAATTCGGATGTTCGAGCGAAACTCAAATCAAACTTGTATCGGTTGAGTTATGGCTTGTATTAGACTCAACTTAAGTTGAGGGAATCAAATTTGGCGATTGAGATTTTAGTATTTATACCTCATCCCTCATGGGCGCGAGAGATTTTTGGCCTAAAATATGGACGACGAGAGTATTTTTCAAAAAATAAAAAGTTTAAAGGCAAATTTGTCCATTTTCAAATAGACGATGACATTTTTTTAAAAAAAAATTAAGGACAAATTTGTACCTTTTTAAATATTTTAGGTGCAAATATGATCATTATTATTGTCATGTAAGCAATCATTTAATGACTTGTCAAACTGTTACAAGTAGTGATATTTTTGGCCCAAAATTTGAACGACAATGGTATTTTTGAAAAAAAGAAGTTTAAGGATAAATTATACATTTTCGAATATTTTATGAGCAAATATGGCTCTTATCCCTATCATGGTAAAACGTGGAATGCAGACTTTTACTGTGTATAGAAGAATCATTTTATGTGAGCCAATTTTCATTATCGTTTAAGGTAAGATTATTTCCCTCTTTCATTACGACAAGTCAATCGTGGTAACAATTTTATGAAATTATTGAAAATAGTGAGGGGGAATTGGAGTCCATGGGCCACCCGGTGTTACTTTAGGAGTCTCATTAGGGCCAAAATATTCTTTACATTCTAGAAAGGGTTAATTACATGATATATCTCTAATTTTGAGTTTTTTTTCAATTGTGTCCCTATTATTTATTTGAATCAATTCTATACTTCAACTTTAATTTTGTTTTAGTTTTTATTCCGACGTCAATATATCATTTGTTAATTTCACCGTTTCAGTGATGACATGACATTGCTGACATGTATTAGAAATAATAAAAAATACCTCTATGCAACGCCAACATCTATACATTAGTTTATAATAAAAAATAATGCTGATGTGGATTAATAAAATAATCCACGTCAGCACATGAAATTAGGTTATTTTTCTAATAACCCGACATATACCCTTGCTGCATGTCGCCAACATAACAGGCCATTGCCGCCTGATCATCGTCTCCTGGTGCAAGAACCATGCTCGCCTACGGCTTCTCCATCTCGGTAGATGATGGATCCGACGACAACCAAGCAACCAACATTCTACGGCGCAGCAGCTGCAAGGTCCCCACGAACGACATCTGCTATTTGTCTTACTCAACTATCGCATATGAACTACAAGATGTTGAGCACCCCGTGGTTGAGCCCACCCTCTGACGTCGTACGTGCTTTCACTACTAGCTACTCGTTTCGTTCCACCAGATAATGTTCGTATCTTTCTCCTCGGGGAGGTCATCGATCAACACTTTGGTTTTTGGTACAAGTTAAATATGCTTTTGCTCTATCTCGTTGCATAAATGATGCACCAAACAGTCAACTGCAGATCGACAATGAACCTAAGCCACCAGATGAGACATATGAATCGGGGTCGGAATCGAATTGCTCTATTGCTTCCTGTTAGTGATATTCTCTGATGAGTGCTCACGTCGGGAATGGTAGTGGTTGAGTTGAAAATACGAGCTCACGCCATCAATGGTAGTGGTTGAGTTGAAAAAGAAGGTCGGGAATGGACAGGAGTATGAAGAATTTTGCAGCAAAGAGCTAAAGCCTGGATTGAAATATCTCGTGTATGAATCACCTCTAGTTGCAAAAGCTACGGAGCAAGAATAATAATGGAAGTAAGATCTGTATCTTCCATTTAACATTCTTCTTTTTCAGCCATGATTTAGTTCAAGTATTCATGTGGTTGCAGTAATCTTGCTCAACCATGCTTTATTAAAGTAGGAATCGGGGTATTATACTTCCTCAAAGAGGAATCCAAGTGTCATTTACAGATGTTCGGAGCAAGAATTTTCAACACTAGCTTTTTGGCAATTGAGCATTCTAAGTTAATTGCATTTGACATATATATATATGTTAACAGTTTGGGATACGAAGTCATCAGTAAGCTCTTATGTACCATTGATATGCATTGGAGGCAAGTCTTACCATTTATAGTGGTTCGGATTATCGATATTTATAAATTATTAATATTTATAATCTTTATTCGTAGAAGTCAGCTGTGTTATATGTGTGTATTCACTTGTTGATTGAGACCATACACATTTTGTGTGCAAGACACTGCCCAGGTCGACGACACTAGTTATCAGTTTGGATTGTTTTGTAAATAAGTTTTATGTTAAAATGGTCATATTTTGGAGATTAAGCTACTCTCTGTCACTCTGTTGTTCTGATTTTTGTATATGTATTGACTATTGAGGGCTCCCGCTTCATGTAGTTCTTTATGGACTCCTCCACTTTGGAGGACGAGTCCTTAGAAGTCATGTTGGTGTCGGCACACAAGAATTTCGAATAGAGGCTAACCATCTCGTCCTCGGTGAGCTCCTGTCCGCTATCCTCATTGAGTCGAACAGCCAGAAGCGAATTGACTTAAGAGTAAATTGAGTTGGCGTCCTCTAATTGCTGTCGCTGCTAGTTGTTGCTCTCCCTCCGTGCTTTGGAAAGAAGAAAAAGACGTTGATCTCGATGGAACCAAGAAGTCTCCTCTGTGCGGCCTCGATGTCCTTGATGGCATTCTCATCTAACTTTGCATCGAAGCACATGAGGATTAGCAAACAGAACATGGGCGTACAGGAAACTCTCCATGACCACCACGACGCCGCCATCAGCCTCCTCCGGGGACCTCGACCAGCTAAATAAAAAGTATATCAAGTACCCAGCGACGTGAGTTGCTGAAGAGCCTAACGCGGGAGGGTGCAGGATCCCCGAGGAGAGGTTCCAGCGGAGGAGACGCCAGATCGGGCCGTAGGTGGCGGAGAATCACCGTCGTCCCTAGCAGGAATATGTCGGGTAAAGACGGCAAGTGCTTAAGTGGATTATTTTAGCACTTGAATATCCATACTATAAACTAATAATTAGTGGATGAAGTGGTACAGAGTAATTTTTATTATTTTTGATATAAGTCAGCAATGCCATATCGAAACCCTAAAATTAACAAATAATTAACATAGGTATAAAAATTAAAATTAAAATATAAAATTGATTTAAATTAAAGTCGAAATATAATAAAAAAAATACTCAAAATTAAGAATATATCGTGTAACCCTTCTATAAAAAATGAATCCAAAACGCCGTTTTTGGGAATAGAACCCACGAGTCAACGACCACGTGGTTAAAAGCCACGCGCTCTACCAGCTGAGCTAAGACGGCTCAACTTAATGGTGTAATTAGTCTAATTACCTGATAAAATTCGTACGGTAAAAGCTTAGAGAATATTACCCGTATGAAAAAGTTTAGAAGAAAAATAACGACAACCTAAACACGCCGTCTGTGGGAATCGAACCCACGACCACGTGGTTAAAAGCCACGCGCTCTACCGGCTGAGCTAAGACGGCTCATCTTATTATTTTAATTACCTAATGATACTCGTATAGTATAAGCTTAGAGAATATTACCCGTATGAAAAAGTTTAGAAGAAAAATAACTACAACGTAAACACGCCGTCTGTGGGAATCGAACCCACGACCACGTGGTTAAAAGCCACGCGCTCTACCGGCTGAGCTAAGACGGCTGGGTGATCGTTGTATCACCAAAACGTCCATGTAAATATATAATTTTAATGTGCGACCATTTCAGAAGCTTTACATTCATATTATTTGTGATTTTTAGAGTTGCCATTATATTTACTCCAAGAATTTATAGATAGGCAAAAAAATTGGACAAAATATAATTGAGAAAATAAATTTTCATAAATTTTGTGAGATTGAAACAATCAATCAATTTACTATTTGCCGGATCGAAAAAGTGACCTTGAATTCATTGACGAGAATTAGACTAAAGCCCGAATAGTGGTTACCGGGAGTTGACCCTACAATTGATGTTGGATGATCCATTATGACGGTTAAAAGGTGACAACAAATTAACCCACTTAATTTGGCAATTTGGAGAATAAAAATAAATATTATAGAGTTAAGCACCTTATGATCCATTCCTATTTGGCAATTGGGAGCCCCTCAATGGCGGTTAGGTTGAGCATGTTCTCTTAATGCGTTTGCATATAAGCAGGGCTGTCCACTGTTCGGTTCAAACCGAATCAAAATTTTCGGTTCGATTCGGTTTCAACCATTGTAGGTTCGGTTCTTTGACCCGAACCGAACCAAAATTTGTATTTCGGTTCGGATTCGGTTCCCGGAATTCGGGAACCGACCCGAACCGAAAACCGAATTAATTAAAAAAATATTTTTTTTTAATTTTTAACTGAATTAAGTAAATAAGTATTAAATAATTATTTTTAATTTTTAATTTTTAATCAAATTAATTAAAAATTCGATTTTCGGGTTGAAAACCGAACCGAACCGAATTATTTTGGTTCGGGTTAAATCGGGTTAGGAAATGTTTGGTTCGGGTTCGGGTTTCGGTTTGGGTAAAGAAAAAATTTTGGTTTGGGCTTGTTCGGTTCGGTTCGGTTCGGTTCGAACCGAATGGACAGCCCTACATATAAGGAAAATAGGATAAGGGATTTGATTTTAATCTCTTACTTATTTAGGTGAATTGAAATTTTGATTTCTAATTTTTAATTTTTTGAAAACGTATTTGATTAATGAAAATAATATCAATTTTGGTTGGTTGAAAGTAATGAATATTTATTTGATTATAAAAAATAAAATTAATTTTTCTTGAATAATTTTAGTAGTAAATTAATTTTTGATTAAATAGTAACTAATTCATATGATAGCATTCATAAATATTAATATAGTTGTAGAAGAAAATCACATATTTTATTTGTAGTTAGTTTACAAAATTATTGTTTGATAATATGGTTGTAAAATATTTGTAAGTTTATTTTTTTGTTCCATTAGATTTAAAATTATTTAAAAATTATTTTAAAAATAAGTTCATTGGTCTAAAATTTGGTTTGGACAAATTAGATATAAGTAGAGTTATTTTAAAAATTAGGTTTGGATATAAATTGATTAATTTAACTATTTTGTTAATTTAAGATAATAGTTTGAATTGAAAATAATGATTTTTATTTTTATTTTTATAAATAATATATAGTTTGATTTATTTATAAATTAATTAATTTTTAAACAAATATTTATAATTATAAATTTGTCATTGCATTTTGATATCGAAACCGACAGTCTCAAAGCTATAGAAAATAATATTCTGGTGTTTTCATTTTTATTAAGAAAATTGGTTTCGTTTTCATTCTAATTTTAATTCTGTTTCATAAAAACGCCGAACCAAATACGTTTTCGTAAGCAGTTTTGGTTTCAATGAAATCGAAATCATGAAAATAAAGTTGATTTCACTAACCAAACAGGCCCTTAGTGTTTGATCCTTAGTATGATCACCTATTTTGAATTCTATCTTTGTTAAAAAAACAAGCCCTTAATGTTTGAATCAAAAAATATATGATTAAAAATTATAAAATTGATATTATATCTGATGCATGCCGAATAATAAAATTCTATCTAATTCTTTCTTTCACTTATTATTCAATCCAATCCAATGAAGCAAACATACCATTAAGGGTGTGTTTGATATACATAATGGATAGGACATGATAAGTCAATACAGCTAGTATAAGTTGACATAAGACAATGAGTTGTATCATGTTTAGGCCTGTCCATTATTCGGTTCACACTGAACCGAATCAAAAAACCGAACCGAATTATTCGATTCGGTTCGATTTCAACAATGATGGGTTTGATTCTTAACCCGAACCGAATCCGAATAGTGGCATTCGGTTCAGATCTGGTTCCCAGAGTTCGGGAACCGACCCAACCGAAAACCGAATAAGTAAAAATATTAAAAAAAAATTAGATTTCGAGTTCGATGAGTTAGGGTAAGTGGGTAACTTAGGGAGTTATGGTTAATTTGATATAAATTGTTAATTAATATTGTGTTAATTAAATAGTAGATAGTATACTGTATAGTTAGCAATGATTTAATACATTACATTTTCATCCTAGTTATTAGAATTTCGGTTTTTTCGGGTAGGGAACCGAATCGAACCGAATTATTTCAGTTCGGGTTAATTCAATTTTTGGATAATTTGGTTCGGGTTCGGGTTGGGTTTTCAAAGAAGAAATTTTTTTGATTTTGGATAATTCGATTCGGTTCGGTTCGGGTTGAACCGAATAAACATGCCTAATCATGTTTGTTTCGCATAGTACTAGACAATACATATTAACCAGAATACCCTTGTCTGCACAAATTATCAAAAAAAATATTATATCATAAAATAATCAAAATAAAAAAAAATAAATAGTGCAATTAATTTTAATTTTATTATAGGGACAAGCATGTAATTTGCTTGCTTGTCCCAATGCCTTTTTTGTTGTATCATGGTTTTTCACGAAATAATAAACACATTAAGTTATACTGTGGATCCTACCATTGTTATCATGTACAATGACGTATTTTGTACGTCAAATGCAGAACAAATTGAGTTATCTTGTCTAGTATCATATTTTAGTGGTGGTACTAAACGCACCCTCAAAGCTTGTTTACTCTATAGAATAAAGAATAATAAGGTAAGAAATAAATTTTAATTCATTATTTATTTAATGCATGAGTTAGAAAAATATAAGATTAATATTGAATCTAACGAACACCAAATTCAAAAAATACTATTCAATACTACCTCTTATTTGTTATTGTACTGTATCTCATCTTATCATTAGAAACACCCCCGAAGACTCGCCTAAATATGATCAGTTGTGAGGTCACGATTATAGGACATGGACAAATCCATGTTAATCCTCATGATTGGTGTGTGACCATTAATAGCGCCTTCCATCGGCTACGGTAAATGTCACTACACTGAGAAGAAGTCGCATCATCCTCACTTGGAGCTGATTTATTTGGTTCGAAAGGAACAAAAGATGCTTTGAAGACTGCAATAGTAGTATTCAATCCATTGTAGCAGCAACTCGTTGTTTTGGCTCTGTCTACGACTGCTTGTAAATTCTTGTAATTGTGTTGCTCCACTGTCCTTGTTGCTTTCTCTATTCCTTGGAGATGATCTAAGCTCCATTTCGTCTTTGTTTTTTACCTCTCTCCCCCCTCCGTTGTATTATATTCATAACTTTTGAATTAATACAAAATATTTTATTTTATTTTTTAAAAAAAGAAGAAGCACCAATCCATAAAAGACCTAGAAAATACTTATGAAACATACAAGACTCATTAAAGAAATAGGATTCAAGGTTTTAAAACTAACATTGGATCATCTGTTTAATATAATTGGATGCAAATTCAAAGTTCAAACCCAAAAGTAATTCCATCTGCTTGTGATAAGCATGCTGAAGCACCTGCTTCTTTTATCTACCTTACGGGCTCACCCTATCTTGTTTGCAGAATTCCCTTGAGGGAACAAAAGGCCATGACTTTTCAGCTCCCTCACATGGCTGCCATGCCCTCCCTCCTCGGTCACAACCTTTTTCGTGCCTCCTAATCATGCATCCATGCATTCCCTTACAGAGGACACCCACACCACAAGAATGGCTCTTGTAAAGATTCAGCAGGTCACAGGCACGGTAAAAGTGAAGAAAGGAAAAAAAAAAGAATGCAAAGGGACAAAACCCTCTGCCAAGTCCTTCCCTTGGAAGAGCAGGGCATGCCTTGATCAAGTGGTCCTCCACAACAAGGACAAACTACAAAGGGGTCCATCCTAATCAATGCAGGCACCTTCTCCCACAGGATTCTGTAACTTTCAACAGCCCTCCCTCCCTCATCCCACACCTCTCTCCTAGGAAACGAGCATCCTTCTCATATGAAAGGTTATGTCAACTTCCAAAATTATTGTTGATTAGTATTACACATCAAAATAGTTCAGACAGCCACTACCGTGATCTTTTTGTCATTGAGCTGTAAGTTTGACAATGTTTTCGGTTAAAGTGAAGAGGGGCTAAAAGAGTTGAAAGATACCAAATGTCATGCATGAGAAACTATTCACATTGTCATGTCCCTAAACATCTAAAATCTCACATCTGCTCAAGTCACTAGGGACTACATACAAAGGATTTCAGAAGTTAAACTGGTTGATGGGCAGCAGGATTTTAAGTGCTGAAGGTGAGAATCCAATTATGCTGGCCAACCTTCATGATTGTCACCATCATCAACAAGGTTACCAATCAATCATCAATAGCACAATGAATGTAGATTGGCTTCCTGAGGATCAGAGTCACCATCAGAAGCTATGAAGTTGGGTAAGCATTGCTACCAGCTCATCGCTGGATGGTCGTTCAGTGGGCAAGTCTGAGAGGCACACAATGGCAATTCTGATTGCCATCAGCATCTCTTCTTCCTCCAGCTCCTCACCAAGGATGCCCTTATCCAGCGCGTCGCGAGCCTCTCCAGCTTGCTGCAGGTGCCTGAGCCATCGGGCCAAGCTGCCTTTCCCAGTCTCTCCGGTGAAGAATGGATCAGAGGGGTCTTTTCCCGTGAGAAGCACAGCCAGGATCATCCCAAAACTGTAGATGTCACTCTTGTCTGTGTAACTGTAAAATGTTGTAACCGGCTTCAGTAATGCATCTTCTAGTAATCAAGCATGTGAAAGGTCTAAAGGCTTGATCTTAAGTACTAAGCAATAACTTAACACGATAACCAGTATCAGGGAAACAAATAGATTTAAAGGATCCATGATACAAATGACTTCAAAATGGTAGCTTCTAGGCAGCATTCATCTCGTCAAAGTTAGGCTAACTCAATCAGCTTAACAATTTATCTGACTTCACTAGAAAGCTTAAAACTTGTGGAGTCTATTCAATTGACAAGTACCGAAGTACGTATACTAAAAGATATTGCCCGAGCTCTATGGCAGGAAAGATCTATGTAGCTGATGATCCCAAGGATTTGAGACTTCACAACTTGTCATTGCACTGAATTACCAATAAAAGCATTCTGAGTTTAAGAATGCAAATTCCAAACCATAAAAATACCATGCTAAAACCTGCAATTAATCAATACAATAGATTGCCTTTATCAAAGTCGACATTTTATATTTGTATCCTCAAGAAAACATTCAAGATTCTCATTAAAGATCAACACTGCTGTTATTACCACTTCTAAGTTCTAACTTCTAGTCCTAACGAGGAAGAATAATGAATCAGAATTGAAGAACTAGCTCGGCAAAAAACTATTCATCAATGGAATTGACACCTAGGATTAATGCTGCAGAAAATGTTAAAAGTAATACAAAACAATTTGTAAAAACAAAGGACTTCTCACCTGCAACTATCAAAACACTCAGGAGCAACATAATGTGCGGTGTTTGGTGTATCCAGCCGAGGATTTGCAAGCATTGCCAATCCGAAATCCCCCAATCTAGGCTCGCAACCTTCATCAAACATCACATTCGATGGTTTCAGGCTGTAATGCAGTATCTTCCGGCTGAACTCGAAGTGGAGATACCTCAATCCCTTAGCAATTCCCACTGAAATCAGGTGCCTTGCATCCCAACCAAGCATCAGCTGCTGCGAACGCACTCGGGCCATTGCGTCCTCCAGGCTTCCACTTGGTATGTAGTCGTAGACCAGCAAGAATCGATCTTGGTCTCGGATATAGGCCCTCAAGCTCATCACATTCTGGTGCTTCACCCTTGCGAGCGATTCAAGCTGGTGCTGCACTCTTCGCTTATGGGAGTCCGAACTCGCAGTGGGGGATCCATCTACAGGGCTCAGTTCAAGCACCTTCACCGCTACGGCCAGTTCATCATCGTCGAGAACAGCTCTGTAGTACTTCCCGTTGGGGCTCGATCCGATGAGCTGCATCCGTCGGGCATCATTGGAGAGCGCTAGTTGCAACGTTTTGGGGGAAATGGAGGGGCAGAACACGACAGGGCCTTTGAGAATAGGAGCCCGGCAGGCGTACAAGAGGAGGAGGCGAATAAAAAGAAGAAAGGCGATGGAGCCGACGAAGCCGGTGACGGAACCGAAGAGGGCGCCGAGGATGATTCGACGAAGGCGAGCATTGTGGGGGAACTTGGGAGGTTTGGAAGGGGGAGTTGGCGATGGTGACTGAGAGAAAGTGGGCTCCGAATGGAGGGTCTGGCATTTGGTCGCCTCTGGGGCTTGGATCACAAGAAAGGCGAGAAAGAGGAGCAATTTGAGAGCAAGGGTTTTGCTAGGGTTTTGGCCTTCCATGGGAAGGAAACCAAAGGTGGGCGAGGGAGGGAGAAGAGGAGCTCCCCCAAAAGTTAAAGCAAGTTATTCCAAGATTGGATTTTTATCACGGTCTGAGATAAAAAAACAGAGCAAAAGATCTCCAAAAGCCATCCTGAGGAAAGGATAAAACATGAGAGGAAGCTCACACACATGATTTGAGATAGAAAGCAAGCATCTCTAGGTGGTGAAGACAAGCTCAGAAGAAAGAGAACACAAGAGCAAGCACTAGGAACCACTGAAGCAGCTTCTTCCTCACTAAAGAAGTACAAAAAAGTTAACCCAAAATGAAATTTTGAGCACATAGCACCTCAAAAAACTCATCAACGAAGGAGGAACTGGAGCAAAGTGGAATTTAGCTGAACAAGCTCGAGGAAGAACACACTAGGTAGCTCCTCTTGATTTGACAGTGAAGAGATTGAACACAACAAGGCAAAGAAAACATCGACGAAAGAAAAATACAGATGAAAAGGCTCCCGCTTCCTCTAATTAACTCTCTGAAACTCAAAAACCCACCATCCCACCGCCGAAAAACTCCTCTTTTTGATCTTCTCCCTTCAACATTCTCCACATGCTTCAGTCCCAGACCTACACAAGAAAATAAAATAACTAATAAATGCGCCCTTCAGCTAAAGAAAAGTGAAGGAAAAGAAATAGAGAGAAAGAGAGTGGAAAACATCTTGTTTTGCGTGCAGCTGCGTTCCGTGTGGCTGTGTGCGTGTGATTTGTCTGTCAGCGTTGCTCCTCCTCCTCACAGCAGATTCTTTTTCTTCGGGAGAGGAGAGGTGAAGACTGAGGAAGAGCTGCCCATCGCTGTCTCTTTTCCCCTTCCTGTTGAGAATTAACGCTACAATTCGATTCTTTTTTTATTTCTTTTGCTCGGTTTCTAAATCGCCACAGCTTCAGAAGGAACAAGAAAAAAGCAGTGAACTTTAATTTGACTCAGACTGCCTTTTTATTCATATGTCCCTCGAAGCTAACAATATTATGTAAAATTTGGAGAGTGATGGTCAAATTAGCAAAGTGCAGACCCCAAATTAATATTTCGCTAATTGTGAGATTAGATCGATAAAAAGGTCTAAGGGCTAAACTGAAATTAATCTGCAAACAAGAGTAGTAAAAGTGAGGAGTACATTTATCGATTTCCGTTCCGTTTTATACATATTTTTAAAATATATAAAAACGTTTATTTTCTTTTATTATTTTTTCCCGCTCGTTCGAATGCTTTGGAATTGGGGGCCGTTGATTCGAGTGGGGCCAGCCGGGGGCGGACCTGTCGCGCTCACGGGAGTGAAAGCGACGCCACGTATATAAATATAAATATATATTGTTGTAATTATAAATGAAGGGATAGGTATTTTAAGCCTTGGTGTTGTTCTACACATTGTAGCGGTCCCATTCGTACTCCAAGTTTACAGCAATCATTCAACGAGGATAAAATAGGTTATATGGAGGATTTATTGCCTGAGAAAACTTTCTCATTTAAGTTTTTTTTTTATAAGAATTTTCTAGTTGCTAATTTATTCTCTTGACAGAGAATCTTTCTTTTCTAAAAAAGAAGAATAATATCTATAAACTTATTCTCAGGTCTCTACTTTTTTTTCTAGGATAGTTTACTTGTACATTTTTTTTTCTACTTTGAATAAGTTAAGGTTTTTTCTACTTTTTTTCTACTTTGCATACCCTTTATAAGGTTTGCACACTTAGTTTATTTTTTTCCTACAATTTTTTCTACTTTGAATAAATTAACATTTATAAGGTTTTTTTTGTAGTAATTATAAGGTTTGCACACTTAGTTTATTCGAAAAAGAAGCTATGTATACCTGCATTATCCAAAATTATTTATTGTCTAATTATATCTTGACTTTTTATGTTGTTTTATTTCTTTCATTGGTTAAATGTTAATTACACACAAATTATTTTATGATTTTGAATCTCATAATAGATATATCATAGATGAAGTAGTTTATTTATTAAAATATTATTAACTTGGGCAGATTGTTTGCATTTATATTCTTAACGCTCTCTCTCACTCGTGGACAGATGAACTTAAAGATACTGACCTAAATCAAATAAGTGGATTGACTTGATTGAAGTGAAAGATAATTTTTTAAAAAAAATATTATGCTAGAAAGATTTGAACTCAGGACCTTCGCTCAAATACCATATTAAATTTGATTGGATGATCAATATTCCTTTAAAACATTAGTTATTAGGAAAAAAATTAATTTATGTATTTATATTATTAATAGAAAACATAGTTTATTTTCATTTTTTAAAAAAAATAGATTGTAATGTTGAAAATGCATCTAGTGGTCTTTTTAAAAAATATATATATTTCTCTATTTATTTTTTATGATCATTTTTGCAGACGAAAATTTAAAACCGTGAAAATAATTTCCTAATTTTTTAAAATATATATATATAAACATTATTAAAATCCTCGAGAGAGCAATTGATATATCACCTCTCTATAAAATTAAGGAATCTTCCATTGTTTAATATTAGAATCAACATTTCCGTAAATGTGGAATTTTATAAAGGTACTAAGTCGTTAATTTTTTATTCACTTTAATGGAAATTTTACTTAAAAATTTATTGTGTAAAAATTTTCAAACTTGTTTGGTATTTGAACTAGACTAGACTTTGGACTCAATCAGATTAGGCCCAAAAGTGCCCACACATATGAACCACACTCAAGTCAAGTCAACACACCACATGACCTGGGGGTTCCACCCGATTTAACAAGGATACTTATGTTCTCAATAATTACAAAAGATTCGTCAATTATGAATCTGACATCAACGGAATTAGCCTTGACTCATTTTGAGTACATCCCCACGAGATTCAGAAAGGCATTATCGTTAGACATCTATTATCATGCACTATATACACACACGACATACATCGGATATGCTCTCGATTCTAATTTTTATATCTCACACATGTAATACTTTCTTACTTGAGTGTCGCATTGTCTTAATTTGCAAGTCCCCTCGGTCGAATTGAAGTCGCACCAAACCACAAGATGCGCTGGACCGCATCATCCCAACTTCAGGCAAGAAAAATATTCATATAATTTATCTCCGGATAAGATAATTCATTCTAGGATAAGTCATCATATATTGATATCCATCGAAAGATTTTTGATACAATTATTGTTAAACTGTATCATTGTTAATTAAAAATAATAGAATATATATTTGATGGGATAAAATGAAATTACAAGGAGTATCAATAAATAAAAAATGAGAATAAAAAATGAAATAGATAATAAATGATATTTCATTGTTTGTTTAACCTTAAGAAATAGATCGTACATAACTATTTGTTTGGTTAGCATAAAAAATAAATAGATAATAGAGAGAAAATGATCAAAATATTCTTTATATTATTAATAATAATAAATATTTATACGCAAAATGAAATATATTATATTATAGTTTTTTTCAATGAAATTACATCAAACTTGTGAGGTCAGGAGGCCAATCCTTAGTCCACACAAATTTTTGCTCCATTTTCCTAGCATGTTTGCTAATAAGTCTACAACTTTATTTGCTTCGTCATTGATAAAAGAAAATTCAACCGCATCAAAAGTTCTTGAAAACATATATTAGTGATAATATTACGAATTTGACAAAAACATTGCAATTGACCATCACAGACATTGATAAGAACACGTGAATCAGAGTCAATGATAATATATATTATATTTTAATTTATTCTAATTAATAATAATATAGACTAACATAAAAATATTCTAAAATTTTAAATATTAATTTTAAAAGATAAAAGATAAAATTTATTAATTGTAAAAGAGTTAAAAATACCATTGTGCTTTGATATAGTTATTGTAAACATTGAAAAAGAGTAGTATTAGAAAAATGACGTAGAATGCTATTACTTGGGTTAAGATAAGTAATATTATTTTTTACCTATCTTGAATAGTATTTCTTATTTATTCCCTATGAAACCATTTTTTCTCTATCAAAAAATTTCAATCAAACAAAAAAAATAAGTAATACTATTTCATTCTTGTCATTCAATCAAATACCCCATAAAAGTACCTTTTCATTTTAATTTTCATTATTTTTTCTTCAGAAACCATAATAAATAGAATTGTCATGTAAATTTTCAAATCCGAGGTAGTCAACCCAGCGTTGACGTGTGGAATATTATGATTAAGGAAAAGAGAGTAGCTTTAGGTTGGTTTGCCTAATTTTGTTCAGATTCTTTACGCATGGAATATTCATCTTTAATTTGGCTTTAATTTAACCTCTTTAGCAGCCCCGAATTTGCACGCCTTCACCTCTTTTTACCTGAAAAGGTGTGCTTAAAAGCAAAACATCAAATGTGAACCAAAGCCTTCATAATTCATGTCATCATTTATTTCATCTTTTTTTTTGCTTTGGGTGCACTAATTAATTATTAATATTAGAAGACGGATTAATTAATTTAGATGGGTCAAATTAAATAGATGAAGATGAATAGAATGAGCAGATGCCATTCTTCTTCATCTACAAGAGGCATCTTCCTTTTCGGAAAAAGAAAATGCACCAAATTAGTGCATATTCTCTGCTCCATCACGTAAAGAATTTTTATTCAGAACCACTTGTTCTTATGTGATTTAAAATAATCAAAATACAATAAAACAACTTTAAAAAACTACTCCATTATGTAATTGTTCTCGAGGAATTCCCCAAAACCGAAATGCAGAACCTAAAATTTATAATGCTCATTTTACCTCCACAAAAGTTTGTAAAGTATTACCGACTTTTGACAAAAATCCAAAAGAAATAAAAGCCATGGAATTGGTCAACGATTGATCGATTTATAAGATAAAATTTCTCATTTTGAAAACAAGGAGAAGACATACCAATTACTAAAAGGTGAAGAATAAGATAAATCAGACATGAGACATCATCCTTTTACTAAACAAATTGCTTACTAATATTGCAGTGAAGTCAGATCGGCTACACAAAATCTCCAATTGTACCATGGAAACATAATACTCACTCGTTATAGTAAAAAACTCAGTTTCACAAAATTGACTTCTTCCTGAACTAATGCACTTGAGAACTCCATATGAAAACAAATACTGTGCTCCCTCAAACTAGTATTATTCGTGATAATTATGTACAAATTGTCAATATGGAAAGGTATCCCATCAGTCTACCAGGAAACTGGTCTGATAATTCATCAAAAAAATGTGATGAACAGAACTCACAAGCTGTATGCGACTGCATTCAGGACCAAACTCAATAAAATTATTGGACTACACGATCCCCAGAACAATACGCTGCCAAAACCAACAGTCGTATGACTTGCTCAAGGAAGCAAGAAGTTTTTGCAACATTCCATCCACTTCCTCGAAAGTTTGCTCCAACAACATGGAACCATTTTATGCAATCAGAATTGGAAGCACTCATCTTCCTGGCTCTTCAACTATCTATTTGGGTCCCCTAAGAGGACAAGAATCTCATCGTCATCGGTGTTGCCACTTTCTATTGCATACTGTAGGGGGGTCTTACCATCCTCATCGATAGCATGTGAGTCTGCTCCCCTGCATTCACAAATAATGGTTTGTTACATTTCATGCTAACATCGATCAATGAATCAAACGATTAGTAAACAAAATATCACAAAAACCATTCAATGTACCAAATAGAGAATACTAGAAGCAAAAAATGTCATATAGACTATAATCTAAAGATCAAACTTTTATTGTTATCATGTTGTTAGTCTCATGCATGCCCTCTGCCTCCACAAATAATGGTTTGTTACTGTTCTTACTAGTATTGATGGATTAATCAAACATGACCTACATAATTAGCAAATAAAGAATATTAGAAGCAAATATGTAGTATAGAGTATAACATATAATCTATAGATTGAGATTTCATTGGTTTCATTATTCATATTGTTAATTTCAAGCATCCACTAGCTGTCAGAAACTTGAGAGCAGAACTTCCTAGTTCATTCATGCAAACTACAGTATTCTAGGAAACAAAAAATTCAGGTATCCTAATACTGCTTGCAAAACATAGAAATCTCATGCCTCTAATGTTTGACCCCTGTAGTTGGTGGCCACCAAATTATAACATGCTATGCCCTATCATAAAAGTGTTATAGCTCAAAATATACAAACTCATTCTTGCAGTTTTAGATAAGCCGTAATAAACTAAAATCAATTGTGTTAAATTTGATTGGGTAACTATATTCCCTCACTTGTGGATGGGCAACTTGAACTAGACTGGCCTAAGTGCAACACATGGACTCACTTAATTTAACAAGGAATATTTTTTTTATAATTATTCATATTGGCAGGATTTGAACTTAGAATTTTGATTGAATCACCAACTTCCTCAACAGCTTAAAGAGTTCATAAAAGGCCCAATCTATTTATTTAAATTTTTAACAAATTGAACTAAAATAAAATGTTTACACATAATAGTAGTTATCTCCTCGCCAGGTAACAATACTATGCTCTTTCCAAACTAAACCATGAAACAAATGTTATCTGCCACCCCTCAAACAATGTGAACAATAAAGAAACATTAGTACTTTTTGTTGCATATGACTGCTTGGAGTCCATCTCAAACTAGGCTTTAGCAAAAGATACATGCCTAGAACCTTCAAGGCTGTTGAGAGCATTTTTTTCCTTCTCTTGAAGCACGTTGATGAGCAAAGAAAAGAAGAAAATCGACGATATGTAATCATCTAAAACACTTTCAGAAAAGGTTATGTAACTTGCACATCATAGCATAAAAGTAGGGCAAATCACCTGGAAAGTAATAGTTTGGCAAATGAATGTCTGCCTTTAAGAACACAATGATGAAGTGGTGTCCTTCTCTTTAAGTCAGTGGAATTTAAATCTGCACCATACTGTAACAAGAGTTCTATCATTCCAATATCTGCAGTCCAGCATGCCAGGTGAAGTAGGGTAAAACCTTCAAAGCATTCATCCAACTCCTTTCTGTCCTCATTTGTGCTTGAAGAACTAAGAGAGCTCATGGCGGAAGGCTTGTGATTAGGATCGCCTAATGCAAAGCTAGTACTTGGGTCAGGCACTACAGTTTGTCGTTCTTGCACAAGCATGTCCTTTGAAATATTTAAAGACGAATTTACTGATGATTCTCGATATGTAATATTGATGTCAACATTGGAAGTCACAATGTGGTAGTATGCCGCTTTCTTATTATTGACATTAACACTTTGCCACATTTGTTGTGCCACTGAAAGCTTATCCACCAGCTGTCTACAAATAAAATATTTTTCTGCATACTGAAAGCACAGAAAACAAAATTTCAGTGCCATAAAGGAACTAGAAACCCTTCATCTAGCTAGATATAGGATAGCTACAACCAGGGAGTAGCTATGTAGCAAGGTTGGCTCAGAATCTACAAAGTAAAAATCAAGAAACTCAAAAGACAGACCATTAATTGGACTGCAAAGCAATCCTCGGCAGAAGATAATATATGGTATACCCCAGTTAGCAACTTATTTACTTACATCTTCAGAATATTACACAATCCCATAATTTGCATCTATTGTCTGATACTTGCAATAAATTTCATATCTTGGCTAAGTGAGCTTGCTCAAAAATATTGCAACTTTGGATACTTGGATGGGGGCACCATTTCATTATTCTTCAAAAGAATAGTTCTCTTTGCATATTTATTTGTTTATAGAGATAGAAAAAAAAGGTGAATCAAAGATCATTATTGTTAAATCATAATTAAAGCACAGTTATTAACCTGTGCCATTAATATCGATAAAATGTTTGAAACTTTGTTATTAAGGAACGGAATGTATATTATTCATGTAAAAAATTACAGTTAAAGTACCTTGGCATGAATAAACTTCTCTTTGACTGAAATAGGATCCGTGTGCTTGGGCTTACAGACACATAAGTGTTCTCCATTCTTATCAACTATAGACAAACTGCATCACAATAATATTCAAGTAATTTCATCAACATTCACCCAGATGTATGTATATAAATCTTCTCCCTCCTGAAAATATATAAAAGAATTACCTGGAATCTTCTTCACAATTTCCATTAGTCGTTGTTAACAAAAGTTGCTCCCAGATGGAATTGGCATAAGTATTACCCAATGACTGAAACAGATTGATAACTGAAGGCTCCCATGCCCTTACATCAAGTGTCAAAGATCTCACCTGAAATAAAATATGATCAAAATATGCAAAGATATGCTAAAGATCCAGAAAAACAAAGTTATTATTCTCTATCAGTTTTCTAATCTTTCTCATATATTAGTTTCTTCTATATATTGTCTTTTCTGCCTACAACAAACCTATAAGTAGGGGTGTAAACGAGCCAAGCCGCTCGCGAGCTACTCGAGATCGATTTGGTAAAAACTCGAACTCGACTCGAACTTATCGAGCTCGAGCCGAGCCAGACATTCGAGCGAGCCGAGTTCGAGCTAACCTATACTCGGCTCGAGCGGCTCGCGAGCCTAATCGAGCCTAATCGAGCCTTCTATATATATTATATACCGGGTTTGATTTTTAAATTTTATGAACCCGTTACCCTCTAAAATGAACCCGAGCTTAGTCGAGCTCGATCGAGCTCGGCTCGTGCGGCTCGACTCATGAGCCTTGATTTTTTTCCCGAGCCGAGCTCGAGTTGCTTGAATGTAACTCGAGCCGAGCTTGAGCCGATAGACTAAAGCTCGATCGAGCTCGAGCCGAGCTCGAGCTCGTTATTTTCCAAACAAGCCAAGCTCGGCTCGATTACACCCCTACCTATAAGCATCAGAATCATGCATGTGCTTAATGTCCAGAACTGATTTGTTGCATGCCAATCATGCACCATTATTGGACAACCATGGTAAGGCACAAAGCAGAGTGGAATGTGGGTAGCCATTTGCCAAAAGCACAATAGTTATAGTAAAGAGAACCACCCATATACTTGGGCTTGTGCCTCTTGTTAGCATGGAATATTTCAAGCTGACAGAAAATGTACATTTGCATAACATGAATGCTTCAAGTTGCATGTTCCATCCATATTGGATGCATTTTAAATATGATATACTTGTGGATACTACGTTATACAGATCAGGAATATCTCTAAGATTCTTAAAAGGTAGTGGTGTTGTTTCTCTAAATACTGATTGTTTATTATATTTATTATATAAATGGATTAATAGCAGACGAATTGCTTCTGTTGTTTGCATTAAGCATTCACGATTGGTAAAATCAATAGAATGATATATTTGATTTATTATCAGCTTTTTGCTATCTTTTTTGTATCTTTACATGCTATAACACTGAAAATATTGCTTTCAATATGAAATATTAAGCAAGTTAGTCAATTACACACCATTCATCATGAATCATGGCGTATAACAAGCTACTCTAACATTCTAAATATATTGTCAAACTTTGGCATTCATAATAGTTTGTTGGCATATGGACCATACTACTGTATGTTAATTTAAAGATTTAATGCACAAGTGAATTTTCATCACGTTCTACACTCCTATTGATATCCTGTGGTAAAAAGTTACATGAAGCTTCATAATGACACATGTTACTTGTTTGTCCAATCTGAAGTACCATGAAAAATCTCCCAATTCAATCTGCAGCATCAGTTTAATGCTAACCTTAGATATATGCACACCCAGATTCCGGTGAACCCCCGAACACTCAATGCAAAGAAGCAACCCAAGGTTTAGGGATGCCCAGTCAGGCTCAGGAGAACCACAGTCAGCACAAACATCATTTCCATGTACTTTTCTTAGCACATCAACCAGTTTCTCTTGTTTTGAGTTGAATCTATGATGTTGTGAGCTTCTACCAGAACGTCCAAAATGTCCACTGGCAAAGCTTCTCTCCAGTGATAATTCTTCATTCACTGAGTGATCAAGATCACATGAGCTACTAAATGAACTGCTCTCACTAGCGACACGATGAAGACTTGTAGGGCTAGTAAGGCGCTGAAATTAATGCAATAAAGCTATCAAAAATGATTTCACCAAATTGACCATGATGGATTGTAATTGTTCTGTTACCAACCTGTTCAGGTGACTGAGAGCTGAGTAGAGATGCAATAACTCCAGTTATTTTTTCAATCCAATCCATCTGGTCCACTGCACTCTCTGCCTACACAATAAAGACATTAATTACCAGAATTTAATAATGTAAAATGATTGGAATTTAAAGATGAGTTGATATTATAAGAAGACAACCTAGAGGTCCTAGACAGAGTTCTTCTCAAACAACAAATTGAATAATAAGATCATGCGTTAAGGCAGAAAGTCTCATGAGTAACCATGAAACTAAAAGTTGATTCTTAGCAACTTAACATTTACCTGCAATGTGTAATTTCTTGTTGGAGAAATAATTCTGAAGCAAAAACGCAAATCTGACTGGTCTGCATCAATTTTTATTGTTGATGTCAGCAGGTTCACCGTATGACGTGCAACAGACTTCTCATCATGTACACCACCATGATAGTGAGAAGAGAACCACCGGCTCAGCAATCCAGAACCGTGTTCAGATTGACCCCTTTGACTAGAAAGGTTACTTCCCTAGAGCAGTAAGCCAGGTTCAAAAGGAAAAAATATGTGATTCATTCAAGTGGGTGCAGACTTAAGTATTAAATCTTAGCGATTCATTCAATAAAGACCTACAGAGCGTCTATTCCACTGTTTGCGATAATAGTATAGCATTCCTCGACTGTCAAGAACAAAAAATCTCCTCTTCCAATCACCTCTCAGGTTTGATGATCTCTTAGAAAGATAACCTTGACGAATAGTTTGAACCTGAAAAAACATAGATGTTTAAATACTGTATCAAATGAACAAGGAAAAACTATGATCGTTTTAACTTTTTTAAGTGCTAATATCTTAAAGCAGTTAAGTTTTTGACAAGTTACTATGCAATAACAACAAATATGAAACTCCATCATATGTCACCTTTCCCTTTGCAGCTGATTGCATAACTGCTTCTATCATTTTATGAGAACTTCTGCCAATAGCTTGTATACCATCTCCATTAGAAGAATCTTGTGACCCATTTGAAGACAACCGACTTTCTCGGTCAATCTGTCTTTTAAAATCTTGCATCCTCTCTACAAGAGCTGCTTGCTCATAGTTAGACCTTTCCCTTGACTGTTGTGCATAAGCAAGAACCTTCAAACAGTAAATGTGTGAGAGATGAGCAAGATCATCTCATGTAATAGCAAGATATATAGCCTGAATAATTTAAAAAGAAAAAAGAAAAAAGAAAACATAAGGAAGAAACTTATGATCTTTAAGTCTAAAGAGATGGTGAATAGAGCCTCCTTTAAGATAAAGAGTTACAAACAAGAACACACAACCTTGTTACTCCTTTTTTCTACCCATAACCAACTGTCCAACATTGTTAGGAGATTTTATTTTACTTGGAGTTTTGCATAGACAATGGAGCTTGTTTTCCTTCTATTATATTTTTATTAAGGAAAGGCTGAACTTAGTTTATGCCATGAATCCACTTAAGATTCATCACAGCATTGACAGAAGTGTTGCAGGATCATAGGCCACGTCAATGGATTGTCTGTGAAAGGAGAAGGAAGCCCAAATCTGGATCTGCTGGTAGACAGCAAACAGATGTGCATGGTTCAGACCCAAGTCGTGACATATGATACATGTGCTGATAGTTATTAAGGATAAGTGTGGGTAGTTAATGTTATTAGGATAAGTATGGGTAGTTATTATGTTGGTTATTTGGTAGTTATTGTTATCTGTGCAGTTAGTTCAGTACATAATAAGACATGAAGTTATCACATGGAAAAAAGTGAATATGGTAAGACTTGATCGTCGGCAAACTCTGTTTGCACAGGAATATCCTAGACTATTGTGATAATTGATGTGGTGAACGTGGAGTGAAGAAATGTCCATTATATATTACTGCAACAAGTATCACAATAGTCTAGGATATTCCTGTGCAAACATAGTTTGCCCACGATCAAGTCTTACCATATTCACTTTTTCCCTGTCATTACTTCCTATGACTTATTATATACTGAATAGATATAATTGCACAAATAACCAACACAACATTTGCCCAAATAACCAACACAATAACTACCATACTTATCATAATAAGATCAACTATCCACACTTATCCTTAATAACTATCAGCACATGTATCATATGTCACCACTTTGGTCTGAACCATGCACATATGTTTGCTGTCCACCAACACATCCAGATTTGGGCTTCCTTCTCATAGACAATCCATTGAGAAGGACATGGCCTATGATCCTGCAACCTCTAACATTGGACTTCTATCATATTGTGTATAACATATTCTAATATAATCAAAAGTGTAGAATGTCTTAATTAAATTGTTAATGCTTAAAAAGTTTTTAGGATAATCATCGGCATTTCTCTCAAAATGGAAACTCAAGTAGACATATAGAGAAGCTTGCATAATCAGGGGTGTGTTTACTTGTTTACCTCTTGGTTTTCTTTTTTGTTCAGCATATTTCTACTTGGTATGTTTCTTCCTCAAAACTTTAACGTCTTATTTTGCACCTTAAACATAAGTCAACTGTTCTTTTGCTACCTTTGCTCTATGATGCTAACAATGAGTGCTCTATATATATGATAGTAGAATATGGATGACCAACTTTCCGAAAAACTTAAGCTATTAGGAAAGAGATCAATCTATGCATTTATATTCTTAACATTCCCCATCACTTGTGGGCAGGTAAATTTGAGGAGACCGACCCAAGCCCAACAAGTGGATCGACTTAAATGAGGTGGGAGATAAATTTATTTTAGATACTGACGCGAGGAGGATTCGAACTAAAAACATCGTTTGATACCATGTTAAATTTGATTGAATGACCAAGTCTCCCAAAAGCTTAAGAATATTATATAAGACAAGATTTTACATAAGGCATAAGAAACATTTGATGAAGAATAAATATAAATATGAACCTGGTGAATGTATGGCTCCATCTGATGCAGCAGTTCATAACCCTTCATAGTGAGAAAAAGGAAATGTCTCAGTCCAATAGAGGAAGGATAGATAACATGATAAACTGAAACATTAGAATTACTTGTTTGAAATAACGAAGATGGGCATCCATTGTTCCACTGACAGCTTCCAGAAACTCATATCTCTTCTTTGCCTCAATGTTAGAAAGAGCAGTAACCTGGTCATACAGAGGATAACATTTTAGAATTTGTTAGAATAATAACGAAAATCATCAAAAGAATGGACCTAGTGGGCACACAATATAAATCAAAGGCTACCAGATTAAAGCGGGTCTGCTCAAAGGATGATCTTGCTCGATGGAGCTCCTGCAATACATAACTTACTCAGAGTGTGAATTGTAATTTTAGGCAGTAGGTAAGAAAATATGATCTAAGAAAAATAAACCACTTTTACTAGGATAACATATTAAAAGAAAAGGTCTTTACATCTTCTAGAATGGTTGCTATGTCTGCTTTTGTGCCTTTCTTCAGTGACAAATACCTCTCACGAGCCTGTATAGAGAGTAAATAATCATAGTAGTCAATATTGTTATGAAGAATAATGAAATATCAATTTCATTTCATTTTCTTCAGAAAATGTAATCATCATAACAATCTAAAGTTGCTAATGAGCTATGAAAGAAGCAGGTGTAAAAAATATGGCAAAAAGCTTTTATCAGAACTAAGGGAGCTATTTTACATCGACTCAAGTCTGAAGGTTCAGGTAAAATTCCTAAGCAGGTAAATTAGGCAAAAGATCAATCTTAAAAACAATCAGAGGGAGACTGGCTCCACGTGATCAAGATTACTTACATCCTGATAATTACCTTTTGTAACAATGTTTAAAATTACAAGAACCTGGTTGTAGAGTGAAAATAACGGATGAACTGATTATAAGCTTCTATATCAAGTGGAACTCTATGTTAGTGGTTGTTGGTGCATTTTGATTGTATGCAACATAGATAATGAGCCAGCATTCGAGCAGCACATGCTACAACTACTCCTGGTCTCTGACCTGATGGTACAAGCATAAAGACTACGACCAATCAGCCAATAACACAGTCCACTGTATTTTCTATATTTCCTTGCAAAAGAATTTAAGTGTCAGTTATAGATCTCCATGGTCCATGCCATTACTGCCACTGCAGAAGTCAGTCAGAACTTCTTTCAGGTTAACAGATACAGCACAGAAACTTATTACTAAACCACTATGTTTTGAGAATTGACATGACCATTAGAACAAGAATTACAAGCCAATTTCAGTTGGATGTCATAGTTGCTTGGTGCATACATCACAAGAAAAATATTCACCTAACTAAGTAGAAGGATGATAACTCAGAAGGCTATGGCTGCAGTGTGAGCCAAACATATTAAAAATTTAACATATTCTGCTTTCATATTGAAGTGAAGCAAGATAGTTGGTTCAACACAATGAGCACTTTACATATAAGCAGTATCAGTAAACCAAATGAAATCCTGAATGTAAACCTGGTCATACAGAAGGCTAGCCTTTTCAAAGCGCTTGTGGGCATCCTACATCAAGTGATAACATGTAAAAGTCATAGTTAGAACATATCATCAAAAAGTTAACAGTGGGAAACAATCACCAAAATGTTACACAAGCTATTGAAAGCAACAGGAAAATACTATACCTTGACTTCATGCAAATCCATTTCTACCAGTTGCAGCAATCTGTCATTCAGCATATGCTCAACCTGGACAAATGAAGATCAATATGATCCACAACAAATATATGATATTTATAACTGAAAGAAAATTTAAAGCAAAGACAAGAACTAAGCTAGAATTAACTCAGCAAAGGTAAACCATACGAGCTTCAAATGATTTTCAAGTGGAGGAAAGAAGTGAGAACTAAGCATCTAAAGAATTGGCACCCTCATAACTAACCACAATAGATATATCTAGTATCTAGGAACATTCTTCTAGCATTATCGACCAAAAAAAGGTGGCTATGTATCCCCGTCAAAGAAACTATGTTAAAATAACCATTACTTATTATGTGAGAGGGTTGACAGTCAGTGCAAGAGATGACAGAAAGTAAAACAATTGTTCACCCTGCTAATTCAGTAAAACAAAAAATGTAAGAAACATAGTGTCAACACCTTGCACTAGACTCATTATTCAGAATAACTACTAGCACAAGGAAATACAAATTACTTCATTGCTTCTTGGAAACTTACTAGGTAGAGAAAGCTCTAAAACAGTGTTTTAACTTTTAAGTACCGCCCCGTACTGGGCATTATAGGACGTACAGTACTTGTTCAACAGTGAACCAACTAGTGCATGTAAATATACTTCCTTTTTATTCTTTATTTTGTTTCTTATGTGTAAATTGTAAAACAACATTAAACATCAAAGAAAAAAAAAATTGCAAGTGTTCCCCTCTTTAAATAATTTTAAACAATTTGAAAATAATTTTACATCAAAGATAGCCGCTTCGTCTCTCTATTTCTTTTTTTTATTACTTATACAGGCGATTCCGTAAAGTATGGTACAATACCCATACCAGTCAACCCAGGGTCCAAGGCTGATACATTGAACCCTGCTCTCCAACGACAAGAAAACTAGCAACAGTGAAAAGAAAATAACCTACAGCACATTGTACATCTTGCAGAAAGGAGTTCAAGCAATTTACCTGGGAACGCAAAACTTCTTTGTAGGTTCCTATTTCTCTCAAAGCAATTGTAAACTTGGTCATGACAGGCCCTACAAATAAGATAGCTCATAAGTAGCAAGTATAATAATCATAAAATATCCAATAGGCAGTAAAGTTGCATTTATGGGTATGTCTACATTTTTCTTATTCCTAAAAAATAAGGAAGCTGAAATGTGGCGATTAAAGGTAATTAGTACAGAACTAAATGCAAACTTCACCTAGTAAAACATTTTGCAACATAACCTAGGAGGATATGTGGACCTATGTAGGGGCCAAAGGGCCCGCCCTCAATTTCTTTAGAAAAATATAATTATATACTTATTTATTTAATGAATAACATTAAATATAATAAAAAGAATTTTGCATCCACAATCCACCCATTCTATCCTCTCCAATCCACCTACTGCTACATGTCATTTAAGCATTGCACCGCACAAGATCCTTGTTGCAGCCTCGATGTCATGCGAATTGGCAATTGCAACTTTGCAACACAGTGGCCACAACCCATCTTGCATAAGCATCGCCTACTATCACTTGTCATGCAACATTGTCTTCTTCTTGTGGTGGCACTATCTGCAGCTTGCCGGCTACTGCCTCCACTTTGATCTTGTCTTCTCTTTTCACAACTTTCATTGTTGTCCTTTGTTGAAATTAAATGATAATTGAATTATGATGTTCAAAATGAATTAGAATTTAGAAATATTTCTTTCATATAATCATCTTTTAGTATTAATAATAAAACTTTATGCAAGATTTTAAAAATGTTAAAAATAGAAGAGGAATTTTATAATCACTGTATATTGTAATTTTCTTATGTCTTAAATTGGACCCCCTTTCTTAAGATTCTGCATGATGGCAACTCCTTGGTATTGGTAGAAGATGGAAGGAAGAAATGGTTGAAATTAAGAAGGCAAACTGTAAGAACGCTATCGTTATAGAAAGGGCGATCCTGGCACATGAGGCACCCAACACCAATGTGGGGTTTCTAGGGAGGGTCATTACATGAGCCTTACCATAGTATAGAAAAACGCAATTTCTGCAAACAGGATACAGTTGAAATTCTTTGTAATTTCTTGTGTCACAACATTGAGTAGTCAATGTCTTTCAAAGAAGCAGTAGGAAAAACAATGATGCCGAGGATAAATGTAATAACAGAAAGAAGCATATTGGAGACTGGAGAACTAAATATGAAACCTAGCAGCTAAACAAAGACATCTCATGGTAACCAGACTCACCTCCAAAAGCAATGCTCATCGGATCATTATGCCCTCCTCCAAACATTTCAAGAGAACTTGCAAAAGCAATGTCTCCATCATATCCTTCACCAAGTCCTTCTCTGCATGGTAATAAAAAGTTATTGAGTACAAAACAAGTAAAGGCAAGAAGACTTCATTTTGTCGTATTGCAAAATTCAAGTGCTGTTCAAATTGATGATATCTTTTTATTTCTAACCATGGGACTCTAACGCTCATCCCTTAGCCTGTTATATTTAATGAAGAAATAAAAATTAGGAAAAGAAAATTGAGAAGCAAATTCTCTTTTCATGCCAAGAAGACTTTTGGCACGGTTATCAACTAGAATCAGCAGCAAAATAATGCTTGATTGTGTGATTCCAAAGCACTTTTAGATGGCATGCATTTAGGAGTTCTAAGAAAGGTGCTTAATAGAAAATAAAATCACTAGCTCACAAGGAAAGAGCAATAGTTAAACTTAAATACAAAACTCATAGATATCATAAAGATTCAAGAAAAAACAGTGTTTTTCACTGACAACCGTTGAGGATTGTTAGCTGACATGCACTTGAGATATAGGGAAAACAAGTCTCTTCAAAGAAAAATGTCAAATTTTCAAGCATTGTCCGGTTAAGAATTCAGAGATCATATGTAAACCATATACATACATACAACAGATAAACTGAAGTGAAAATTGCATGACCAGATAGAATTAGGATAAAGAAAGTAGAGGACATATAGGAACTTATACTAGGGTGCTTAAAGGAGATTGCTTAGATGGTAAATGTTAGCACTGAGGATCTAATGATGCCTTATCATAAAATCAGCTCAAAGCCTCAAACATTTATCCAACACTAAGGCTAATTAAGACTAACCATGAAATTTCAAACTGTTAGAGGTGAATGATGAATACAAGGCCAAAGGAGGTATAAACTAAAGAAAAGAAATAATTTATTTGTAAGGCAGTAAGGAAACTTTTTTTTTCTAAAAGCCTAAAATTAATGGATATGTAAGCTGTGAGATTAGGTGGGCATTAGGCATATGCTAATATTAATTTGGCAATCAGCAAATATTTGAATCATATAAAGAAGTCATTTAATGCTTATATTTAAATAGCTCAGTGCTTTGTTTATATTGGGATCTTGAGAACTAGTGTCTAAGCTCAGTTGCTCGCTACCTGACTACTAACACTAAACTGTAGGAAGATGTGTCAGGTTTAGCAAATGCTCAGCAGTAACATATCTCAACAATTTTATTTGCATTTATAACTTCAAAGGACGATCTTAAACAAAACATAAAAAAAAGTTGGCCTGCTTTGAAGACAAAAATATTTGCTGACTATCAACAAGGACCAACTTAAGTTAAGTCTGAGAAAAAGAAGTTATATGCCAGAAAGTTTGTGCACATCTTGCAACTTCGAGATAATATCATCAAGAACCTCCAAGATCAGTAACCTACTTTATCATGTAGACTTATTTGGAAATTATGCGAATATTGACATACGTGTACTTGCGACAGCCCTTATAGAACTTCAGACACCTGTCTCTTAGCAATTCTGCACTTTCTTCAAGTGATTGAATCTGTTCATCATAAGAGAAATTAATTAATATTATGAAAAAAATCAAATTAAAAAAAAAAAACAAATTACTTAATATGTTCATTTCTCTTATTTTATCAATGTCACGTCATCTAAAAGGTTAACTCGTCAGATGCATGATATCTTCATTTATATTCTAAATAGTCTCACTTCTTAAGGGCTAGAAAACACTACTAGCTCAAGCACAACATGTGGAAAGAATTAATTAGGGACTTTTTTTCTTAAAGTATGGCATCTACATGATTCAAACACATAGCATGAACTCTCATATCATGAGGTTTTTGTCCGATGCCATTCCATCTAAAGTCCATTACATGATACATGACCTATTCATTTATATTATTTACAAATTCTAATATCAACACTTAACATTGCAGATGTTAGCCATTTGTTTCCTGCAGTATCAGTAGCAATATAAACTGTACATCACATAAAATCTTGTTTGTCTTTTCAATTTAATTACTTATATTTTGTGTTGATTGGTGAAGCATAGATTGCCTACAGGTCAAAGTAAAATTTGGAAAGGTATATCATGTCCAACCTCACAAGTTCCTCTTTTTTATGCAAAAAATCATTTTTTAAATATATTAAACATAGAAGGAAAAAAATCAATGCTTGAGTCAGTAAATGGCCTCAGTATGATATGGATTCCAGTTTAGAAATCATGAACTGCATTTGTATTAGATACCTTCCCTTGAGTTGCAAATAACAAGAATTGCACTGATTTTTGGCACTATTATAACTCATAACCACTGGCCAAAAAAGGAGAGTACAATAAACATATTCTACTGATTTATGCATCTGCTATTGCCCAAATCTCTACAAGATGTCAAGAACATTACAGAGAACAACGTAATGCAAGTTTTATAATTACATGCAAAATCCAACATCTTTCACCTACATGAAGTCAAACACAATAATGTGCAAGGAATCGTAATATACAAGCCTGACTTTTCCAGATAATGTGTGAATTCTCTAATTTAAGCTAATTATACAGCATAATAGTCAATTGTATTGAAAACATTACAGAAGTTTATTCCTCTTTCCACTGATTAGCTACTAGATCCGATGAAGAAATTCATAAACAGCACAGCAACAAACATGTTTCAAAATCTGCTTTTTTGCTTGGACGTACCGAAACCTAGAGCATAAGTATGTTGATCTGCTATGGCGTTGATGTCGATCATAATGGTTATGGAATATCTCATTTATAATTATTCATGAATAGTGACAATTACTATATATGTGCTTTAACCTAGGCTGCTACAGAATTACATATTGGGTAATACTCCAATACGTAAACCAATTGAGATTGTGAACTAGTAGGTACTCTGGTACACTCAAAATTGGAAACTTTTCTATACTAAACTTGTTTGGTTCTTCAACTGGTCAGCCAAAATTACAACTCAAGATCAGTACACTTTTGAATTAAGTCCACGTAAGGCATTAAAACAGCTTTCCTTTAAAGATATGGTCTAAAAACCTCAAAGTTTCACATGCCTCCAACGTGCGACCACCAAGTATGAAAGAGAGATCACGGAACGGGGAGATCCAAGGCTGCAAGCAACATCAGCAACAGCTGAAAGTCACGCTTTTTTCACGCCTCCTTTCTCCCTGTATAGGAATACCTAGGCTGAAATGCCGCAAAATTATCCCATGATTACAGTTCCTGCCAGCCCACATCCGGGTTGGCACTGGCATCTTCCAAGGTAAGTCAATCTTAGGTTTCAACAACCAAATTTATCGGGAGGAGTTTAACTGTTTTGCTGAAAATGATAATAAGCTATCAAATTATGTTGAGAGAACAGAACCAAATCAACCACCTTTCCAGATGTGCAAAATTCAAAATGCAACATAGCAGCACCTAATGAACGCGCAAGTAGCTCGGAAGAACCTCACCTGCGTCCGAAACATCGGAGAATCATCGAGCTTGGCGAAGTACATGGTGAAGCCGCGACCTTTCTCGCTGCCTCACAGAAAATCCTCATAACCCACGCGCCCCACCCTTCCTCAGGCTCAGTCTACGACTAGAGGCATTCAGATTCTCTCGGACACCGAGAAAGCAAGCAAGATCGCATTCCCATCGCAGGGTTCCACCTTTTTCGGATCCAAAACCGTTCTTTTTCACCTAAATACGCTTCACAATCGCTACCCCAACCATCTCTAAAACCATTTCTCCAGATGAATGCACCAACATCCACGGGCTCTTCAGCGCCAAGCTCAGGAGCCCCAAGAGCTAGAACAAAATGGTGCACGACAAGAAAATTATGCCGTCTACGAGGCGAAATTGCTCGATGGAAGACATGCAGTAAAAATCCCAGAGAGAGAGAAAGAGAGGTGTAACGGAAAAGGGTGATAGAGAAAAAGAGGGGAAAAAAGAGACCTTTTTTTTATTTGGATTAAACTGTTGACCGCATTTGAAGGTGAGTTAAGAGGTGTCGGAAAAAATTTAATTTGGAGCGCTAATTATTTGAGGGAACCGTATGCAGTCCAGTCACCTTCAGTACATTATAATTAATTATTGTTGGTAAATTAATTCACACTATTTTTTCATATTTAAAGAGTCAATTATTGAATCTAGGGTTAGGTTATGGCATATTTTTGTCACAATTTATTATGGAATTAAATACTTTGACGGAGTAAGAATATATTTGTGGAAATAAAAAATTGCAGTGACATATTTGCTCCGTGAAATAAAAAATGATAGGATAAAAGATAAATTTTAATTCTTTATTTATTTAATAATTGGATAAAAAAATTATGATTAAAATAATATAAAATTAGTATTATATTGTACGCTAGATAATAAAAAATTAATTTAATTCTTCATCGCATTTATTATTCTATTCTATTCTATTCAATCTAGTGAAGCAACCGGGTCATATATATTTTATTTGACCGATTTGATTAAAATATTTTATTTCACTTATTTTTCTTGCATGATCTTTAAATTTTAAATTACTTTATTAATTAATATAAATTGCAATTATTTTTGTGAGTTTGAACATAAAAATTCCATGAAACAATTTGATAGCTAACTAATTTTCTAAATGTTGATTGCATGAAAAAAAAAATCAAATTTTTGAGTTGGGTAAAAAAATCAGAAATAGTAAAAAGTAAAAAGTAATATGTTAAATAACTTAGTTTTTGTCATTGAAAAACAGGTTTTGCACTTCAAAAGCTTTTATTTAAGAAGAAAAAAACCTCAAAGTTGCATTTATATTTATTATTTGTTATCTAAACATTTCCGTTTCATTTCATTTTATTTTAACTATGATGTTTATCTATCTTGGTTTGGCCATCAATAGTATCATTAACTCTTAAATGAAGTAATATTTATTATATAAGATAGCTATGATAATATATTTCAACATTAAAAAAAAAAATAAAAAAAAATCAACATAATAAAGAAAATTAGAATAATTAGATTGACTTATAGATGGTCCAATCCAAGGTGTGATGAGAAAGAGTTGTGTTTGCACTCAACAAATGATATAAGTATAATGACACATTGGGATTTGAAATAAAACAAATAAATAAATAAAAAAACACTCAAAGAGATGCCTCTCTTCTACCTTTAACAGATGCTGTGGTGGGCTCCCCCAACATTCAAAAGAAACACACAAAAAATAAAGAGAGTGTTGGGACCAACATCCTTCAAAACCCTAATGCAATGTCCTACCAAATAGCATGGTGTCCTTAAAATGGTCCCCTTCAATGGCCTCATCAAACATGCCCAATATTAGATATGACAGTGAAAGTGACCATTAGATTTTACAGTGAAAGTGATATGCATGCAATGTGTCTTTAAATAATTTTAGGGATGATGATCAGTCCATATTGTATCATCCCTTACATACATTTAAATTTATGCTATTTATATATAATAAATATATTTTCTAGTATTTTTTCATTACAAGTAATCTATAATATATTATATTTATTGTACATATAAAATATATCAATATATTAATAAGACCCCTATTAAGTAAATTACAATATAAATGAGAATGATAATTTACTAGTTCCGTAGAGGATATGATTCGCTTAAATTAACATCACCTAGGCTCGATCTTAACCGACCACGTAATAATAAAGGAACGAGTTTAAACACTATAATGCTTATATAAACACCACATAAATGATAATTTTTTTGAACCTACTTTGTATTCTCATTTAACTTGGAGAAAATTGGAAGAAAAAAAATCATAAAAAATTGATGATGTATTGGCAAAATCATAACTATTTTACAATATATCTAAATTTCCCCCAATTATATTCATTTACATAGTTACGTGGACGGTTAGGGCATTTTAATTGCATATAAAATAGACCTGATAATTTTTTAGCCTACCCAATATTTTGAGAGGATGAAATCGTGCTCGAGTTGACCCTTATCGTGTTGGTCGGGCCGAGCTAGGGTATCGAGTAGAGCCAACCTGATAGTCTGATAAGGTTTATTAATTAGATATAATTTTCTTAAACTCTGGCCTATTCAGTTCATATTTCAAATAAATATTTAAACTTATGCTTGATTAAGGTTTAGTAATTTGAATAAGACATGGCGATTGAAGATCGACTTTTAATTTTATATAATGATATATAATAAACTTTAAATCAAGCGTAGTGGCCACTATGATCTCATAATACTATCGGGTTGAATCGAGCCTGATTTGTTATCGGGCTATTCGGCCCGATAAGTCGATGCGGTCCCGATTAAATTTTTTTTTGTCAGGTCTATCGAGCTAAATAGGTAGTGTCGCGCCGCATCGTTTAATGTTTGTACCATGTCGAGCTTGGGATTCCAGACCCGAATTTTTATCGGCCCGACGATTTTTTCGGACGGGGCTCGATAACTTCAGCCGGGCACGAAGTGTCATGTCTAATAGAAAATTTGAGATTTGAGATTTTAATGAACTTAGTAGACCTAACAACCTAAAATGAGATATTAATTGTAGTTATATTAGTAGTCAGGGACTTTGCTCAAAGTCATTAACTGTCAATATAATTGTAATTAAAATTATGTTTTAGGTTTTTAGATTTGTTAATATCACACATGTGTAAAGTTTAAAATATCCCATGTAGTGAAATATATTAAAAAACGGTTAGGAATTTTTCACCAAAATCCTAATTGCCAATGAGATTAACATCTCATTTTAAGTTTGTTAGATCTATTAATTTCACAAGTATACCAAATTTAAAATTTTCTCTACAATAAAATGCATATATAAGCTATTGATCAAATTTCAAACATGTCAATCTAATTATAATTAAATAAATGAATAAGGCAATTTGAGTATATCAAAAAAAAATAATTTTAACAAATATCATAAAAATATTTATGATTTTATCAATAAATTATACAGTTTTTCAATTTTCCTAAATATCTCAGTAACTTATCCTAGCTCATCTTATCCAATCATCCTGACAACTCGCCTTACCTCATCAACAAGGCCAGTACATGAGATTTTTCCAACTTGCTTTGCCCCTACGACATGAATTAAGGATGAAAAACGGAATCCTCCCATATTGTGTCCATTTTTAATTATGAATGACTATTTTCTTTAAAAGTCCCTTTCATTCTTAAGAAAACAAATAGCAATACAAATTCTGGTAGAACACTAGAACATGACAATGGCTAGCTTACAAATCTGGTTTTGTCAAAGATACAGGGAGTTTGTTTGAAAATAGGAAGGAGAGAAAACAAAGTTTGAGAACATGATAACAAAATTAAAAAGAGCCTCACAATCACATGATTATAGGGGAAAAGGGGAAACATATGCATTAATTATTTGTTGCATGATTTGGCCATTTTAACATTATTGAGTTGACCTTTTAAAATAATACACCAAATATTCATTTTAATTCATATTTTCAAATTTTATACATATTATATGTATGACCAATAACAATGTCCAATAATTATTCGGTCTGCGGTGGGTTTCCGCCGGCCGGGTCAAAATTGGGCCACATGGTCTGAATTTTTGGGCAATGTTTTTTTTGTTTCAATCCAATTTGATTTGGTTCGACATTCAATAAAAAATTTATTTAATTTGTGAATATAATTAATTAAAGTTTCTTTTATGTGCCTAGATTCATATTTTTATTAAAGAAAAAAATTCGTTTGATTTCGAGAATTAAATTTTTTTATCGCAAATAGTGATTGATACGATTAATTACACTAACTATCAGGTCTCTAATGGCTGTCGTTTGATTTCGAAATGCCTCCAATTTATTACTGAAATTTAGTAATTGTTGGTGTGATTAAATGTCAATTTAATGTTTATGTGATAAATGGCTGTCATTTGATTTTAAAATACCCGCAATTTATTTTTGAACGACGGTGATTAAATGCCATTTTAGTGTTGAACAACAGAGCTTAAATGCTAATGACTGTCATTTGATTTCAAAATGCTTCCAATTCCATTTAATTTAAAAAAAGTTTTGCAGATTGATGAATTTATTTTATGCTAGGTGCGAATCCAATGAACTCGCACCTCACATGTGTCTTTCTTTCTCTAACTTCTTTTTCTTCATTTAATTAAGAGATAGAAAGAGAAAGACATATAATATGGTGCGAGTCCAGTGGACTCGCACCTAGTATAGAATAAATCAGATTGATGATCGAGACAAATGAGCATTGGAAACCGTTCTTTTCACACAATAAGTATCTTCGATGATAATCACCTTTAACTGCTTTGATTTCAAAATGTGTGCAATTTGGAAATGTGATTAATAATTTTTATAGTTGAGTTTAATTTGAAAAATTATATAGATTGATTTTCTACATACGAAAGCATGGGAAAAAGTTTTTCCTTACGCGAAGTAAGTTTTTTTTTTATGATGATCGATTTTAATTGTGATTGCAATCTGAAAAAATTATTATTAATTTTCATAGTTTGATTTAATTTGAAAAAATTATACAATTTGATATTCAAGACAGAAAAATATTGGAAAGAGTTTTTTTTCCTTACACGGAAAATGTTATTAAAATTAATTTATACTTTTAAATAATACAGAGTAATATTTATACCCAAATAATTAAGAGTAATAATAAATATCATATATTTATATAATTTGCAATTCAAAATGATATTAACCAAGTAATATATGTTTTAAATATATTAGATAAAGAATAATTCTTTAATTTAGTAGTTAAACAAAAGTTTACATTAAATTTTTCATAGAATTATATTTTAATTTCCTATATTTATTATATAATTGGATATTTGTTTTATATACCCTAAAAATAGTATTATTATTTTAATTACATATTTGATCATAAATTTTAATTTTATAATTTACTCATTTTTAATAGCACGTAAACAAAAATATTAATAAAATATTATAATAAAATTGTAATTAATGAATAAATAAATAATTTGGCAATAGACATGTATATTTTTTACTTTTATAATTATATAAATTATATTAAACTAATATTTATTGTTTTATTTACACTTGTAAATTTTCATATATATTTATTATTACTCTTAATTATTTGGGTAAATATATTATTGTTTAAAACTAATTTCTATAAATTTTTTATCATAAAATTTAAATTTTATTATATATATATAATTACGGAACGCGCGGGTTCTCGACTAGTATTCAAAACTAAAACTAAAATTGTTGACAAATTTGATATCCACAATTGAAATCAAAATCAATTGATTTTTAAAATTGCTGCATGGAATCGAAATCAATTAAATATCAAATACTTGATAGTTGATCGAACTTAATCAAACGGTTCATATAGATGCAATTAAACAAATAACTAATTATTAAAAAATAAAAATAAAAATATTTAATATTCTTTATCAAAACCATCGACTATAGTTAAAATAATAATTTCATTTGAATAAACTGATGCAATAAAATAATCCATTTTTAGATTTTTGCCTAAAAAGTATCATACCAATAGAGTTAGAAGTGCACCTTTTATTAAATTATATATTATTAATTATATATGTATAATCGGTTGTTATTACTAGTTATCCTTGAGACTGTAACCAAAACCGAACATAATTAAAATAATTATCTAAATCTACTAACAAACATCAAAATTGAACCGTAGAATTATTATCCATAATCTAATGTTATGATTTGATTAGTCGATTAACCACAATAAATCAATTTAAATTGTTATCTCTAAAAATTTTAGCCAATTTCAAATATATTGGGAGACTTTTTGTAAATGCAATCATATCTTTAAAATGTATAAGTGAAACATATGCAACTAACTTCAAAATTAAAAAGTTCTCAATCAGAAGTTCTGAAGGGCATCAAAAGGAACAATTAAAATTAATTCCCTTTATTTACCCAACTTAATATATATATATATATATATATACTTAAAAGTAAGATTAAAGGAAGCCACGCGGCACCTTCAAAAGCTCTGTTTGCTGAGTTGGCAATTCTAGAATGCAAATTTCATTTTCTCACTATGCAACAATTCCTTTCTCATTTTTTCCCTCTCACATGTTTATCTCACCCTCTCTCTTCCTTTCTCCACAATTAATTTACAGTAATTATCATTCTCTCTCTCAAACGTCTCATTTCACTCTCTCTTCACAATTAATTCACAGCAATTACTCACTCATTCCCTCTCTCTCACGTTCTCGCACGCACGTAAATGTTCTCTTTCTTTTCTTTTTCAAACAGTTGTTCATGTTCATGTCTCTTCTTCCTCTTCTCTTTACTTTCCTATTCTCTTCTCTCACACGTTTCTCTTTCTCTCCCTCCCTCTCTCCACAGTTAGTTAATTTACAGTAATTACTTTTTTTATTCTCTCTAGCTCTCAAACGTTCTCCTCTCTGTCTCCCCACATTTAATTTACGACCATTAGTCCATTACTCTTTCATTCACGTCGATGGAACGGTTTCTTTACGGACGTGTGCAGGTTCCATCCCCCAGATCAACCTCGGCAGCGTCAGCAAGGTTGCCACTGCCACCCGTTGACTCCGACACCCTGGAGGTCACCATGGAACGCGACGAGGAGGTCGTCGACGTGCAGTTCAGGTGGTGCTTGGTGTTCCGTGTCGCGAGTCTTCCACCTGAACCGGGTTTTCTTCCACTCAGAGAGACGCCGGAGACGCGATCCTTCGAGGTCTCCTTCCACAAGAAGCACAAGGAGTCGAGGAGGCCTGCTTGAAGGCATACATTTCGTACGTGTTGAAGCGGTCAAGGGCGCCGACGCTGAAGTTGTTCACTTACGAGGAGATGTCATGGAGCCTGGTGATGCTCCACCACCCGGCGACGTTTGAGATGCTGGCAATGGATGAGGAGGCCAAGAAGGAGCTAATCGAGGATTTGTAGAGGTTTGTGAGGAGGAAGGAGTACTACGTCAGTACGATTTGTATGCTCATGAGTCGAAAATTTTCAACCCGTGAGGCGATGCTTCGACGACCGCAAGGCGTCAAAATATTTCGACGCGCGCGCGCTGGAGTCAGCGTTGTTTCGACGCTGGTGTTTTGACACCATGTTGCGTCGAAATATTTCGACGCCAAAAGACATCGTTTTGCCGGATAAACGGCGAATATAGACGTCGATGTGTATAAACTTCCGTTGCTCACCCTTCTTTAGACATTTCGACGCTTCTCCGGACGTAAAAAAAATTAAACGTCAATATTCCTACAGTTGGGTGTAGTGTACAGGAAGATGGGAAGGCATCGAAGAGAGGGTACCTGTTGTACGGGCCGCCGGGGACGGGGAAGTCGACCCTGGTGGCGGCCATGGCGAACTTCCTGCGGTTCGACGTGTACGACCTGGACTGTCGGAGGTGTGGTGCAACTCGGAGCTGCGATCGTGATATGGTCGGCACGACGAACCAATCAAATACTGGTAGTGGAGGGCATCGACTGCTTTATGGAGATGCAGCAGAACATGGGAGTGAAGGAAGGAGTCAAAAGTCAAATCCTCCTCTGAAGATGACGCAAATGAAAAAGTAATTATTATGTTTCACCATTTTATCTACTTTTGGAAAAAATGCTTAGACTTTGACTTCGTTAAAAGCATAAATTGACCAATTCACGGTGAAACCTTCCATTCTATTGCACATCTTCTAAGCAATTTCGGATTAGAAGAAAAATAAATTTTCAAGTTAATCTAAGGAAATGAAATAGAAGTTAATCTAGGATTAGTGATCATGAACTTGGTTTTGATGGTGAAATTTACAGCAGGAATGACAATGAAGAGAATTGATTAGGTATGTTCTTTGATTTTTTAATCTTTATTTTGATGATGAAATTTACTGCAGGAATGACAATGAAGAGAATTAATTAGGTATGTTCTTTGGTCTTTTAATTTTGATTTTGATGATGAAATTTACGGCATGAATGACAATGAAGAGAATTGATTAGGTATGTTCTTTGGTCTTTTAATCTTGATTTTGATTATGAAATTTACCGCAAGAATGATAATGAAGAGAATTAATTAGATATGCTCTTTGGTCTTTTAATCTTGATTTTGGATCATGAAATTTACTGCAGGAATGACAACGAAGAGAATTGATTAGGTAAGTGCTCTGCTCTTTTAATTGTTAAAAGTAAAATTCTCTAATTCATTCAGAATTTGGTATCCAATAGAGTAGTGCATTCACCATCTTTTGCTAATTGAAGATATTTTGAAAATTTTGGGTAAGTTGCTTTCACCTGGGACCATTAAATTATTTTCATAATGTTTATTGTGTTTACTTTCATGAAATTCGTGTGTGTGAATTTTGGAGAAAGCTGGAAAACATTGTCAAGCAACTCAAGCCATTCACATTCACAAATATGGGTTAGATTATGAGACATTTTTATCTTCTGAATTTCAACTTTGGAACATAATTAATCTCATGTGTGATCCATATTGATGTTGGTTGTAAATTGAGTCACCATAAAAAGGTTTTTTTGGTTAATGGTTGGCAATGCCATTTTCAACATGCTTTGACACCCTTATGAAACCTAATTAGCAAAGAAGACTCCCTTTCTACAATCAAGAATTCCTCTTTTCATAAGCACATTAATATATATATATATTATTAACAATTACAAATCTTACCAATTTAATATTATAAAAGATTCGTCTTTTCATAAGCATATTAAAATTTATTTTTAATTTACATTTATTGACAATTATGAATCTTACTAATTTAATATTATAAAAGATTCCTCTTTTCATAAGCATATTAATATTTATTTTTTATTTACATTTTATTAACAATTACGAATCTTACTAATTTAATATTATAAAATATACTTTATATATATAGATTATTAATTTCTCTACTTTTGAATTTTTGAAATATCAATTTTTGAATATGTTTTTAATAATATTTCAAAATCAAAGAAATTCATGTAGTTTAAATTAATTTAAATTTCTCATTTGCTAATTTATCTCAATTTGTTCTTTTTTATCTATAGTATATTTAATTTTTATCTATAAAAATATTACTATTTTTCAATTATTCTTTTATATATATATTTTTCATTTTATGCATGGGTACAAATTAGGAATTTTCTCATTCATTATTTATTGAATTACTATGAAATTTTATATTTATTGTTAATGTTCAATCTAAAAAAAAATGTCATTACAACTGTAAAGGGTCACGTGAGATTCACGTACCGTGATACTATTACTTGCAGTATTCTTTTTTTTTCAATATCAAAATTTGAATATTTGCTTGAAAATGTTTTCAAAACTTTTATCTATAAAATGGTTATATTCTTTTATAAATCTTTGTTGTATTTATTAGGAGTACATATTATATGGTAAATACAATGATTGTATTCTATCAATTAAGTAAGATGCCATTAAATAAATATATATATATATATATATAGTATGTTTAATTTTTAATAATAAAATTCTCATGATATTATACGTTTGAATACAGTATTATATATAATTTTACAAAATTAGTAAATTACTTAATTTATTTAATTATTATAAGTATTTAAATAAAATTATATTTATATATATATTTGCGCAACGCGCGGGTTCTCGATTATATTTGAGATACCAATTTTCAAAAATAAAGCTTACTAAAAGTTTAATAAGTTAATTTCGTTTGTGTATTGTAGTTATAATTATTTCGTATGAATACGTTGTCATTACTTATGTTTTAAATGCTAATTTCGATTATGTATTATACAATATTAGAATTATAACATTAAAATATAGAAATTAATTATAATAAATTTAGTTTATTCATTTTTAGTCAATGTATTTGTTAAGTTTTGATTTCAAATTTGACGTAAAAAAATGAAAATCTTATTCAAAAAAGATATCTATATTTTAATTTTATGATTATAATTAAATTAAGTTAATATTTATTATTTTTCTCTCCACTTATAAATTTTCACATATATGATATTTATTATTATTCTTAAATATTTTGGTATTAATATTACTATTCAAATTATAATTTAACCTAAATTAATTTGATAATTTATTCTCATAATTTTTAAGTTATTTAAATTTAAATCATATGCACATATAATTACGCAACGCGTGAGTTTTCGACTAGTTATAAAGAATGACCGATAAGTAATTCCACTTTTGTGGGACCTGGAGAGGATTGATGGACGCAATATTCCTCCTTTTTTTTTTCACCCGACTTAATTATGATCTAATTAAAATTTCTCTCTACCACCAAGTGGGATAAAATATATTATGTCTATATCATCAATTTAGATTGATTAAATTTGCAGGGAAAAAGGCCGCAATGCAAAATATAGTTATAAATAAACAACTATGAGCCCTAATTTTTTGTATTTTGGGTCTCGCGCGGTCAATCTCGCCGGGCCGGGTCCAATTCAAAAATATCCCAAATTTGGATATGTTAAGGCACGCAAAATCGAATTCAAACTCAATCTAATCCACATGTTACCACATTACTCCCTCTGCCTGATTTCCCTCCCTCCCCAAATATCTCCACTTTCCTATTCCTCGATTTGATCTCTTTTGATGACCCGGTGGCGGATATATGAATATAGCCGGCCTTCGACTGATGCGAGATTGAGGTAACTTTTCCTCCTCTTCCTCTATCTCATTCTATTTCCTTTTTAGCTCCTTTCTCCTATATTATCTTCCTGGAAGCCCTTCCTCCCATCATTTCTTTTTGCTAGTTTCCTTAAATGTTATTTTTGTTTCAAAAGAGATGGATCTCATGTGCTCTCGTATTGAAATTAAATGGCTGATTTCGAGGAAAACAATAGTGAAAAAATAAACAACCTGCAACCAATCGTTCTGTGCTCGAACAACCTCTTTACTTGAGAGAATGCTTTGCGATTAGTTGATGCATTTCTCAAATTGCAATTCTTTTCCTTGGTATAGTTTTAAAAAGTACCAAAGTAATTCATATTGTGTCAGTATTTTTTCTCAACTAAGTGCTGACTGCATGATTGAATTGAGTGGCAGATGCGTCTCACGGGTTTGATTTTAATCTTTCTCTGGTGCTGTATGCTTTGATTTTGATATCTCCGGCCATTGAGAATTTTCATAATTGTTTTGCTTTTTTTTTTGAAAAAAAAGTGAGGCAAAGCGCCACACTCTTCGTTTCAAAAGATTCGAAATGTACAAAGATCGAGCAGAGTGACCTGCGGGTCACCTAGAGGAAAGGAGTTGCAAAGACAATAAGAAGAACACCATTTACAATTAAAGAGACGCAAATGCGACCAAAAGTTAACCCAACCGCACCACTAGAGATCAATTCGTCGGTCGCTCATGGAAGATGATACCATTACACACAGTCTAAAGACTCTAACACCATACCATTGAAAGCGATATACACTCAATGTTCCAAGCACAAAATGTCCTTATCTGTGATGGGGATTACCTAGAAAGTGGTTTGCACGGGCATTCTCAGAAGGGGTGTTGAATCAATTTGGGTGATGCTCGACAGAAAACGTAGTTCGGATCTTCCAGCAAGATGCCATGCTTGATCAATTGGTCTTTTTGTTTGGAGAGTGAGCTAGAGCATGACTTTCATTTTAGTAGGCCCCTTACCCTTCCAAATCTTGCTACGATGTTCATTCCTAACACCACGGTCCACTAACTACTTATACATAGAGGCCATCGAAGAGTTCAAGTGGTGCTATCGCCAACAGGTCATATCCTCCATGTTTGTTGAGACTTGTGTGATCGATAAGGGAGAGCAAGCTCTACCTCTCTTGTTGGCCGATTGCCCCCCCTCCAATTGAGGTTCTTGTGCTGGTTTGTTCATCGTTAAAATCTTTGATCACAACATTCATGGATTTACTATCGAGAAGAGCAATGTAAACACGTCTGCAAGATGTGTGTTAATTGAGCACCCAGCGATCCTTCCAAATAAAAGTGTTGTCCCCATTACCCACGATCATCTTCATTCCAATGGAAAAGAAAAACTTTGCAGCATGAATTCCCTTCCATACACTATACAACATGGCAGTGTTCTGGTTGTCCTACTACTCCTTGCGGTGAAAGGAAGAATGGTTGACAATATAGGTTCGGACTATCCATTTAATTATTATTTTAAATACATATATCTTATTCAAATTATTATTTTTTAAATAAAAAATTAAACTAATAATTAATTTTTAAAATAAATAAATTAAAAATATTTCAAAACAAATAAGACTGATTTTTTAAACAAAAAATATAGAAAAAATATATTAATACTTTTAAGGGTAAACATCAAATACAATACAAATATAAAGTAAAGTATATCAATTAAAACTGTATAAGTATAGATAATTAATTCAAAAATAAGAAATTTGAAATTAGTTAAGTTTATTTTCAAAATCAAAAGAAATGATATTTCATAAATACACAAGTAATATAAAAAATAATTATATACATTAACAAATGATTTCAATAATTATTTAGTAAATCAATAAACTATAATTATCATAATTCAAAAAAATAATGACTTTAAAGAATAAACATAGAAAAAATAGAGTAAAATTTACAACAACAAAAAGATAAAATATTACATAAAATGCAAATCAAGAATCAATATTAATTTTTTAAAGGGAAATTTTTTGACTCCATTACATAAATAATGCTTCTCTATACTTATAAGAATTTGTTTAAAAATATTATTATTTTGTAGAGAGTAACTTTTTATTAAAAATCTTTAATAGTAACGATATTTTGCATGAAAAAATCAAAACAATTATAATAAATCTATATAGATTTCAATGATAAAAAAATAAACAAATTACAAAAATAGGAATATTTTTTATGGATAAAAATCGAATATAATATAGATATAAAGTAACAAATTGAAAGAATTAGAAAATATGATATTTACATTATTTTATATAGATTTCAATGATAATAAATAAATAAATTGCAAAAGTAAGAACATTTTTTATGGATAAAAATCAAATATAATATAGATATAAGACAACAAATTGAAAGAACTAGAATGTAATATATTTAAATTATTTTAAACTATATAAATTTTTTTGTTTTGAAATACTATATTAAATGAAATTAATTGTGAACCCTAGAAAAATTTTGTTTGAAAAAAATTGGACGAAATTGAAAATTTGGTGATTATATTAGAAATTTAAGATGAGTGAAGATAAGAAATATAATTAAAAAAGCAATGGTACAAATGAAATATCAAATATAAAATAGCAAGGGTAGAAATTTAGGCAGAATGATATGTTATTTATTTTTATATATAAATCCTAGTGTTATTTGGAGATTTTGAGTGTTAGGTGGATTTTTTGTAAAAAAATTGTGACTCGATCGCTATAAATAGTACCCACCGCTCAACCATCGGACTAACGTCTTTGGGAATAGTATTTTCATATCGAGGAGATGTGTGAAGAGCAGAGTGTACGAGGTTCGAGGGGAGTTGCATTTTGAGGTAGAATATTTTTCTTCCTTTGTGATCTTTATTGTAGGGTTCATAGGGAGATTAAAAGGATAAGTAGTTATTGAAATTTTTATTGACCGATTTTTTTATTTTCGATGATATATATATTTTGACGATTTTGTATTTTTTTAACGATCTTGTCTATTTTTGAAAAATCTTGAGCACGGACTGTTTTGGGCTGTCAAATATTTCAGTCCTGCGGCAGTGCACGCCGGCACTGTGCCGCCGGAACGCCGCCCTTTGAGAGCCGGCGTCTGCCCTCTTGAGGCGGACGGCGCCTCGATCGGGCCGGCGTCCGCCCTCTCGAAGCGGACGGCGCCCCGATCGGGGCGGCTGCAGCCTGGGCGGGCGAGTCCAGCCCCTGGCCGCACGCTTGGCTGGGCGGCGCAGCACCGCCCGGGTTAGAATATGTCATTCTGAATCTCTCGGAAAAACTGTAATCTTTCTTAGTTTCAGGCTCTTATGGTCGGCTTCGTGATGCTGTTTTGGCCTCGTCTTCTTCCCCTCTATTGGTATTCCCCTCAGCGTCAGATGCTGACTCCCTCTGTGCTCTCAAGATAGTAACCCATGTCCTCTCATCTGATTCGATTCGAGACTCCATACATCCCGTCTCCTCATTTGGTGAGATCAATAAATTTGCTGGCGACGAACTCCACTCAGACCAGTCCCTCACTTTGCTCCTCATCAACTGGGGCTGCCACCGTGACATCCGCCGGTTCTTGAACCTTGGGCCTAAGGTTCATGTCTTTGTCATTGATAGCCACCGCCCGATCCATCTGCACAACCTCAGTGAGCAGAATAAGCATGTTGTTCTCTACACCCAGGAGGATGAGCATCAGGCTGATCTGGCTTATGATTTTGATGAGATCGATGTGGACTCTGATAGTGATGAAGATGATGATGAGGGAAGGAACAGGAAGCGCCAAAGGGTCTCCCAGGATTCAGAATCTGACCCAATTAAGCTCTTTGGAAAGCTCAAGTCGGAGTATTACAAGTTGGGTACTTTCCATGGAAGACCATCAGGTTGCTTGATGTTTGAACTAGCACATTCTCTGAGAAAGAACACAAATGAGCTGTTATGGTTGGCTTGTGTCTCACTCACTGATCAATTTGTACATGAAAGGCTAACCAACGAGAGGTATCAGGCTGGCGTTATGGAACTTGAGCAGCACATAAACAGCTCAGGAAATCTTGATGCTGTCAGTTCAGTTACACTCAGAGATGGCACAAAGATACAGGCACCAGCAAATTCTCGAATTGCCTATGAAGATGAACCAAGGCCGGTGCTGTTGAGGGAGTGGAATTTGTTCGATTCAATGTTGTGCTCTTCCTATATAGCAACCAAGTTGAAGACTTGGAGCGAGAAAGGCTTGAAAAATCTGAAGTTTTTGCTTGCCAGGATGGGTTTTCCTCTTGCTGAATGCCAGAAGAAATTTCAGTACATGAGCATGGAAGTGAAACAAAAGATGAAAGATATGTTTGACAGCTTCCTGCCTGAGTATGGGCTAACCGAGTTCTACTACCGTAGCTTCTTGAGAATACACGGTTATTTGGAGGCGTTTGTTACGAGGCAATCCATCCAGATTGCTGGCAATTTGTTTTTAAATTATCTGGACTCCACACATTATCTTGTTTGGTGTCTCACTTGTGCAAGTAATGTGGATTGCCTTGGTAATTCAGATTGCTATCAAAGTGGTAATCCAAATTGCTCAATGGAGAGATGTCTACGTGGATTACCTCTGAAGTGGTAATCTTGAATTAATTTTTAGTATAAAATTGCCCTTCTTAAACTCTAGCTTCTTTACAAGTTCTTTGCTCATCCCACGACTTCTCCCATGACATAATATTATAATGTAATATTTTAATATAATATATTATATTATATTATATTATATATATTATATTATATTATATTATATGATTAATTATAATATTATAATATATTTGTGAAAAAGGTATTTTCGGAAAGTATATCTCATTACTTGGTAATGTATTTGTTATACCAAACATGTTTATGTGAATTCTAGCAATCTTATCATAACATTACTTGTGCATACCAAATACTATATTCTACGTTACCGACAATCTTTTTAGTGACAATCTATCTGAAAGATAATCTAGATTGCTTGGTAATTTGAAAAGTAATGCACCAAACGCCACCTAAAAGTTTCGGCTGCAGATGTAGTGTATGGTGTTTTAGCATTGCTCAAGTCATTTGGAGCAAACGAAGATTCATGACCTGCTGAACAATTTGGGGTTGCTTACTCTGCTTTGTCCCTAAAAAATATTGATCGACTCAGAAAGGGCATGCATGGTGCAATTGAGATACAGAGAGCTATTCTCATGCAAGGAAGGTCTGCAATGACTAAGACTGATTTTATCAGAAGTACCGGAAAGTTTCGCTTGGTGAGGCTAGAAGATCCAATTGACACCCAGCTATTTGGTCATCCCCAGGCTCTTACAAAGTTTTGTTATTTCTTGATGGATGATAAGTTTCTGTGCTTGCTTGGCTCAAGAACCTGATAAGTTTCTGATTGTTGCTGTGCATTGAAGGAAAGAAGGGCAACGATGAAGCCATTAGTCTGTGCTTGCTTGGCTCAAGAACCTGATAAGTTTCTGATTGTTGGTGTCTGCGGGAAGCCGCGTCTTGGGGCCATCCAGGGCAACTCATTTGGATTTGCATTTAGAACAGTAGCTGAGGAGCTCGGAGCTGGATTTTCTCACGAGTTGTTTGAATCTTCTTGGATAATTGTAGATACAGTAGTTGTAAGGTCTTTCATGTTAAGATTAACTCAAAAGCTTTGATGTTCTCTTCATGTAACCATTAATTGATATCTCAAGACATCCTTTAATCTTTATCTTTATTCCTTTTAGTTATTTTTAGTACGTTGAGGCTTGCAAATTGATGTAACCTTTGCATCTGAATTTACTGAGAGTTAATTGCAAAGTGATTGAAGACTTGAATGCTGGTGGTTAATCTTGTATCTCTAATTCTTGCTTTCTTCCAACATGTTTGGCAGTGCAGTTCTTTATTAATTAACAGAAATGAATATGTATATATGAATAAGGAGAGCAGAAAATTGATGCTCAGTTTTGACTTTTTATGGCTGACATGTTTTTGTTTGGTTACAAATTTTGAATAAAAAATAGGTGAATGGTAAGAAATAGACATGAAATACATTTCTAAAGGACAAGGAACATTAGTTCACCAGAATCATTGCTCACCAGAATAAAAAGAAATTTTTATGCCCAATTGAGCTTCACACTGATGCAAGTATAGGATTATTTGATGTAATTATATATGTGCATATATATGCTATATGAAAAGTTATGATACAAATAATAAAATGCCCAATGATTGTAATTACAATCCTTTCTATGAATTAGCATGACATCAAATATTACTTACCCAATATCATGTAGAATTCACCAAAGAATTAATGTTCCACCTGAATTTTTAATAGATCATCATCTTGCTCAATTTTCTCTTTTTTTAAATTCAGAAAATGGTGGTGTTGTTCTCACACAACCAACGGATGGAATGCATTCCCTTTTTAACCACCATTACGGTCAGATTAAAAATCCAAGAAACAAAAGAACAACACAGCTGTGATTCTTTCAAAAGAAATCAAATAGATGAGTGTATCTCCACGTGCTCTGTTGGGAGAAAAATAAGATGAAAAACTTTCCATTGTGGTAGATATATTTTTCCTACCACATATATTTATATAATAAAAATAAAATTAACATAAATAAATTATCCCATACGAGACTAAATACAAATGTCCTAACTCCTAACTCTCCCCCTCAAGTTGGGGCATAAATGTCATAAAGCCAGAGTTTGTTACAAATATACTCAATCATTGGACAACGGAGAGATTTAGTCAATACATCAGCTGACTAGTCATTGAAACTGACAAATGACATTGTAATTTTTTTAGACTGCACATTTTTCCTAATGAAGTGACAATCAATCTGGATGTGTTTTGTTCTCTCATAAAAAACTGGATTAGAAGCTATATGCATAGCAGCTTGATTATCACAATATAACTTCATAGGCTCAGGATGCTTGAATTCCAAATCTGTCATTATTTGCTTCACCCACATTAGTTCACAAGTAATCATTGCCATAGCCCTGTAATCAGCCTCTGCGCTTGATATTGCTACTACATTCTGCTTTTTATTTTTCCATGAGATTATATTTCGTCCAAGAAGAACACAAAAATCGAATGTAGATCGCCGATCAGTGGATGCACCTGCCCAATCTGCGTTTGTATATGCAGTTATTTGAAGATGACTTTGACCATGATATATAAGTCTTTTACCAAGAGCAGCCTTAAGATAGCGAACTACTCTCAAAGCTATTGTCCAGTGATCCTCGCAAGGAGTCTCAAGAAATTGGCTAATCACACTAACGACAAATGAAATATCAGGCCTAGTAATCATGAGATAGTTAAGTTGTCCTACTAGCTTGCGATATTTTCCTGGATCAAATAAAGGCTCCCCTTGTTCAGGTAGTAGCTTGACATTACAATTCATAGGCGAGTCAATTGGTTTGGCTCCTATCATACCTATGCCATCGAGTATATCAAGTGTATATTTTCTTTGTGACATAAATATCCTTCCTTCAGATCGGGCTACCTCGATGCCCAGAAAATATCTCAACTTGCCCAAGTCTTTTGTTTGAAATTATTGATGCAAATAAGCTTTTAGTCTCTTAATCCCCTCGATGTCATCTCCTGTGATGATTATATCATCAACATAAACAATCAAGTGTATTAGTTTTCCAGAGGATGAATTGAGGTGGAAGACCGAGTGATTTAAAACGCATCTAATCATGCCAAACTGAAGTAGGGCAAAGCTGAATTTCCCAAACCAAGCTCTCGAAGATTGCTACAGACCATATATAGATTTCTTCAATCGACACACTAGCCTCGACTCCCCCTGAGCAACAAAATCTGGTGGTTGCTCCATATATACCTCCTCATCAATGTCACCATGAAGGAATGTATTTTTGATGTCCAGCTGGTGAAGTTGTCAATTAAAAGTGGTAGCCATAACAAGAAATAGACGAATAGAAGCAATTTTGGTCACATGAGAAAAAGTGTCCATATAATCCACACCATAAATCTGAGTGTAACCCTTGGCTACCAATCGAGCCTTAAGTCTATCAATAGTAGCACTAGGCGAAGTCTTTATAGTGTAAACCCATCTGTAGCCAACTGTAGATTTGCCCAGAGGAAGAGGGACCAAATCGTGCCATCCATTATCATGAAGAGCAAACATCTCCTCAATCATAGCCTGTCGTCATCCTTTATGGGAAAGAGTTTCTGAAAGATGATGTGGAATAGTAACAGAAGACATGGAGGAAATAAAAACATAATAGTTCGGTGACAAATCAGAGTAAGAAACAAAATCTGACAAGGGATAAGACGTTTTATGTTGACGAGTACCTTTTCAAAGAGCAATGGGAAGATCAATGTTAGTATCAGGTGGTGGAAGACTCAGAACTGTAGGGGCAACATGCGAGGCAGTGGAATCATGAGGAGTTTGTTGTGTTCGACGACGATAAACTTGTAATGGCTGAGTCGGAGCAGGATTGGAAGGAACTGGGTCAGGTGAGTAGATAAGGGTACATGAATAGGTAAAACCTCGGCAATGGGCACAGATGTGGAGGGAGCACTAGTAAAAAACGATGTATCCTCAAAGAATGAAACATTAGCAGAGATGAATCCATGTTGAAGTTCGGGAGAATTAGCAACGATAACCCCGCTGAAGACAAGAATACCCAAGAAAAATACATTTAATTGCACGTGGGGCTAGCTTGTCTTTTCACGAGGATAAAGCATGAACAAAGCAAGTACTACCGAAGGTTCGAGGTGGAAGTTTGTAAAGTGTGTCATTTGAAAAAATGAATTTGTCCTTGTACCACAGAGGAAGGCATGTGGTTTATAAGATAGCAGGTCGTCAAAACTCCCAAAAAGTGAGGGGGACATTTATGTGAAGAAGAAGTGTTCTAGCAGTTTCTATGAGATGTCTGTTTTTTCGTTCGACAACCCCATTTTGTTGAGGTGTGTGAGGACAATATGATTGGTGAAGTATGCCTTGATGTGCAAAGAATTTTTGGAATTTGTTTGAAAAATATTCTTTAGCATTACCACTTCGTAATACACGAATAGAAGTGTCGAACTGAGTTTTAATTTCAACAAAGAAAGCAGAGAAAATATTAAAGAGTTCGGAACGCTCTTTGAGCAATAACAACCGTGTCATCCTAGAATAATCATCAATAAATGTAACAAAATATTTGTACCACAATTTGGAGAAAGTACGACTAGAACCCAAAATGTTAGAATGTATTAAGAAAAAATGTGTAGATACTCGAGCACTTGCTCTATTGGGAAATGAAGCTCTAGTGTGTTTTCCTAGCTGACAAGATTGGCAATTAGAGTGAGAAAGAGATGGTACAATTTGTTGAAGCTTACGAAGATGAGGATGACCCAGACGACAATAGATTTGGAGAGGTGATGACTCGGTCATTAATGCAGAAGAATGTTCTATAGAAAGCTGGTACAAGTCTCGAGATTCATGCCCAGTGCCAATCACCCTTCCAGTCCGCGAGTCCTAAATAACAGAATCAGAAGTGAATGTGATTGAATAATTCAATGATTTGGTAAATTTGCTTACCGATAAGAGATTTAGAGGAAACTCGGAAATATAAAAGACAGAAGACAATGGTAATGAGAGTGTAGGAGAGACAACATCAATTCCTTTAACTGATGAATGAGACCCATCAGCAAGAGTAATAGTAGTGGGGTGATAAGGTGTTTTGAGATAAGAGAATAAAGAAATATTACCGAACATGTGGTCAAAAGCTCCCGAATCCAAAATCTACGGATTAGACCATGAGGTATGTGTTAAGCAAACAGTAGATGCATCTCCGTGAGCAAATTATGAGGTAGATAGTTGAGCATTTTGACACTGGAGAAGAAGTGTATACTCTTCGCTCCTTAGTGAAAACAATAATATTTGGCTTGGATCCCATCCGTCTGAATAAGGCGTGAGAGCAATTTTGACACTGGAGAAGAAGTGTATACTCTTCGCTCCTTAGTGAAAACAATAATATTTGGCTTGGATCCCATCCGTCTGAATAAGGCGTGAGAGCTATTTTATTCTCTCACGAAGTTGATCCCCAGCCGTCAACACGATAAACAAAGGGTTTATCTGATTTGGATCGGTTCAACGTTGATCTGATTTGGATCTGTTCAATGTTGATATGATCTGATCTAACAAAGGGTGTCTCGGCTTCCGAGCCGAGTAGACGATGCGTATAGATGATGCATGTAAACCGAGTATTCGATGGTGTGCCGCTAAAATCAATTGATGGTGTGCTGCTCAAGGTAAAAGACTGAGATGTTGCTTTGTGAGAGGTTGCTTCGTGGTGCGTGCAGAACAAGAAAGGTACAAATTTTAGTTGCTGCTTAGACGTGCAACATAGGAATATCACAAGAATTATTCACGTGCAATAGAGAAAGGCACCTTTACTGCTTCTTAAAGCGTGCAACGCAGGAAGGTAAAAAAAAGAAAGGTGTAGTTGCTGGCCTGAGAACTGAGGTGTCCTCTTGATGTTGCTGGCTTGAGGACCGGGTGTCCTCTTGATGATGACGATGGTTGTAGTTGCTGGCTTGAGACCGAGGTGTCGCGGAGAAGCACGAAAAATAGGGTTTAGCAATATTATGGCTCTGATATCATGTTGGGAGAAATCCCAATAAAATGAAAAACTTTCAATTGTGATAGACCTCACTACCACATATATTTATATAATAAAAATAAGATTTACATAAATAAATTATCTCATATGAGACTAAATACAAATATCCTAACTCCTAAAATGCTCATTTAGACATGCACAATAAATTTATTAAAAGAAATGAAAAGTTAAGTAACAGCAGAAGTATGAAAACCCTTATCCAACAAGGGCAATAAAGAAGTAAACAACAATTGGTTTGAATGAGCTGCTCTCTGTTTCTCCTAAATCAACGCTTCAAATCAGAGATAGCCATCTCAAGAATGATGTAAATCCAAGTTCAGCAATCAGAGACCTACCAGGAATAAACATCACAAGGTAAATAAACAAAAACTGTCCTAGAGAAAGTGTTTCTCTAATAGTGATTGCTACTGAAATCTGCAAAGAACTATGGGTTATGTGCTTCTTTATCGGTGTAGACTTCTTATATCCTCTATAACTATCAGTTGTTTATATTTTTTCTGCAATTCTTCCAAGAGCATCAGCAAGTTTATTAAGAACCTCAAGTAGGCCCTTAGTTTGTTCCCTCCTTTGATCTCTGTCCAATTCTAAATTGGCATTTTGAGCTTTGAGTTGTGCCACAAGCATCTCATTATTCCTCTCTAACACATTGATCAGCTGCTTGTGGAAATTGTTGTTTCCTACTCCATCTGGTGAATTTCGCCTACGCTTCCTTCCTTGCGGTGACGATTGCTTCTCAGAATCATTAGTTTGGTGCTGATCACTTGTAAACCCTGCATGATGAGAAGTCATTGAACCCGTAATTACTCGACTCTTCTGTTTGTCATGAAGCCATCAAAAGTTCTAAGAATCACAATCCACTAAAATTGAGAGTCGCAATAAGATAATTCATGTAGGAAATATTGGAGACTATAATGGCACTGCACACTAATATAACAGAAGAGATGTGATAAAATCAGGGCCCTTGTTTGACTCTCAAAAGCCAAAAGATTACTCAGATAGTAGTTATCAAGGAAAACAATAAAAATAGTGTCAGAGTAAACAGTTCTGAAGGTTACTCCCACAAAACTTCTCCTGGTTCAAGTGCCTTAGGAAGTAGGATGCATGTGGACTAGAGATACATTTTGTGCAGAATGTGAAAAGAGAAACAAGGTTGTAGAATCAAATTTCTTCTCCGACCACACCATAATTTCTCATATAGTTAAAGCCTAGAAGGTTTCTAAAGTACTATTTCCTCGTGTGCTTCTAGATTAAAGTAGGAATGCAACAGTTCAGGTTTTTGGGGTACTTGGACTTCCCCAACTTGCTTAAGCTGGATTAGATAAAGGGCCTAGGTTAAATTAGAAAATTGCCGACTCAGTGGTTTAAATATAGTATATCAATGTGGAAAATCGTGGGTTTGGATATAGAAGACTACAAACCCACGAATTTAAATTGGTTGGGTAAGACAATTGTGAAATGATAAAATAGAGAAAATATTCACTTGTTAACATAACCCTCCCCCTCTATATATAATGAGTTAGAAAAGTTAGAAAAACAAAATAAGAAACCCTTGTTTATCTCCATATGTATCTCCAAATTTATATTCAATTTTATCTCAACAATATTATTTCTACCTTTTTATTCTCCACACCCCCCCTCGAAATAAAGACCTTAGTAAACCCAAATGGTTCAAGTTTGGAAACTATAATAATAATAAATTGAGTTGCTAACACAAGGCTGAGATTAAGAAATCAGTTGAGCATCATCATGTCTCATAAGAGATAATATTTTGAAGAACATGAGAAGCTACAGCAGGTGCATCAGTGCATGGAGACTTACACTCACCAGTTAAGAGAAGCATGAGAGAAACAAGCTTGCCAAAAAGGTGTATGGAGGGAGCCAAAGACCTACAAAGAAATACACTCAAGGAAAAGGTCTCATGGAGGAGTGTTCATAAGATTTGATGGCGTACTGCCATTAACTTGAGCTTAAGCATTTTAAGCCAATGGTTACACCTATGAAGTTAGTTGGTCATTTATCCCATTAGGTTGGATTATGACAATTGGTATTAGAGTGGGGCCTAATTCTATGTTTGGTGAAGGAACCTATGTAAGAAAGGGTTCCCCATAAATCGGCTAAGTAGCTACTAAACTAGACCTCACATGTTACCACTAGGGTGTGGTTTTGAGCTATTCGTTTGAATTGGCTTTGGTCTTAACAAAGATGTCAAGTCTCAAATGGGGGAGGTTGTAACACCTCCATAAAGTCCCATTTTGACAGTTCATCAAAAGTTGTGTTGTTTGATAAGGTTTAGTGGGTGGATTGTCATTGACTTCAACTAAAGCATTTTGGGCCACTAATTAAATCTTATGAAATTAGTAGTCAATTATCTCACTAGGTTGAGATGTGGCATGGGAAGAGTAGGCAGACTTAACTTGGGAAGCCTATGCAACAATTTAAAGGGCCTAAAGGAGAGCCACTCGCCTTCCATATGACCATATGGTGCATACAGCATACTAACTGTCTAACCCCTAAGTAACATGGCTCCATTATCAATGACAAAACCCCAACATAGCCCGAATAAGGAGCAACCTTGACAAGCCACATGTCCAAACCCCTGTAGCTGGGATACCATGAGATTTGGACCTAATCATTATTAACCAACTATCAACATTAACTATGATTACCTTGCTGAACCCCCAACAAGCTCACTCACCAACAGTCAAATCATGTCTACCACCCATTGCCTATTTAGGGCTCCAAACCCCTCTCCAAGTAAGGGTTCTACTAAAGTATGGTCGGATTCCTCACCTTAACTACAAAGCACCAGCATTTTCCCTTCATTGTAGACCCAAAACAGGGGTGGTCACCTCTGTGCAGACTGCTAAGCTCCAACCAATGATCTTCCAACTTGGCTCGTTTTGACCAAGACATGATAGCCGGACCTCGATAGTCCAAGATAGAAGAATTTGGAGATACAAAACATTCACTAATATCCTATGTACTTGATCCTGTTTTAATATGTAGGTAAAGGGCAGTAGGGGATATCATTTGGCGACTTTGGTATGAGAAACGACTAAATACGTATCTCCTATAGTTTAGAGTCTCGTTCAGACCAAAATATAAATCATGTTAATTACATGTAATCTATAGAAAACATGTGAGCCCGAGAGGGCATCAAGATTAACTTACATTGCAAAAAGGAATGGAGTAGGGCAATCTTCGATAAGTTCATTCTTGAATGCAATTGAAAAGAAAAAAACAGTGAAGGATACTTGAACTTTCAAAAAATATAACTCGGAAAAATCTACAATCAAGTTAGACGACATAAATATTTGATAAAGAAAGGAAAAAAACTCCAAATGAAAGTGAGAACGTACCAGGATCTGAGAATTCCTGTTCTAATGGTTCAAATCTCCTCACTGCAGGAAGACAAAAAAAAACAGTGCATGAAGAATCTTTAACCTGAAAGTAGGAACTTTTAAGTGTAAAAGAGCCATGCATTTCAAATGCGACAAGTTAAACGCAAATGCGATTAAAAGATTGAACCTTTAATCTAAAAGGGTGTATGGTAACAACTGCAAGGTAGTAAATTACCAGATATTGGCGTGACTACCAGCGGCATCTCACTCCAATTCGCCTGCTTGAAATTTGAGAAGAATCCCATCTCTGCTGCATTCCGGCCGCTGGCGAAGACCGACGCCTCTTCGTTCTCTTCCTCTTCCTCTTCGTCCCGACCGTTCTCATCCGCCCTCTCGCTACCATCACCGCCCTTGGTCTCAGCCTCCTCGTCCGCCTCCTCCCCCTCCGATCCTTCGAGGACATGGTACACCTCCTCGTCGAAGAACCCCGGCAGCCGACGGTCCCTACGTCGACCGTTCCTCATCGACCAGAACGACTCGCCGGACGCCGCTCCCTCCCCCATCTCCCACGCACGTATCTTCTTAAAATCGCACGCCAGGTTGCTCCAACGCTTCCGGCACTGCCTCGGTCCCCGTTCGACCCCCTTTCGCTTGCAATAGGAAGAAACCGCCGTCCACTTCGTCTCAGCCGGCATGGCAGCGGCTCGCGGGCCCCGGCCCAGCCCCTCGGCCGCCTTCTTCCCCTCTATCAGCACCATGATCTCTTGACGCGTCCAGCGAGGCAGCCGGTGACGCCGGGCAGAGTCTCCGCCCTCTCCTCGTGCTCCTCCCTCTCCACCGCCGCTGCCGTCGGCCATTTTGACTCCGTTTTCCACTTAACGGGAAGTTAACGGGAAGGAATGGTGCTTATTGCTTAACCATAAACCAGGGCACTTTTTAGAATATTTAAAATACCAAGCCAATTAATACAAAGGCATGAGTGATAATAAATCATGTATAATAACACATTGAATATAAAATCATTTTTATATAAATAAAAAATTAAATACACAACATACACATTGAAGAATGAAGATGTATTAGCAAGAAACAAAATTAGATTAATTGAGCTTTAAACTTTAAAACCTCAACTTAATCGGAGAGTATGATGTGTTCGGCGATGCGTCCAGCGATGTACATTGTAAAGTAATTTTATGCACCCTGATGCGCCATAAAAGGATCAAAGGTAATGGATTTACCTTTTTTGCGTAAAATGACGTTCCTTTTGCCTGTCATTCCATAAATCGCCATATATTTTGTGAAGAAAATTTAATGAGTCTTCTTTTTTAAGCGAAAAGGTGCCATATCGCTTATATAATTTACCATATTTGTTCATTTTTCCTTCTTTGATAGCATTTGAGTAAAGCCATTTTGTTTGGTGTAAGTTGTTTGTGTTCGAGAACCTTCTAGCTCAATGGAAAGGGCGACCCATCCATTAGGCTGAAAAGGCTATTGTCTTAGGCCCCAAATTGCATCAATGGTTGATTGAGACTCTAAAATTCACTTTCACTCTTTGACTTTCCACCCAAATCAATGGTTGATTGAGCCTCCAAAATCCACTTTGACTCTCTAACTTTCCATCGGGGGCTCACCCTTGGTACATGAACAAAAATTATTCAAGATCTAAAAATTATTTCAGATTTTACATAGTTACACAAATGAAAATGGAGCTAGTACTTTACATCTTCTCCATCTCCATCCGGCGCCGGGCTCGACAACGGCACACTCCATAGTCTATAAGTCCAGATAAAATCTGGTTTTTACATCAATGTTCGGCCTCCTCGAACGCTCTTCTTCTTCCTCTCCGCCTCTTGGCTCTTGGTCTTATGAAGCAGAGTCTCAACTCTTGTCTCTCGCCGCTGCCACCGGCCCAGCAAGTTATTGTGGTCTTGCAGTTCCTCATCTTTTGGTGATTTCATTGGTCTTCTTTCAATTTTAATCTCTTTTTAATGCATAACTTTAATCTATATATGAGTAATAGACATGAAAAAGACCGTTCATGCATAAATAATATCATTAATCTTTGTGTTAATTAAGTTTGATAAGCCTAATTAAATTTATAGGAAAAAAAGAAACTCCTAAACTATATAATCAAGGATGATAAACCTAAGCATAAATAATCCGAACTCAATTTATTTATTGAATATAAAGATTTAATTAGTAATTTTGCATCCCAACAAGTTAAAAATAAAATAAAATTTACATAAAAATTTATATTAATTTTATTGAATAAATAAAATATCTTGTCTTAAAATTTCGCCTTAGGCCACAATATCTCTTAGGCCGCCCTTGCACAATGGCTTCATGGTGTCGCCTATCTTAACGAGTAAACATATTTTTTTGTATGCGGATGAAAAATACAGTCTTGAATATTTTTTGTATGCAGTTGAAAAAAACACAAACGTTCCATTTTTCTTCTTCATAGTGGCGCAACGCTCACCCCCGTCTAGCCATCTCTTAGTCTCTCTTCTCTAGTTCTCCTAAATATTGATCGTAATTGTATTGTGCAACGTTAGCAATGGTAGAGTCTCGTGTCGTCGTGCGAGTAGAGCGAAGTCTTGGCACAACAAGAGCATGGTGGATAACACATGTGGATTGCGAACACAAATTTTGGCTTCCAGTCTCCCGCGAATCATCTCGTGGTATCTGATACCTCATCTTGTAGCGAAAGCAATGAATAATTAATCTCTTATTTAGGCTTGCGAGGGTTAGTATCGTCTTTAAATATTTAGTTTGTTCTTTTGTTGGTTTGTTTGTTTTTATGAGTCTTTAACTTTGTTTTTTTAATTATAATTAATTTCATGAATGCTTTATAATTATTATGTTATTTTACTTTATAATTAATTTAAATCTCATACTTGAATGGTTGCGCAGGCACTGGCCACACAACAACACATATCAATCTCTCACCATCTTCATGTATTAATGTAATTATACAAATACTTTTTTGTAGAAATATTATTATAAATTATTGGTGTGTATTGCAACATTTTTACAAATGATTTATAGGAATTGAAAAACACCTTAAAAGAAAAATTAGTAGAGAAAAACCATTGTTGTTGATTATTCATCCTATCACCGAGTCAACTATTGAGTTATTTTTTATTCCCAAGCAACCAAGTAAAATATCGAGGTCGATATAGATTTTTTTTTTTTGCTTCACGATTGCGACTTGATATCAATAGTTATTCACCTAACGTAAAAAATCAAGTTTGTAGAACTTATTAAATCCATGTTAACCATGTCAATATATGTTTTCTCTAAGTCAAAATAGAGGTTGAAAAAGTAGATTTATTATATCAACCAGAAGATAAATCTTAGAGTTCCCATTGTGCTATGCTTGTTAACTTTACACATTTATTTTCTTAAGCTATTGATGTTTTTGAGTATATGGAGGAGAATGATAGTGATTAGCTATAAAGAGATGAAGTGATAAATTTGTTTGATATTATTGTTTGATTTGAATTTATCTCTGTGTTGCTTTTTATGAGATAAACTCTTTTAATCACACATGAGTTTTCACAAATTTTATAAAGGAATGATCAAGATATTATAAAATATCATAAATCTTGATAAAGTCTCAAAAAGACACTTAAGTGTAATATTAGACGATGGTTAAGAAATATTGTTATTCTATATTTTTTGCGATATATATATATACAAAATATTAAAGATGCATATATTGCTTGAGGTAGATCATAATGTAAAAGTGAAGAAATGATTAACCTTCAATTCTTCATCTCTCGAGTTTATTCTATTCGATGATTGACTTGCAACTATTATAGCTTAATAATCGTTTCGATGAAGTGAATATCAAGTTGATTTTACTTTTATGTATGGTATGTCTCGATCTTACTGACTTATTTTCGACATTTAATAAGAACAAATTAATCTGACTTGTACAATTCTATCCATCAAAATTTTCTTTGTTGCTCTAATTGAACTTGATGCAACTAGAAAACTCTATGTATGATATGACGATGGATAACAATTTTTTTGATGTGGTAGGAATTAGAGCATTGTAGGAAAAGATAGTTACGAAAAAATATATATATTGTTTTTTCATTTGTGTATTTGTTAATCTTGTCATTAATATTGTTAGTTGCTATTGACATTATAGAAATAACATTTTCAGTTAAGAAATTCATCAAGAGTCCTATGTGTAATTAATAGAAGATGAGCTTTAACTTGATTGTTTGATAGTTTACGTTGAAAGATATAAATTATTTTTTTAACAAAGATATAAAATCATAATATGTGATCATACTAAGATTTGAATATTAAACCTCTAGACAATATACAAGATGTTACCATCAACTATGCTACTCACAGTTGGCGTTGAAAGATATAAATTTGCTAGTATTGAAAATGTGCTATTATGTAGTGTTTTCATAATATGAAAAAGAGAAGAAGAATTTTATGATGATTGTATGTTGAAATTTTGATTAAAAATTTGAAAATAAAGTATTGGAATAACGATTATTATATATTTTCTTATGTATTAAAATTTTCTCATATGGTTATTTTTTTTGCTCCACCATTGGCGAATGCTTTACCTTGACAGGAGAAAACAATAGAATAGTAAAGACGTTATCCAAAAAACAACGAAGAAATCACCGTGATAGGAGGAATTGAAGCTTGGAATAAATTTGCAAGATACAGGTTACTTTGACCCATCTAATTGAATATTTTTTTTGAAGATGAGTTTGGCCAATCCAATTTCACAATTATATTTGGTTCATTCGGGTTCAATCAATAATTCAATTGGTTCACCTCCAATTCTCATCAATTGCATATGTTCTCTGTGAATGACTTGAGTGATCATCAATTAGGGCTAAATTCAGTTCAATTCACTGCAATTTGATTTTGTTAAACTGAAAAGGAACTTTGTTATCTTAAAAATAGCTTTGATTCACTCATATAGAGTCCGGTTGAGATTTGAACCGGTCTGCGACTGAGTCAACACTCAACAAAATATATATATATATATATATATATATATAAATAATGTTAAGCCTACATGACTCTTATGGCTCGTTTGTTTCGTTAAATGCACCGTAATAGACAACGATGTATGCATAAAGGAGCAACCAAGCTTAAAGTTGTATACTCTTAGGACATGTTTGCTTTGTAGGATAAGAGAGAATATGATAGAAAATAAATTAATATCTATTGTTTTATTTAGTGCATGAATTTAAAAAATTCACATATAATCTTCTCTTGTTTATTATCCAATCTAATCTCTTCCTATCCAATAAAGTAAACATACCATTACATTATGTTTGGATCGAGGATTTGGAGAATTTTGAAGGAGTTCGGAGGGGGAGAAATTTGAAGGGGTTTAAAAACACACTGTTTGAATAATTTTTTTAAAGAGTTTGAAGGGATTTTAAATCATCATAACATATTTTTAAAATCTTCAAACAAAATGAGAGTTTTGGACGGGCATGTGATGATTAATGAATTAAAAATAAATAAATTATAAAAATATTTTTAAAATTAAAAAATATATTATTATAAATGAGGACACAGTGATCTACCAAATCTCTTCAAATTTCTTCAAATTTCTTATGAAGTCTAATCAAATAAGATTTTTAAAATCTTTTCAAAAACTTTCAAACCTCTTTTCCTTCGAATTTTTTTTTTTTTGAATTTCTTACTCAAAGTTATCGAAATATAACGTTAGGAACTTAGTCATTAGCTAAAAGTACTATAACGTCTATACTAAATTAAATATTGAGGACCAAAATGAGAATGGGATAACCAGAGAACCAAAGTGGAATTATCATTTTCTTCCTTAAAAAAAATATCTCATCTACGTGGGACCGAGCAGTGTTCGTTTATGGTTGCAGTCCATCTCTCTCTCTAAAAAAAGAAGGGAAAAAAGTAAATCACAATTGTTGATCTGGATGCCAATGGCGGCCACAACAGCTTCGGTGCTCCTGCCCTCTTCCTTCCTCTCTCCGACTTCCCTTCCACTCCCCAAAAGACCCCCACTTCCCATCAACTCGTTTCGAACCCCTCCTCATCCGCTCACCTATTCCTTCTCCTCCACATCGTCGTCTTGTTCCCGGCGGCTCTCCTCACACTCGGCTTCCACCTCTTCCTTGCCCTCCTACCGGGGCAGATCCGCGAGGTGCCGCGCCGTCGGCGAGGGGTCACAGCAGGCCTTCAATGATCGGGCCGTCTATCAGGGGGTCTACGGCCCTTGGACAGTCGAACCCTCCGACGTTCGCGAGGTACACATGTTCTGCAGTTTCCGCTTCTCCCGTCCATCTTAATTTTTGTCTAAAACACATTATTTGACAGAGTTTCATCGGATCGAATAATTTACTTTTCTACTTATATTATTTTCATGTTGTATTCTTTATTTCATAGGAAAGATTTCTGAACATAAGCTGAATTGAGAATGGGATAGAGCAAGACATGGTACATATTATGTCAATTCAGTACCAGATCGTAGGACCGAAGTTATCTAACAAGAGAGATTTCGGAGTAGTATTTTAGGAGTAGGTGCTAAGTTTCTTCTTTCTTCTCCTGAATTAAATGGGAATTTTTGCATAGGGTAAGTAAGGCGGGTCTCATTCCAAGACCTTGCTATCAAAAGCAACTGAGCTAGCTAGCTGGAAGCTTCAAATTAATTGGATTTGACTTAATTCTCACTTGGATAGGATAAAATGTCATGGTTGGCATTATTACTAGGTTTTTCAAATTTTCGGGACGACAAATGGGGATTCTTTTGTATGTCTATTGCCTATTTACTTTATGATTGCATGTATCATCTAATTTGCGAACACAATATCTTATGGTTTCATTAACTGCTTACAGGTTGTCTTATATAGGTCAGGATTGGTTACTGCTGCCTTATCATTTGTTATTGCTTCTTCTGCTGCCTTTATACCTGAAGGCAACATAGTGGGTGATATTATCAAGCAAGACATTGATTTCTTGTACATCATTGGGGCTGGAGGCTTAGGTCTATCGTTACTATTGATTCACATTTATGTAACTCCTATCAAGCGATTTATCCAGTCACTATGGGTGCTTGGTGTTATTGGGTCTGTTGGAAGTTATTTGACTCTTGCTAAGCCTCTTAATGAAAGCCTGATACAATATGTCATAAATAACCCAGTTGGCATATGGTTTATTGGGCCTCTCTTTGCCTCATTGACTGGTCTGGTCTTCAAAGAAGGTGTAAGCTATTTTCCAAATTCCTAAAGTATATTCATTGTTGTGCTGGCATTGTTATTTTACATTCAGAAATACTAGAACATAGACTACTTTGCTTTTCTCTTTTTGTTTCCTATTTCAGATGCTAGTGGAGGAAAATATTGTTTAAAATTTAATGCAATTATTTCTTTTCTTTACATGATATCATGCTAATCAAGGAACTAAGGAAGCTTTGATCATTACACAACATCTAAATGTGCTACAAGATGCTTGCATATGATTTTACTAAACTCATTTATTTGGAAAAACCTAGTGATTGACATTTAATATTAGAGTTAGTGATAGAATCATCCATGTAAATTACAGTGTCAAATATTCAGAACACAATCTTCATGCTGTTAGAAAAGACTTTACTTGTTCTTTTTTTTTTGCAGAACATTTTTTCCTAGAACAAAGTTCCATGTGGTCGTCATATTTAATGTATTGGCTTGGACCTTCATGTGTTAGCATATGCTTTGAAAGGTGAAATTTAATCCAGGAAGGAATTTAGGTTAGATGATGACTCATGTACAATATTGTTTTTAACCTAAAATTGATTTTAGATCCTATCAGGCTGTCATTGCATTTTGATATGGTCATGTTTGCTCTATGCTAGTAGCTATACAGTATGATAGATGATTGTTCTTTTAATTCATATTTTATTAGTTAAAATTTGTTGCTACTTCATACTATTACAGGTCTCTGCTATGGGAAGTTGGAAGCTGGTATCCTAACATTCATTATCCCTGGGCTTCTTCTTGGACATCTTGTATATTTCTTTACCTTATCTTTTAGAAGTTAAATCATTTTTCAAATATTGACCTGTTTAAAAAATAATCTCTTTACTTATATCTAGCCATATTAATGCAATCAAGAGTCAAGACATAAAAATTGGAGTTGAATGAGCATGTCTTTAGCTCCTCTATTCATGATATGATGATTGTGTGTCAAGCCTTCACTTTCTATCCTTGTGCATCAACCTCTGAATTTAGTATCTTGTAGTATCAAAGAAAATTATCTCAAATGATCTTCAACATCTTTGCTGTTGCTATCCTCTACCTGATCACTATAAAACAAAAGTTCATTTTTTTCAGAAGATGTTGCTAGAGCTTCCTTACACAAAACTCAGGAAAGTATTATTCTTGTTCATACTGCTGTGCAGGGTTTGAGGTTGCAAAACATTGATAAGAAGATATGGAAAGTATATAAAGTGTGGTCCAATGCATGAAGGTCCTACTTATATGGGTTCTGGGGATGGTCTAAGTGTGAATTACCTCTGCAAGTAGAAAGATTTATTTCATGAATCGAACCCAAGCACCAGTTTTAGAGGAGAAATGGTATTGCAACACCCACATTTAGCCCCATACTTGGAAAATGTAGAAGTAGAAATAAGCAAGGAAGATAGGAATTCATTTTGATTTATATGAGAAATAAAAATTCCATTGAAAATGCACATTGTTCAATTGTCACAAAGTAGATACGGACTTTTAGGTGTTCTACTCAATCTGAGTCCAAACCATATGGAAGGATTTTGTTGTTTAAGGTAAGGTTTAAAAAACCGCCCGAAACGGTATATACCGGTTTTTGAGGATTCCGGTATTCGATATACCCGGTATTTGAAAATACCGGGTATATCATGTATATCGGGCGGTATATGCATCATACCGCCCGGTATGAGCGGTATGATGCGATATCGGGGGAATATTGATTTTTTTTTTTTTTTTTTAAGAGTTAGATATAACTCTAAACAATACATAATTGATGAATAAATGCTTAAAATCAATATTCCAATGTCAGATACATGAATATTAAAAGTCATTTTTACTGTATTAGGATTTTTCGCAGATACAAGAGAATTACATATAAGCACAACCCAAAGGGTCTAAAATTTTTTCGGGATTTTTCACATAAACTTTGGTGCCGCCCGCTATCCGGCTATTAGATATGTTGCACTACGTTTTATGTTGCGCTACGCAGAGTCTTCGGCGGTCCCGCTAGCCGGTTAGCGGGGGGGGGGGGGGAGCAAGGGGGCAGCGCCCCCTGCGGGGGTGTGGGGGCGGAGCCCCCTCCCGAAAAAATTTTAGACCCTTTGGGCTGTGCTTATATGTAATTCTCTTGTATCTGCGAAAAATCCTAATACAGTAAAAATGACTTTTAATATTCATGTATCTGACATTGGAATATTGATTTTAAGCATTTATTCATCAATTACGTATTGTTTAGAGTTATATCTAACTCTTAAAAAAAAAAAAAAAAAAAACGGTATGCTATTCCCGTACCGTGTGTCGGTACGGTACCGGTACCGGTACCGAGATTTTAAACCTTGGTTTAAGGGTCTTTTATATAGTGTTTCTTTTTTGCTCTTTTATTGTCTTTGATGGCTGATTTTCCCATATTTATATGTTGCCTGCACAAGTAAATCAATTTCTCATTCATGTTCTAGTGAGCAATCATATGAACCATATTGGTCCAATCGAGACATGGTTGGACTGGTATGAAGCAAAAGAATGCTGATATCACACCAAGCTGCATTGGCTATGACTTGAAAACAAAATTTTAAAAGGAAATGTTTTTGCTTAGACTGATAATTATCAATCAGTATGCTACATTGACATTGGTATTTAATTTGACTCATTTAAAGAATATATTCTAGCTTCTTCATATGTTGATTTTGAGACTTTGGACTCCTTTGTCTGAGAAACAACAATCTTCAGAGCTTCTTGAAGAACACTCCAGTCTTAACTAATAGGATAGGCTAAATAGGCACAACTTGAAAGATAGTGAGCAAGCCATTAAGGCGAAGTCATACACTGCACTACTGCAGAAAATATATTCCTCACGTAGTGGTGGTAGTTAAATGACTAATCCCAGGAGATGATTAAATTGATCCACCCTGTTAAATATGCTGCTCAACTATTGAATCTTATTGGCGAATTTCAATTATCTCCTTTATGCATGTCTTCAAATATTATGCTTAAATCATTGAGCACCTGAGATTGGTAAGACCAAGATATGGTGTCTAGTAGATAATTTCATAGAGCATTTTTTGAAATGCAGACAGGTTTCCTTGATGATGGAGCAAAATTAAGCCAATTGGGTGTTTGGATGGCACTCTTTGTGGTGTTTGCAGCAAGGAAGTTCCAACAGCCCATTAAGGTTCCTTTCTGGATATTGCTAATAATATGTAGAGGTTCTGTTATCTGAATAACAGTTTTTCTTTAAACTTCTTCTCTTCCACTTCTCTGAAGGATGATATTGGTGACAAATCTATATTCATGTTCAACGCTCTTCCTGAAGAGGAAAAGAAGGCTTTGCTTGAGAAGCTCGAGCAACAACTCAAATGAACACTGGATTAAACAGAGATGTAGTGGTGACATTTGTAACATGCCATGTGATCTGGCTGCTGCAGGGGCATTTATTTATCACTATGCTTTATGGATTAGTGGCAGCCATGACTATTATGTTCTCCAAAACAAAGTAAATGAGTTGTTCATTCAAGGGAGATGGTAAATATTAGCGATCTGAAGTATTGAGATAACATTTGGGTATGGGATGTTTTTGTTTTCATATGATTGCTTTACAGCCTTACACCATATGTAATATAATCCTGGAGAAATTGTGACCATGTACAATTTGCTTGAGTATCGTGAGTAGTGTAAATAAGTAAATGTAGTGGCTATTCTTGTTGTAGTTAGTCTTTCTTTTAAAAAAACAGATACTTAGTTAAGATTATCATTTTCTTTGTATTTAGTTGATATTAGTGTCTTCTATCAAGCAAATTTATTTATTATTTTGCTTGTTAGCATGTATAAAAAGAAGCATTGACATGAGCGATTACACCGAGTTAATTGCAAACATTTCATTACCAATAGACAGTTTGTGTTTATCCTTCAACTATAAGATACCTAAGCTGTTCAACATATCTTTCCAACATGAACGATATCTTATTGTATTAGTTTATGATTAGTTTATGATGATTGTTGATCATAGTGAAGCATTTGTTTTTTAGTGAAGCCTTTTATGTTATTGTTTCCAGTTTTAAATACAGAAGAAGCATGGTTTGCAATGTTATCTAGGTTCAGTATTGCTATGGCCCCAAATAGTTCAAGTTCGTTGTTCATCACACATCGTGCAGGTATTGTGTTTCCTGGAATTAGAAATTATATGGAAGCCCTGCATGCAAAGTTGTTCAGAGGGTCATCTGAGTCATCCATCCTGAGTTGCTGAAGATCCTGACCTGTTTATCTCAACATGAATAATGGCATGTTAGGATCTTGAAATCTTCAGCATCTCGAGATGAATGGTCCGAATCAACTGTCTACAGGGTTCTTTGTGCATGCTCTCTTTAGATTTTTTTAAAAAATTTACTTTTGATGTCATAATGATATTAGCTTTCCTTACTATATATTATGTGGATGACACTCCCATAAGTTTGTTGACATGATATGCCAACCTGATCATGATACATGGACAAGGCACTCCTCATATCTTTGCAATGCAAATTGCTAGGTATAACTTGCATTTTAATATTTTTGACAAATATAATCAAATATTCCATTATATATATATAAAAACTTTTAAGACTTATAACAATTATAGTCATCCATAATGATAATAAAACTATAAGTAGTTTTTTGCGAACACTTGTAATGTTACTAGTTTGAACATCCTCCATACCTCCTTTGCCAACTCCGTTATGCTTGCCTTAATGCAATGCGACATATTTTTCTGTTTGAGCACTAATCAGGTAGTAGGGGTGGCAATTGGAACCGGTTAATCGAACCGCAAAATTCGGTTTCAGATAGTGGATTTGCGGTTCGGTTTCGGTTAGTAAAATTTAAAAATCGATTTAAATCGGTTCGGTTTCGGTTATCGGGTTGCGGATAATCGGTAATCGAAATTGGTTATAAGTTTTGGTTTCGGTTACCGGTTATCCGCGGTTAATCGATAATCAAAACCGTTAATTATAATTATAAGTATATAATATATCAAATATTTAATTAAAACCCAAAACCCGTTACCTATAACCTACTTACCCGTTTAGCATTATATATATTTAAACTTGTATTCTAACCCTAATCATCTCAATCTCCCCCTTCGGCGCCGACAACGACTCCCACTCCCCCCATCCCATCTCCATTCTCACGTTGTCCCGACTCCCGCATTCCACTATTCCCCGACGACTCCCCCATTCGGCGCCGACATCGACTCCCCCCTCCTATCTCCATTATCCTGTTGTCCCGACTCCGCATTCCATCATTACTCGACTTGGCGTTGCCCCTGGCGAAGTGGCGAGTCCTCGGCAGCTCGACTCTTTCTGAGAAGGGAAATAGTGAAGAACGACAGTCCCCGACGCCGGGGCTAAGAGAGAGCGAGAGAGGGCGATGAACTATGGCTTTTTGTAAAGTTCTGCTTCCTGATGTTTACTCTATTTTAGGGTTCAGCATCGTGATGTGGCCTTCTGGTTTTATTTTGTTTTTTCTTCTGAACAAGATTTGGCTTTATGAGTAATTTTTCTTGTCTCATAAAATCTAGGTCCTAAATCGAGGATGCATTTTCAAGCATATAGACAAGTGCAGCCTCATCCTAGTGAAGGATAACATCTCCCTTTCGTATCTTTTTGACCATGTATGTACAACTGAAGCATTTGAAGACTAAAGCCTACTTTTGTTAATTGTTGCTACTTCTGTTCTTTAAGTTTTTGGTTTAAATTGACTTGTTTGTTAACTCATTTTAATATGTTAGGAAATTAGGATTATAACTTTCTATGCTCCCTCGGAGTCATATGTTGAGTAGGTTATGCTTCTTTCTTAGAGTTTTGTTATTATCGTTCATGTTCGTTCATTTTATATAGATATATGAAATTTCTTATCTCAAGTCTCAACAAATGATGATCCATTTAATTTTGGAACTAAATATTTGGATGTTTTTCTTGTTGGCTTCTGAAGTCAAGTTTTGAAGTATGAGAAAATGAAACACTCATCATGGTTTAATTTTTCTTCTTCTTCTTTCTTATTAGTAATTAGCAAAAGCAAGTAGTAGAGTTTGATGAGAAAAAAATTTGGATGGTAAAAAGTACCTTTTGTGATTGGTGTATCTTATTTTTAACACAGAAGGCCAAGCCTTGGTAGCTCTTGTTTTAACAATGGCAATTGCTCTTTCTTTGAATTTCTTGTTATGTAGGAATGGATTTCAGAAATTGGACAAGATTAAGGACCCTAATAGACAGTCCAAACAGTTGGAAGAACTTACTAGGAAGATGAGGTAGCTGAATTGATCTTGATGTGCTGGTAGCATATAACTGTATTCACCATTGTGTTTATGACCTATGTAATTTCTATTATTCTACAGTTGCAGCTGATCTACCCAGCTTTGTTATTTGAGGATCTTTATCTTTTATGTATATCTGTGAAGTTGTTACTTTATTAATCTATTTTAGTAATTTATGAATATTTTTTTTTAAAAATAGATTACTAATCGGTTACCCGTTTACTAATTGGTTAGTAAACGGGTAATCGGTTAGTATTTGAATCAAATTCACCGGTTTCGGTTATCCGGCGGATAATCGATAATGAATCGGTCTCGGTTTCAGATATTGATTTTTGAAACTGAACGGTTTCGATTTCGATTTCGGTTAGCGAGTTTGTTACTCGGTTTCGGTTTCGGTTAATCACCAAAAAGGCGGTTAACCGAACTATTGTCATCCCTATCAGATAGTAGTATCATTTAGTTTCACTTTGTTATTATTACAAAGATCCTAATGCAATACATGACTTTGATAGTGATGCTTTAAGGTGTCGTTTGGTTGACACAATTTCTTGTATGAAGTTATATATATTGTTTCAGAAGTTGTGCTTTTTGTCTTGTTTGGTTGTCACACTTTTTACAGAAGTACAATTTTCTAGGAAGTAACTTACCTAATGGGACCTAGGTAAATTGCATTCCTGTATTGTATTTTTTTAAAAAATAATTTTATCCTCACATTTGTATTTAATGTTAAATTTAGGGAAAATATCTAAAATGGTCCCTAAATTTTTTCGGGATTTTCACATTGATCTCACAATTTTTTTCCGAGTCAATTGGGTCCCTAAAAATTTGTTTGGTCCCTGGTCATAACCAATTACCAGGGACCAAAATGATGTATTTTTTTTAACGGTAGGGTCACGATCAGGGATTAAAGTGATGTTTATAAATTTTTAGGGACCCAATTGACTCAAAAAAAAAGTTGTGGGACCAATGTGAAAATTTTGAAAAAGTTTAGGGATCATTTTAGATATTTTTTTTTAAATTTATAATTTGTGTTATCAATATTATGAAATTAGATTATTTATAAATTCTTGACATATTTATGTTATCAATGAGTATGTGATAGGTGAAAGAACTTTGATGTTATTGTAGGCTCACTTCTTTTCTATCAATTTTTTTTTTCTCTGACCATTCTCTATGACTTATAGAAAATGCATATGCTTTTTGGTAAGAGCCACAAATCATATTTTCTACTTTGAGCTTCCGCAGTTTTTAGCAAAGCTAGAGGAACATGCAACGAGGGGGGAGTTTCACTTATGGGATGTCTAGTTCTTCACGATTTTTTCCTAGTTCTTCACAAGTTAAAAAAGTTGCAAATAATGTTTACATATAACAATAAATGTTGTAAGCTATTGATATAATTTAATTTATTGTTTGATTATTTGGTAGTATACTCACATTTACATTTACATGTGTATTGTTGATTGTAAAAAAATTGACAAAAGATTGGACTTTATTAATTTTCAATCCGCATTTTTTATATGTGAACTTTTTAGTTATAATACATTTTATAGCATTTGAAATTTACTGCAAATAAATTAGTTTCACCTACCAAAAAATAAGAGCTAATCTATTTGTTGCAATTATATTTGTAGCAAGTCAAATTGGGGGCTACCTACATGAAGGTATACATGACAAGAAGCAAGTGTTATATTCTAATAGGGTGTTAATTTGATTAAATGGAATTAAACTATAAGAAATAATAATAGATAAAAATGGAACAAATAAAAAATAATATTTATTGTTTGGTTGATATTAGGAATATATCAAAAATGATTATTCATTTATTTGATTATGTACTATCTCGACTTAGTCACACATCTAGGAGTATATTGAGTGTTGTATTGATTAATAAAGTTTAATAAGTGTATTGTTATTAACTTCAGTTTAAATATTTTAATTAGACCTAGTAGCTCGGGTTTATAAAATTGATGAGTTAGTTATTTCATTGAGCGAGTCGTTCGAGTTGTGGTGGAGCCGCAAATAGGTTATGTCTCACATGTTATTTAAGATGTGTAATTTTATATTGTGTTGATTTGACTTTGATCTTGATAGTGACATCAAAATTTAAGTGAAGACAATTAACTTCATCACATCGAGCGAGTCGTAATATATTAGCGTCAAGAATAGATAAGGAATAAAAATGAAAATAATCAAAATAACTTTGTTAACAATATTGAATATTTATATTAAAAAATACACTATATTATATTTTATTCTAATAAATAGCAAAATAATAAAAATATGAATAATTGTCAAATAATTTTTAAAAATCAAATACCATTTAATTGGATTATTACACCGTTTTGATTTTTCAGTCTCTAGGTGTTACTTGAATATATGCGTTTTAATTTACATTGTTTGTCAAATCACTTGTGCCTTGATGGTTAGACATGTTGGCATTAGTTTATAAGTCTTTGGTTCAATCCCTTGTGTTAGCCTGATACTCAAATGTATCTAAGGGGTATTTGCTATGCAACAATATATTTGCATTACTTATCATATAATTTTTAAATTTTCAAAACCCACACATTATCATGTATGGTTTGAACACTTTATTAATAATCTAGATTATTTTAGTAATCCACATTACCACCAAAGTGGATTACTCATGGGAGGTGGATATATGGAACACCCAACGATAATTATAAATTCCAAGATTGTCATTATTTTCCATTCATTCTTCTTCACGCAAACTATCACCAAATTTAATAAGAATTTTTTATTATTTTGTATAAAGTTAAAAAATACAAAATTAAATTATTATATATGTTGACTAAATATGTCAAACGGGAAAAATTTATATTATTGATAAATTAAAGATGACAATCTATCTCATAATAATATTACCCAACAAAGTACCTAGGGCAATCTAAATATCCATAACATCCAAAATCCAAATCGGGTCATGGTATATGTTTACAAGATTGCTCCTGAGGCACATCATATGAAGTCATTTCCTTCGTTATTGCGTTCTGAAATAAAAACCCCAGCAAGCTAAAACCCCATTTTTTTTCCCTCTATCCTCCTTTTCTCATAGTTGAACGAACCCTAGAAATCGTCAGTTGCTGGACACGATGCTGGGGGTGACGAGAAGAAGATTCTCCGTGCTTTCATGGCGGCAGGCTCCTGCCGCCTCTGCCATTTTCTCGCGGAATCCTGGCCATGGCGCTGTGGGCTCGTCCGCCGCCGATGATGCGCTCCCCCGGTTCGCCTTTCAATCACCTCTGATTGGCATCATAAGAGGTGAGGCTTCCCTATTTTAATCATTAAAATACAATTACAAATACAAGCTTGCAAAGATTATTCAAAAAATATTAGGTTGTGAACTTCTAAGATCAACCATGCTTCATTTTGTGCAAAGGCAATCATCAAAAACCATAACATCATGCTCATGTTCTAACATATCAAATAATATGTCACCTAATATACTTGGTAGTGTTGGAGAAGGATTAATCATTATTTCAAGGAATAACAATCCTGTGCGTACAAGCAGATAAGTCTAGACATTTCACTCTAACCATAATGTGCACAAGTTCATGCTAATGAATAAAATTGTATCACAGAACTTGTTGACATCAGTAAGTTGGAATTAGTCATAAAAGTTGCTTAATGTTTGATGGAACTTTCTTTACACATCATGGTCTCTATACATTTTTTTTGTTATAGAGTACAGCTGACTGCTAATATTGCATAAATTGCATCGTGTTATATTATTTCTTTGTTTTTGTCACATCACAGGATTCTCAAAAGTTCTTTAAATCACCTTATATGTACTTCAGAACTAACTACCGCTGTTTTTAATGCTAAATTTAATTAAGTTCTCGAATTTTGTATTAATTTCATTCAACATACCTTCTGTTGTCTTAACAATTTGTTTGTTTATTTTGTTGTCTTTTAGGAATTACTTATGGCAATTTGGAAGGATCAGCTTTTAAAAATCAACACTTTGGATGCTGCAGTGAATACTCTCGCACTGCTGTGGCTTGCTTGTCTTCAATGACAAATAAAGATAGCGATAGACCTACAGGTTATCTTCTTTCCACCTTCATATTTTTAATATTAATATGCTATTCACTTGTGTTAGGTTAATTGTTGTTCATCTGCATGTGTTAATCTTTTAGGAACTTTGCTTCAGTATTTCAAGGAAGGCAATATTATCCTGCACGAAGAATAGGAAATGTTGGCAAATAGGAACATACTGTGCAAAAAAAGACATAGAAGCTTATGATGCCTTCATCACTAGTTGTACCCTTCTCCCAGTTATGATGGCCTAATGTTGATAGGACACTATTTTGCCTCTAATACTACTGAAAGCAAACAAATTTGCTTAGGTGCTCTAGGGTTGCTTACTTTATTTTTGCAAATTTGAGCAAACATAGGGAGTAGTGAACTTCTTCAAGGTGCCAAGGAGTCAGCAATCAGCAACTCATATGATGTTGCCAAAAGCAATATTGGACCTTAACTGGATCTCAACAGGCTCGTTAGAGCTTGTTCTTTTAATCAAGGCCACTGGACCTTTACTGCTGCTATATTGCTTCCGTGACAACTTCAAGTCAACAAAGAGTAAGCTAAGGCATTGTGGTGCCTTCTCATAACTTTCATATGTTTACTCAAAATTCAACCACCTGATAAAAACTTCACCTCAGTGTCTTGAATATTTTATGACTTCATCTAGGTTATGTTTGGTATGGAGGATTTCTAATCCCGTCCCATGGGATTTCAATGGGATTCCATGAATCGTATGTTTGGTAGCCACAATGAGAAGATTTGTATACCTAAGAGGATTTGGGGTGGGATTACAAATTCCATGTTGGACATGGGATTACAAATTCCATGTTGGACATGGGATTTTATTTATCCGAAGGGATTACAAGTGAAATTTACTTTTGTACCTGCATGCAATATAATATAATATATCTGTATAATATATTATACAATCAAATTATATCATGATAGTATAGTATAAATATAATATAATATTACAATACAATATTATATTATGTTAATGCATTGTTATATAATTCAATACAAGACTATATTATCATGTTTTAACATGAGGGTATAAATGCAAGTGCAATTTGTATCCCATGGTATAGAAATAGGGGTGACAATGGTTTGGTTAACCGCTTTATATGGATAACAAAATCGTAACCATTTACACATCCACGATCCGAAACTGATTGGTTTTAGAATTACGATCCGATTGATCGGTTCAGATAGATGCTGCAATCCGTTTTATAACGAATAGCTGGTTAATAAATGGTTAATTGGTCATAAAAAAACAAATTTTTTTTTTACAAAAGTTGAAACTATAAAAAATCCTTGTGCAACTAGAGGAGTGATAATTATATGAAAATATCTTAAGCCAAAAGTGAACCAAACAATAAAGTATACGCTAAGTCATGTTTTTTTCTTCCAATTAATTTATATATTATTAATCTATAAGTAAAACCGGTTTCGGTTACTGGTTATCCATGAAGCGAAGATTCCGAATCTGAAAATGAACCGCAAAATTAATATCCATAGCCATCCCTATATAGAAAACGTGTTCTTTCCAAAGATTCAAAGATTACCATCCCAAGACTATGAGCCCAGTGATTATCTATCCTACCAACAAAGGACCTAAGTATTTTGAGACTTCCCTTTTAGTCAGACCACCTAGTCATAGTTTGGTGGAATTTGCACTTTAGTTTACCTGGATGGCTAGGATATGTCATGTTATTTGGGTGGAGACCTATTTCTACAGTGAAATTAGTCATGATCATTGCTTTTATATGCTAATTATGAGGGCCTAAAGTAATCATTCTTTTATATTGGCTAAGGCTTGAGACTGTCAATAATACTTTATACAGCAGAGTGTATGACTTGCACCTTTAATCCTATTCCAAGAAATAATGTGGTATTAAGGTGGTTTCAAGTGTCTTTTATGTGTTCTCTTAGAACTTATCATAACAGGATTGCACAGTCTTGATCTCTTCTATCAACGGATTCATCATATTTATATATTAAAACCCTACATAAATAGATGCACAAATTCAATGCTTTATTTTTCAAAGCCTATTCATGCTTGTTCAAAATCTCAAAAGTATTTCTAAGTTTTCTTAGGTCTTCTATGTACACTTTTTTCCCTGCAGAAATTGTAGAGGAGTTGTATCAGAAAATGCTCGAGTCTGTTCAAGCTCGAACCATGCCTCCAAATGCTTTGTTGTGGTCTCTAATCAGTAACTGTTCAAATAGAGCAGACATAAAGCTCCTATTTCACATATTGCAGCAACTACGGATATTTGTAAGTTCAATTAATTCCTCAACAATTTAATTCTCTCTCCTGTCACCATCCTTCTTTCAATCAATGCTTTTGGTACATTGCTATACTTTCTAGAATTCTATACTCGTGAGTCCGGACTTAAACTGCTGTTGACACCAAAGATCTCAAGGGTTTTTGGTGCATTACCGGTAATATAGATTATTGGTCGCAAATTGCTGGAAATCCTACATTGTAGTATGGCACACTCAGTTGTCTTGTTGTAAAATTGCTGGGCATGTCAATTATTTTACTTGGTAGGATAATAGGATTAGTATGAATTTAGTAGCAGTTTACCCAGATATCCCTATGTTTTTTTTCAAAATAACATCCAAGATATTTCCAAAATTAATTAGAAAAACACTAATTCATACTAAATTATAGTAGTAGCAAATTGTTTAATTTTAAAATTTTAAGATTGATGATCAATCATTAATTAAATAAACGATGATAAAAAATGACTAAATTTTTAAGTGATTATGTTAGATGATGAGAGAGTTAGATAGAAAGATAATTTTGTTTTAACAGTATGCAAGATTATCATGGAAGTGGTAATTTAGATTATATAGGAGGAGGTGGTAATGTGGATTCCCTCATATATTTCCCCTTGAAAAGATAGATTACTACTATTCCACAACCAAACATAGTAATCCACATCACTATATGTAAAAAATCTAATAATCTGGATATTTTACCCCATGCCAAATTAGAATGGGCATGATCATTATTCAGTTATGATTACCAAAGGATGTTGCTATTTTTGTGGATTGAGTCACCCTTGAAAACATTCAGACAGGGTTGATGAAAGTCTATCACTAAACTGATGAGCTTTATAGATCCTAGACTTCATGTCTATGAGAGCTGCATCTTCCCTAACAAAATTTCAGGGACAATTTACTTCACCTAAATAACATCTTATTTTATTAAAAAAGAATACATTTCAAATCTTTATGTTTGTTCATAAATAGAGGTGGCAATATTGATGGACTTTTCTACAAAAAAGGACATGTGGTTTAAGACTTCAAAAATTACACATGGAGTAGATGATAAAACATGCTGTCTTTTGGTTGCAGAGGCTATGCAACCTTCGTATACACTCAAATTTCAATTGTCATCTTTGTTTAAGGGTTTCCGAGGCATGTGCTCGTGCTAATGCCCTTGACTATGGTATGCTATGTACAAACTTATTGTTGGTATGCACTTTTTATTTTCTTTTTGCTCCTTTTGTTTTGCAAATAAGAACTGTTACCTTGTCAGGATTTCTAACAATTTTTCATGTTAATGAGATGAGAGGAGCATTGGAACCTACACATAATAACTATACACATTGTAAACTTTCTACTTGAATTTCTTGTTTTCAATTGTTTTCTACATAAATTATGATATTAACAATTCTGAACTAATATAACAGAGTCAGAGACACCTATACAGAGATAGAAATTTCCTCCAGGTTGATGTGCCCCTGAAGGTGATCAAAATTGGAAATTTGTTTGATGTAGCAAAGTGCAGCATTATTTAATTTGCTTTTGTATGTGTATCCAAAACAACAGAATTGGATGCTTGGTGCTTCATTCAGTGAAATAAATTGGAATGATAACTTCAACCAGATAAATAAAATATGGGGTCAACTAAGGAGTTTCTCACCTCTCTAATTGCCACTGAAAAATAATGTTAAACAGTGCAATGAATATATAAAACATAGTGACCAAAGTTATCTAAAAAATAATGCACATCAATGTATTGAATACATAAAACATAGAGAGGAAGTGCTATTGAATAATGAAGAAAACATAACAATGCAAGATATAGATTATAAACAAGAAACAAACAAACAAACAATAGTTGCTTAGTGTATGCACTAATTACTGAACCCCATTAACTGAATTTTATTTTTCACTACATATAACTAAGTTTCTAATTCCTTGTGACTCAATTTTATATGTGGTCAGGTTATGCTTAACTTGGATGATCTAAATAAATAGGTAATTATTAACCCGCATGACATGGAAGTTAGAACCACATAATGGAGTAATTATAGATATTTATTCTTATTACTCAATCAAACATTTTAGATTATAAAGTGATGGCACTATTCTCCATTTATCCGACGACACATGGATATCAAATCCAGCTAATCAATCAAGTAAAAATTAGATAGTATAGAATTATCAGCTGCAAGAAAGCTTGCCAGAAATAATATCTTATTGAGTATCTTATGATTGTTCTTAAAGTTTGTCATTTTATTCCCCATACTATGCAACATTAAGGAATTTATGTGCCCATAAACTACGTAGTTTGCAAAGTCAGCAAAAATCAGCAAATTTTGAGCTGAATTAACTAAGTTGGATTAGGATTAGCAATTTTCAATCCAATTTCACCAAGCAATCAGATTTTAATCAGAGACCACCTGAAAGCATAAACTTTTTTTTAGAAACCTATCATAATCAATCGGAACTCGGTCATAATTGGTAATATTGAGCGATTCTATAAAGAAGGCCAGTCCTACTGATTCTAGCCAATGTACAGCAGAAATTTTTGGTTCAATAAAGTCATTGATGAGTAATAGAACCAAACAAAGAAGAAAAAGAGATACACTTGTGGTTCTAATCCTGATAGGGATTTTGATTTTATCTAGACAATTGGATTATGGGACAGCAAATGATTATGCTCCAACTGCATTCAGTTACATGTACGTGTATTGGTAGTGGTCTCCAGGCTTTTTAAGGCAAGGAAGGGTTTGCTTGCCCTGCTAGGTATTTTCTAGGATTGCTAATGCTAGTGCTGGCCACATAAGTTGCAGTATGGCCTATCTTCAACATACCCACGAAATTGAATATTTGCAATAAATAGAAAAAATAGTATAATGTTAAATTGATAAAATAAGAAGGTCCTTGTGAGTCATGATTTCCTGCACTCAAACCTTGACCTAGCATTTCAAATTTAAAAGGACAGTAAAACTGTAAAAGGAGGAAGATATATCAAGAGTTAGGGAAAAAATACTTTATAGGAAATATGGGATGGGAACAGAACTATGTAAACAAGCAAAAAAATACATATGAAAAAAATGGTATAAAAGAAGTGGAAGTAAAATACGTAAGTTGTGCCACCCTCCTATCATGCACTACTTTTCCCATCTGCAGTAACTTAACTGACCCCTCTTTATCTTAATATAATGGAAAGGTTCCATGCTAGTGCTAGAATTCAGTTGTTGCATCAGGTAGACATTGATTTGCTATCTTTTGTATAGACTGAAACTAGCTTGCAGTCCGTTACTGTGCACTTTGATTGGCTGACGCATATAGTCAATCTCTCTGCTGTCTTTTGCTGTTGCTTCTGCAAATTGTCACACATACAGTAGGGAGGTCAATAACTGAGGTTGTTTTCGAGTTTTCTAACCCAGAGTTAAATGCACTGTTGGTTGATGATAGCCAATGAAAATGATAAAAAGAGGAATTTGTTGAGTTTAAAGAGTTGTATTATATAGCTAGAACTTTGGAGTAATAATTCTGATAATTTAGTATATCCATGGTTAATGGCTTTTAGGCAATTGCCTCATTTATCTATATTATCATGTAGACAAGGTATTTGGGTGGGGGAATCATGGCAATGTGATATAAAAAGAAGGGTAAAGGGCAAAAAGCCCCCTGAACTTTAGCCTAATTAGCAAAAAATCCTATGAACTTTAAAAACCCGCAAAAAAACCCCACGAACTATTGAAAACTAACAAAAAAACCCATGCCGTCATCTCTCCGTTAACTTTTTAACAAAATTTCACATCATCGCCACGTGTCAACACCCCATTCGTCAATGTGTAATTTATTTTCCACGCCATGTTTAATATATATGTATATATGTATTCCTAACAAATTCTCTCTCAACTTGCAGTGCTATGCAAAAAACTCCCATAAACTTTAATTGCGATGCAAAAAGCCCCTTGAACTTTGATTATGATGCAAAAAAACTTCTGAACTTTGATTGTGATGCAAAAAAACTTGTGATGAAAAAAACCCCAATGACAAACATGTATGCGGTAAATAAAATGCAACCACAAGATAATATATACAAGACAATCATAAAACATACTAAAAATCTTTTCCCATATTACAATAAAGTTCCATTGGGGTCGACGCCAATGACAATATCTACCCAATTCCATATGCGGTTGTGGAGATTGAAAACAAAGATAGGCTTATTGTTGAAAGATATTGGTTTTGTGGAGCAAATGGGTTGGACCTAGTGTTGTCATTGGCGTTGATCCCAACGGAATTTTGAAGTTCAGGGTTTTTTTGCATCACAATCAAAGTTCATTGGGGTTTTTGCATCACAATCAAAGTTCAGGGGTTTTTTGCATTGCAATTAAAGTTCAGGGTTTTTTTTGCAAAACACTGCAAGTTGATGGAGAGAATTTTTCTAATAAATATTTATACATTTTAAAAAAATATATATATATTAAATATGACGTGGAAAATAAATTACACGTTGACAAATGAGGGGTTGACACGTGGCGATGATGTGGAATTTTGTTAAAAAGTTAACAGAGAGATGACAACATGGGTTTTTTTTTGTTAGTTTTCAATAGTTCGTGAGGTTTTTTTGCAAGTTTTTAAAGTTCATGGAGTTTTTTGCTGATTAGGTTAAAGTTCAGAGGGCTTTTTGTCCTTTACCCTAAAAAGAAAAACCTTGTAGACATATGTATTCTTCTAATCTAAGCAAGTATTTTATATTAACTATTGGTAAATGCAGGGCTAAAGGCTTTATGGAAACACAATAAGTATGGTTTAACGCCAAGCATCGGTTCCACTCATTATTTGCTGGTAACACATGCCCTTAAATTGTTAATTTCATTACTTTTTTAATTGCTTGACAATTTTTTTTTCTGCAGTCATATGCCAAGGAGCAGAACGATAGTAAACTCATGGTAAAGATTATGCAGATCCTGGAAAAGAATTGCTTGCCACTTCAACCTGGTACAGCAGACATAGTCTTCAGGTAAGCTAGGGCTCAAATATTACTTTCTGTTTCTAGATGCAAATGACATGTCTCAAGCTATTTTATAATGCGTTACGTATTGGTTTTCATATTTCTTAAATGTATCATCCTTGCAAATAAATCTGCCACACGACCATTACTTTGACTTGGTTAACTTGCTTGGAAGATGCAAAAGTGCCATATGCATTATCTCCAGAATTGATTGCAAAGTGGCCAATGTTTGTCGAACTGAGTCAGAGTTCATCTTTCTAATTAGGATCTTATGATCAGATTACACCTCAAACTCAAAGGATTGGATAATCCTTTGATGGATTGTGGAACTTTGCAACCCAAGTTGCAATTTTTTTTTGCACAAAGGATCAATCAATCCAGGCCCTCTGAATGCCTAAGAGGGAGCAAGAAAGAGAGATCACTACATTGACAGGTTCTATGACACCATAGGTTCTATCAATTGACAGGACTTCCATGATGTAGACTACTTAATTTAACTAAAAACGTCATGGTAATTGTGTTGGAATCTAATTACATTTTTAATTCTCAGATTATGAAAGTTCTTTAAAAACAAGTAGAATGTAATGAATAATTATATTATTATTACAATCATTACAGTGTTGAGAAAAGTATCTGAGATTGGGATTTGATAGTTTATGGATACTGAGATGCAGCCTTTCTGTTCAACGGTTGCATTTCCCAAAGCTATGGATATTTCTTATAATAGCGCTCTAATATGTCGTTGAGGAAACTTTTCTTTTTGAACTCGAGGAATGCTAGTTTCTTTTTACATCTCAACTACTGTTATTTTCAACATATGTATCCGTATTTGATGCTTTGGAATTTTTTCCTCACTAGTGAATTTTCGTTTTTCCTGTTGTTTATGTTGTATGCATTGAAGTACTATGCTTTATATCTGATGTCATGTTTTTCCATATTCAGAAATTTAGCAATCATGTTCTTTATTGAGATCGACCTATATTCTTAGTTTGAGTTTAAAAACCTTTGGTGAATTTCTGCAGCATCTGTTACAACACTAATAAATGGGACCTGATCTCCAAATATTCAACAAGGTTTCTGAAGGCCGGAGTAAAGCTTCACCGAACAGCATTTGATATTTGGATGGAATTTGCTGCAAAAATTGGTATTACATCTACTGCCTTTGTTCCCGTATCTTTATATGTTTCCCTAACAATGTCATGAAATACCCTAATTGTTGTGCTACTATGAGTCAGGTAGGTTTTACTTATTCCATAAAATGATGTCTGAATACCGTTGGAAGGAGTATCAACATGAAGGAAAAGGAATCTGTTCAAGAGTTTTACCTCTTTATGATTTTATCTGTATTTCACTGATACCTAGTAGTTGGTAGCTAACATTTTGTTTTATGGATGATGCGTTTGGACGGTTATTTACAATTACTTGGATTGGCTAATTTTAAAAAACTATGTTATGAACACACATTATGCTCTTTACCATTAATAAAGATTTCTTCAAGATGATTTTGTTTGATAATATGGGGGGTGGAGGAATAGAGTAAAGGATGAGTAGTAGATGTGGAGGAACATACAAAACTAGTTGGAGGTGTGGCAGAAGAGAGAGAAAGAGAGATCCATGATCTGGCAGGTTCAAGATAACACAGTTTTATTTTTAAGACTAGATGTGCATATATAGTTCATAATTTCATATGCCTATATAGCCTATATTCTTGAACTCTTGTTGTCATCTGGTGACAGGGGTTACCTTTTAAACTAGTAGCATATATCTATGTCTTTTCTCCATTTGGTGTTGGTAAAACAATTAGATACTTGAAAATTGAAAGACCATAATAGTATGAGAAAGGTAATTCTAAAGGACTATATATTATTCCCATCTCTATTCTTTGTTACTTGCTATTGGGTTACATTTGCTATTTAAAAGGCTACCAAGAATTGGACCTAAGACGACTCTAAATAGAAAAACTTCAATCATTTCGGTTTGTTTGAAGGGGATAAAAAGAGAGGTAAGATCTATTTATAAATTATAGGGAAAATCATACTTTTGGTCCCCATAGTTTGCTCGAATTTTGGTTTTAGTCCCTACACTTTATTTTCGTTCAGGATTTGGTCTCTACCGTCACATGAGACCTAAATCGAGCTGACGTAGAGCATGCATGGACCAACTTTGTAAACTATGGGGACTAAAACCAAAATTTTGTAAATTATAGGGACTAAAATCAAAATTCGAGTAAATTATGGGGGACCAAAATTATTATTTTCCCTAAAAAATACAAAAAATGACATGATATTTTTTAATTTATTTATAAATAATTATAATATTTAAAAATATTAAAATTGAGCACATTACAATAATTTACGTTAATTTGGGTAGATTTAAATAGACATAGTAATTAGGCGTTAGTTTTTATCCGTTAATTAATCCGATTTAGGGTGAATTCCGCAGTGACTACAAAATTCGAAAATTTGTTCTCCTGATCTGCCCATCTCTTCACTTCACTTCACTTCACTTCACTGATCACCTCCTCACCTCCATTTTGATCCTAAAATTTAGGCGTCGGTTTTTTATCCGTTAATTACCCTAATTTAGGGTGAATTTTGCCGTGACTGCAAAATTCGAAAATCTGCTCTCCCGATCTGCTCATCTCTTCACTGATCACCTCCTCGCCTCCATTTTGATCCTAAAATTTAGGCATCGATTTTTATCCGTTAATTACCCAGATTTAGGGTGAATTCCCAGTGAATGCAGAATTCGAAAACCCGCTCTCCCTAATGATAGCGTCGGTTTAAATCCACCAAAATTAGCATAAGTCACTGTAGTATGCTCAATTTTAATATTTTTAAATATTATAATTATTTATAAATAAATTAAAAAAATATCCTTTGAATTTTTATATTTTTAGGGAAAATAATAATTTTGGTCTCCCATAGTTTACTCAAATTTTGATTTTAATCCCCATAATTTACAAAGTTTATCCCTGTAGCTCCACTTCAGCAATGTCCAGCTAGCACCTATTATCCACGTCAGCTTCGTTTATGCCTCATGTGATAACAGAGATCAAAACCTAAACGAAAATAAAGTGTAGGGACTAAAATCAAAATTTTGAAACTATGAGGACTAAAACCAAAATTCGAGCGACCGTGGGGACCAAAAGTATAATTTTCCCTAAATTCTAATATGAAATTCTGAATTATCCATGAATCTCAGTAACCAAGAATTGACAATTCATGCAAGAAAGAACCATAGAATACCTGCCTGGAATCTCAGAGAAATATTTGTTTTTGTCAAATTTTCAAAAGGTTAATATTTGTTTTTGTATGATATATGCAAGCACCTAAGCACCTATTGCATCTGCACGGTTCTTCTCCTTGGCCTCTTAAATTTTTTTGATCTTATATCTTGTACTTGTATGATCAAGAATGCATTTTGCTGCTTGTTTTATTTAGGCAATGAACTGACTGTAATATTTCTTTGACTAATTCAGTCACTATTCACTAATCACTGTTTCTCGGTAACATTCTAATCCATTGGACATCTGCTAGTGTGATAGGATTATGTATCCAAATTCCTGTTGTATTGTCAGTAAACCAATAAATAATGTGGTCAAGAAGTCAGAGTTGTGGTTTTATATCAAGGTTTTGAGTTTAGATCTAAATTATTCTTTGCAGAAATAGTGACTTGAAATTCAAATACTTGTATTTTACCTAAATATTTTTCTTCTCCAGAAATACATGTCCTGGCGACATGGGTGCGTGGCACTTTAAATTCATTTTGGTATATTTACGTTATATGAGATTTGTGTGTGTGTTAATTGCCTTTGACTTTGATTGCACAGGAGATTCTCAATCTATTTGGGAAATTGAGAAGCTGAGAGCAAAATCTGTGAAACAGATAACAGTTTCATGTGGATTTTCGTGTGCTAAGGTAATCATTTATTGAATAGCAGATACAGTTTCATGGTGTTTGGTTCAAAAATATAAAATTTGCAAATAAATTGCATTGCTAGACATGTGATTCCCATCAATAAAATTCCTAGGCATGATAGATTGTGATATTTGGCTTAGATGAGTATATGATTAATTGACACACATCTATGATTACCATATTTGTTCAACAAAGCATATTCTTATTTTAGTTTCTAATGTTAGCCATGTTTTTATAAATAAGTTAAAATATTTAATACTATTTTATATGATAAATTTTCAAAAAATACAATATAAATTATAACAAAAAAGTGAAAGTAGGTATAGAAATTTGGGGACTACATAGAAGTATTTATAAACATTTGGACAAAAAATGAAACTAGAGTTGAAGTGAAACATATTTTTTCATCAATGCATTTAAAATAAAAATATTTATTTATTTTATTGATTATTATTTAATGTTGTATTACTATTTTAAAAATATTATTTTTATGTTCATTTCATATTTTTTATTTTTATCATTTTTCTATTGATTATTTATTAATGTTGTATACTCCTAGGCTCCTAGCATATTCCTATCAAGATGTCTTTCTTGTGAACAGTGGGCAACTTTTGGTTGGAAGCAGAAACTGTTTCATTATATCACTTCAGTAAATATTGCATGTTTTTGTAATATGTTTTTTTTTCCTCATGTGGAAGGATGTTTTTTTAATAAATTTTTGCTTTTTCTTAATTTTTCATTGGAGTGTTACAGGGACATTTACTTGAACATAACCCAGAGACTGCTGCTGCTACCATTCATCTTCTCTACGAGGTATGAGCTAGTTTTGCAGTGGAAAAACTGATTGTGTATATTCTTGCTTTTATTTTGTTAGCCAAAGTGCCAAAGTTAATCTAGTGGTTCGAGCACTTATTTGTTCTTTACCATAGGGCTATCTGGCTATTAATCCATTCTATGTAACAAATTCTTGCTTCTGGATGTACCTGATGAGAGAGTAACTAGGACATCATATTTCACTATATGTATGGATGGTACTTGATGTGTTCAATTGGATGTGCTTCTAACAGATTTTATTAAGTAAATTTGTTTAGGAAAAGGGGAAGGTTTTAGTTCTTTTTACTGTTTACATGGTTAATAGTTATTCATTGGTAGTACACATCCCAAAATCTCAAAGCATTACAGGATTTGTTCTATGTATGTCAAGTAGCTTTAACTTTATTCTCTCTTGAAGTTCATTTTGAGCTGTAATTGAAAATAATATGCAGTATTACAATCTTTTGAGAAAAATCCCAATTAGTGGGTTCAGTAAATGCATTAACAACTCGTCATGATTTTTTGGTTTGATTTTAAGTTATGTTCTCTTTACATTTCTTGGAGAATATAATTCTATTCAATATTAAGTGTCTTCAACCGTTGCATACCATGTACAGAACCTACCAGACAAGATGAAGCCACAAGTAGCAGATGCGTTGCAGAAACTGGTTAGTGAATGGACATTTGAGGTTATAAAGAGACAGAAAAAGGAAAACAAAGAGGTAATTCCAGAGGAATTCATATCTTTCTATAGGCTGATAATCTTACCTCTAAGCTCACAAGTTGATGGACATTTGGCCTCGTATTGCATCATCCATGATATTCTGATTCTTTATGCTTTCCCAAAATGGGTGACACTGGGACAATCTTGTCATGCCTTGTTTGATTGTCAAATGGTAGTATGATACGTTTTATGTGATGATTAGCAATTTGGTGGAACTGCCACTTTACGTTATCATGTTCAAAATTTGAATTACTCTGTGTCAGCATATCATTTCTTTTATGGAGTATCTGCAAAAAGGAACAACAAACATGTTTTTAAAATTATAAAATGATATATTAATTTCCTGACATATACATGACTTGTTAATGCTTAAATATTAAGAATTCTAGTACTGGGAACTGGAATAAGATCTTATTTATAAGTTTCTAGATGCGAAGCTGTTGAATTTGGTTGGTTGATCACTTTTTCTAAAATCTTAAGCCCTTAAGAAAAAGTCAATTTAAACATTTCTATGTGTGGAAGGGCAGGATACTTAACTAGTGTTATATTTAGTTACTGATCTCTTGCTTTAATATTATGTTGAATTTTAGTGGGTGGCTAAATTCTCAAAACTTGCAACCCTTAGCGAAAATTATTTTCTGGTTTGGTTTCAGTGAAACTGAAAACTTGGTTTCGAAAACTTGATTTTGGTTTCTAGTTTTCAGTTTTCTGAAAACGCGTTTGGTTAATAAAAACAACAGCAGTTTTAGTTAGTTGAAACCAGTAAATATTTATTTGATTATAAAAAATAATATTAATTTTCCTTGAACATATATTTTTAGTAGTAATTAAATGTTTAGTTAGTTTACAAAATTAAATATTTGTTAATATGGTTACAAAATATTTAAATGATTTAATTAATTAAGTTATTGGTAATTTAAGATTTTTTTGTTCAATTAGATATAAAAATTAATTAATAGTTATTATAAAATTTCAAAAAAAAAACAAGTCCAATGATCTAAAATTAGATTTGATTAAATTATAAATAGACCAACTTTAAGAAAATTGAGTTATTTAAAATTTGGGTTTGAGTCAATTAGATATAAATTGGTTTAATTATTTTATAAATTTAAGATAAAAGTTTGAGTTAAAAATGATGATTTTTATTTTTATTTTTAAAAATTCGATATAATTTGATTTATTTTTAAATTAATTAATTTTATAAAAATATATTTATAATTACAAAGTTGTCACAGCATTTTGATAACGAAACCGATAGTCTCGAAACCACAGAAAACAACATTATGTTGTTTTCATTTTTATTAAGAAAACTGGTTTCGTTTTCATTCTGGTTTCGATTCGATTTCACGAAAACACTAAACCAAACACGTTTTCGTAAGCAGTTTTGATTTCAGTGAAACTGAAACCATGAAAACAGACTTGGTTTCGCTAACCAAACAGGCCCTTAGTGTTTTGATAGTTCACAAGTAATGATTAATCTAGGAACTTCATGTAGTAGAGTTGATATAGTTTTCATTTGACAGTTTTTATATTTGGTCTTTTAGACTTTTACACATTAATTTCGTTAGTTGCAAATTTAGACAACTACTGGATTCTGCAGTTTCACTCCTAAACCAAAACAAACTATTGGATGTGTATATTCATTGTCTTTTCTCCATCTGCAACAATTTTTCACAAGGATTTTGGTTTCCATATTACAAATAATAGTCTTTTACCCAAAAATGTCCTTTGAGATCTTTACAGCTGGGTTGAAGACACTATCAAAATATCCTGTTATGCCAACATAAAGTTAGATACCGTTAGCTTTCTGTTTTGTTGCTACCTTTGATCATCTTGCTCAAGCTTGATAAGGATTATAGATAAGATTTCCGATTCAAGGTCTGGATAACAAATTACCATGTGATTGGTCTCCGAATCATTAAATGAAGGGACTTATTTTGGACTACTAAACTCATTCATCCTATGTTTCTACCTCTGTTCGAGGTCCTTTGGTTGCTTGCAAATAGGGTTGTAAGTGTAATTTGTAGCACATAATTTACTTGGTGCAAGCATAGCATCGCAGGACTTTGCAGGTGAGCATTTGGCTGTTTGCAATCATTTAAATGATTACTATTGAAAACTACAGTTACACATGCAACCATTCAAACAAAGTAACTACAATATACATTTAAACAAAATTTATATGCATTTTTAATTACTGACAATCAAACGCCCTTTATACTTAGTAGCAGTTCACATTGTTCACTTTTATTGTCTTAACTACTTCTGGTTTTGCGTGTTTTTGCTAAACCGTTAAATTGTTACTACTAGGCACTAGCTGAATCCTTGAAGAGGGATATTCCTGCAATGGTGGATTCCTTGATAAAGTTGGGGCTGCATGTTTCTGCTGACCTAAACCAACTGAGCAAACAAGAAGCATGAACTTCATAATTGGATCAATGGAGATGTTGCTTCACTGTGCTGGATTCAATCTGAGATGCAGATCTACCTCAACAGCTCACAGATATAATACAAGATTTTATGTTGAATTTTTGTGAAGAAAAAGCATTCTACAGGTCTCTGCAATTTGCAAAGAGATCGGAGCTTGGTTTTCTACGTATCTCCTTGACCTAGACCTGAATTTGATTCTTGTAATATTTCTATCTGATGTTATTGGTTTAAAAAGTTGTAACAATACATCTAATCTTGGACAACAACATTATGTAGCTTCGAGTTCAAAGAATAAGAACTCCGTATTCATTCTCTTTCAGACGTGGACATGTTTTTATTGCATTTTATGCTTGTTCTAATAGGATTGTTTGCACAGTACAATAATTTCAATGGATTCAGCATACTTTTTCAGTTGTCGACTAATGAAGGTTGCACATAATATGGTCGTTTACAGTGGTAACATAACTCTTTTGTTAACACTAATGGTGCATTATGATAAATATAAAATAATATTATTAATTGCCAACTTAGTGAAGAGTTAGCAATTATGAGTAAATTATTATTATTTAATTAGATCCCATAACAATTTGGAATTTGGTTAGATAAATTCAAATTGAAAATACTTTAGACATGGTCTTGACAGCCTTCTCCCTCAATCTTATGTGCCTCTCGCCCTCTCGATCTCATCGACTAATGACACTACATGGTGCAACCCGTGATCCATGCAGAGCACTCTATGCCTCATGGTCGCCCATGTGGTTGGCGGGAAGGCCTCTCCTACTATCACAAAGCTAAACTAGTAATGTATAGTTTAAATAGTTTTTATATTTCCATTTTATAATAAATAATGTCAATGTCCGGTGTAACTTGATAGTAAATCAAATTAAACTTGATCTAAAATCAAATTTTTGCTTGAAGAAAGGTCCATCATTTTGTGTTGTTGCACCATGCCAAGGGCCCGTTTATAAATAAGATTTTAGGCCATTTTGATAAATTCTTGATATACCAAAACAGAGCGGAGGAAATCGAGGGGAAAAGACCTCAGCCCTCCGGCCTCCACTAAACACCTGACTCTCTAACTAGCCGACACCCGCTGTTCGCACAGTCGCCTCTCCCCCGTTCGCACAGTCGCCTCACCCGCTGCTTCACAGTCGCCTCTTCGCCTCAGGTATGCCGCTGATCCCCTCTTTCGTTGATCTTCCTCTCTCGATTTCTCTCGATTTCTGTCGCCTCCTCCCGCCTCTCTGCTTTCTGTCGCCTCCTGTCGCCTCTCTCGCTAATTTTTATCGAAGCTCTTTGATTTCTGTCGATTTCTTTCGCCTCCTCTCGCCTCTCTCGCTGATTTTTTATTATTTTCAGCTTTGATTACTGAAAAATTACTTCCTCTCGCCTCTCAAGAATATTTTCAGCTTGTATGCTGTCGATTGATGCATGTTGAGTTCTGAAGATTACTGTCGATTGGATGCATGCTGTATACTGGTCAAGAGTATTTTTATTCTAGATTTTTTATTACTGTCGATTAGATAATAATATGCTGGTTGATGTTTGAGTATACTGTTGTATACTGTTTGAGTATAATATGCTTTGATTACTGTTGATGCTTGTTCAGTATATCTGTCGAGTATACTGTTTTTATTCTAGTTAATGCAATAGTATACTGTTGATGCTTGTTCAGTATATCTATTTAATGCATTACTGTTGAGCATAGTGTTTCCTAGTGGTTTGATTATTTTAGTTGCTTTTCTTTTTTAACAGTGTATCTATTTTAGTTGCTCTATTTTCTGTTGAGCATAGTGTTTCCTAATGAATGCTTGTTCAGTATATCTATTTTAGTGTTTCCTATTGATTATTTAATGCAATAGTTTCTTTTTTAACAGTGTTTTTTTTTTTCAATCTTATTGCTGCACTTGGATAATGCATTAAATAGATTTTCTTATTCTGATTTTTTGTTAATTATTTTTAGTGAACAATAGAGGAGTTGTCATTCATGTTATACGCTGCTATATGAAGAATGTATATCACTTGCTTGTTATGTCTGCGGTTGGATATTTTTTTGTTAAATTTATAATGCGTGATGAGCACGAGATGAGAGCTGTAGATGATAGAACTCTTGCTAGAAATATGACTCGTATGGAAGTTTTGAATTCCATCATCGGGGAAAGCGATAATAATTGTATCTGAGAGTTGAGAATGTCTAGAAATACTTTTGCAAGACTTTGTGAGCTATTGATTGTTCGGGGTGGGTTAACGGGTGATGGGAGGGTGACCGTGGAGGAGCAAGTTGCTATTTTTGTAAATATTCTAGTCCATCACACAAAAAATAGAACAATTTGGATTAGGTTCAAAAGATCAAGAGAAACCATTAGTAGGTATTGCAATCGTGTGTTACATGCTGTTGTTAGATTGCATGATGTCTTACTTGCAAAGCCAAAACATGTGTCACAAGATTGCACCGATGAGAGATGGGAGTAGTTCAAGGTAAGCTATATACCATTGATATATATATTAAATGTTATTTAGAAGACCGTCAATTAATATGCGTTGTCGCATGTTTTGATATGTGTAGGGATGTTTAGGAGCATTAGATAGTACGTATATAGCGGTTACACCACCTGCTGTAGACAGACATAGATACAGGATAAGGAAAGGAGGTCTTGCAACAAATGTGCTAGGAGTATGTACACCAAATATGAATTTCATATATGTGTTATCAGGCTGGGAGGGGTTAGCTTCCAAGAGTGCTGCGTGATGCAGTCACCAAACCCAATGGATTGAACGTCCCAGTTGGTATGTCATACATAAACTTCATTATAATTATTGACTTACCATAATAATAACTAAAATTTGTATAATAATTTTATGGATAGATAATTACTATCTTGTGGATGATGGATACACAAATGAGGATGAATTCCTTGTGTCATATCGCGGTAGACGATATCATATTCAAGAGTGCGGCAATAGTCGAAGAGCTACCCAAAATCTTGAGAAACTTTTTAACTATAGACATGCATGAACAAGAAACATAATCGAGAGATGTTTTGATCTTTTAAATATATACGTTCATTTGCAAGTTAGGAATTTAAAAAATAGAAATATGTTGTCTTTTTATTATAATATTAATATCGATAATATAACCTTACAAATGGTAACAAAAATTTATTATATTTGAAGTTTTTGAAGATAGATGTTAATAATACACTAAGTTTTGTTCTAATTAATGTATTTTTAATATTTAAAATAAAACAATAAATGCAAATTAATTTTGGAGGCTTATTTATTTTTATTACTTTATATATATGAAATATGTATGATTATGATAAATAAATAAATTTAAATATATAAAGTATAAATAATAAAATTCTAATTTTTTATTATTCAAACTAATATAATATTCATTATTTATATTATTTTAAAATTTTCTAGTCCAATTTAATATTATAATTTTTACTATAATAATAGTTTTATTTGGAAAGAAAATATCAAGAAAATAATATTTATTGATAACTAATAATTATTAGATCTAAATTAAATTACTAAATTGTCATGCAAGGTTGGGTTAAATCAATTTAAGTTGGATTAAATCGGTTTGCATATTTAAAACCTAATTCAACTAATAAAATGATAAAATCGGGTTGGAAATAATTTGGATTGGGTTGATCGGGTTGTTATTCTTGGTCCTGGCAGCACTCTCCCTCGATCACGCGACGCGCCTCTCGTTCTCTCCCTCAGTCGCCCTCCCGATCTCGCCAACGCCCTGCGGTGCGATACGCGGCTCATATAGGCATTTACGAGCCAGTCACGTCACCCACGCGGCCGCCGGGCGCGCCTCTTCCGATCTCGCCGACGCCAACAATCTGCATCGGCAGTTGCCATTATCTCCATTCTCCACCTGTGAGCTTTTTTCTTGAATTGGTTTTTATTGATGCTAAAATGGTGTTTTTAATTTGAAAAGTTGAAATTTGTAATTTTTAATATGCTCGAGCTTCTTTTAGTAGTAGATAGATGAGAATTTGTTGAGCGGTTTTAGTAAATTAGAGGGAAATTGTTGATGTGATTAAGCTGCTTTCAATAAAGTGGTCATAGATTTATCGTTTGAAGGCAAATAAGATAGATGAGAATTTGTTGAGTGGTTTTAGTACCAAGCTTAAGTTTATTATGTATGAATTGAATTTTTAGTTCTAGAATAAATATTTTTCATACAGATTGTGAAATTACAAATGTTCGTGAGTGTATGTATAAGGAATCTGTTCTTTATCTAAATTAAAATTCCTATTTGAAAAGTCTCGTAATTTTTAATTACACAAAATCATCATGATAGTTCTGTTTACAGCATTGCTTGCTTGGATGCCAAATTTTAAATTTTGTAATTGTTCTTTACTTCCTTGGTTTCTTAAGTAAGCTTAAGTGAATATTCCTGAAATATATAGAGAGTAAATAATGAGTTGTGCTGTAACTTTTACTGGAAGAAGCTATCAGTGATTCAATTTACCATTGAATTTCCTTGGTCACAGATGTGATTAATTGCTTATATCCTGAAACCCAACCCAAAAATCCATCCAAACTGACTTGACCCAAAAACTCAAGAAACTGAACCAAATCTTAAATAATGGTTCTGGCTTCTGAATGTTTTTTCTTATAAAATCCAGGGATTGGGACTTTTTTCTGAACCCAAAAATTTGGGCTTTTAGTTAACCCGATCCGACCCAACCTGTTGAAACCCTAGATCTATGCGTTAATTTTAAATTAATGCAGCAAATATGATTTTTTTCTATTATTTTTTCTTTATTCATGCTTTACCCCTCATTATACTTTTCCAGAGGTGATTGAAACCCAAGGATTGTCAACTAGTGGACACTATGCTGAGAATTGCAGGAAGAAGGCTATCTGTGCTCTCATGGCGGCAGACCAGGGCCACCTCTTTGCTCTTATTACGGAACTCCATCCATGATGTGGTGGACTCTAAGGAGCAAGATCATCATGGGCCACTAAAGGTTAATTTGGGGGAAGACCCATTGAGTCTATTGAAATCCGACGAGGAACATGTGAGTTCCATTTGAATTCTTTTTATTCCTTAAGCTGATCGAGTGTTATGTCATAGTGCAAATTTCTTTTATGAAAATTTTCTTTCATGTTTCCCAACATTTATACACTTCGATATTTTTGTTGTTTTCCGCATAGTATAATTAAAGACTTTTGAACCTGTAAGAAATCCCATACTATATAAGTTGTTATGGTGTTGGAATGCAGTTTTTATGCTTTTGAGCCATCTTCATTAACATGCAAGCATGAAGTTCACTGCATCTGAGATGTTAAGTGCTGTGTAAAATGAGGCATAGAGAGCTTGTATACTTTTGATTGAGAAGAAATTTTAAAATGACTTTAATTTGCCAAAAACTTGAAGGTTAGTGTTTGATTTGGCAGGACCATAAATTAATAATATGTTATGCTATATAGGAATTTTCATATTTATAATGGTATATAGTATGTTGTCTCAGTTGCAGTGTTATCCATGAAATTTCATATCCTATTTGAAGCTCCTTAAGATTCAGATCAATATCACTTTACCTTCCTATTTCATATCCTATTTCATATCTCAGTTGCCAGTCTCAGTACCACAGTACCAATTCAACAATCTTTTTGAATGATGTGTCAAAAGTTAAAAATGGTACATCTATAAATGATAAATCCATGGCGTCATCATGGAATTTAGAACATTGCAAGACGAGAATTGGCAAAATAAAAAGGTCCATTATATTACACATTTAGTTATTGAAGTCTATATTTGCAGCAAAGGTTGAGCCTTGGTACAATGATACTACAATAGATTGCTATTTGCAAATTGATTGATGAAGGTTTGTCACAAAAAGAGACTTTTATTTGGAAGTGTAAAGTTGCATATTATGACTTTGCCTATATCCCACATTGGCTGGAGCCTTTAGCCCTTTTGTATTTTCCTATTTCAGAATTTCATTTCTTGGTGAGAAATATGCATGGTTGGACAATCACTATCATTTTTTGACAGAGATACTGAAATTTATATCTATATATATACACATCGAAGACAAAATAATATTTGGCTGTGGTTCTTCATATCATGAACTGCATCTTAAGTAAATCCTATCTACTTTGAGCTAAAAATATGTGAAGAAAGTACATAACAATTTTGTTTGTCAAGTGTGTACTTTTGGGAATTAGCGAGATGAATATGCATTTCTTTTATGTATTTTAACCATCTTGTCATGATTAGTAAAATTAGAAACAAGTCCATTTTTTTAATCATTATAAACCCATGTTACCCACTTGTGACCTGGAGGTCATGAGTTCCAGTCAAGGAAACAACCTCTCTATAAAAGCCTCTCTATAAAAAGGAGGGGGAAGGCTACGTACATTAACCCTCCCGAGAGCCCACAAAAGTTTTTGTGGGATTGCTTCATGGACTGAGATACCCTTTCTTTATTATAAACCCATGTTACCTTTTCTCCACTTTAAATTCATCATGGGTTAAAACAACTTCTTTCTTGATGAATAGTTTATTATACTTGATATTTTTTAATCATCAAACCACAAAGTCTGGCACACAAAATAAAATGTCAAAGCTTCTTACCCATAGTAGTTAGTTCGCGCTACACGCAACTTTCAGTTAAAAGCAAACGACATACCACCGGTGCTCGCTGAGCTTGAGTGGTGGGTGGGCTTAGAAAAAGGCTATTCACTAACCATAAATGGAACATATGATGCTTGGCCCGGATCCGAAAGAAAAGTGGGCTCGGACCACATCTCTTTTTTCTTTTTTCTTTTTTCTTTTTTAAATTACTTGTATTATACCTCAAGATTTCTTTGGGCACCACAACTTTTTCTGTCTTGAGCTTCCTTGAAATTTAAATACTTGAATCATTCAGATTTTATCTTGGGGGATTAAAAGTGTATTATGATGTGATTGTCCAGGGCCATGAAGAGAAGGGTGGTGTGACAAAAATGTCTAAACCATATGATGTAACTATCATTGGTGGTGGGATGGTTGGCCTGGCTCTTGCATGTGCTTTGTGTAGGTATTGCTAATGTCATGTAGCTTTGCAAAATCAGCCATTTGGTTTATTTTATTACTAAATCATACTTTCTGCTGTATTAAGAAATGATACATGATAAGGGATGTGATTTTATTGTTTATAGCCAAATTGGCCCATTTATCAGCCATCCTTTTAATTAATGGATCGTTGGCACTTGGGCTCCTTGAACCAAGGTTTTAAGTCTAGGTACCTGTGCTTCTGTCAATATCCTATTGGACCGGTACAGGTGTCATACCAACACTTTTGTGTTTCTACACATTCCAAAACCTTCCAGGTCCCAGCATGCTTTAGATTAATCTCCAATCCCATAGCACCTGTTTCATGTGAAAACTAATACTTTTGTTAAACCCAAAATGGTTAAAGCCTTTGCCTAACCACTTTTTTCTGCCTTTTGATACACAAACTTTGATGTAATCATATTGACTTGGATATCTTAAAAAGTTAAAAGATAATCCATTTAGGACTAACTTGTGTCCTGTCATGATTTGCATATGTGATACCTGTTTTCAAATACTTGACCAGAGGGGAGGAAAAGACAAATCTTACTTGCTTGTAGTTTAGGAATATTATTATCACTTAGTGACTCTTGGTATGTTATTTCTGTAAGCAATCTTATTGTTGGCTTTTCAGCAAGTAAACCTTTAACAAAGCATTTAAATGTTGCTATTGTTGACCCAAATTCTGCCTTGGGTATGAGAAACTACTACAACAAAAATGAGATACCTGGCTCAAGAGTCAGCACAGTTACTCCTGCCACTATTTCGTTCTTCAAAGGTAATAAATCAATCCTTTTCCACGTCATCTATTATTTTTTCAATGTGTTAATTTTTTAGTCATTTGTATCTTCTGATTGATGAAACATCAGTATCTTACTACTTATTTCAAATTGATCTTGTTATCAGAAAAATAAATTAAAAAGTGACCATAGATGTCTTTCAGTATGATATTTTTCTTGTATGTAACTACATTCTTTGGCAATGCCAACTGAATTGAAAGTGGTTCATTTTTTATTGGAATTTGAATTGTCACGCTCTTATCTTTGTGTCTTCTCTTTTTATTGCATTTAGCTATTTGGTGAGCTACAATGTTCAATGATAGATTAATAGGAAAAGACCTGTGTACCTAACTCATTATTTGTACCTAATTTTTTCTTATAATCATTAGCAATATGAAGTATGCTGTTTCCCACGTTATCAACTTGCTGCAAAAATGGCCATTGTTTTTCTTTTTTTATCCACTCTAGATTGATTTTCCTTTTTAATATATTTTGTCATTTCTTCGTCTGAGGAAACCTCTTTTACAATTTCCCTTAGCCATAAATCTCTTGAATGATATGCTTGGAAATGACTGAAGCAATTGAGATGGAAAGTATGCTGGGTGTCCTATAAATTACGGAAGTATAAAGTTAATAGAGTTTTGAGCTGGCATTACCAGATGAACCACTGATAGCCATAAAGTTTCACATGGTTATCTGCATTGTAAGGTATATAAGCTCCGGATAATTTTTCTGATATTACAGATACAGTTAGAAGACTCCAAATGCATTCTTTAAGAAGCTTTCTTTTTGTGGACATCTCCAGTTATAGTTGATAATATTAGCAGGTTACAAGAAAGTTGTGTTTCTTTGCCTCTATTGGTTCTTTCTTTCCATTTAGCATGACAACATATTATGTTATGTTTCACACGTCAAAGATCATGTGGTAGTATCTTTCATGAAGTTTATTGTAGTCTTCGCTATCAAAATTGTATTACTTAAAATGTTGTAAATGAAGTATATGTAGGGGTGGGCAATAAAGCCCCATTGACCTTATCTAAAAATTCAGGTTTTTGAGATCTCAGATTGAAATCTCGGGTCCTTTTAATTCTTAATTTTGGGTCCAGGTCAGTTCTTGTTTCTTGCATTTTCTTGTTTCAGTTTGACATGAAAACCATATTTGCCATAAAGTAGTCCCTAATCAAAATCATTTAATAACTATGTATGTGACCCAGTAACTGATCCCACTGATCTTGACCCAATCCAATTTAGTAGATTCTAATGAACTTCTGACTCAAAAACATATCCAACCTGTGAAAGTCATTTGATCCGAACGCCACCTGAACTTGACGTGACTTGATTTGGGCTTGTCTTTGTGGAAAGGGTGACCCAAAAATTTCATATCCGTTAGATTTGGGCCAAACTGTGACCTGAATACACCTGTACGTATATATGTAGCGATCAATAAAATGTCTGGTCCTTGATATGTTTGTACTTTATAAACTAAAATAGTATATAATAGAAATAGTTCTAAACTTCTAATAAGGGAGAAGCATAAACACCATCTATATGTATGTTTTTGCATATGCTTGTATGCTCTCCATCAACCTTTTGTATGGTGCAGTCATATGGCATAAACTTGCATATGGTGCCAAATAGACTGCTTTATAGAACATCATGTAGCAGAAAATTGCAGGCAAGTGTCAGTTATTGATATAACTAGATGGGATGCAGGGGGGACATTTATATGATAAATTCCTTTTTTATACTGGCTAGGATGTTGGCTGATTGCATTATGTCTCCAAATGTCAAAGCACGCCCATTTCTTTAACTGCTTATATTTTGTTGCATAAAATTCATCCTTTTTTCTGTTTAAATTTTTTTGCAGCTCATGTAAATATATTATTGTTATTCTGCCTCTAATAAACATCATCCTGACTATGCAGCCACAATGAAATAATTTTGAATTTTGAACTAGATCTTCATTTCATGTTGTTAATATGGTGTATTCAGACCTTGTTAGCCCTACAATTGCTAAATCGCTACTAGTATTATCATTTTTTATTTATTTCCTGTTCTAATGCATTGATCATAGGACTCAGTATGTGTGTAATTTGAACTGGGATCCACTGCTATAAGTTTCTTCTCCTTTCTATAGGTATCTGCTTTGAAAAACATATGTAAGTTTTTAATGGTAATGTTGTGCCCAAACTTCCAGATATTGGTGCTTGGGAGCATGTTCAACAGCAACGACATGCTTTTTTTGACCAAATGCAGGTAACATATTGAAGTTGTCTTTGCCATTTGAGCAGTTCTATTTAGAATTGCTTAGTTGAAGTAAAGAAATTTGACTTGTAAGCTTGTATCTTTCATCTTTTTGTTTCCTTTACTAGTCAAAGTTTGGATGGACTTAATCTGAATACAACTTGAAGCCATGATGTTATCACACAAAAGACACTGTGAGTTGTGTAAATTGGATATCTTGGGAAGTATAGCATCACCACATAGTTGGTGTCTTTGAACCCACCAAAAACCAATGGCATCCTTCATTCCTTTGCACAAAACAACTGTTGAACATATGTCAGTAGTGAAAACATTTTTTGATACACTTTTCTTGTTCCAATGAATTACTTCACAGGTATCACCAAACAAAGATAGTATTAAATGGTAGATTCATTGATTGCATTTGCATATAAGTTAGTCAAAACATTATTTAAGATCCTAATAATTGTTCTGGACATTGATGATTTCAGCACTTTATATGTAGTGAATTCATGATAATGAATTTGTGAGAGGTCATGAAGGGTCATCTTACTTTATATTCATGTTGTGTTTTCCTGGTTTTGTGTTGTTTAGTTTGCTGTGCTGAAAGGTCTTCATTAGCATTGACAGATTAGCATCTGATGCATCTGCAGCATTCACAGAGTATCCTCTATTTGGACCTTTTTATTCCAGCTTATGATTAGGCTTTTATCTTCTACTTTTATCCTCATCTTCATTACCTTTTTCTTGGTCAACCATCTTTAGATAGCTTGAACAAGATGTGCATCTAGTAAAGCAAAAGGTGATAGTATGGTATCAAAAATTGGCTTGCATGTTTAATTTCGGTTTTTGCTGTTGAATTTCAATTTTTCCTTGTCTAAGACAATACAAACTATTTCTATTATGCTCTTCCAAGCACAAGGCCTTTTAGAATTATAATATTTTCTCTCCTATATGTTATTTCAGATGCAAAAATGCAGAATTTTGACTGAAAAAGTTGTCTTGAGTTATGATTATGTGACTGTGCTTTACATTCTTTATAGGTCTGGGATTATACTGGTTTGGGTTATACACGGTACAGTGCCAAAGATGTTGGAAAAGAATACCTTGGGTATGGACCATTTTGCATCATTATTATTTGTACAGAAATCTTGTTGAAACTATCATATCTGTTAATATTGTTATCATTACTTTAATGTAGATGTGTGGTGGAAAATAAGGTGCTTTGTAATTCTCTTTTACAGTCCTTACAGGTAAGCACCTTATGTGCTTCTCATTTTTCCATTTCTTAACTTTCTTTTATTCATTTCCTGGAATTTTTAATTGTCTGTAACTCTGTATATAAATCTTTTTCTCTTTTGCATTTCTTGGCAGCACTTAAATAGATTAATTTAGCAAGTGAGGTATGCTAGCAACAATTTGATATAAAATGATGAAATGCATTTGATGCTAGCGGAGAACTAATGTGCAGAATTTTCTTTATTCCTAAAAGCGAAGTGCCTGCCATTTTTACAAGTTCAATTTAGTGAGGTTCTTTTATCATATAGGTTTCTTCAGATAACAATACTATTAAGATGATAGCCTAAGAATGGAGGATAAAAGAGCTGGTGATACCATACTGGTTAATGGTTATACTGGTGTTTTAAGAAGTGGTATTGGTGACATACTGACATGTAAAAGTTACTGCCACTGGTAGTTTAAATTTGTACCAGTCTGACCAAGCTCCAATGCCAATATTTAAATTGTTCTTGAGAATGTCAAGCAAAAACATTAGGGGCTCACTGAGTTTTTTGTAAAGCCATGGGTAATAACATCTTGGTTTGAAGAAATATTATGGTCATTCTAAATTCTAGTCACTGGTAAAGGTGAAGACAAAGACCATATGTAACATCACCTGATGGAAAATTATGGAAGATTATTTGTCTTGAAAGCTAAAGTGCTAAACCTTAACCAGCAAAATGTAGGGCTTGTTTTTAATGTCCATTTGTTCCTGTAGACTGATAGATCTTATCAAAATCATAGATGGACTATTTTGGAAACACAAGTTAATAATTACTGTAACTTGTAAGTCTTTTGTTGATATTCTTATGCCAAGCAGTTATCCCAAAGTTCAAAAGATTAAAATATGTATCAACCCTTTTAAATATTAGGATGAGTATGAGAAACTGCTCGAACGGATTCATAGATGGACTTATTAGAAAGACAAGTGGACAGCTGTTGTAAAGTTTCTTTGGTTGATAGTACTATGCCAGGCAATTATCCCTAAGTTCAAAAAAGTAGGATTTAGATTCTTTGGTAGAATTAGGATGAGTATAAGAAAAATGATACAGCTACATTTACCTTTCTAATCTTCTCAACATCATTGTTTCATCATAGGAAACCACTTCCAAACACCTTATGTTTTAACAACTTACCTATGTAGTATTCGGTATCGGTTGGATATTGAAGCCTTAAACAATCCAGTATTCCAGTGTTTCATCATATTTTGACAAGTTTCAATTGAAAATAATCATTCAATTTGGATATGAAATATGAAATGTACAAGATATCCATCTATCTTGGGGCTAAATTAAGGTTATCTCCAATTCAATTAAAACAACCTCTTGAACAAGGGAAAAAAGAGCTCCTTGTCGGAAATATTAAAAAAAACATAAACAATCTCTAGTGGATTTCCTTGTAGGATATTGACACCTATATCCTATTATTTGTCATCTAGCTGTAAAAAGACTGAAATGTCCCTTGATATGAAGGCTGGAAATTCTCCAATTCATCTTGGTTAATATTGGACTGCATATATGGGCACCAAATTATCTAGGTTGAGGAGAGTAGCTAATCTATGCCTTTCCAATTAGACATTTGCTGCTAACTTTCCATTCTAAGAGGAGTTTGCATAATCATAAATAGTTAAGAGAACAATTTTAAAAAGTTAAGAGAATGAAACTTAGAGCAGTATTTGCGGAATAAAAAAAAGTCTGAAATGAACTAAACAATAAATATATGTTAACCTATTTTTTAAAAAATGTGAAAACGTTCTCTTTTTCTATGCAAAATTAAAAAAAAATTGTGAAAACGTTCTCTTTTTCTATGCAAAACATGGTTTAAAATCTGCGACTGTATGGTACAAACATATAGTGTGAGCAGGTCCTATTGTTTTTTCAACTGTCAGACACCAATATCAGCAGTACATGAAAATACCACCCTTACCACCAGTTCCACACGATGCAATGTCTATGCCAAACATACTGCACCGTTATAGTTCGGTGCAATCCTTAAACCAGGCAGTACACAGAAAAGAATTATTTTTTTAGTTGTTGGAGTGCTTTTTTAGTTTCCAACTACTATTTTAGTCGTTTGGGTTGGTTTTGGAGTCTTTTAAGCATATATAAAGGCCTCAAACAAATTATTACTCATCTTGGTCTGCACTTCCCTAGGACTCTCAAAATCTCTACTAAATCTCTCTCAATATGTCATTTTCTTCCTAAACCTCTGTCAAAATGACGCTCTTTACTTTTTAGACTTCAATTTATATGGATTTATGGAACTTCAGATGTCGCAAAGTGTTAAATTTGATTGGATGACCAACTTTCTTAAAAGCTTAAGTTGTTAGGAAAGAGACCAATCTATGTATTTATATTCTTAACACTCCCCCTCACTTGTGGGTGGGTGAAATTGAGGAGACTGACCCAAGCCCAACAAGTGGATTGACTTAATTGAGGTGGGAGATATTTTTTTTTAAAATATTGATGCTACAAGGATTCGAACTCAGTCCACTCTAATACCATGTTAAATTTGATTGGATGACCAACTTTCCTAAAAGCTTCACAAACTTAAGCTGTTAGGAAAGAGATCAATCTATGCATTTATATTCTTAACACAAAGCATACAAATTTTTCGGTACCCGAGATTTTAAACCATGATGCAATTATAAAATTGATTACATTAATCCTCCACATACCTTGCATTGGTGGAACTGCTGTCATTGTGTGTGACACCCTTTAAGCAGGGGCGGAGCCAGAAACCGAATTGAGGGGGGGCAGAGTCTCAATTCGGGACAAAGAGGGTGACTTTAAAATCTGTGGGGGGCAAAAGGGGATAAAATTTCGGGATATGGTAAGGAATTTTAAATTTTGTGGGGTAAAAGAAGATAAAATTTCGGGACAAGGGGGGCAATTCTATAAATCATGGGGGTAAAAGTATCTTTTCACTATAGATAAAGGCATGATTCAAAAAAAATTGCCCCCCCCCTCCCCCCCTCCTGCTAACACCAATTTTTTTCAACTCATTGGAGAATGTACTTTTGTCTTTTGAGGTTTTCTTGTTTAAACTTTTAAATCTGGAATATGGTTATTCAAGATATTGAACATTTTACTGCATTGTATTTATCTAGAGAGAACTTATGATATCCAATTATGTATGCCAGCATCATTATTATATTTGGATTTATTGTAGAGAGAGCTCATGATAGCCAACTGTATATTTCAACATCATTACCTCCGTATCTAGTGTTTGTTATATTCCAGAACTTTTAAACCTGTAGGCTCGAGGACTGGAAAGGATACCAAAGGCCTCTCTCCTTCCATCCCTTGGATAGATAGAGAGGGAGGGCAGAGCTTCAGTTGAACAGTGAAAATAGTAGTGCGTAAATTGAGTAGGTTGTGTAGGAAAAATGTTCTAGGATATCTGAGCTTCATAAATCAGCTCTTGAATGTTTGGACTGGCAAATCTAAAATGAAAATCAAAAAGCAATTTTGTACATGATATTTACTAGTGCATCCTCAAATTGTTTTGTTCTGTAAGACTAATTGTATTGTTCACTTTTGCTGCACGAAATAACTTTTTGCTGCATGTCTTTTGATTCTGGTATTTGTATCTACCTCTTGAAGTTTCTTTTCCTTTTGTTCCTGAGTTGTTCTTTGCCCTCTTGCAATATTATATATATATACATACATATATATATATATGTCATTGAATTCTATTGAAGACTTGAAGTAATGAGTTTCTTTCACAGGAATCAGACTCCAAAAAGACAATCATCCCTACCAAACTGACATCCATGACTTTTCCACCAAAAAGCCCATTTGCTAGTAATGCACGTACGATGGACAAGTCTAGATTGACTGATTCAGACGAATCTGAGGAATTGATCCATCTTAAACGTTTAGCCAAACTGGAATTGAGTGATGGACAGAAAATTTATTCAAAGTTGGTGGTAATTGTCAATGCCTACTCCATTCTTTGCACTTATATTTACTGCTATTGTTTCCATATATTATATGCATCAATGTTTAAAAAGCGTATGCAGGCAATATGGGGTTATGCCAGTCCATAGTCCATAGTGCATATGCGGTATGTGGGTGCATATACAGTTTATATTTAAAAATATTTAAAAAATATTATATAGGTAATAACATAATATAGATAGTTGTTATGTAAAAAACACATTTAAGAGATAAAAGCTATTATATGATGATTAAATAGTCATTTATCATCATAAAATTAGTTGTAATGAGGCAATTTGAAATTAATGAAGATATAAACTAGTGAATAACTAAACATCCTAAATATATTGTATTTTTTTAAAAAGCTGCATATTCAGTGGTATCGGGTGGTTGGTATGACGTCGCATATATGGTCCTATTGCATAGTCATACTGCATATATATTGTGTTGCTGTGAAGCAGTGCATACACATGCGGACATGTGCACCGAGTTATAAAACATTGATTTACATGAGGTACTATGATCCAATAGACTATCATAGTTCATGTATATATGTATGTCGTTTATGACATAGTGCTTATCATTTTATGGGTATATGAGTAGGGATTTGGATGGTTCAACCATTGCAGGTTGGAGCTGATGGTGCTAAGTCACGTGTTAGGGAGATGGCAGGAATTAAGACAACTGGGTGGAATTATGCACAGAGTGGAGTTATATGTACAGTTGAGCACAGCATGGAAAATCATTGTGCATGGCAGAGATTTCTACCATCTGGTCCAATCGCACTTTTACCTATCGGGGACAGGTTTAGCAATATTGTTTGGACAATGAGCTCTGATGAATCTAACCGCCACAAAATGATGAGTGAGGATGACTTTGTAAAAGCTGTAAACTATGCATTGGATCACGGTTATGGTCCTCATCCGCAGTCAAGCTCTCTAGATCGTTTCATTGAGAATTTGCCATGGGTTAATGGACCTGGCACACTATCCACAAGAGAAAGCTTTCAAGTCCCACCAAGAGTAATTAACGTGGTATCAGAAAGAATGGCTTTTCCTTTGTCACTAATGCATGCCCATGACTATGCGTCAGGCCAGGTTGTGCTCGTAGGTGATGCAGCGCATGCAGTTCATCCTTTAGCCGGCCAAGGTGTGAATTTAGGATTTGGAGATGCGTCCACTTTGGCTAAGGTCATTGCTGAAGGCCTCTCGGTTGGCGCTGACTTATCTGATGTAATTTCCTAACTTTTACCAAACTTTGCTTCACGGTCATTGTTTGTACTTGCATAGAGAACTTTCTTTTTCCGCTTATTTAAGGTCTAATGACATCTTTAAAAAATAACAAAAATCTGGAGACACGCTGGTAAACAGCAAATTGTTTAACTTCTGTCTCTTTGTGCAGCTTGCTTTGCTGAAAAAGTACGAGAATGAACGGAAGGCGGCAAATATTCCTATGATGGCAATGCTTGATGGCTTTCAAAAGGCTTACTCTGTTGATTTTGGACCTATCAACCTTCTCAGAGCTGCTGCATTCCGTGGTGCTCAATATATTGCTCCGCTCAAGAAGAGTATAATTTCATATGCTATGGGTGAGCAGAAGCTGCCTCTATTTTCATGAGGAAAAATAACAACAACAAAAAAGATGCAGAATTTAGATTAGGGCTTTAAGTATGACTTTTCCTGTCAGATCAGCAAATCATAGTTTGGTTGCTATCTACAAGTTCTACTTCGAAGTACTTGCTAAGTTGTAAAGATACATGATTGTAATCTTTGATGCGACATAAATTTTGCAAGTTCTTTCCCTTGCGTGCTTGCTAGCATCATTTTATGATTAGATAATAAAAGAGCAATTTCCCATATCCGGATTTGGGAAATGAGAAATTCCCAAATTCGAATCCTAAGATGGGGAATTCCCCAAACCGGATTTGGGTGGAATCAATTCTCCAAACCAGTTAGAGACTTTGGCAAAAAATATAAAAAAATATTAAAAAAATATTAAAAAATTATCTTAATTTATAAAATATTTTTTATGATAAAAATAAGATATTAGAGAATAAAAAAAATATTTTTCAAACTCTATAATGTATAAATATTTTTGTACAAAGTCTATAAATTTGAATTTAAATTAAAAATTATGAAATATTTTGATGTAAAATATTTTTCTACATCGTAATACATCTTTTGTATCATTAAAAAATTATTTTATGAATTTAAATATATTTTTTTTAAAAAAATTATGAATCTATTATAGACTTTGCACAGAAGTCTCTAATGAGTAAGAGACTTTTGTTTATAGTAATTTTATAATTATAAAAATAAAATTTAATTCACAAAAAAATATATGTGATATAAAAGATATGCGAGAGTCTATCAAAATATTTTGGACAAAAAATATTTCATTAACATCATAATTAAAAATTAGTTCTATAGACTTTGGACAAAAGTCTCTAAATAAAATTTAATACATTAGAGATTTTTGTCCAAAGTCTATAATATCAAAAATATTTTACAATTTTTAATTTAAATTTAGATTTATAGACTTTGTGCAGAACTCTCTAATGATTTAGAGTTTGAAAATATATTTTTTAAACTCTAACCTATCATTTATATATCATTAGAGAATTTAAAAATATATTTTTTAGAATCTAACACCTCATTTCTATTATACCTTTTTTTTCTATAAATTAAAATTATTTTATATATATATTTTTTAATTTTTAATCAAAGTCTTTAACTGATTAGAGAGTTTGATATATTTTTTAAAATCTAACACCTCATTTCTATTATACCTCTTTTTTTATATAAATTAAAATTATTTTTTATATTATTTTTTATATTTTTAACCAAAGTCTCTAAGAAGGGCAAAACCGGTATTGATTTCACCCAAATTTTGTTTGGGGAATTTCCCATGTTAGGATCCGGATTGAAATTGCTCATAATAAAATTGCATGTAGATTGAGAATTGAGTTTATTCCTGGGGAATAATAGTATAATAACAGTAATAAAATATGGAATCGACCACTTATGAACTCAATCAACTTGGTTCTGAATGTGGCCTTTCAACGGGTAAAAGATACATGTAGACAAATCCTTAGATTAAGGTATTTTGATAATATTTATTTGTTTTTTTCATAATCTTTTAACCCATCTATAACCTTTGAGTAACAAGTTCTCTATGGCGGCCACCACAATGTTTTATAACGAGCAAAGAAAGTATTAACTTAATTAATATAAAATATTTATGTTTTACATTTCTATGGGTGCAATATAATAACTATAAACAAATTGTTTCTAAATTTTAATTTTACAAAAAATAGTTTCTACCATGGGATATTTTTGGAATTTTAATATAATAGATATTGATATCAAAATTCAGAGGGTAAATGCCAAAAATAATCATATCACTGTTATGCATTGGACTCAGATTTTTTTTAAAAAAACTATATTTTAAGTAAGTTTATAACAAATTACCAACTGCGACTAAGTTGGTGGCAACACCTTATAAGTTGTCTAGAGGTATGAGGTTTGAACCAGCATAGTCCCTTTTATGTGGATTTTCTCCTTTGTGTGGTTTGTAATATCTTTCCGTGTGTGAAAATGATCTTAAATATTTATCCAATTATGTACTTGAATGTACTCTTAATTTCTCATTCTAGAAATGAAACTCCCTACTTTTGGAAAAAAAAAGTTCATAACAAATTCCTAGCAATTTCCCTAATGCGAATAACTTTTTTCTAAACTTTGCGGAATGGATTAGGGAGCCCATAATTCCCGAATCTCGTATGGAATGTTCGTAATATCCAAAATATATCATGCTTTAACTCTTGGATAAAAAAAAATCCCTAAATAAATTCATAACAAATTCCCATAAATGTAATGAACAATTTCCCTAATTCGAATAACTATTTTTAAAAAAAATTGAAACCAGATTAGGGAGCCCATAATTCTTGAACATCGTATGAAATGTTCATAATATCTAAAATGCCCTCCCATTTCAATTTTCGTCACCTGTGCTACCCGGTCATCCGATTTCAAATTTTTACTTTGAACTAAAGAGAAGCGCTTTCACCCGAGCACATTTTTTTTACTTTTACAGCTTCCTTGTTCCAACCTCGATGCCGAGCGTTGAGCGAACAACGACCAACAACCACTAAACAACGACGACCAACGACCAACGAACAATAAATCGGTGGAAAAGAATGGAAGGAAAGTTGAAACCGGATGATCGGGTGGCATAGGTAATGAAAGTTGAAATGGTAGAGTATCATGGGTATTATGAATATTTCATATGAGATTCGCGAATTATAAGCTCCCTATTCCGGTTTAGGAAATTTTTGAAAAAGTTATTCCGAATTAGGAAAACTGTTCAAATCGTAATTATCCGACAAATATCAAAAGGTCATCCCTAATTATCATTAAATTAATTACTAAATAATTCTTTAATATGTTTCTCTAGATCCATATATTGATCCATGTGATCAAGGTGCACGTTTACAAATTTGCTCCTGAGGCACATCATAATAGCTAATTTCCTCCCTTTTTACGTCAATTTACCTACCCTTCTATATTTTGCCCCTTCCCAGTGGTGATCGATACCTTAGAAATTGTCAGTTGGCGGAGACGATGCTGAGGATCGCGGGAAGAAGGCTCTCTGCGATTTCATGGCGACAGACACCTGCTGCCTCTTCCCTCTTCTCGCGGAATCCCGTCCCTGCCGCTGTGGATTCGTCCACCGCCGACGATCCGCTCCCCCGGTTCGCCTTCCAATCGCCTCTCCTTGGCGTTGCCAGAGGTGAAGACTTCCTTCCCTCATCCTTTTCGATCATTATGCTATTCGATGCAAAAAGACGCTTGTCTGTTCAGTGGTAAAACATATCATAGTTTGTAGATTCTGCGGCCCGGATTGAAGAAATTAAATACTTCTGATGATCTTCCCATGTCTTTTCCTTCTTCTTGTTTGTTTCTATTTCTTTAATTAGAAATTGGTAACCCTATCGTTGGCTTGTACAGCTGATCGCGGAGATTTTAATAGGTAAATTTCCCTATCCATTGTTATGGGAAATTTACCTATTAAAATCTCCGGCTTTGAGAAATTGTAATTTTCTTCTATCTATCTTAAAAAATTGTTGTTTTTTTAAAATAATATTTCATAAACTGATGATTAATATGTAGTGCCAGCATGTAGCTATTGCACTTTTTGGAGCTTCTATAATCAGTTTTTCATCTAGGTATATGTCAAGGAAAAAACATCACTGAAGATTTAGTTTAGGAATCCAGCTTTCTTCCAACATGCCTTCCCACATGGATTCTAGATATAAATTAAGAAAAAAGAAGATGAGCAAATATTTATTAGGTTCATATGCTTTATTTTCTGCGATGTAGATATGACAATATATAAATAAGGTCATGCAAATTACTGAATTACGACTTTCTTTTCTCCTTCCGTTTTTCTTGGTTTTACTAATCAGTAATAAATTATCAATCGTACTTGATTGAACCATTTTGTTGGGTTTGGCACAACATCCCAATACTTCTAGGCTAAGAAAACTTATTTTACTCAAGGTTACACAATATTTACCACTTAAAATTACAATTCAGTTAAAGAAATATATGAATCATTATTCATAATCACTTTTTCCTCAAAAATTAAAAGACTAGACCAATTATTACAATTGAATTTATTTTAAAGCAGGAAACGAAAGCCTAACATGTCACATTTAAAACCAATGTGAACTCACCCAAAATCTATCTCAAAGCTGCTGAATTATTTATATAATCTCCCTTATCATTTTTTAGTAATGAACATGAATATGCCTTAATATTCATCTGCAGGACATGGCAGTAAATTTTAAAGATCTGCTTGCATCTTTTGATTCCTATAAGGTTTCCCAAGTTGTATTAGAGCATATGATTCCTGCAGTTCATATAATTATCTTTAATAGGTCTCTCATATTCCCACCAGATCTTCATTTATCTTCAATCAGTACTTAAATAAAAAACTCATTTAGGTTTTAATTATTTAAAAAAGCACATTGCCTTGTTTTGAGGTCCTGAGTCCTTATTGGATTGTATCAGCAACATGATAGATAGAAGGTGTAATGAGAACTAACCATTAAGTTTTAGCATAACTTATTTCTAGTGGTACTAAGTACTAAACGCAAAGTTGAATAGATTAATCCCACTATAGTGGGCTCTGGAGAGGATTACTTTACCATTACACCAAAGCCACCCTCTTACAAAGTTGAATAGATACCTAAAATATTTTTCGTGAATCTGCCTGATTGACTCACTAAAAAGTGAAAAAAAACACTATAATGATCTAAAATCTTTAGATCATTTCTTATTTTGATTGTATTCTGTATCAAATTGACTCTTATTGTATTTATCCAACTCCCACTCTATTTTTTTGCGTGCATCCATTAAGGATCATCTTCTTGCTTTTGAGTTTAACTTATCAGCACATTGCCCACTGATCAGCTATCTACAAGGTTGGTATGCTAAGTTCAAAGAACATGGGCCAAAAAACATGGGGGTTTACGTTGATGACATTATATGATTCCCTAACAAATTGTTGGTCCAGTGGTATAGGATGATAAGTAGAGCTCAAACATACTGGAATAGTCTATTTACTGGTGGAGATAAACATTCTTGCATCGATCTCTGGGTGAAAAATTATAGGCAAGAAAACGAATGGGAATTTGTTTACATAATATTTTTTCACTAGCATAGCAATTCCTGAATCCATGGATTTTAGTTCTATTTTAGGCAACAATTTGGCCTTTTGCTCATTGATATTTGTTTACTTGGTTTGACTTTAATAGATTATGAATATCTTTACTAATGATTTATCGTTAATACCATTATTACATTTATTGTCTTTGTGTTCTTTATTTCTTTATGTTTTTGGATAGTAGGTGAATCCTACTTGTGATTATAGAGTTTTCCTATTAGTAATATACTAATATTAATATATTTATTAGTGTCTGTTATTGTTAATTGTTATAGTTATTAAATCATCCAGGAATTATTCTTTTCTTTGTTTAGTCAATTAGCTTATATTGACTAATGGATTTACTATTAAAAAATGTGTAGGGTATGCATCTCAACCCATTGTACCTAAACATTGGGATTCGGGTTTAGCTGATCTTCCTCCTACTGTGGCTGTTATGAAGAATCCAACCTCAAAGATTGTCTATGATGAACACAACCATGAGCGTTACCCCCCAGGCGATCCATCTAAGCGAGCATTTGCTTACATGGTTTTGACTGGTGGGAGATTTGTGTACGCCTCTTTGCTCCGCCTTCTGATTCTCAAGTTTGTGTTGAGCATGTCTGCTAGCAAAGATGTTCTCGCTCTAGCTTCCTTGGAAGTTGATCTCTCCAGTATAGAGCCTGGGTCCACAGTAACAGTCAAGTGGCGTGGAAAGCCAGTTTTCATAAGACGCCGAACCGAGGATGATATCCAACTGGCCAACAGTGTTGATATTTCATCTCTTCGTGATCCTCAGGTGGATTCAGACAGGGTGAAGAACCCTGAGTGGCTTGTAGTTGTTGGCGTGTGCACTCATCTTGGCTGCATCCCTCTCCCCAATGCTGGAGATTTTGGAGGCTGGTTCTGTCCTTGTCATGGTTCTCATTATGATATTTCTGGCAGGATCCGCAAGGGCCCAGCCCCATTCAACCTGGAGGTGCCTCAGTATAGCTTCTTGGAGGAAAACAAATTGCTTATTGGTTGAATTTCATCATTTCTGTAACACTTCTTTCAATTAATATGTCGGACGGAACGACATGAATCTTTTTGCCGGGTTTATGGCATTTAAACATGAATAATTCCATTTTTCTTGGAGACTTGGATTTGTATTGAAACCGTAATAAGGTAGAACATTTGTTGTAGGCCACAATGCACAATTTGGTGCTACTTTTTGAAAATATGGTCCTTTCCTATTGCATATGTACAGCAGAGACTGTACTTTTGTTACTTTGTATCTTTTTTGTTACTCGAACTTGGTATAACCAATTGCTATATATGCATGGAATTAGTTTCCTATCATCATATTGCTTTATAATTTATTGATAAAAACCCTTTGGGGTGCAAAAAAATCTTGTAAATGTGCCTTTTCCTTCAGGCCTCTTGTCTGCAGTTTGCTGTTTGCACCTTGCATTATTTTTTGTTTTGAACCATAGACAGAATAAATATCCGATGATATGAGATGTTTATCAGTTATCACTGCATAATTATAAGTCTATGGATGTTCCACTAGCAACCTTGATCACAAAAGAACTTTCAAAATATTGAAACATCATAAAATAATCTAAATCTATGGCTATGTATCATCAATCTTTTTTTGCTGGTGGAAATAATTCATGGAGACTAATTATCAGGTTTTATGGATGGCTCCTAAAACATGAATAGAACTTAAGGGTAAAATTGTATGGACTTTCATTGAACTTTATCTTACTTCATCAAACACCCATTTCAAGTTTTAAAATTAGTCAAATACTGGTGTGCTTCCAGCGCTTTCACATGACACTCCCGAATGTATATTTGACATGCGAATTTAACTTTAAAAAATCACATTAGCATTTAATATATATCATAGCTTAATATTATAATTTATTATAAATCTTAGAGCAAATATCATGTTCTTGGAATATTACATGTGCATTTAATTAGGGTAGTATATATAAAATATAATGGCTAATTTCGAATTTAACCCACCAAGATATTCGTATTATCATGCCTATATGATCATGTCATGTTAAAAAAAACCCACCATGTAGTTGGCCCACATGATGCATGTGCCATGTTGTACACCCATGGGTGAAATTCTCCAACCCCGTGAAATGCATTGCTCTCGGATGCAGACACAATTCATCATGGGCTACACTTAAGAAGAAATCTAGATAGAGCTATATGCACCTTTGTATACGCTAGATATCGCACATTGGCTGACACGTTGGCCGACTATAAGTGCAAACTGCTACTTATAATCGGGGGCGGGCGGAGGCAGGAATAAAAATGAGGAGGGGCAGACTGATGGAGAGCCTCTCTAGAGGGTGAACAAAAAGAGAAATTGCGGCGGAAGTAAAGATAGAGGTGGCAACGGGCCGGGCCCGCCCATGGGCGGCACGGGTTGTTACAACTCATTTGATGGGATAATTGACTCATCAACTTCAGCTTAAGCATTTTAATTAGACCAATAGGTTGGTCTATGAAGTTGATGAGTCAGTTATCCCATCAAACGAGTTGTAACACCGGCCCGGCCCGCGCACCGTGCTGGCCCGAACACGGCACACGGGCCGAGCACAGCCAAAGGCTTGGCGCGCGCCAGACCTAGGTTAGGCCCAAGTGACTTGACTCGGGCCGGCCGATTAAAAAATTATTAGTTAATTTTTTCTATAAATACCCTACTCTCAACTCTTTCTATTATCATTCTCTTCTCTTCTTCAACTCTTTATCTCAACTCTCTTACTCTCAACAATCTAAGTTCATTTACAATCATTCTTAACAGCTTTTTAAGTTCATCAAGGATTCAAGATTGTTGTCAAATTTTTTTAATCTCTTAAGTTTGTTTCATTGATTAGTATAATATTTATAATTTTTATTAATGACGGATAGAGATTTTTCAGGTTATACTTCACAAACTGGATCAAATATGTTAGAAGAAATGCCTCCTACTACTCCAACCACTCCTACCACTCAACAAAATCAAAACATAGAGACAAGTCCATCTATTAATTTATGTCCATCAGATAGAAAAAAAAGTATGGTATGAGAATATTTTGAGAAAATTATTGAAGCTGATGGCACCATAACAAAAGCCCGGTGCAAAAAATGTCAAAAAATTATTTTGGCTTCAACAATAGGAGGAACTAGTCATCTTTTACGTCATGCAAATGGTCACGACAATAAGGTTGCACAAGCTCAACAAATTCTTAATTTATCTTCTTCTGGTTTAACAGCTTTTTCGTATGATTATGATTTTCAACGTCGAGAACTTGCAAAATTAATTGTTCAAAGTGAATCTCTTTTTAGTTTTGTTGATCAACCAAGATTTTCTGCTTGGATTCAAAATACTTTACAACTAAAATATAAAAAAATTACTCGAAATACAATGAAAAGTGATGCTTTAAAATTATTTTTATATATCTAGAAAATATAATAACTAGTTTTCAAAATAATAAATCAATTTTTTTTTTAACATCTGATGTTTGGTCTAGTCAACATACTACTAATTCTTACATTTGTGTTACTGCGCATTGAATTGATGAAAACTTTATTTTGCAAAAAAGAATAATTAGTTTTAAAGTTTTTGAATATCCACACACTTCTGTTGCCATTTTTTCTGCTATTAGATTTGTAACATCTTTCTATAATATAAATGATAAAAAAAATTCGATTAGTTTTGATAATGCTAGTAATAATGATGCTGCTACTACTCCTCTTATACAATTATTTAAGCCAGTATTAGATGGTGAATTATTTCATGTTTGTTGTGTTTGTCATGTTCTTAATTTATGTGTATAATATGGTTTAAAACTAATAAATATACATGTAGAAAAAAAAAGAGATGTTATTAGATATATGCATTCTTCAAAAGCAAGAACACAAGAATTTAAAAAATTATGTCAATCTTTTAATAAACCATTTAAAAAATTTAATGGTGATGTTATTACTAGATGGAATTTAACATATCATATGCTTATGTCTACTACAAGATATCAAGAGATCCTTACAATATTTTACAATGAAAATATGTCTAGTGATTCAATTAATGATAATGATTGGTTAGTTGCTGGGCATATTACTCAAATTTTAGAACTTTTTAATAAAGCTATCGAATAACTTTTCGGGTTTATTATCCTACATGTAATTTAATTAACTCTTTCACATATAGTTCGTATTAGTGAAGTATTTTCTTCGTATAGACATCATCCTTTATTTGCACAAATTATTTCTTTAATGGAATCTAAATTTAAAAAGTATTGGTCAGATATACCTACTTTATTTTGTTTAGCAATATGTTTAGACCCTAGAATAAAAATTGATGGTTTAAATATATTATTAGATTATTATTATAAGAATATGAAATTAGATAATGTTGAAGAAGAAAAATATAAAATTTTGAATTTATTGAATTCTATGTTTGTATTTTACGCTTCAAAATTTGGTGATACAATTACAAATAAGACAACATCTTCTTCTTCTTCTAGATTAAGAGATGATAGTAAAAATAATATTAATTCTCAACTTGGTCATAAGATAAAAAAACTAAATCAACTAATTTTAATGAAATAGTTTTTTTTCTAAATCATAATCATTCTGAAGAAATAGATGATAATGAGATTTTAGTATGGTGGAAAAAACAAAAAAATACGTATCCTATTGTTTCCACCATGACACATGATATACTAACTATTCATGTGTCTACAGTAGCTTCCGAGTCTTGTTTTAGTGCAGAAATGGTTGAAATGTGCATTTGCTTAAAAGATTGATTGGATGTTGAAGATATATTACAGGATAAGGGAGAACACGACACTTCATCATCGGGAGAGGAGGAAGCTCAAACAAGCGAAGCTAGTGCTGCTGGTCCAAGTACAAGTTAAATCACCGGGACTACAGGTGATTAAAAATATAAAAAGAACTACGTAGACCTGATCCTTCTATAGTTAATCATTGGGGAGTACAAATTTAGCTATAGAAGGTACGTAGGCAATCTTTTAAGGTGCGGTCTATTATAATATTTTAAAAAATATTTTACCATTGGATGAATATTTTTGTATTAAAGATAAATAAAAATTTAATTATAATTTAATTTTTCTAAATCTTTTTATTAATTTGTACTGCATTACAATGTTAAATATAAAAAATATGTTAAAAAATATATAATAAAGTTTAGTACAATGGTTAAACTATCTCAAATAAAACTAGAAATCCAAGTTCAAAACTCACCCGTAATCATTAAATTTTAATCCTTTAAACATTTAAATTTAAAAATTTAAATTAAATATTAAATTTTCGGGCCGGCCCGAGCCCGACCTGAGCTCGGGCCCGGGTTGGGCCTGCAATGCATTCGGGTCGTGCCAGGCACGAGGGCGAAATGTGCCCGGACCATGCCAAGCACGGCTCGTTGCCACCTCTAAGTAAAGATAGAGAGAAGTGGTTCACAAAAAATTGAGATAGGGGCAAATATTTTATTTTTGAGGGGTAAAATTTACATTTCACCTGTATACAACAAGAGGGAGAAAATTTCAAGAGGGCCAAAATAGATATTTCCTTATATATATATATATGAACGGGGGAATTGCCTCTGCTGGCTGGCTTTAATAAATCTCCTCCTTAGAGCTAACTTTTGGGGTGAAGTTAATTAGGTCCAAGTCAATTTTCTTCAACATGATATCAAAGCCACTAGTCTAGCGATATTGGGTCATCCACAGATATCCAGCTCTGCAAACTTCACGCTTTAAACCTCCCGCATGAATTCAGCCCCGAGCGTGAGGGATGTGTGTTAAATATCACACATAGGGGATTATAAGTATAAAGTGTTCCTTATAATTATTTGGACAATTCTTCTCCTTAGAACTAGCTTTTGAGGTGAAGTTTATATCACACATCGGGGATTATAAGTGTAAAGTGCTCCTTATAATTATTTGGACAACTCTTCATTTCTTCTCCTTATAACTAGCTTTTGAGATGAAGTTAGGCTCAAGTCTATTTTCTTTCATAGTGTATACGGTGTTAGCTAGTATTTATAAAATATATACATCAACTTAAGTAAGTGATTTGTTAGGTTCAGCTCACTCCACACAAATTAATCTAAAATTCATACAAATTAATCTTTTTATTTCATTTTCATTCCATGAAAATTCACTATTATTGTTCAGTTACAACAAGAATTGAATGGTTGAGACCGTGTTAATTATACTTTGCTCGTGAAAATAAAAAGGGGATGTTTGGTACATTACCACTTAAGATTATTGAGAATCTAGATCACCACCCAGATAAATTACCATTTTTAATATTTCCAATAATATTACATTATCATATTTGGTATATACTGATAATCTCGCTAGTAATTCACATTACCTTGTTTGGTATAAAAAAAGATTACTAAGAAACTTATATCTTTAACTAAAATACTCTCAAATAAAAAAATAAAAAATAAACTAAAAAAGAAAAAAATAAAATAAAATAAAAATAGAAAGAAAAAAATAGGAATTATCAATTTAGTGTGAGATGAGACAAATGAGATGAGGCGAAAATTTTGTTCTATGTCAATAAAAAGCATTTTAGTTGAGGTATTTTTGTCAAAAAAAAAAATTTATCATCTTACCGGTAATCCACATAGCCACCCTCTTCTTTGGTAATGTGGATTACCACTTGAGTAATAATATAGATTATCATGGACATTCAGATTATCAGTAATCTGTTTCAACCAAATGCGATAATATGATACGCTTAGGTAATTTTAGTTAAGATTATCCGTAACTTATTTAGATTATCTCACACCAAGTACCCAAAAGAACATTATTGTTTTATTTATATGTAAGCAACTACGTATGATAATTTTCTACAAGAAAAATTGTCAATAATTAATCCTTGGCCAACTACATAAACCAAACCATAACACCAAAGCAGCTCATCAACCCACTCAATCTCATGAAAGCTGTTCATCGAAGCAACAACGAGAGAGCAAAAAGCAACAAAGCAAACAACCTGAGGATCATTATTCTTCCAGGAATTAAGCAACTCCTCCCAGCCTCAGAAGTGTAGAAATAGTAGTATGGATATGACTGCAGCCCTCCCTTTTGTCCTTCCTCCGTTTGTGGCGGCGGCGGGGGATGTGTCGGTTTGGACGGTGATGATGGCGGTGGAGGAGGAGAAGAAGATGGTTCGTTCACTGAAACATACTCCGCTGGCGGTGGCGGTGGAGGAGGAGGGGTTGGTGATAGTGACGGTGGCGGTGGGGAGCATATCACCGGACATGTGCCGCATTTGCTAATGCATAAGAATGAGGTGTCATCGGGCGGCGGAGGTGGCGGTGGTGATGATATTGTTGGCGGTGGCAGTACTGTTGGTGGTGGCGAGCAAATTAGTGGGCATGTATCGCATTCGCTGATGCATAGCATCGAGGTGTCATCCGGTGGCGCGCTCGCCGCCAGCATAGGCGACGACTGGCCTTGTGAGATGGCGACGAGTGCGAAGATTGAGATGATGGAAACGCAATGCAGCCATGGAGTACTTCTTGTGCTCTCCATGTACAAATTAATGTGGTGTTGCTTGTGTCTTTGGATACCCTGCCTTGGAAGCCAGGAAATGTTTATATATAGGAGCTGGTGAAGCCAATAGAAGTTCCAAAAGTGTTTCTTAAGCTAAACAGAATATTTTTAAAAATTATTAAATTTTATATTTGGCCCTTCTAATTTAACTTTTAAAAACTAATTAACTTTTTAAAAACTATTTTATATAATTGACTCGTTAATAGCTTAGTGGTAAGATATTATATTGTCAATGATTAATTCTATGACAGAGACGACTCTCATGATGTGTCTATCTCTTTCTAACTTTCTCTCTCTTTATTAAATGGAGAGATAGAAAGAAATAATTACATATTGAGGTGTGAGTCTAGTTAATCCGAGTCGGACAATGATCATGGGTTCAATATCTAATTATAGTGCTTTACGGATTTATTTATGCATTTATGTGTACAGCTTGTAGTGTATCTTGCGTGTATATTCTCACGTCTTTGTACGCTTTGTAACGACTATGTTATAAAATTAATTTATAAAAAAATAATTAACTTTTTGCAAATTTGATCCTTGTAATTTGAAAAATACGAATTCGATCCTCTAAAAATTTTATTTCATTTTGATTTAGCCCTCAAAATAGTTAATTATTATTCATTTTCAAAAATAAGTTGATATTTATATTTTTTGCAAGCACTAGAAGTTCAATCAAAGTTAACATATAAAGAATTTAACCGGTGACAAAACTAATAAACGAACATTATAGTTCATATTTTGTATCGAAATTAATAAACATCCACATGTATTGGGATTGTAAAGATCACATTAAAATAAATTAGTAAAGGGATCATAGTGGAATAAATTTGCAAATTATAAGAGATTAAATGGAACAAATAAACTAATTACTAGGGCTAACTTTATGTTTTGGAAAAAAGAAAAGAAAGTATGTATATGGGAAAATAGCAAATCAACCAAAAAGAATGATGACACGCGTAACTGAACCGAATTGATTGAAGCGGCCTTTTGCTGTAAAGAAGGTTTGTCTTGGCAGCTAAGGTTGCAAAGATGCCTCCAGTTCTTTGTGTAGCCAAGGTGCTCTCTTTCTTGCAGCAAAGAGAGCTTCCTTTACTTTGGGAGGTCCCTTCCACGTCAATTACTGCAATGATATATAGCCTGCCTCTCTATATAGGACTTTTTTTAGCCCGTGTCCTAAAGTCACGCGATAAGAAGGCAAAAAATTCAAATTTACTCCTGAAGTATTGAAAAAAATACAAATTTGATCCTTAAATATATTTTAGACCAAAATTACCTTCGCCGTTACATAATTAGATCAAATTTAACTACTTTTTTATGAAAATCCACATCGCAAATGAAAACCAACGTGGCAAGTGAAGCTTGACCACATAAAATACCACGATGGAAAAACAAAATGACATCAATTGTGTGGACAAAAATAATTTTAGCCCAAACCATATTTAAAAACTAGATTTGCACATTTTTCAATACTTCATAAGCAAATTAATTATGGAGTGAACAGTCATAATACTCTAACTTAGTTCTATATTAAATGTGGTCTTGACCTATAAGACTTAATGAGTGTTATCATTAACTTCACTTGAACATTTTAATTAGATCATAGGTTAGACTATGAAGTTAATAAGTCAATTATCAAATAAATGGTAACACAATTGAGATAGGTCAAGGTAAATATCTAATTAGGTGCCTCGAGGTGACTTCCTTAAGAACACAATTTAAATAAAATCTTTAATGAAACATTTTTAGAATTATAATGTCACAAGGAATGCAAGTTAAGATAAGCAATTTTGAAGTGGTATGTAAGACTAATCAAAAAGTAATTCTTCCTCTCAAAGGGATACTTTGGAGATTATAGTTCCTGGTTAAAAGCCAAAATAAGAAAAACCAAAAGATGAAGGGAGAATATATATGTAGCTCAGCATGACTAGCTTTGAGAGCAAAGTATATCTTATTCTAGTTCAAGCATCAGGTTCTTAAAGTGCTAACCAAGCAGTATACTTCGTGCACATGGTGCTGAATAACTTATTAACTTGGCTCGGCTCAAAGCCTCAAACTCTTCCCTTAATCCCTTTTGCTTCAATTGAATTAATTGCCAGAACTGAACTACATGGCGCGATCTCATCTTGGCTTAGCTATCGAAACTAGTATAACTTGGAAACATATTAGGCAGCTGTAGGAGCTGTAGGGGCCTTCAGGCTTCTTTCTTTTCTTCTTTTCTTTGAATGTAGCTCCTCTTTTTTCCCCTTCTTAACCCACTTGTATTTCTCAATTCTCATGATAAATACAAGCTTTCTTTCTCTCAAAAAAATTTGCCAGTTCAGAGCTAACAGATATCATATGCATTTGGGGGTCGCAGGAAAAAAATTCCAAAAGTTCCTAATGCAGCAGAGTTTGAATTCAAGTTGAGTTTTGAGTTTGGATTTTTATACATATATATACATACAACATTTCAAGGCAGGCAATAGCTGAACAGATGTATATTTTCAAGGACCATGAGATAAATGAGCTTTTTGTACAAAATCTGATCCTGTCTACAAAGTATACAGATGATTATAATGATGATAGTGGAAGAGGAAGAATCAGTCATACTACTTTCCAGCAATGAGACTCACCATAGAATACAGCTTAAAGCCTCAACTCTTGCCTTTTGATTCAATTAAATTAATTGCGAGAGCTACAGCTTACAGATGCCATGTATATATTCAACTACAGCAATAGATGTCATATATATGAGATGAATAAAACTTTCTTTATTGGTAAATGGTACAAAATATGACAGTTTATAAACATATACAGATGATAATAAGAGAAGGAAGAATGAGATCATACTACCTTCCTGACATGAGATTCACTATAGTTTGGTTCTCGTAGAAGGTGCCCACATCCCAGTCCTCGGTGGCCGAAGACAGCGTTATTAACGACACGACAATCTGTCTCATGGTTGGTCTCTGCTGGGGATTTTCTTGGGTGCAACTCTTTGCAAGCCATGCCATCTTTAGAACCAAAAAGTACATAGCAGTTTCAGTAATATGAGGCTTTCCATCCTAATAAAGGAATTATGCGGCTGAGTATTTTCTCACCGCAAGAATCGAGTCGATTGGGTAGTCCTGACCAAGCCTTGGATCAATTAACTTCCTTAGATTTTCCTTTGGATCAGGTGTATTAAGAGCATCCTCAAACTGTGAGATGAAGGGGAAAAAATTAGTCATTCCAGAATTGGTCACAAAGATATGTTCACTAGAATCACTACAACAAAATGCTCCATTGTGGTCAATTCCAAATCAGCACCAAGAACAACCGCCGGGTGCTACCAGCATTGAAACTGGCGCCTCCCGGCACTAGAAACCACTGGCCGATTTCTCAACTAAAACCAGGGCCACATACCAGCCCAGGTTTGAAATTGGAAACCCAGCACCAAAAATTGGCTGCTGCCGAAAACTGGCGCTGATTTCAATTGAAATCGGCACTTGACGTTAGAAACCGGCACCAATTTCCATTTGAAACTGGCATGCTCTGGCATTAGTGCCAGTTTTGTAAAAAAAATTCAAGAACCTAATCCCACATAGAAATATACTTTCTAATGATATATATGTATTTAATACATATATGAACCTTCAATAATAATGCTCATTCAAAATTATCATGAAAATTATGAATAGATTATCAAACTAATGAGATAAAATTGAATTTAATGAAAGAACATGGTGGTGATCACAGATCATATAAATTGATCTTAAATTGGATACTGGCTACGCACTCATGTCCAATTTATTTTACATATCCATAAATTAGTCACCAGCGACTATTGCTAACAGTGGTTTCCTAATTTACTCGCACCTTTATTTTTACGTCAATTCCTGCGCATAAAGAAGTGTCTAATTTTTATTTTATGCATCATTTGGCGCCGTTTTTTTAACTAAACCTAGTGTTGATTCCTTAACTAACTAAACCTAGCAGCTAGCATCAGTTTTTAATTGCATTTTATAGTGGTTATACCATGCACATGGGCAATATATTCAACACTAGGTACTGCCAGAGCTAAAAATTAGGAAATGTATCTAACAAATGATCATGACCCATAACGTTACAGTAGCAACATCATAAGGTTATACTGGTTTCATAGGAAGATTGGCTCAAACTGTAACTAAAATTTGGTGAATAATGCAGAACATATTAGAAGAGTAGTCACATGATGAGTAGGGATAGAAAAGAACCAGAGCAATCAATCCCTTTGATTCTGTGTTAGAACCGCCTGTTTTTACGATCGCATCTTTTGCTGAAATAAGTTCAAAAAGAACAACTCCAAATGCATAGACATCTACTTTAGGAGAAATTTCACCATATTGGGCATACCTGCATGAATCATGATAATTTAGACAAATGACTAGCTGCAAAATGAATTCACATGCAATGAAAAGGCAAGTTCCTAATGTAGTTTAAGAGTTGACTGCTTTCTGGTTCTTGTTATTTCAACAGAGATATGATCATTTAATCTAAATAACTAGTTTGGAATATACTTTAATGTATGCCATAATAGATTCATAATAATGAATTGAAGGTCGAATGATTTAGCCATATGCTTGCCAATAAAATCCCTCTTTCCCCTTCTAGTTAACAACTAGTTTGGCCTTTAGGATAAATTTGAGTGGATCATATAATTTTTGCCCTCTTTCTCAAACTATATATTTCAAAACTACTGCTTGCTAATATCTTATTGTTTATTCAAATGTAATACCACTGTGATTAATCCCATATGGATATATTGTTGAAAGTTGTCTTGGTTAATAAGGCTTGATGGATATCATCTTCTAACATTCTGCGGAATGATAGACCGTTACTATAGATACCTATGGCAGCTGAACCTCCCATAAAAAATTTCTCTACTCGGATGGATTTGAATCGGGAGAAGACTTCTCACACACGATCAATTATTGAGACGGGGTTTACTAGTAAATGTTGCATGTTCCCTATGTGATACGGACTGTGATGAGCTCATCAACATATCTTTTGAGGATGTTCTTGTGTGCAGACAGGAAAGGATGGAAAAGGTTCCTCTCTATTCTACGTCACTCTTTTTTTCCTATTGTCGCACACCCTTGGAATGCGGCTAGAATGGACATCCACAAAGCTGCCTTGCGGAGGATGAGATTATTGCTTGTCTGGAGCTGGTTCTTTTAGAATGAAAGGAATCAACGAACTTTCCAAAATGTGCAATCCTCCTACAATGCTCTATCAACCTCAGCCGCACCGACTACTTTGCTTCTATTTCTATTTGTATTACAAATAGATGGGTTATGGAGTTAGTAGTTTTATTGTCTCCCCTGTAGTTTTCTTTTGTTTTTCCTCTGAATTCCTGCTGCCCTCTAGACCTGTATTCCTTCTTAGAATGAAGGTTTCTTTGATTCAAAAAACAAAACAGGCCCTTTGTTTTGTAATTCAAATAACATAATAATAAAGAGATATGTTGTTCCTGCTAATTTGTACAAAAAATAAAAAAGAAACACTTGGGATCTAATATTATATATATTTGTCTAAGAGAGAGACTATATGTTTCTTACTCTGGAGGCATATAGCCAAATGTACCCACAAGTCGTGTTTGCAGAGATGAACCCACTTGAGTTAGTTTTGCTAAACCAAAATCTGCAACCTGCAAGATAACCAATATTTGGTATTGACCACAAACTATTGATCTTTCAATTAAAATGATAATAGTAACCTTGGCACGAAATTTCTTGTCTATCAATATATTTGCTGATTTGATATCACGATGTATATACAGTGGAACAGTATGCTCATGGACATACTCTAAACCCCTGGCCGAATCAAGAGCAATCTGCACCCTTGCAGGCCATGGTAGAGGATCTCTACCTGTAAGCAAGTTGATAATCTGACAACAATGCTACACAACAAAAGAAAAAGTAAATTGATTCTTCCAAATTTAGAATGCCTACTTTTGCACAATCCTCTTACCTAGCCCATGCAAATGCTCGCTTAAGTTGCCATTCTCGATGAATTCATAAACAAGGAACAAGGAATCCTCGGTACAGTACCCTATCAAGCGCACCTACATAAAAGACAGTTCAAAGAATATAAAAACTTTAATTCTGCTTATTGAGGATTGATCAAATGGATTGAACTGGCCCAACTGAAATGAAGATATGCTTTTTTTTAAAATCAAATTTATGTTATTGGCCCTTTCATTTTCTCTGTGATATTAGCCCAAACCATGTTTTTGATCAAATTCTCATAGATAAATCATAAAATGCAACGAGGGATGACATGCAATTAGCCTTTGACCATCTTCAATAATTGGAGAGATGAAATGTTCAAACAAGAGAAGAACTGCAAACCTTGACCATTGAAAATGAGGCTTTCCTTCAAGAGTTTCATTCAGGTATTTAGGTTTTTTAACTAGATCCTACCACAGCATAACATAAACAGTAAACTGATATGGGTGTCTAGCTTAGAATTTTCAAAATTGATCCAGAATTTTATACAGAGAATCCAAGGGCAGAGTTTGAAGGAATATGCGAACACAATTGCAGCCACATAGCACAAGAATTTAAAATTAAGAACTTGCTGCATTTATAATTAATAAAGATTCTAGTGTAATACAAAATCATAACATAATAAGTGGTAGCATCCTATCCAAACTACAGATGAATGAAGGGAAACTTACCAAATTCAAGTGGTGAACATTCGTTAGGACTTTTAATTCAGCAAGAAATTCATTAGTTGCCTGCATGTCCATTTTCTTTATAGCGGCTTTCTGCGCAAAGGAACATGTAGGAGCTTAAGTATTAGGAGAGGAATTCTTGAAGGAGTTCATGAGTTTATGTGAAGAAAGGACGAGGCAACCATGAAAGCAAGTATATTTTGAAATGATAGACTGGAAAAATTGCTTCAATAGGTTGTCTGCAGATACACAAGCAAAAACCTTTTTGTAGCAAGTACATAGAAGATGATCCAGCGTTTCATGAAAAACAATAAATAATAGTCTCCAAAGCATGTAGGTGAAATAATTAGACTTGCAAAGTTGGTAACTTATATAAATCTAAAATCTTATGATATTTTAGTCACAGAACCTTTGGCCTCATGTTGTAGAACTGCTGAATAAAGGATCTAATATCAGATCAAATAAGCATATGGTAAGTCTAAATATCAGAACAGCATGCAGCAGCTAACCTCTCCTCTAAGCTCAGCATAATAAACAACTCCAAAGCCCCCACCTCCAATTTTGTAAGCTAGGCTAAAATTATCTGTAGCACTAGCAAGCTCTTCATATGTGAACTCCACTGATTTGTCGACAGTAATACCTGGAAATGGGGAAGTGCTCTCTGTTCCAGATGCTCTTGGCCTGTACAACGAAACTGTAGCTCCAAAAAGGAAAAAAAGTTCAAGCAGTTAGCTCACTAATTCCACATTAGAAAATGTCAAAATTAGAAAAAGAAAACAGTAATAAAAGAAGGTTTCTTTCTGCTATCTTAACTCATGGTTTAAAATTTCGCCCGAAACGGTATGGTAAGCCCGGTATTTACCGGTTTCCAGGTTTCCGGTATTCGATATACCCGGTATTTGAAAAAACCGAGTATATTGTGTATACCGGGTGGTATATTGCGGTATTTTGCCATATACCGCCCGGTATGGGAGGTATATGGCTCGTATCGCCCGGTATGGGCGATACCGAGCGGTATCAAGCGGTAATGCCGTTGGTCGTTGGCAACGGGTGGCCGACAACCCGACAGGGCTGTTGGCCACATGTTTCGGAATAATACTGCCCGGTTTGGGCGGTATTACATGCATACCGGGCGGTATACCGCCCGGTATGATCAATAGTGACCCCAAACAGCTATAGAGCCGTTTGGGGCCGGGTTTGGATTGTTTTGGGGGCTATATAAAGCCCCCATTGGGTACTGTTTGATATTGTATTAGGGTTTTTCACAAATACAAAAGAATCATTACATTAGAATTAATATAGGGCAACACAGGCCCACAACCCAAAGGGACCCTTATTTTTTGTTTGCATATAATTTTTTAGACCCTTTGGGTTGTGGGCCTGTGTCGCCCTATATTAATTCTAAGATAATGATTCTCTTGTATCCGTAAAAACCCTAATACAATACCAAATGGCTTTTAAACATTGTATTCATCTTTTTGACATTTGAATATTGATTTTAAATATTTCTTCATCAATTATATGGTTATTGGAGATTTGAAGTTATTTCTTTTAAAAAAAAACCCCACCGGTATGTAATTTCCGTACCAGACCGTACCGAGTGTCGGTACGGTACGGTACCGGTACCGGCCGGTGACCGAAATCGGTACCGGTACCGAGATTTTAAACCATGTCTTAACTACAACGAAACAGATGCATATACTCTCCTTCCCTCGATGTGGAATTTTGCATACCTGTTGGTCAAAGATTTATCCATAGCAGCAACCTAAGTCTTAAATTAGCATAAAATAGTAACATGAGACTTTCTTAGTTTGATGGTGTTCTTGTATGAAAAGAGGACCAGATGAAGTTAGAATTATCCAAATATTTCTTATTCCAGGAAGTACGGGACTATAGAATACTGCAATTCGAGGAGAATGCTTTTGAGTAAAAGACAATTCATGAAAAGCAATGAAAATGATGCTAAATGAGTGTCAAATTTATTCTTTTATAGCTAATTTCCAAGATTTAGACATCTTGATTTAAAATACTCTACCATAATGCCAATAAGACTGGTATAAAATGGTCCAATAATAAATGGTTACCTGTATATGCTCATTATTTATGGATTTCATCCATATCCAGTCGTATAGGACTTGGCAAATATTACTACAAGCTTTCTACCACCTATTACAGGCCCAACTGTCTAAGATGCAGCTGTGGGCATTGTTCCAATGGTATTCAGTACTTCCATCTAGATTTTCAAAAACCATAAAACACGATCGAACTTCTCTCTCAATTTGTCTCTACCAACTCTCTAAACATGTCAGCGATGTATCAGATCTACTCCTACCTTAGTTTTACTAAGTTGTAAATCTTTTACTCCAACTTTTCTTTCTAGCTAATTCTTTGTTTGCATTATATTTGAAAAGTATAACATCTAAAACAGACTTGGTGAAAACTTGGATTAGAAAAACAAGCAAGAAACAACTCGATAGAATCCCATACACTGCACCAAATTTGTAAAGTAGGGTATCGTACCATACCTACCTGGTCAGTTACTAGTATCTATATTGGTATGGGCACTGACACTAGTACGAGGATTTAAACCTTGGACATGGAGCTGCTGGAAATGTCCATGATGTTTGTACAGTCTCAATAAATAAAGAAGTTTGCACACCAAAAAGGAACGTTTGGCACCTATTTTTGTATCTTTTGCAAAATCAAGCCAATTATTGTCTTTCTCCATCTTATTTTTTTCACAGAAGAAGTTATCCCAAATCCCATCACCTAAATCAGCCCTTGGGTTGACTCAGATTGGTATTTGGGTTGGTACGAGAAACCACAACAGCATAATAAGTTCTAGTTCATAAACTAGAAGAATTGACAGTAAAGTAAATACATTACAAAATGCCACAATCTTCTATCATAGAGATACCTTCAGGTGTTGATGAAAGCAATGAGGCTTTTTTTGCTCTCTTTCTCCTTCTAAGGTGAATGTATACATATATTGCTGATATTAGTATAACAACTCCTGCAACAGATATTCCAGCAATAGCTCCTCCGGAAATTCCTGTCATTATCACACAATAATAAGATCTTCTCCACCAATAAACATGGGCAATTGGTCCACCATTTCTTCAAGCAAGTCAGAATGCCAGGGAATTTCCCTATATCCTGTGACTTGGACTCTTGTAATAGAGATAAGCATCTTTAATGAAGAAGGGCTGAGAAGAGCAACTACCTGCACTGAAATAATAAAGATATTGTATGTTGGTGCAATACTGACCTGAAAAATTAATAAAACAAGTTAAACCACTGGACAATCATCAATACTTACCTTGAGGGAAGGGGACGATAGCTTCCACTTCGATCTGCAAAATCATGTCAAAAGATTTTAAGTCATAAACTGCGCAAGAACCTGATCAAAGAAATAAAACATAGATCCACTTCATTCAAATCAAATTACTCAACCAAATATCTTATTCCCAGAAAAGTTGATTAAAACACAACTATGTAAGCATAGACAACCTAAATTTCAAAAAAAAAAATGAAAAACTAATTTTCGTTTTCAAGGATCCATAATAGGAATATCATGAATTGGAGATATTTTTGCTTTAACTACAAGGGAGACAAGTATGGACATAAAGAGAACTGGAAAAGAAGAAAGCTGGTTATAAAAGGTAGAGAGAGAACAGAATAGAAAAACAATTGCACTTTAATGTGGATATATCAAGTTATCAACATTAAGAATCTTGACAAGCATAAAGTAGCAATGCTCATCAACCAAACTAAGAGTAGCAAAATTATATATAATTCACATCTAAGCAGAAGATGCATGGAGGACAGCAAATATCAGACATAATGATCTTCTTTCTTTCTTTTTCTTTGAGAAGATAATATGTTCTTATTTCATTCATAGAGTTCCTGGTACATCTCAGCCAACTAATAGGAAGAGAAACTTGTTGCATATAATTGGAAAATTTGCATATAGTTACTCCTCCAGAATTAGAAGTTTGCATACTAGTATATATAAAAGGGTTATTAGCTAAACTTGGCCCCAACATTGGGAAAATTCTCACTTGTGGCCAATCCTTTTATTGGTCTCAATTGTATACACAAATTTATAGATCGGTTCTAATTATAGTCTGTCGTATGTATCCGTGAGCTTGGTTGTTAAGTTGGTGACATGGCGATGCAAAAATAATTAACATATTTAACTTCGTCATATCATCTTGAGGCCGCATAGGATGCTCTTATTAATAAAGGTTTGATTTCTTGCAATCACTTCCAGTCTCAAGATGATTGCAAGAAATCACTTCAGATCGCGAGAAATCAAACATTTTTTAATAAGAGTATCCTATCTGGTCTCAAGTTGACATGACAAAGTTAAATATTTTAATCATTTTTGGATCGTCATATTACCAATTTAACGGCCAAACTCACGGATCGCAGACGGCAAGCTGTAATTGAAAGTTGGAACCAATCTATATCTTTGTATATACAATTGAGACTAATAAAAGGATTGGCCCCAAATGAGAATTTAAAGTTCTTGCTATTTTTAGCTAATAACCCTATATAAAATGATAGGGTTGGCCATGATTTAATACTTCTTAAATATCAAAAATATTGCATACACATCTTTGTAGCTAGTCCCTGCCAATTAATGTTGCTTAAAATGCTAAGAGCAAAGATGTGGAAACACTAATATCCTTTAAAACCTGATACAAGAACATTTTAGGTATTTACTATTTTAGGTAACCATGATTACTGAAACCATCTTGGATCTTACTATCTTCGTTCGGATACATTCAACATTTAAAAACTTCTCAAGAATAAGCATGTAAAATCCAACTTTTCTTTCCAGTCATCCATTGCCAATATTCAGTCAATAATTAATTTTCTTGAGATTCAATTTCCTTCACTTGTAGCCTTGCTATCTGTCTTATTTTGCAATCCCCATCTCTTAGAGCACAAGAGGAAACTTGGGAGAAATAGACTAGAAAAAGGCTCATCTTTGGCAGGGATAAATATTATATATAGAGAGCCAGATAAACACACTGAGCCTTTTTCTAGCAGACATATTTTAGAAGTTGTAATCACCAGCACCAAAAAAAATGCTCACCTTTTGCAGGGATAAACACGATCCCCGTCCCGGCACTAAAATTCACCCCACGGTTGTACTCCTGCAGCAAACTCTCCTGCTGTGAAGTGAACCCGTACGCCTGTGCCACCGAAGACAAGTTGTCTTCCGGCCGCAGCGGGTAAGTCTCAAACAATCCGTAGTCCTTCGACACCGACGAATCCCCACACGAGCAATTCACAATCACACTGATAGTCGCCCCAGCTGGCACATTAGTCACCGGAAAGCTATTGAACTGGGTGAGCAAGGCGGTCGTGGTCAAATTAGCATACACCTCTTTCGCAATCTTGTCGTAGGTATTTCCCGCAAGAACGCGATAGGAGAAATTATGGCCAAGGAAGTCGCCATTGATGCAGTCGCAGGTGAAGAAGACATGGACACGGCTGCCGGCCTCGAAGCTGTTTAAGTTACGGATGTTTGGGTTGTACGGGCCAAGATCGGAAAACTGGAGGCCGAAGAGGCTGGAGATGTAGGTTAAGTTTTGGTTGGGGGAGGAAAAGTAGGAGCCGAGGGCGAGGTCGCAGCCGCTCCCGCAGGTGGATTCCGACCGCGACAGGAGAAGGGATGCGAGAATTAGGAGGAAGGGAAAGGCACTCGATCGGACCATCCTGAAGGCGGATCGATAGAAACCCTAGCTAGGCTCCATGGCTTTGGGTTGTCTTCCGTGAAGGGAATGAGGGAGAGAGGGACAGAGAGATTATTTGACTCGCCGTCACCGTCGTCGTACTCTTCGCATTGAGTAAGGTCGCCGAGGCAGTGGATATTTCAGATGCAACGAATAAGAAGAAGACACGTGGGAGTAGAAAGGTCAAATGAGGCGGCAGACCGGTTCGCGCCAACGCGTGAAAACTCGGTCGAGGAGCCTGGGATTTGCACTAGTTTGCTGATGCAGTAGCGCGATGAATGGCTTGTGCGGATGGGCTCAGCACTAGTACTTGTAGGACCAGTTATGATATCCAATTACAATAAAGGTAAAACAAAATGGGAAATTAATAAGTGCATGATATCTGATACGAAGATTAACCTCATCCAGAATCTTAGAAATGGTCTAAGAAATTTTCCCGGTCTGATTTTAATTTTAGCAGAACCGGGTATGTTACGCAATAAGAAAAAAATGCCCCGTCGTTGATTTTTTGTTTGAAAGATTCGATCATTTGACCAAAAAATAGATAAATTCATATTGAAATATTTTAAAATAATTTAATAAACAAATATATAGATTTGCAAATTGGAAGGAATCCATGATTTTTAATTATTTTTCACTAATTTGAATTTGATTATAAGATTGAAACATAGAGTCAATCTGGATCGATTTGAATCAGTACCCAACAAAAATATCTACAATTATTATATACGAATTGGAAAAATTCATGCGAAATTAATTTAGATTAATTTAAGGGTGCATAATTGGTACCCAAAAAGGGTAGAAAAGACTAAAGAGAATGGGTTTTTTTCCTAATTTTGATAATTAACGTAATTTATTAAAAAATTAAAAATATTTTCCATCAATAATAATTTTAAAGAAAAATTGGAAAATAAAAGATGACAAAGGTATTTCCTATTTAATATATTGTTTTGAAATTATATTTTTTTACTGATGAAAATTACAATAAAATATATCAACATTATAATTTCAAAACAATATATTATAACTAAATATAAATTAATGAGAATAAAATATTTTGCATTTAATTTTTTTAATTTATAAATTTCATATTTTAGTCATTTGTAAATTAAAACTATGTAAAAATAAATAAATAAATTGTATCTTGCACAATTGCATTCAATCCTTTTAATGATACTAATTTTATTTTTAGACATTCATATATAAATTAAAAAGATACATATTTTAAAAACCATACATAACAAATTAGTAAAGTATTATATTTTGCATTTAAGTGATTTTTATATTAATTTTAATTTCAATCATTATTTCCATTTTAAAAAATGATTCTATACTAATATGAGATCAAGGGAAAAATTTCTCTTTCCAAACACACCAAAAATTTATCTAAGATCTCCATTTAAGAAATAAATCAAATTTGGGAGACTTGTTATTACTCTCAAAGTCAGTATTCATATTACATTCCATTTGTTCAGCTCCTCCTTCCACAGCTGAAGGATTAACTCCCCTAATTAAGAATTCATATTACATGAGGTTTGCATGATCTTTGCCATTTCTATTTGCATAACCTCCTCCTGCTCCATATCTTCCTTTCCTTCCTGCCAAGCTGCATCATATATAACACATGATATATATAGCTCACATTTCCAGGCATTTTTAGGTACTAAATTAAAGTATAGAAGGTTTAAGTATCAATCTGTAAAGCTACAATTTGTTATATCTCTGTGATCATGAACACTCTCTGGCTTTCACATTATATATGCCCTTAAATATTTTATTTTCACGACATAATAGTTGGATTCTGAATACTTTTAATATCTTTACATCCTTTTCTCCAGTGCAAATCTACAATACTCAAACAACTCGAGAAATATAAAAATGAAAATAAAGCATGAGTTCGAAAACCCAGCTTAATTATACAATCAAAAATCTCCAGCCAAAATTAAACCACATGCATGCATGGCGCAATAATCAATTAGCTCATCCTTCAAACACTTCTCTCCAGCTCCTGCTTCTCCAACCTCATCTGCCTGTGAAACCTCCGGATGAACACATCAGCCACATGGTCGATCTCATCCTCCAGATTGAACTCCTCCCCCTCTTCTCTCGAGCTCTTCACCCACTCGATCACCGACCCAGCATTCACCAATTCCTCCTCCTCTTCTCCATCATCATCATCCAATTGCAAATCAAATAAAGTGTGCCTCAAATCTGGGTACAGATCATCATCATCTTCTTCTTCTTCATAAATGCGCTCATCCACTGCTGCTTCTGCTGCCTTAAGCAGCACAGTTGCTTTCTTCTGGGTCACCAGCGAATGCACTTTGCTGGAGACTGCGCTTAGCATGAGCTTCTTGTTCCTGAGAAGCTTGAAGATAATGAACCTGGCTCGCATGGTGATGGCCTTGTTCTTGAGCGCCATGGACTTGCTCCTGATCATGGCTGCCAGTGCAGTGGCCACCTGCTTGATGATGATGGCGGCTTTGTTCTTCATTTTTACTGCAAGAGAGAGCTTGATGAGGAGAAATGGTGAGATGGTGTGCTCCGGCATTGAGGGGCTGTGAATTGATGCGAGTGTTTTGGGGGGCAAGTAATAATTTTGCATGGGCCTTGTTGTGTTGGATTTGGTGGGAATTTATAGTGAAGGAGATGAGGCGATATGGTTTCTTCCATTAAGGGAAAGAGAAAGAGAAAGAGAAAGAGGGAGAGGTGGAGTAGGCACTAAGAAAAGCTAGTAAAAGGAAAAGGAAGCCCATAAATAAAGGAATTCCAAGGAGCTCAAATTAGGTGAGGAGGACACTTGGCGCTATTTGGTGACACATGGAAGCTTTACTGCACAAAGTAAGCCCTGTTCATGGTGATTTAATGGAGTTCATTTCTTGTGGTTCTTCTTCTTCTTTCTTCTTTTATTGAAGCAATGCTGCTTTGGGGTGAGCAAAGTGCTTTAGAATTGGATTGCTTCTGCTTCAAAGTTAATTTAAATGTTTCAACTTTATTCATATGAATCATGTGTCTTTTGTATACTGTTAATAACTTTTGTTTCTGTTATTGGTATCTTTTATGCCATTTAATTTATGCTTGGTAGGGCAAAGTTTAATTTATTATATTGAAGTGTAGCCTTTATTACAATTTGACTTTATTAATTACAGTAACGATCTCACCGGATAAACTTCAATCCATTCATGACATATCCTCTCAAAATTCTAGGAGACATTAAGTCTATCTCAAGATAATTTGATCAAACATAATTGCACCTGAACCTATTTAACTCAACCACGAGTGAACATGATCCAATCGAGTTATTGAACTCGACTCGTGCTGTATGTTTTGTACCAAACCTAGTTTTGGCCAATCCAACTTGAAGTTTACGGATCATAATATTCATAATATTTAGAATCTAAACCTAAATTTGATTTATGAAAATCTAACCCTACCCGATTTCAAGTTGAACTTTTGATAACTCAATTTGGATGAGGTCTTTATGTGGAAGTCATGTGGGAGAGACTACCTACATGGACTGGATATCACATATAACAAAAAAGGAGATATAAAATTGTTCCATCTATATATGACAATGGAGAGGATGATATTAAACACATTTTCAATGAATGCAGAATAGCAGAGAGATACTGGGAATACTTGGAAAATAAGTTGTGGATTGATTTTTGCTTCAAACAAGACTGGTCAAAGGGTAGATGGATGGCAGAATTGGAGAAGTTTGGAAAGGAGAAGGCAGATGAGTTGAAAGTTGTCATTGCTTACTCATTGCGGTGGATTTGGAGAAATAGGAATAAGATAAAATACGAAGGGAAAGGATGGGAATATGCAGTATCTATAATAAAGTAATGCTAGATGTTGTGGAATTTTCAAAGAAGAAAAGAAGCAGGATGATAGGATTGCAGACTCAAAGATTAGGGATGACAATGATTTGGTTAACTACACTTTTGGGGGTTAATCGAAATCGAAACCGATTTCCAAACCCGCTAACCGAAATCGAAACCGAATTCGGACGGTTTCAAAAATCTATATCCGAAACTGAAACCGAATGTTTTGATTTGGATAGAACTGGTTATCCGTTTACTAACCGGTAGTAGACGGATAACCGATTCAAAGATTAATAACAAAACCGATTTCGGATACCGGTTAACCGCAAAAAACCGATAGTAAACGGATAACTGGTTCAAAGATTAATAATAAAATCGGTTTCGGATACCGGTTAACCGCAAAAAACCGATAACCGAAACCAAATATATAACCGGTTTCGGTTACCGGTTAACCACAGCCCGATAACCAAAACCAAACCGGTTTTAAACGGTTTTGGGTTTTTACTATCCGAAATCAAAACCGAACCGCAAATCCACTATCCAAAATCGAATTTTACGATTCGGTTAACCGGTTTGAATTATCGTCCCTATCAGAAATCATAAATGAGGAGTTCACTTTGTTTTGTGATATAGTATGGAAAGGAGAAATGAATGCTGGTTGTAATCTTACAATTATGAGAAATGGACATAGCACTGTAGGAGGAGTACAAGTCTGCGCAGAAAATGTTATGCGGGCAGAAACTAAAGCAATATGACATGGATTAGATAATGCAAGAAGGAAAGGAATAAAGAAATTAAGAGTATTTTCATATTGCAAAAAGGCTTATAGACGTGTTGAAAGGTAAATTTGAAGCTGAGAAAATATTCCTGTTTTTTTTTAAGATGAGGAATGCACGACGCATCCTCTCCCCTTCAACTGAGCAGAGAGTGACATTTACTTGAGTTTTTCTCGTTTTTTTAAAAAAGAATTGGATGAAGTCTTAATTTTGGATGGGATCAAACTAGGTTTTTAGATGTATGGTTAAAACAAATTTGTTTTTCCAATTAAGTTCAATTTTTAAATCAATTTTAGGTCACATCTTTTTCAATTAAGTTTGAGTTGGATCAAATCAGATTTTTCCAGAAATACCTAAAACCCAATATTTTTTTTAGTTTGAACTTAAAAATATTGACCATAGGCAAAGATCTTTGTAGAGTTGTACTTGTTTTCAATGAAAAAATAGAAATTCTATGTGATGTTTAATGAATTAGGAGTCAAGAATTTTAATCTATTTTTTAGTGAACAGAACACTAGTATTAGAAAAGATTAACCGCGGCTGCATCAAATTAATTAGGGTAAAAAATCCAATCAGGTCCACACATTTTTCTATTCAGGTTTATTCATTTTCTCTTCAAGTTTATTCATTTGATCAGATTTACTTATTTTCTCATCAAGTTTATTAACTTCTTCTTTAGGTTTACCCAATTTTTTGTCATCAGACGAACACTAATACACTGGGAATTCATTAATGTTAATGCATGCACCTCATGTTGCTTTTCTTTTTGATAAAGACGGCACGCAGGAAGCAAAATACACGTTAATCACATGTCACTTTCTTTACTTACTAATTAATTCCCACGTGGTGCATTTGATTCAAACACGTTCATGGCATGTCTTATTAAGTCAAGTCATGTATATTTTGAGTTGATGCACAGATGTGGCATGTCGTTTCCAACTCTTTCCCCTTCGGTGATGGTATTTTATCGAGTTGTGGAGCTCGAGAACTGACTTTTGCTCCACGTCTCCCTGCTGACGATCGTTTGGGTGCTTTATCCCGATTATGTTTTGAGCTGTGTAGTGCTGGAGTTGACAGAGCTTGTCTTATTAGAGCTTGGTGGGTCTGGAGTCTAATTTGTTTAAGGGATCCGGTTCTCCCAACCTTAATAATCAGATTCGTTTGATTGATAATCGGATGTAGCCCGATATCTCTGTTGAGGACCTTGTTTTCTTACCGGGTTCACTAAATGTTCGGGTCTTTTCATCTCCGAGTGTTGCCCCCACTAATTTGAACAGTTCACCTCCTTCTCGTTTTGGTTCCCATATTGGATCGCAGGTCATCACATATCAGAGAAGAAAATCTCGCTTTATCTTCTCAGCTGTTCGGAGAAGTAACCGGTTGCGCTCAGCGTCATCCTTTCCGGGGGGAGCTCCCGTCGAGCCTTGGTCCGTAAGGCGGCAATGAATGGTGATCGGCATACGGTGGAGGAGCTAAATGCTAGCGAGACAAGTGGGCTTCGCTCTACGGATCTGCCGAGCTCTTCTTCCTCCTCACAAGGGCTCTCTTTATTTGATGCAGCGCGCTCCCTCTCCTCGTTGTCTATTCTCGAGCAAGTGGTTTCCTTGGGTTTTCAATATGATGCTTCATCTAGTGCACTGGAAGCTGCTTTGTCTGACTTCAAGTCGAACAATGAAGTTTGATTTTGTTTTGGCTCTTCTGGTGGATTGTAGTTGTATGTTTATAATAAATTCACAAAACTTTGGAGCGTTGTTTTGGAATGTAAGGGGATTATGTAGATTGTCTAAAAGATTTATGGTCAAGAATTATTGTCGGGAACTCAAATGCTATGTTATTGCTCTTTGTGAAACCAAGGCGGCCTTTGTTTCCATCGACTTTGTAAGGCAATGCTCTGGTTTCCAGTTACCTGCTTTTATTGCTAAAGATTCTTGTGGTCTAGCAGGTGGCCTTCTTCTTATTTGTGATGAATCTATTTGGAGCACTATGCATACTCATGTAGGCAACTACTTTCTGATGACCACACTGGAGCTTAAGTGCACTAGGACGATTTACACCTTTGTTAATATTTATGGTCCTCCTAGGAGAGCTGGCCGGAGGGAGTTCTTCTCTGAACTTGAGAGTTTGCTTGATTCCTCTAGTGGCAACTTGATTATTGGAGACGACTTTAATGTCACGAGATTTGTCCATGAGCGTCAAAACTGTTCCGGGTTTGCTTGTGACTCGACAACTCTCTCTCAGCTAGTTGCGGATCATGACTTGCTCAACCTTCCTATCAAAGGAAAGGATTTCACTTGGTCGAACAATCAACAAACGCCGAGCTTAGCGAAGCTGGACCGAATCTTAATTTCTTCCTCTACTCTTCTTTCACCACCTTCGGCTTTGGTGATTGGAGGGGATAGACGACTTTCAGATCATAATGCCCTTATCTTTCAGGCGGCTCAGCCTCTTCTCACTCGCAACAGAAACTTCTGGATGGAGTGTTATTGGCTTCCTAAAGTTGGTTTTCGTAACACAATTAACTCGATGTGGAATGAACCTCCGAGGGAGGAATCGGCCTACAAGATGGATCCGTAGGTGAAAGATACTCCGCCGAAATATTAGTTCCTGGGCTAAGAAAATGTCGGAGGAGCGCACAGCTACAAGGAGAAAGGTTGAAGCTGGTATTGAGGATCTAAATTGCAAAGCTCAGAACATGTCTCTCAATGACCTGGAACTCTCAAATCTCAAAGATTTAAAATGCAAGCTTGATGAAATTTATAGAGAGGAGGATGTGTTTCGAAGACAAAAGGCAAAGCGGAGATAGTTAAAGAATGGAGATCTCAATACTTGGTATTTCCATCAATGGGCCACTCTTAGAAGGAAAGTAAATTGAATTCATCATTTAAATTCTGAGTATGGGGAAGTGACGAATGCCAATAAGATTGCGGATATGTTCCGTTCTTTTTATGTGCGATTACTTGGTAAAAAGAGCTCTCCTTTGCTTCGACTTAACTGGGCAACCCTGAACATGCCCTCCACTCCGGAGCCTCAATTGCTGGACTCTCCTTTTAGTTTGGAGGAAATCAAGGCTGCAGTGTTTGATATGGGCTCTTACAAGGCTCTGGGATCAGATGGCTTGTCTTCGGAATTCTTCAAAGTATATTGGGACACTATCCATGATGACATTCTCCAAATCTTCAATGAAATCTATCTTGATCCCTCCACTTTGCGGCGGTTCAATACAGGGCATATTGTCCTTATCCCTAAAAAGGATGGAGCCGACATAGTTCAGGACTTCAGACCGATTAGTTTGGAGCATAGCATTATTCGGATTTTTTCTAGAGTCCTTGCTCGGCGATTAAAGCTTATTTTGGGGCACCTGGTTGGTGGAAAGCAATTTGCTTACTTGGAAGGTAAAAGTACCTTAGATTGCTTTATGGGTGTGCATGAGACTGTATGGGCATGTAAGCATTTCAATGAGGATGGCATTCTTTTCAAAGTTGATTATGAGAAAGCGTTTGACTCTATTGGGTGGCCTTTCATTAGAGACATGTTGGAATCACGAGGCTTTCCATCCCTATGGTGTGACTGGATTACCTCTCTTCTTGACACTGACTCAGCCCTTATCACTAATGGGATTACGGGCAATTTCTTCCGGCATCGTAGAGGGGTTCGGCAAGGGAACCCTCTTTCACCCTTCATCATCATCTTGGCCATGGATTGTTTCTCTCGGCTTCATGATATTGCGGTTAGCAATGGCCTTATCAAGGGAGTCCTAAATCATAAGATTGAGGGAGGTGTCTCTCATTTCATGTTCGCCGACGACATTATACTTTTTTGCAAGAATGATGGCTCGAGTCTTCGAAATTTACTTCTTCTACTCAAATGCTTTGAATTGGCGGCTAGGCTGAAGGTAAACTTGGCTAAATCTAGTATCTTGTGCTTGAAAGCTAATCCTTTTCTTACTAACAGACTAACCTTGGAGATTGGTTGCAAAGAAGCTTCTTTTCCTTTAAAGTACTTGGGTCTTCCCCTTAGAGACAAGCGTTTACACAAAGTTGATTGGCTCAACTTGATATCCTCCTTGGACTCTCGGTTGGGCTCGTGGAGTGGCAGACTTCTTTCAAGAGCGGGTCGCCTGACCCTAATCAATAGTGTCATCACCGTTTCTACTGGTTATCTTCTTTCCTTATTTAAGGCGCCGAAGTGGGTCATCACAAGCATCGATCGCCGGAGGCGTAAGTTCTTTTGGATAGGGATGGAAAATATCTCTCCGAGAGGGAAGCGCCTTATTCGATGGGATGCGCTCACCTGTTCGAAGATAGATGGTGGACTATGTATTCTTGATGTTGGGGCACACAATATTGCGAGGCTTGACTCTTGGCTATGAAAGCTTTATGGTGGACGAAACCTCTTCTGGGTGGATATTCTTCTTGGCTTGTATGGAGATTTCAGACAATGGTCTATTGATAATTTTTTCTCCAGAAATGCCTCGCCAATCTGGAGAGAGATGTGTGGACTCTTTGATCTTATTACTTCAGGCATGCGGTTTCAAGTAGGACATGGACAAAGGATTAAACTATGGGCTGATCGTTGGCCTTCGAGTAGCTGCTTGGCCGAAAAGTATCCTTCTCTCTTCATTCGTGCAACAAGCCCTAGATGTTACATCGCAAATGCTAGAATCCTTAATAGCTCCAGTGTTTGTGTGGGTTGGGATGTCTCCTTCTTGGAGATGATGGATGGATCTCTTTTACTTTCCTTGGCTCGAGATTTGGAGTTTATTCAAGATTCCTATTGAGAGGACCTGATTACATGGAAATGAACTAAGGAAGGAAACTTCTCAATTGGTAGCCTTTATCATCTGCTTACTTATCGAGGGGTTTCTGATCACTTTCATCGCTTCCTTTGGAATGCCAAACTACCACCAAAGATTTCAATCTTCGGATGGATTAGATTGAGAAGAAGGCTACTAACAAGCGATCGACTTGCTCGTTGGGGTGTCACTGCAGATCTCTCTTTCATGCTTTGCGATGATGGTTTAGAAACACATGAACACATTTTCAGCTCTTGCCCTTACAGCTCTATTGGATGGAGAGTGTTCCTATCTCTGAAAAGTTTTCCTTTCTTTTCTATGGCGGATGCTCCTTGGAATTCTTGATCGGGGTGCTCTTCTACAGCTGCTACTGATCGATCGCGTCTAATCTTGATTTGGAACTGGTTCATTTGGTTTGAACGAAACTCGCGGATGTTCAATAATGAGGCGTCAACTTTTCAAATACTGGCTACTTCAGTAGCAAATTTTTATGAGCTTTGCTCCTTCTAATGTATTTTCTTTAGTTTAAAATGAATTTTTAACTCTCCCTCCCAGCTACACCTGTACTCTTTCATATCTCTTGAATGGAATGCATATTTCTTTCTTAAAAAAGAAGAAGTATATTTTGAGTTATAATTCAACGGGAATTTCTCAAAATCGAATTTTGGAAGAGAGAAATTCTCATATTCAAATTTTCAGGGTTAAAATTTTCAAAATCGGAACTTAATAGATTTGATACCAATTTTACCCCCGGGCCAAGTCTCTAACCAGTGAGGTGTTCAAATCTAAAAAATATTTTTTTAAGCTCTTTAATTCATTAGAGACTTTTGCACAAAGTATATAAAATTAAATTTAAATTAAAAATTATGAAATATTTTGATGAAAAATATTTTTTTAACCACAACAAATCTTTTGTATTTTTTAAAAAATATTTCATTAATTAATTATTTTTTTAAAATTATAAAGCTATTATAGACTTTGGGCAAAAGTCTCTAATACATTAGAGACTTTCGCCCAAAGTCTATAAAATTAATTTTAAAATAAAAATATAGAAATATTTTTTTTCATAATATTTTGATAAACTCTAGCACATCTTTCATATCACATATATATTTTTGTGAATTAAATTTTATTTTTTATAATTAAAAAAATATTATAAACAAAAATTCCTAACTCATTAAATGTTTTTGTGCAAAGTCTATAATAATTTTATAATTTTTTTAAAAAAATATTTGAATTCATGAAATAATTTTTTAATGATACAAAAGATGTATTATGATCCAAAAGAATATTTTATATCAAAATATTTCGTAATTTTTAATTTAAATTTAAATTTATAGATTTTGTGCAAAAGTCTTTAATGCATTAGAGAATTTGAAAATATATTTTTTATACTCTAATATTTTATTTTTATCATAAAAAATATTTTATAAATTTAAATTATTTTTTAATATATTTTTAATTTTTTATCATACTTTGACCTAAGGGTAAAATGAGTATCCAATCAACTAAGTTCCGATTTTAAAAATTTTGATTTCAAAATTCGAATTTGGAAATTTTTCTCCCCAAAATAGGATTTTAGAAAAATTGCTCTTAATTCAATAATGATTTGTGTATTGATGAGCTTTTTCACAAATTGGGAATAAATACATTGATTCATGTCATCAGTGGGAGTGGGAAAAAAATCTTATCGACTCGATATAAAATATGAATCAACTCGAAATTGACTCGAGTCTAATCTAACCGGGTCAAGTTTTGAGTATGAGTTTGGTTTTAGGTAATTTTAAAAAATTCAAAAAAAATTGATTCTAACATGAGCCTAAGTAAATGAAATAGGCTTTAACATTTTTTTATTAATATTGACCATAAGATTTTTAGAAAATTTTATCGATACCGTTACAAAGCACAGAAATTTTCATTTCTCAATAGTTGTATTTTTTTAAAATTTAATAAGTAGGTCATTTTCAAGGTTTTCTATAGGAGTGAGCATGGACCGATTAATCGGTCCATTAGCAAAAAAATCGATTCATTAACTTCGGTTTTTCAAAATCATTAACCGTAAACCGGTCTATTAACTTCGGTTAACCATTATTTCGATTTCAGTTTTTCAATTTGGTTAATCGATAATTTTCGGTTAATCAATAAATTTTTTTAACTTACAAACATAATAATATTATGCAAATCATGAAGAAAAATCCAAATAAATATCGAAGTCTCATTGAGAAAAAAGAAAAAAAAAGAGTAAAATCACTTGAACCAAGATAATGTTATAATAAGACTAATATTTTTATTTTTATTTTTTTAATAATTTTTTTTATTTTTTTTATTTTTTTTATTTTCTGTAATTTTTTAAATATTTTTTTTTATCATTTCTTATATTTTTTATAATTTATAAATTATTATTTAATATATATATTATTAAAAATTAATAAATCATATCGAACCAATCGGTTAACCGAAATCAGTGAACTTTTTACCTCTCAGATCGAAATCGAAATCAAAAACCAATTTTTCCAAAAATAAAAACCGATTCGGTTAACAAAAAAAATCGATTCACGGTTTTTCAGTTAACCGAAAAACCGGTTTTTTTTTCTCACCCCTAGTTTTCTATTATTATTATTATTATTTGTTATTTTTATTACTGATTTCTTTGGTTAAAATTGTATCAATTTATTAAATATTTACTCTTTTTTCATTTACTATATTGGTATTTAAGTTTGGTTGTTGTAAGATTAATCTTTATTTTTAGATATATTAATAAGTAACCTTCTATGCTAATATTTAATGATTTTCATTTTTATTTATTAAATATAATCAATTTAATAACTATTAGTGATTAAAGGTTGTTAACTAATCCAACAAAATAATATATTAATGTAAAAAAACAAAATATATGTCATATATAATAAATACTATTTATTTTAATTCCTATTGCAAATGGCTCTATTATTAGAACCAATGAATATAAAAATTATCAATTCTTAAATTTCGAATCTATAATCATATAATGAAAATAAAAATTTATGCACACTTGTTGCCACATGGAAAAATTACATTAACGCTTTAAAATCAAACCTTACAGATTTCGATCAATCACCGACCTAAAATTTGCCCATTTCGATCAATAACACCACGCCATGAACATGGAGGAGGCGAGCAAGCAATTGAATTCATCCCAAATGCTTTGAAATGGATTGTTTTCTACTCCCAAAACTGCTGTCTTTGTGCGCGCAAGAGCTGCGGCGTGCATCAGTTTCGCCTGCTACGTGTTCGATGAAAGCCCTAAGAGAGCGGAGCTTCATCGTGGAGGACGACCACGCGGTGGAGGATTCGGCGCGCAACTCCTATTGGATATCTTGACCTAATAGGCGTGCATCTCCTTGCCCGCTACATGCTTGAAGAAAGTCCTAAGAGAGTCCAGCGACGAGGCGGTGGGAAAAATACTACCATACATGGCACGCCCCTGGAGCCGTATGGAGGAAGACCGCGTGGTGGAGCTGGTGAAGCGGTGCGCAACCCCTCGCCAACTGACGCAGGTTCACGCCCATGTCGTCGCCAGTGGCCAGCAGCAGAACAACTTCGTCGTCGCCAAGCTCGTTCGCACGTTTGCAGAGTTCCGAAGTATGGATCACGCAAGAGCAATCGCTGGTGCGCTCCACAGCCCCAATGTCTTCGTTTGGACTGCTCTCATCCGAGGCTACTCTCAGTCCCCTTCTTGCAGTGCTTCGAAAGAGGTTCTTCTTTTGTACGCGCGGATGCGCCGATTCCCCGAGATCAAGCCTCTCACCTTCACCATCTCATCCGTGTTGAAGGGTTGCAGTCAACTGGTGGCGTTCGAGGAAGGCAAGCAGATTCACGCTGATGCTTTCAAGCATGGTTTCCAGTTCGATGCTCGTGTTCAGACCACGCTAATCGATTTCTACAGCAAATGCAAGCGGCTAACCGAAGCACGCCAAGTGTTCGACGGAATTGCTCGTGCAGGATTAGATGATGTCCAGGCATGCAACACGATGATCGCTGGATACGCTGAAGCCGGCGACATGGTCGCAGCTTGTGCCCTGTTCGAATCCATGCCGGAGAGGAACACCGTTTCGTTGGTCGTGATGATTGGTGGATACGCCTCTCAGAATCAGATGGATTCTGCTCACAAGCTGTTCGAACGTGGTCTTGCTGACGGTGAGGTGGATGTGGTCGTATGCACAGCCATGATCACTGGTTATGCCAAGTGTGGCAACATATTAGCTGCTCGATCAATATTCGATGATATGCCTGAACGGGATGTTGCTTCTTGGAATGCAATGATCTCAGCTTACTCGCAAGCTGACCTCAACGATGAGGCCTTGGATCTTTTCAGGCTCATGTTAAGCACCACCTGCTGGCAGAAGGTGGAGCCAAACCATGCCACCATTGCTACTATCGTCTCCGTCTGTGCCAATTATGGATCACCCAGTTTAGCAAATTGGATACAGAACTACGTTGATCAGTCTGGCCGTGAGTTATTGAACAGCCACACCGTTGCAGCGCTGATTGATCTTCACTCCAAATGCGGAAATTTAAACAAGGCGTGCGAGTTGTTCCAGAACTGGAAGCACAAGGACTTGATATGCTACAGTTCGATGATAGCTGGTTTAGGCATTCATGGGCGGGGCAAAGATGCAGTCGAACTGTTTGAAAGATTAACCAAGTCAGGTTTGAAGCCGGATTCGATATGCTTTGTCTCAGTTTTAACAGCATGCAGCCACGCCGGAATGGTGGACGAGGGACGTCGATATTTCCGGTGGATGAGGGACGAGTACTGCATCCCTCCAACTGCAGATCACTACATGTGCATTGTGGACTTGCTCGGCCGTGCAGGCTGCATCGACGAGGCATATAGATTAATAGCCACGGATATGCCACCAAGTGTTCGACGGTATGCCCCTGTGTGGGGGGCTCTTCTGAGTGCATGCAGGACCTATTCGAATGTGACCGTGGGGGAAGCGGCAGCAAGGCATTTGATGGAATTGGAGGCGGAAAACACAGGGAATTACGTGCTTCTGTCGAACATATATGCAAAGGCGAAGAGGTGGGATGGCGTGGCACGAGTGCGGGCAGTGATGAGGGCTCGAGGGATGAGGAAGCCACCGGGGTGGAGCTGGGTGGAGGTGGAAGGTGCACTGATGAAGTTCATGACTGGTGAGGTATGTGATGAGAGGTTGGAAAGGGTGTTGGAATTGTTGGAGTGGGAACTCAGAGACCAGGGTTTCCTTTCAGTCACTTGGGAGATTGAATGAGTGGTGGATGTTTTAATGTGATCATACTAAGTTTGATGGCACTGTATAATTTTTTGTTCATCTTTGCAAATAAGGGGGAAACTTTGGTGGCAGAACAAGCTTTAAAGCTAGGTGACTACTAAAACCCATTTTATTTATTTTCAATGGAACAGATTCTTGATTTGTTTTGATATGCATTATGGAGATAAGCCATATTTTTTTGTTTATGGACTTCTGCATGATTATTTTGTAGGTGATATCTTTAATTTTTAGTTGAAGTCAAATTTGCACTAGATGTTAGCCGGTGCTCAAATTTGGCTTCCTCATGTTTGACTCGCCAAACTTTTATTAATTCAAGCTTGGGCACAAGGGGGCATCTTCTTCTTTCCCAACCATGAAACTGATTGAACTCTACCCCACGAAAAACTATACCTCTCGTGTGTTAGCAACCCAACGCCCTTTAATGTCAAGCGCTTTCTACGCAAAGATGATATTTTATCTTTTTACTAAAAATTAATGATATGTTTGATTATATAAAATGAAATTGTAAAAAATAAAAATAGATAAGGAATTGTATCATCTTATTTAATTGGCATTATGAATAGACTAAATAAATCAAAAAAATAAAATAAAATAATCAAATTGTCATTTTAGTAATGTTAAAGATATTTACGCAAAGTAATATTTTATATTATACTTTATTGTAATTAATAATAACATAACAATCATTAAATTAATGTAAGATAATTTAAAAAAATATTTAATGAATTATGTAAAAATATATAAAATATTATATAAAATAATTTAGGAAAATACATACTTATAATCCTCGTATTTTACTTGAATTTTAATTTTAATCATCCTGTATTTTCGTTTAGGAGTTAGTCTCTCATCACTTAAGATATAAACGACATTATACGAAATCGGCATAGCTACAATTGCTGAACATTGTTGATGTGGACAAATTAAACGACGATTATTTGCGAACTAAAAATATAAGGACTAAAACTAAAATCCGAGTAAACTATGATGACTAAAAATATATTTTCCCTATATTTGGAAAAGAATGATCGAATTTTTTTTATAAATATAACTTTTCAAAAAACCAACTATCTAAGGATATCTAAATCAACAATAGTCCTCCGCTCTACCAATTGAGCTAAGGTTGACGTGTCAAATGTCGAAGAATGAAACTTTTATATAAGTGTTTGTATACCTACTTCGCATATTGTAAAATCATTCTACACCATATCATAAGGAGCGATTGCCATCGAGAGATGCTCTTACTCATTCCGACCTTTCACAAAAATAGAGTTAAGATGCGCTTAATTAAAATATAAACTTTGTAATCGAGTGTTTGGTCTAATGGTATGATTCTCGCTTCGGGTGCGAGAGGTCGCGAGTTCGATTCTCGCAACACCCCCATAATTTCATATAATTTAGATTTATTAATTAAAGGAAAATATATACTATTGTCCTCAAGGTTTACCTGAATTTTGATTTTAATCATAATACTTTTAATGTATTTTAAAGGGTCAACATTTAACTTATCCACGTCAACAATATCCAAACCACCACATATAACATCGTTTATGCCTCAAATAATGACATGAATTATCTACTAAACGAAAATATAGTGTGAAAACTAAAATCAAAATTTTTAAATTATGAGAACAAAATCAAAATCCGAGTAAACCATAAAAACTAAAAGTATAATTTTTTCTATAATTTATTATAAAAATATATATAGGAGATAATTTTTGTGAACTTTTTTATGAAATGTACGACAGAAAATAGGAATAAATCAATAAAATTATTCCTCATATTGAGGTAGAGAATAATATTTCTTATTTTGTTATGAAGGGCCCACATATTACTTGTTATTTTTTTGACACTAAACAAGGATAAAGATGAGGATTGAAAATACTATTATTCTCCTCCTGTATTCCCTATTTCCCTTCAGCCAAACATACGTCTAATGGTGCAAATTCGAACTCAGATACTCTCTCATAAACTTTACAAGACAAAGAATCAACATAAGGCCATATCCCAAAGGGAGTACCACCCGATACTGTATCAAACATTACAATATTAAATCGAACATTACAATTTTACTCACTAAGCGGTTAAATAATATAAAATTCCATAAACATGAAAGTACGATTCAATTTTCTAGTTTTTTCTTCCCCAAATGTTTCCTATATAAGTCCAACTCCATGTCTACACTTGGAAAATTTCCTATCACTAATCTTCACGTGCATAGAACAAAGTTTCTCTGCTATCCATTACGATCTTCAACATAAAGTCAGATATATACAACATCCAATCATCTTAATGCAACCAAGTTTGAAATAAATTAATCCTAGATTAAGTTTGGCAATATTTTCACAAGAGCATTTATAGTTCATGCAATATTAAAAAAATTAAAGGTGATAAGAACATATCCAAGTATCTAACTTGATTTTTCCCAATGATATGAATAAATAAGTCATTACATATATCTATATATACACACACTGACCACCTGAACATGCCACATCAAACAAAAAAATTTCAGATCAAGAAAATTTTAGCAACACTTGAACCCAAAACCTACTCAATCAAATACAACAATATCTCTAACCTGTCAATGCAATGAAGGGGATGCAATAACAATAAAGTTATGACCAAACTACTAAAGCAAAGAAGATGATTAAACGGGATTAGAGTACAGAGTATCAACTGTCATAACATACTGAAAAAGAAAAGATTACCAAAATAACAAAAAAAAATCAGATCAAGAAAATTTTAGCAACACTTGAACCCAAAACATAATCAAATACAACATTATCTCTAACCTGTCAATGCAATGAAGGGGATGCAATAACAATAAAGTTATGACCAAACTACCAAAGCAAAGAAGATGATTAGACGGGATTAAAGTACAGATTATCAACTGTCATAACATACTGAAAAATAAAAGATTACCAAAATAACAAAAAAAATCAGATCAAGAAAATTTTAGCAACACTTGAACCCAAAACCTACTTCAATCAAATACAACATTATCTCTAACCTGCCAAGGCAATGAAGGGGAGGCAATAACAATAAAGTTGTGACCAAACTACCAAAGCCAAGAAGATGATTAAAACGGGATTAGAGTACAGAGTATCAACTGTCATAGCATACTGAAAAAGAAAATATTACCAAAATAACAAAAATTTTGCATACTGCAACCTGTCCCTTAACTTAAAATAAACTAAAACGGATATATAGACGCATTCGCACCTAAATTCATAAGACTTATCACTTTTGGATCATGATCAATCTCCCTTCCGTCTAAAGGAGCATCCTTCAGTGAGCCTGGCACGCCCTCCAGTCGGCTGACAGAGAACAGTCTGGCAGTTCCCGCACACCACCACTGTTTGCGAGTGGCTGAAAACAGTGGTTCTGCGGAAGCCCATTAGAAATTAGAACAATCAACAACGACGAAATGCATGGACTACAAAAACCACGATTTTGAATTCCTCTGATAGACAAAAATCTTAATTTGAGCCTAAATGAGTTAGGAGCGTACAAGATGAAGTGACTTACATGTTGAAGCAGCCTTGGCATTTCACGTCCTATTAGAATACAACCAAAAAAGAGAAAGAAGGGCGAGAAATATATAGTTAAGCAAAACGCACAAATAAAAGGATAAGTAACATACAAAAACTAATTAATCTTATAGCAACTGGTTATAGATACCATGAAGAAGGAATTCGGCGACTGCACGAGCCGCTTGAGCTTGTGTCTCTTCTTCTCGAGCTCAGCCGGCGGATTCAATAAATCAACGTCGTTTGGAAGCACCTTTTATCACAAAAACACACGAGAATCAGCAAGAAGGTGAAATGAAAACCGTCATCGTATAATTGATCGAGCAAAAAGTTAGAGCAGTGAATCCGCATATGGAAAGAGCCGGTTGATCGATTTGGATTTATTTTTTTATTACGAGAGCAACAGAAATCAACACAAGCAAGCTTTACCATCTTGATGAAAGCGTGAAGAGATCTCAAAAGATGCGGCAGCGGTCGGGAAGAACTAAAACCCTAGCGAGACAGGTCTATTTATACGAGTGCTGAGCGTTGACCGTAGGATGAAGGCATTTGAGATATGAGCCGATCATCTGGATGTCGCATGGACGGCGGATATGTTGTCTCTCTTGTGCTTTTTTGCTCAAGCAGCGCATAATATTTTGCTCAACAGAAATCTTCCCTTCTTTTTTTAAAAAGCAAAATAGTATTTTAGGATTTAAACCCAGATATCTAAGAAATAACAAAGATATTACCACTGAGTGTACTACTCACATTTGGCCTCAACAAAAATCTTCCTTGTTTCACTCTTCAAACTTACTCGTTATGTTTATATGTTAAAATACGTAATTCTAAATACTATCGAATTGTAATTCAAAAACTTACGGATTATCTTATGTGATTTCAATATTATCTTTAAATTGTTAGTGCCACAGGGAAGATTTGTGATTTGTTTGAGCTTATGGTAGGGGGAGCATTCGATAGATTCGGTTAATTAAATAAATTGTTCGATTAATTTAAACTGAATTACAAATTATTCGTTAATCATTTATTAAATTAAAAAAATTTACTTATTTTGGTTCGATTCGATTAATTTATTAAATTAACCAGAAATTTATATAAATAAATTATATTTATAAAATAAAATAACAAGTATATCTCATCTTAACCAATTAGGTAAATCATATTATATGATATAAATTTTTTATTTTACTTAAACTAAAATGCGTCGATTAATTTATCGAACCAAATTAAAATTTAAAATTTTAAAAATTTTAACTGTTAACCGAAAATTAATTGGACAAATCGATTTGATTAATTCGATTTCAGTTCGATGAGTTAATCAAGTAAATTTTGCTCACCCCTAATTTATTAAAACTATCATTAAAGCAAGATTTGCTAGAACTACTATCAGTTCTGTCATCATTATTTTATGTATGACATGTACAAAAAAAAATGCACAACGATTGAATATTTCCCACTGAGAAGTGAGAACAAATCATAAGCCTTGTTCATGCAAGTTCTTTCTTGCTTCATGAACTAGTAGTGTTTTCAATAAAAAAAATATGTTACTAATTATTTAGTGTATTTGTTTTAACTTAACGATGGAAAATTTTGTAGCCAACTGTGGGTAGCACAGTTGGTGATAACATATTGTATGTTGTCTAAAAATTTAAGATTCGATCCCTAATATGATCATCTATTGTTGACTTTTTATCTTTGTTAAAAAAAAACAATGAAAAATTAGATAGTTTTTGTTCCACCTAAACTGTAAACTATTAATATGAGTTTTACAATTAGATGAGAGGATGAGCGAAAGTAAGTTTTTAGCTGCAACCATAAATTTTATTTAAGTATAAAATGATATGATAGACATTAGACTATGCGCATAGTTATAAGAAAAAAAAAGCAACTCTACAAATTTGACCCATGCAATTCCTCCTTCATTCTATAACCTTCCTCATACCCAATTTGTATTTGCTATGAGTAAGAAAATGAGAATTCACATTAGCATCAACTCAGGGTGCGATTATCCGCTCATGGTTGGCTATACACACTTTTCCCTTCTCGCAATACCTAAAATACAATAATTTTCTTTCTCTTATAAATTTTATTATCGATTACATTTTAATTCTATAACTCTCCATCCATTTTCAATTTGTATTTGCTATGAATATGAAAATGAGAATTCATATTCGCATCAACTCAAGGTGTGATTATCCACTCATGGTTGCCTACGCACACCTTTCCTATCTCGCAACACCTAAAATACAATAGTTTTCTCTCTCCTATAAATTTTATTCTCAACTTACATTTTATACTTTTACAAACAAATCAATATATCATTCCGAAATTCAATTAAAAAATATTTAAATAAGATTTTTTTAAAGTTAAGTTACAATTATAAACTTCTATCTTATAAATATAATAGGGATATTTATGTAGTGATAATGCAATGTGGATACAAGATGAATATCATTGGAAACCACATGAATAATTCCTTTCGACATCCATATCTGTACCGTTTTAAAACAAATGTGATTATTATCCGTCACGACGAATTGGATATAGTTACTATCCACTTAGGCAATTGCAGTTGCCACCCCTAATTAGACCACACACATGTTGCTAGATTGATCTTTTGTGTTTGGAAAGACAATAGAAATGTATACACTAACGAGATCTTTGGAAGCAAAAGTTGTTCGCTCCAAAATAGTTAAGAATGAGCTCAATCTATATGATGGAACTTATTAATCCAAACTACTTTGTAGGTGAGGCTATCGTACAATGCATTTCAACATTTTAGCATAGAAGCACAATTACAATAACTAAATCTTAATCTCATACTAGATGAGGTCGGCTAGCATAGAAGCGCAATTAAAGAGTAAAATATATTAAGTAATGCATGAACAATATTATTTTACACTCAATTTAGACTAAGTGTAAGAACATCTTTACACTAAAACTAGGGATAAGTGCAAAAAATGACATGCATCTTTATTAAAATTAAACTGTGGTACGAGTGATAGAAACATTTTATTTTCATCAATAAGACACGAAAATCATACTCTCTTTACATTGGGACTAAATGTAAGAATGACATACATCCTTAGTTATAAATCAAAATCCACATATTACTGTGTTCCCAATCTAGAACTGAGTCGGCATGATTACGAGATGTCGAAAGGGATAGCAAAAGCTCAAAATAAGAGAAAACTTATGATCCCCTAAATTCATTGGGGCAAGATAAATTAGATCTTGGTGAACTCGTTGAAGAAAGAACAAAATCTTTAGGGGAAATGAAGATTTTATTTCATATCGAAAGCTTACATATCACTATAATCTGGTCATTATATGTATAATTCATACATAAGGATAAAGATTCTCTACACACTATCAACTCAATCAGCTGGGTAACACAAACATGTTAGTAGTATTCCACACCCATAACAATACCCATAACACTAACATACTACATATTAGTAGCTAATCCATAATAGGAAACAAATGTAAGAATAAGCATAAGGAGGATAACATAACTAATGTCACATTAAGTATAATGGTATTAGCTAATTCAATTTTTTGCAATGGTTGCATAGAGTTATATAACATTGAAACTTGAGGCCATAATTTAAGTGTAGTTGTAATACTACATGGGAGCGTGCTCACAGTCTATACATGAGTGATCTCTCTCGCTCATATGGTGTGATTGGCAGACTCTATGAGTTGCGACAGACAGAGATAAGAATATGGTCAAGATAGCCTTTAAATAGCTTGGGCAGTCCTCTCCCTTGAGCTAGCTTTAGGTGTGGAGTTAGACCCACTAATTTCTTAACATAAATGATTGGCACTTGGCAGCACAGCAAAGTGTTCTGGAAAATGAAATAGGGAAAGACTAAAATAGGATCAGGCAATCAACTGCAATAACACTAAAGTACAAAAAAGCATAGGAAGTCATCAAATCCAAACTAGAAAAGTTACATTGCTGAAATATATTTTAAATATCTTCTGGTGTATTATGATAAGTTAGCAAACCTACAGGTGAAAAAAAGCTTCTCCAGAAACTATCCTCATAAAAGATGTCCTTCTATTCTGCATCAGGAGAACCACCAGGGACCAGCTGCACGATAGATGAACCTCTAGATGTAAGAATTAAATGTAATATAGGAAAAGGTACTAGTGAGATATATACATTGCCTTTGAAATCAATAATCATGAAAATATGAAATAGAAACCAGATGATGCTTAACATACAATCAAATCACCCTCCAAAACACTCGTTGTACGCAACAATTACATGTATATATGCCAGTAGCAAAACCAATAATGATACAGAGGTTTGATAGGAGCAGATACTTGACTAACAGCAGGATCTCCTATTATATCAAGATATGCATATTAATCATCGAGGGAAAGTGGACAGCTACAAAAGTCTAGAGAGTAATAAATACACTCCTTTTTGCATGCACTATATGGTTTACTTTTAAATTGGAAATATCATCAACAATAGTATATCATCATATATCTATTACAGGAAATATAACTCAAACAAAACGAAAATTACAAAAATGAAAATGCAAATTTTTTGTTCTGGAAAACAAGATCCAAGCATTGTATCCATAGAAAATGTGGAAGAGAAGGACAGAGAAGAGAAGAGAATAAATGGTCTCTTCCCTTGTTTGGATATAAGAGAAAGGGAGAAAAGATTTTGCTGACATGGGGAAATGTATTTTCTTCTCTTCTTTTCCCTCCTCTCCTTATTTTTCTATCCAAACAAGGGAAAGATCAATTCCCTTCTCTTACACTTCCACCCAAAAGTTGACCTCCTCTCTTCCACTCTCCCCAGTCCCTACATCTTTCCATCAAAATAAGGCCTCAATAATCTTGCAAGCATTATTTCCTTTAAGATTTGGGCTCATGTGTAACAATGGCAATGACATAAATTTGGATGCCCCCAGTCCAAGTGATTTAATACTCAAACACTTCCATTTTCCACCAAAAAATTCAAGAATATATATTCTCCATTGAAAAATATCAAATTAAAAAAGATAAAAATTCAATTAGTGAAATCTGGAATTTGTAACTAAATTATAGCTAAGGGCCTTAAGGCCATTAGTTAGTAGCTCATGCTTACAATGGCAATGTTGTTTCCATTTAGCAGAATCTGGTCGAGCTTTGTTATCCTGTGCCCTTCAGCTGTGATTTCACTGAAACAAAAATTGTGTTCAACATTAATAAAAAAGAAAAGCTGGAAGCCTGGAAGTCCATTTACCTATACCAACCAATCTTGTGCTAGCAGGAACTCAGTATCTAGGACAAAGTCAGAAATTGTTCTATACAACCAAATCAGTCATGTAAATGACACAAAATAACATTTTACAATGCCCATCAGAAAATGAGTTAGATCCATGATCTTTGTACTTCTCCAATTTGGATATATAAGACAAAACCAAAAGCAACATGGTCTATGTCTTAGAACTATAAACTTTTGGTATGTAAGACCTCTTTTACTATTTACTAGACCAATCCTCAAAGAATTTCAATAATTCATTTCATATCCCTACCTGCAACTGTTTTATTTTCCCAATAGGCCTCACATTTTGCTACTGCAAATTGTTTTTCATGAGAATTTTGTAATATTTAAAGGGACTACTTGCACATGTAATATATTTGCACAATGAAGCTTTCTATTTGATATAAAGTTAAAAGAAATCTGCTCATGGAAAAGCATCACTGATATCATATATAAAATCTAAATATTGGTTATTAGTTCAGATTTAGGTACTGACCTTATGTTTGCTTAGTGGAATCATATTTGGGTACTTGGCATTTATTGGGTTTCCATAGGATGAGTTGGACCTGACCTAATAACACACAATCTTCCAATTACCTATAAGGGTTGACCATTTGTCTATGCATCCAAGTTATGACTAAACAACAATCAACATCACTGAAAGCAAGAAAATAGCAAGGTGGGATGCATTAAGTATCAGTTTTAGAACTTCATAGTTGCAATGATGGATGTACTTTTTATTGAAAAATCAGTTTATGAGAGAATCTATTTTTTATGAGTAGTACTTCCCTTGTTCCAACAAGAAAAAGAAGTTGGCTAAAATTTGCCAGCACTGAGGTAAGACATAGATTCTTTAGCTTAGCATAGACCACAACAAATAGATAATCAGCATTCCCAATCTATCCAGCTATTCATCATGAGAAGACACAAATTTTAGTAGTATGTGAGATAATTGGAATGCAGAAAGAACATAATATGATATTACGATTTACCCATTTCATCATACTTGTTGAGATTCAATTATATAACCTTCCTACTAATAGTACACCTTGGAGACTTAGACATTATGGATGGTCAATCATTAATCTATAATCTATATAATTGAGCTAAATAAATCAGACTTGAATGTATTTGGTGGGGCAGCATGATGAGATTACCATAATTCCCATAAGATTCTAGCTAATAGGAATGGAACATTTTGTTATGTGAAGCAATTTGAAGATTTCTAAAGAGATGAGACTCCTTGGATATTAAATGGTAGGCTAAACTATAAAAAACTTTATGATGATAGCACACTACTAAAATGATAAAACAGTACTCCATATACTCCCTCATTTCCCTTCTAAACCTACTACTTCTCCATCTTGTGCAGCTACTCAACCTTTTCTTTTCTTTTCTTTTTTAAAAATCAGTAATCAAAAAGAATATTTGCTGCATTATGATGCTTGCAGACTGAAACAATCAGCTCAAAGTAGTTTTAATCTGACAGGACCCTGTTTGACCCTTGTGATTGTTTTCTCTCCAAAGTGGCTAAATTTCCTCACTATGTCTGAGGTTTAAAAATGCAGAGAAGTTACTTTCCATAGGATTTTATTACATCATATTCTAATGACCTCAAAGGAACGCCCACACTACTGCCTAATGTGGAGCTAAAATAGAATTTGTGAACTGTCATATTCTCCATTCAGCCACTTGGTTTCATGCAAAAATTTAAGCCACACTCTCCTTTACAAATGATAACTAATGAAATGGCTGGCATCTTTGCTGCAAGAATTTTTTTTGTGCTAAGGATTAATTTTTTTCTTGTTGACCCACCATCAAATGGGGAAAAGAAAATGCAAACACAATCAAGGATCTTTGTATAGCATTGGTGATAAGGATTAAAGTTCAGGTGAATGGATTAAATCATTTAACTTTATGATTCACTCATTTGTTAACCTTGCCGGCCTAAAAAATTCAATCATCATGTCAACATAAATTAGGAAGTATTGAAAAATGTATATGAGATAGTGATGCTGCCAAAGCCAGAGAAGGTGCACATCAAATCTTTTTAAAAATAGTAGCAATACAAAAATATGATATATCCACGAAAAAAATGCACCAAGATTATATGGGGTTAGACGAAATAGTTACGATAAGATGCATTTTTAGTAGTATATAAAATATTAGAAGAGAAAGTCTTGGAGTTGCAGCAAGTTTGCTACTTTTTAACCTAATTGACTAAGTGAGTAATGTTTGGGTGCAAGAAAAGGCACCAAAATTTCTAGGATGTTTGTCAATATAGATCTATAGTGCGAATATTTGTTCTAACAGGTGCACGCCATTTTTTATGACTACGCTGAAAAGGCAAGCTTTAGGAAAAAGAAACATTAGGTACACATATTTTTGATGAACGAAGCCCTTAATGAGGTTATACACACTACACGGACGAAGGATCATCAAAGGCATTCCACTTTTCAGTTTCGTTCACACCAACAAAAGTCAAGGGAATTTGTAACTTTGTAAGTCGTGAGAAACAACAGCTAAAAATGATATAGAATTAACCAATGCCAAATTCTGGGCATGAAAAAATAAATAAAATCAAACCCGAATACTCGACAGACTGACAGACAAGAAAAAAAATGAAGCATCAGGCATCCGTGTGGAACGGTAAAGAGGGATTACTATTCGGTAACATCTTCGAGGACCATGTTGACATAGACGTCAAATCCCTTGAGAGTTCCCACTAGCTCCTTGTCGCCCTTCATTATCACCCATATCTTCGACCCGATGCAGCGGTCGATCAGCTCTGCACGCACGCACAAGGAATGAATCCAAAAGATTCACCACAAGGCGAAAGGGAGAAGGCAAAATACCTGAAGGGAGCAATTGGGAAGGGTTGTGAGCCATAGGTAACCCTAGTCAGGTCTCCGCAGTCGCCTACGGCTCCTGCAGCGGCGAAAGGAAGTAGAGAGCGCGTCGACGAAGCAAGTTAAACCATGAAACGTTTTTTTAGCAGTGTTTTTTTATCTTGACTTCGTAACAACCAGATCGAACCGATACGTGCTTTGCGAGCAGCCACGGATGGGTTCATAGTAACGGTCAATTTTACAGTTTGTGACGAGCAAATCAGGGGTGGTGAAGGGGAGCTAAAGACGATTGGACAAAATATAATTAATCCTTCCATTTTAACTCCAATTCAAATGTGTTGTCAGCGGTGTTGGTCTAGATTTTCAATCTTGATCTTAATCTTGATTTAGATGATAATAAATATAAAACTAATAATTTTATTAAGAAATACTTTCAGGTTTCAAGTCGATTAGTACTCGACGTCCGCGATTGAAAATATCGGAAAAATTGAAAAATCGAAAAGATGTTGGTCGACGCGCTCGGATTTGTCAGAAAGATAGAATTTAGGTTTAGAGTGTCTAGATAAGTTGTAAAATCATCATTATGATGCAAAGACCCTTAAAGAACCAAACTCGTAATCCGAAACCCGAATCGAAGAAATAACTCAGCTGAATCTCAGTGTAGAGTACATGTACAATAGATATAGTACTAATACTCTACGGCCGATCGATAGGCCGATCGATCGAAAGGAGCCCATAATGCACAGAGGGCTCCGGTCGCTCGTTCGGTCGACCAGACTAACGATCGGACGGCAGAAACAGCTCTGTTTCGAGCCGTTGAGTGGCGTTTCACTTCATGGCTCTATAAATATTGATGTCTCGGTCTTCCTTTGACACTCTTGATCACTCATACACTCCATTGAACCATCTTTGATCATTCTCAAGTTTTCATTGAGCCATTACTTGGAGAAATCCTAGTTTGATCTTTCAACTCCTTGATCTTGTCTTCAAGCTTTGATTAATTTATCATTGAGGTATCAAGAGAAATTAGGACTCGTGTTTGAAGCTAAGTATAAGTTATATTATTTATTTGCTCCATTTACTTGCATTTTTATGGTTTATTTCATTGTATTTGAGTTTGTGTAAAACCTAAAGTGCATGTCTTGAAATTGGGTTGTAGCCTTGGTGTTTGAGGTTTAAATCCACCGGTGTAAACATAGTTTACTATGATTAGTGATTGTTGTCCCTTATGGTTGAGGTGGAAGAGTCCTCTCGGTAAAAATGCGAAGACTTCCGGGTGTGAAAGTGCCTTAGGTTGAGAGCGGAGACTCTTCGAGTAAAAAGTCATCTTTGTAAGAGAAACGATATAATCTAGTAAAGCTAAGTTTGGAAATCTTAAGTGAGGTGCTTAGGTAGTGGAGTAGGCATTGGGGTCGAACCACTATAAATTATTGTGTTAGTATTGTTATTCTTGTTTGTGTTGATTGCTTTATTATTAATCGCTTTCGCATTTAGTCGTTAACTTGATAACTTGCCAAAGTAGTTTAAGAAAAAATTAAAATCGGAATTAGGTGAAAAAATTTAGTTAACACACTATTCAACCCCCCCTCTCTAGTGTGACCATTTCACCAACAAGTATGGTTGTTCATGGGTCAAACCCGACCCAAGAACCCGAGAATCTGACCCGATCCAAACCAATCGAGATAGGTCGGGTCAAGTAATCGGGGCGAGTCGAGTTCAAATTATTCAAACCCGATCATAATCGGGTTGGGTCTCGAGTTTCAGTATTTGAAATTCGATGACCCAAGACCCGACCCGATTACCCGAATTATTTATATTTTTTAATTTCTTTTCAAAAACTATATTAAAAAAAATCTTCTTAAGAAGACATGTGTCGCGTCAAAACCACATCTTCCCGAGAATACGCGGCCCATGTAGTCGTGTTTTCATGAGACCGCTTCTTCTACCCGAGAAAGACGTGGCATGCGCCGCTTCTCCTCCTCGAGAAGACGTGTGGCCGCCTCTTCTCGGGAAGACATGGCGCGGTTGTGTCTTCCTTCATGTATTGAGTCACACGTGTCTCATAAGATCCAATTTTGGGCGGGTCGGTTCAGATCGGTTTTAAAAAAATTACCGGATCGATTCAGACCGGTTTCACAAAAAATCACCTTCAACCCCCCCACCCCCCAACCTGCGATTACTTGTTGGTTGAGTCAGACTGATTTTTTCTCCAAACCAACCAGATCTGTGAACCACCCTAGTTGTTAGCGAATCAACGAGTATCACGATAGCGAGGCATCTCCCCATTATTGGTGATTCTTGACAGGTCGCATTGTAAAAATTCATTTGGAATATATTAGTATTCATCGATTCATCAAAAATATTGTTCTCCATGTATTCAACGAGGCCTATTTGTTTCTTGTTGAAATTTTACAACCAAATAAGAGAATATAAGAAATCCCATTTTATATTTTATTTAACTAGTAACTCAATTACCCGACCAAATCCGATCCGAGCGGGTCGGGTCAGATCGGGTTAAAAAAAAACTACTTCCAAACCCGACCCAACCCAACCCGGTTGCTTGTTGGTCGGGTCGGGCCGATTTTTTCTCCAAACCCAACCCGTGAACAACCCTAATGGTATCTCCCTGAATGTCGTGAGGATATGCCCAAAATGAGTCAATGGTTATCCTGGAGATGTCGGATTCATTACTGTTGAATCTTTGATAATCAATTAGGGATGTGGGTATCCTTGTAAGGCCGGATGGAGCCCCGAGCTAAAAATATAGTTTGAATTTTTTGAGTCTGGGCCTTGATCCGACCAAACCCAAAGAGCTAGTCGAGTCCATTTAACATATAATATATATTATAACATATTAATATTTTAATAGCATGAGTTTGGAATTACTTATATAGTTATTAGAATGATTATCTAATTATGTATCTAGCTACGGGGCAATTGGTTCCCGCAAATGCAAATCGTGAAATAAAATATTTGCTTGCAAAAGCAAATGCCCACGAATAAAAGTTGCAATCCACTATTTGATTGCTCATAAGTAGACTTGTAACTTTTATTTACAGACGTTTGATTGACTGCAAAATAGAGAAGATGAAGGCTATTGCGAGGCGAGAGAGGATGCTATTACAAGCGAGAGGGAGGCTATTGCGAGTGACATGAAGAAGGAGACTATCACGAGTAAAATGAGGCTTCTGTGAGTGCAAGGATGAGAGAAATTATTTCAAACGAGAGAATATTGTCGCGAGCAAATAGGGAGACTATTGTGGGTGAGAGGAAATCTTATCATTTGGAGGCTGTGAATTGAACTTGCAAGTTTTTTGAGTTGCAGTCCAATTTGTAATATATAATTGTAGTATGTAAAAATTTAATATTGTAATTATCTCAATTATAATTAATTTAATAATTAAATTGATCAATTATTGTAAATATAATTGAAAGCTTATTGGTAGGCAACTAAACAGGCGTCAGTACGTGATTTGATGATTTTGATGGTATTATGGATAACCATTTTTACCATATTTATTTAAGCCAATTATTAGTACACGTGGTTAATTGAAATTAATTCCGATTATGATTCAATTTATAAAATTACTATTCAAACGGGCTGCGATTAGTATATGGATAACGATTGTGTAAACTATTTTAATTTCAGATAGAGCTTCAAATTGTGGTCAACTCCAGAGTCCAGCCTAATTTCAATTCAAATTTGATACCATGTGCTATTTTTGATGATTTAATTCACATATCAATTTTCATGGACTAAATTGAAAATTTATTAATTTCGTTAACTAAATAATATCAAGAAAATTATACTTTTGGTTTCCACAGTTTGTTCGAATTTTAGTTTTAGTCCTCATAATTTTAAAATTTTGGTTTTAGTCCTCACACTTTATTTTCGTTTAGGATTTAGTCTCTATCGTCACATAAGGTTTAAACGTAACTGACGTGGATAACATGTGCTGATTGGACATTGTCAACGTGGAACCTGCAGGGATCAATTTTGAAAACTATAAGGATTAAAATCAAAATTTTATAAACCATAAGGACTAAAACTAAAATTCGAATAAACTACGAGGATCAAAATTATTATTTTTCATAAAAAATATATAAAAATCATAGGATATTTCTTTATAATTTATTTATAAATAATTATAATATTTTAAAATATTAAAAATGAGCATACTACAATAATTTACGTTAATTTGTGTGAATTTAAATCGACGATGTACGTTATTAGGCGTCGATTTTTATCCGTTAATTATCCTGATTTAGGGTGAATTCTACGGCGGCTGCAAAATTCGAAAACTTGCTCTCCCGATTTGCTCATTTGATTTAATATTTGCAAGATTGATTTATTTATTATTTAAGGCACAGATTACATCTGATTTTGTATTCTTGTATTGAACGCATTAATTGAACATGAAACACATTAATATTTGTAGTATGCTTTGTATCTCTGAATATCCATTAACAATGCCAACAAAATTATAGCAATAACATTGTATTATATATGATGTTGCCACTACAATAAATGCATGAAAAATCGACGTTTATTAGAGTAAAAATTAATATTTTTTTGACGTTCAAAATCTAATTTTAATCGTTCAAAATGAGCAGATCGGGAGAGCAGATTTTCAAATTCTACAGCCATTGCGAAATTTATCCTAAAACATGGGTAACTAACGGATAAAAATCGACGCCTAATGACGACATCAGATTAAATTCATCAAAATTAACGTAAATTAATGTAGTGTGTTCAATTTTAATATTTTTTATATATTATAAATATTTATAAAAAAATTAAAAAAATCCTATGATTTTTTATATTTTTTTAGAAAAAATAATAATTTTGGTTCTCATAGTTTACTTGAATTTTAATTTTAGTCCACATAGTTTATAAAGTTGATCCATACAGACTCCATATCAGTAATGTCCAGTCAGCACATATTATTCACGTTAGCTTCGTTTATGCCTCATACGACGGTAGGGATTAAATTCTAAACGAAAATAAAGAATGAGAACTAAAATTAAAATTTTAAAATTATAGAAATTAAAACTAAAATTAAAATAAGACCAAATGATTTTCCCAATAATATCCAGTGAAATCTTAGATAAACTAAATGGAAAATTTTCCAAAAAACTACCACATGATTGAAACATTCTGGTCCATCAGATCAACATCATTTAAGATTATATCTCCGACTTCTAACTATAGCGTATGTAAATGTTTTGTAACGAGTCTAACGACTATGTTATGTTAAAATTTGCACCTGGGAGGCTGTGACAATATTATATTGTTGTTACAATGTTTCTGTGGGTTTGTAACACACATATTTACCGATATGGAAAATATAGGAAATAAAGCGGTTTTGTAGCCATAATACATCATCGAACCCGTTACAATTTGGTGCATCAAAATCTTGCTTTTGAGAGCTCTCGCGTGCTTTGCTGCTGCGGGATCTCTTAACCGCAAGCGAAATGGCGTCGAGCTTAGGGTTGGGATCGGGGATGTGGAGTGAGGAGGCAGAAATAGATGCGTCGCTGCTGGAGGGGACGACGGACGTGGAGCTCCTGAAGCAGGCATGGCGAAACGAGAAGGCGGCGCCCGAGATCCTCAAGTTCCAGGGCCCCCTCGTTCTCCGCATCCGGGAACAGATCAAGCTCCTGGTGAGTATTCTTCTATTTGTATTTGAATCATCAGCGTTATGAACATGCTCGAATTACTGCTTTTATTTTTACCTTTTTATGTTAATATATTTGTTTTCATATAAAAAATATTTTGGTTTGGCTTCCGTGATTGGCTTGCATGAATCATTTAGGCGAATTATATGGCTTCAGGAGTCTTTCTTAGTATGCTAGCAAGTTACTCAGGGGATTTGTTTTCATGCTCCGTTTGATTTTTTCATGAATTGCAACATATTAGGGTTTAATTTCAATTTCAAAACGACCTCTAGAGAAATTGCTGATCTTAGGGCGAACTTTTTAGTTCCAATATTTTTTCTTCTTCTTATTTTTATTGTTTTAGTTTTCATTCATATTGTAGAAAAAACGAAAATTCAGTAAAAAGGAGAATTAATTAGGAAGAAGATGCTAGCAAAGTAACCTCGAGGGACTGTCGTCATTCTCCAAAAATTTCATTTAGGGGTGGCAATGGTTCGGTTAATATCTTTATATATGGATAACCAAAATTGTTTACGAATCTGCCTATCCAAAACCGAAACCTATCGATTTTTAAAATTACTATCAGAAACCAAAATGGATTAAATATCATATCCATCCATTAACCAAAATCAATTACTAAATGTTTTTTTTTGCAAAAGTTGAAACTATAAAAATCCTTGTGCAAGTAGAGGAGTGATAATTAAATGCAAATATCTTAAGGCAAAAGTGAAATAAGTAATTATACCCTAAGCCATGTTTTTTATTTGTTCTAAAAAAATAATTACTAATATATATTAATAAAACCGGTTTTGGTTATCGATTATTCGCGTAACTGAAATGAACCGATTTTAAGCAATTCTTTAAACTTACTAATCAAAATCGAAACCAAATCGCAAAATTACTATCCATAACTGAATTTTGTGGTTCGGTTTGTCGGTTAACCGGTTTCAATTGTCATCCCTAGTTTCATTCATGAAGTGAAACATTTAGGGTTTAATTTCTATTTCAAATGTATCTATAAAGAAATTGCATATCCTAATATGTTCCTTTAGAATTAAAATTGACTGATTTGAGAAACAACAATCAAAGTGAATCTTAAACTCAAAAGTATATGTCCATATGTTGAAGAAAATTACATTTCATTGCTTGGCATGTGTGCCAAGCCAAGCACCAACCTTAGTCCGGGATGGTCTAATATGTGTATAGTAATAAATTTTTTATTTCGAAAGAAAAATCCGCACTTGTAAGCTGTATATTTGAATCCCAAACTAAAAAGTTAAATGTATTTCTTTAAAAATAATTATTCGCATCTAAGTTACAAAAGAGTCATTTTAATTTCAAATTAATAGTCTTGTTGGATTATTAAAAAAAAATTCTTTCAACTGGCCTGGCATGACAAGGGTCGTTTATGGAGCTAGGCACAATAAGGGTCATACATATGGCCCAACTTAGTAGCACATAAACTTGCAAGCAATGGGGATGTAACTTGCCCAACTTGAGGCGCAACGATAGCTTGAGTGCTTGGGCCTATAATTTGTCCTGAGGAGGGATTTGTGTGCATAGGCCATAAGCCTAGGCCTACATGAGTACGACTCTATCATGTTGCCAAAGCCTGCTTGGCGCGGTGGATCTCTAGAGAGTGTTGCATATCTTAGCTTTGTATTACCATTTCTATTGTAAGTGTACTAAATTGGCTTATTGTACCCTAGGAAGAGACAGTGGACGAATTTAGGGAGAATGGAGTTGATGATCTTGTTGTTTCTCTTTACCAAATGGATTTGGACCGAACCCTATTTCTTTTGAGATCATATCTTCGGATTCGTCTACAAAAGGTATTCAGGTTTCCTGTCTTTTCTTCTAGCATCTCTTTGTGTTTACCAAACTTTCTCAGAGACAACATAATTGCAGATTGAGAAGTACACGATCCACATATCCAAGACTGATCTTTGGAACCACCTTTCTGAGCAAGAACAAAAGTTTACAGAAAGGTAGGAACTCAGTTTATTATTTTGTTTAATTCTCAGCTTATCTCTATGTTTGAATTTTCTGAAGATGATTTTGTCTTTGAAGGTGTAGGGAGAAAATGGAGAAGCATCTTGAGCAGTCTGTGCTTGCAAGATTACCCCATGGCTACCAGTCCATTATGAAACAATCAATATCAAGTGAAGAAGATGACATGGGTATAAATTTCATTCTCCATTGTACTTAATTGTCGTAGATTATACAATTTCTGCAAGATTCTTTTTGTTCTGGTTGAGCTGGGACTTCAACATTCTTTTAGTGTTAGTGTATTTATCTTGTAGTTTTCCAAGTTTTAATAACTTTTAAACTTTTGAATTCTATCATCAGTTAAATCACAGTTAGATTTACTATAAATCACATTGTTACTCTAAACAATGCGGTAACTGTGGTTAAAATTTTGAATTGTATCATCAGTTTTCCATGTTGAGATAGATTAGATTGTACCACAATGGACCCAACTAATCCACCACAATGTGCCAACTCAACTATTTAACTATAAATTTAACTGTGACTAACTGTATCAGATTTATGGTAGTGACTGAAATCCACGATATATTTGTGAAAATTGAAAGTACACAATAGTTTTGTTAGGACTTGGAAGATTTATAAATTAATCCTAATAGTTATTACAGTAACTGAGGTTATTTCATCTTATTGTTTAGAGTTGGACCATTGAGACTAATTCTTTTGGTGGCAAATTTATCTGATTACTCTAGAAGCATCGGGAAAGTTCAATGATTATGTATAAAAATCAGCACTACAATGGTTACTAGTAGCAAACTGTTGTTGATTACTATCACATGCCGTCTCCAATGATCTTAACTTCATAGTACCTTTTGGTTAAAGAACCTTTCTATTTAGAAACTTGTGGAACAAAACTATAAACAGCTTTGAGAAAAAAAATGCAAAACCTATAGTGAGCTTTCTTTTTGCCACCCAAAACACTCTTGTGGTTGGTGAAAGATGGCAACCTCCTAGTCTTTACTGGTTGGGTCCTAGAGCTGTCACTGATGACTATCCAGTCAACATCAGAAGAGGTTGGTACCTCTAGGCTTCTTACCTATAGCTTTTGTTGCCACTTTGTAGCCATCCTCTTCTACACAATGACGATCAGGTAGCTAGAAGGTCTAATGTCATAGAAGTGAAGAGATCGTTGTGACTTGGATATGGTTTTAAGAGAAGGATGTAATGACAATCTGTCATGCAGATGATTTTGTACAAGAGGAGTCAAAACAAGTCAAAACAAATTCAGTTAATGAAATAAAAGAACATTACATTGAGGAAAAAATAAGTTGGATTCAAATAGGGCATTAATTCTTGGTTTCAACAATTGATGCTTAAAAGTTCCATGTGTTATAGGCTGATTGTAGATAGTTTTACTGCTATTATTAAGCATCATGCAAGAGCTAAAACTTAAGATACTTATGATTTTTAGTTCGTGGGATGCTTGCAAGATCATGTATCTTCTAGGGTTTTCACCTCTCAATCTTTTTGAGCATGTATTTGGTTTTGAGCATGAAAGGAATAATTGACACCACTCAATCTTTTTTACTCTAGTACTGAGACATCATAGTTGGCTTTTAAATTCATGACTGAAGAAACCACTCATATACTTGCATCTTTTATGAATAATAAATTTCCTCGTTCATGAATAAGTTTGTTCTTTATCTGAATTTTGCAGTTCCAGAGCCCCAGCTAGATACTTTCGTATTCTGCAAGACCAAGGATGCTGTTGGAGCTTTTCAGCTGGATGATACGTAAGTATCTTTAAACTGCATTAATTCTTTATTTGTTGATCTGAGCATGTTTGTTGCCAAATTAATACTTAAAAATCCATTGTACTATTGTAGTGGGGATGATATTGTTGACTTGGTTGCTGATGACTTATATGTTATCCGCTATAAATCCATAAAAGGTTTGGTTGACGCTAGTCAGATTGATCTTGTGTGACTTAGTCCAAGTCAGGAAGGCATTGAAATCATCACTTCTGACAAGTTGCTACAGGGTAAGAGGGTTTCTTCTTGCATGTTCATTGATGCATTTTGAATTTTCTATTATATCCTTCTATATAATCCTGTTCTCTTGATTTGGTAGTCCTTTGAATTATGTGAAATTGTATACACATGTAACTCATTTTAGACTATTTATTTCTGAACTATATCTCTTTTGTTTGTTTGAATTTCTTACAATGAATAATAGAAGACAGTCAAACAACAGTTGTTGCTCCATAGATTGTCTCAGGAACTGGGTTTTGGCTGCTAGACTGAGTAGCTGTGCCCAGCATAGGCAGGGTTTCCAGCTCTTTGAGACACCCACCAAATGTATATCTTTTTGTCTCTAAATGCTTTTCCTACTTATTATGGAACCCCCATGGTCATAACTGCATGTACGAAGCCATATGCTCTGCTAACTTTTTGGATGGTATTTTATGGAAAAACTTTTTGAAACTTTGATTAGGTTATGCTGGAAAAGGTCGAATGACTTCTACATGCAAGGTTTTATTTTCTTTAATACATGAAGTCAAGAAGCTAGCTAAGTAGAACTTACTGTCGCAGGAATTACCCATTGCACACATTTGATCAGTCACAGAGTGTTAGTACAAGGGAGGTGTTTCTTGTCACAACTTCTTGGATTATTCACAGGCTTATGCTTCCTATCTGAATTGAGGGTGCGAAGGCTTCAATCAGACACTTAAAGAATTTTTTTATTAATTTGTCAAACATGCACCTTACTTGTTTATTATGCATCATATCAGTAGACAGACTTAAAATGCTACCAGTTCAGGAAATCAATAATTGTGTTCCCATGGAATGTTTCCTTCTCTATTTCTCACAGTTTTTTTTTTCACCGCGGCAGCTAAATAAATTCATTATTCTCATTATTTGAGATACTTCTGAAGGAATGAAGGCTACAGGCATCAATTGGATATCCTCCAACGCCACAAGCCGTGCAATGTTGATAAACATGGATATCCTAATTTACGCTAGCAGACCAGCTCAGTCATTGCTTTCATTTTGGTAATAATTCCATATTGTTCTCTTTTCAACAACTCAAGTCTAACAATGTCTAATAGCAGAACTCCTGTTGTCTTTTGATTGTTCTGTAGATTTATTTGCAAATTTGTAGTGTAAGCAACAGTATATAATTTGCCATTGGATTCAGCATTGAGGAATTGGTTGTACTTTGTGCATTTAGATTTGGTTACAAAGAGGAATTTGGGTTGGGTGTGGGACTGTGGGTGAGTACTTGTGGGTTTTGCAATATATGAACCAATGAGATTCTAGTACGGTGGAAGATATTATCCTATATTATTATTCATTTTTCTTCATAGCATTATGCTCATTCAAAATGCCAATCCATTGGGTTTAATTCATAGTCTTAGTGCTTTTAATTGGATCGGACGGTTCGGTCGATCTATCAGGCACACAGTGCAGATTCAGTTTGAGTTTTGCTCCAAAATGGATCTTGTCAAAACTATTGTACAACATCAATTACCCATCCTTGCAGGAAAGTGTTGATGAGAAGACGTCAACAATTATGACACTTGATTTGGGTAATGATTTGATTCAAGGAAACAAGATAAGGGGTGAGTTTACCGGTTCATTAGCAATTTTATTAACCGGTCAATTAATTTCGGTTTTTCAAAATCATTAATTATAAATCGGTTCATTAATTTCGGTTAATCGTCATTTTGATTTTGATTTTTTCGATTCGATTAATCGATAATTTTTTTTGTTAATTAATAAAAAAAATTAATCTATCAACATAGTGGCATTATGCAAATTATATAAGGAGAAAAATCTCAACAAATACTCAATTCCTATTGGGAAAAAAAATGAAATCACTTGAGTCAAGATAATTTATTGCAAAAATTAACATTTTTATTTTTATTTTTTTATAATTTCTTAGAATTTAAAATCATTTGGTTAATTTTTATTTTTTTAAAATAATTTATAAATTATTATAATATTAAAAATTAATAAATTATATTGAAACGGTTAGTTAACGAAATCGATGAATTTTTTACATTGCGGACCGAATTCGAAATCGAAAATCGATTTTTTTCAAAAACATAAATCGAAATTGAAAAAATCGATTCAGTTAAATGAAAAAATTAGTTCGATTTTGGACTAATTTTTCGGTTAACCAAAAAATTAATTTTTTTGCTCACCCCTAGACAAGATGGTGACAACTCTCTAGAGATAATTATTCTTGCAAGAAAGTGTTATTGAAAAGATAACAATGATTAATACACCTACGTGATTTGTTCTTGTGTAGTCATGCTCTTTCCTCACTCAGTTCGCCTTGTTTCCCACTTTTCTTCTTTTTAGTTCTTTGAGCCTTGAGCTCGCCTCATCCTGCGTGGTTGTTCTCAATTACTCTTCCTTTGCCGTTTTTCCTCTCTTCTCTCATTTTCTGGCTTGCTTCATGTTTGTGTGGTTGTGGGTTTATTCTATGTTGGACTCCTCAGCATGTGTCTATTTCTTTTTAACTTTCTTTCTCTCATTTAGATACATGTTTGAGAGAAGTTCACTGGACTCGCACTCAGCATAGAATCAATCGTAATTGTGCTATGCTCATATGCGATTGTCCCCATATGCATGTGCCCCTGCACTTAGCCTCTATGCGCAACCCACGCCTCGTGCCCTTTTCAGTTTTCACCATTTATGGACAAAAATAATTCTAGACAAGATGTTGATCTACTTCGCATTTGTGGCTATACCTATTTTCTCCACGTCCGTGCTTGGACCCGACTATCGTCTGACAAAGAAATGAATGAAGAATCTTAAGAAGGGAAATGCAGTCCAAAAAAAACTTTATAGCTTCAATTTGGCGAATCTTTGGTCAAATATTAGGTTCAATCTGATTAGTGATTATCATCGCAACAATCGTGTTCAAAAAACATATGTGCAAATGTAATGTTACAATTGCTACGTTATAAAGTCTATTTTTTATATATATATAAAATGAAAGAGATGAGTCAATTCACGTTGAGACATGTGGCTGGAGGAAGAAACGCTTGAGGCTACAATTGGCAAGGGTGCCTAGGAGTTGCAAAACCTTCTTGGGAGGGAAAGAGGAATATTTGTATAGGGTTTTAAGATGTAATAAAGTAATAAAAAAATCCATCCACAATGGAAAGTAGGAAGATTACAAGTTGACTAGATGTAGGTGGCATTTGAGCCATCTAGTTAAGCTGCAATTTGAAAAAAATGTAGGATATATTATTTTGTAATCATTTTATTTTATATTCTTATCTGGACCGACTAAACCTATGCAGTTATTGGCCCAACTAGTCCAATGCCCCATCCAAGTTTAAAAATATTGGTGGCATGTAGCCATTCTTTGAGATCATGGATGGATCCATTTGTGTCATATTTGTTTCGTGGAATAAATGAAGGTACGATAAATGATGATTTTTTTAATTCCTTATTTTTTTTTTGATATTTGGGTTAAAAGAAATTGAAATTCACAGAATATACAATTTTCAAAAATACTATAAAAAAATCCGATTCAATTCTTTCCTCATTTTTTATCCTGCCCGATCGAGTGAAGCAAACGGGATCATTACTGGAATCAAATACCATAAGTGCTTATTTGCTTCATAGGATTAAAGGAGATATGATAAAATATGAATTTGAGTCCATTATTTGTTTAGTGCATTGATTAGAAAAGAAAATGATTAGAATAATATAAAACTAATATAATATCCAATCTTATTCAATCCAATCCAACGAAACAACCATACTATAATTGTTTCACAACTCCACTAAAATAGGAGACAATGGAATACAATCTTTGTTGACAAGTCAATTCTTTCATCTGAGGTAACGAGTTCTTCAATCAGGAAATAAAATACAAATTTATAGAAAAATGAAATTTTCAATTAAACAACTTAAAGTAATTTACCCAGCGTGCTTAATCACCAGCTATGCTTTTACATTAACGTAAAATTATGCCCTACAATAAAACAATTCTAAAATGTTCAAAACCTCCAAACAATTAGCCAAAAATAGCAGTAATCTCTTGCTGTTTTTTGTATTATTATATTTTTCCAGAGGCTATCTTTGTTAATAAAGCTTGGCTTTAATTATTATTATTATTTCTGCCATTTTTTTCCACCTTCAGCTTAATTCGGTGAAGTGACATCCACAGTCGCAGGTCACAGTAGCTTGCTTGGTGATGGACCAGATGCAGATACATCTGCATACATGTCAGCAATAGCCTTTGCAAAATAAGCCTTGGCTTGAGGTCTCTTGATCTGAGAAAAGGAAATCAAGTTTCAGATAATTAAGGTCATTCTTCTATAACTTGAAATCAAATACTTAAAAAGTATGTAAAAAACTTGCCTTGAGTGTTGGAGTAAGAAGACCATTTTCCAGAGTAAATGGCTCTAAAACCAATGTGATGGCTTTAACAAATTCAAATCCTCTCAACTGGCGATGTGTATAAGTTAAGTTGAGTAAAGCATCTTAGATAGTTGGAAATGTAAGTCCAATTGTGCACAAACGGTTACCTGAGCTTGCTTTCCTATTTCATTCATATCAGCAAGGACTGCAGCCTTGGTTCTTGGATCAATGCATAGTGCTTGTTGATCATCGTACTGTGAAAGTGTTCAACTTAAACTATAAACAACGTGGAAGTGAAGAAGGAAATCTTTTAAAGAGAGGACTAAGTGTAGTAGGCATGAGGGGCATAACCAAGCAAATATTCAGTTAGTAAAGTGTAGTGAAACTAAAATTTTCCAGAATTTTAAACTCAGTGAATTTGTCTAATAACCATAGTAATAATTCCTGTTAGTTAAAAGTTAGAATAGGATTCAGAAACTGAGGGATATATTCAACACATACATCAGTATGATAGTCTTACTACAATGTCAAAAGGCATATGATTTGTGTAACCTAAGTCAGAATATCTAAGGCTACAATGTTAACAAAGGAAAATAATCAGGGCATATTTGCTTTATAGGATAAGAGATGATAGGATAAGAGATGAATTAATATCCATCGTTTGTTTAGTGCATAGATTAGAAGAAAATGAGAATAGAAGAATACAAAATTGATATTATATCCGATATACACTGGATTTAAAAATTTCATATCTAATCATCCATCATTTATTATCCAATCCAATCTCATCCTATCCAATGAAGCAAACATACCATCATAGTTCTAGGAGTGTGGTGATTGCTGTATCAAGGATCTAAATGACCAACCATATAAATTTCCACAAATATGGCTAACACACTAAAGCAAATATTCATATTCATTTAAGCACACTCATTTGCGTGTAGTCGTGTACATGCATCAACCTTCAGTAGATGAATTATATGGTGCGGTCAGAGATTGCAAGCAATAGTACTTAGTCCTTAGGCAAGAAGATTTCTACAAGTTTCTGTTAGTTAATAAAAATTGTGCAATAAGCATGCACCTTTATTCCCTCGGATTCAGCCCAAGATTTTAATACATCTTGATCAATTGAGATTACTGCAACTAAATAGGAGTTAAAGCTGTCACCTGCAGGGAGAAAGAGAGTCATTAGCACCCGTGCTTTAGTTACCTTCTACAATGAGTTGATAATAGTGAGGAAAATTACCATAAACAAAGCACTGAGAAATGAACCTGCACTTGGCATAAACAATCTCTATCTTTTCAGGGGCTATGTACTCACCTTGAGCCAACTTAAATATGTTCTTTTTCCTGTTATATCCTGAGTGTTAGTTGATATCATGTGATATAAATTCAAAATAATTATGAGAATTTTATATAAAAACAGTTATATGCTGTAGAAACTTGCATATAGTAAAACAAAATACAAACATAAGCTTGCAATTCTATATTGAAACTAATACACCAAAATTTAGGACTGAGTAGAAGATGTTCAAAAATGTGCACACATTCTGGAAGTTTTCTCCCATACTCCACATAAGATCGAAGTGTCCTTATGCACTCTCTTATGGGTACGATCAAGCCATCCACAGGAAATGAATGCAATTGCAGCTCAATATCTAGAGTGAAATAATAATTACAATGAGGGTGAAAAAGAACAGGCAGTTTTTGTTGGAACCTGTTTCCATATTTGAATTTAAACGAAAAATTGTTCACATCCTTATTCACATCCAATTGTTACTATGTGAATTTTTCTAAATATGGCAGTTTATGGGCATTGGTCAAGATTCATCTCCATCAAGACTTCTCAAATACTAAATGACTAAACAGATTTTGGTTGATTTCATTTTGTCAATATGTCGAAATGAAAAGCCTCTTAGAAGAACTAAAAAACCCTACTCAAGTTGGACAAGGAGAATTTGATTAAAAAACAAAGATCTATGAATAGCTTTGGCTGAATTCATTATATTACATTCTCGGAACCAACATAGAAAACAAAATACCGTTTTCTACCAACAATAACTACAGTTCCCATTTATAATCTAATTAGTTTATACATTACATTACTAAACTGGGTATTTCTAAGTTATAGATTCACCATCAGAAGCTAGCTCTCTCCTGAAATGTCTTTTCGGCCAACATGTAAATTTCTAGCTGAAGAATGGATCAAATCAGTCAAATCAAAATTCAGATTGATTTGCCACGATCTTGCTCTCTCATATGAATTCATGGTTTTGTTTTCATTCTATTTCTCCATAAGCTTAGAATGTTTTGCATTGCAAATACAACTGAAGAGGTATACAGTTTCTTTTTCACGTGATGTTTCTTTTTAATATGAAACGGTCCTTTCTGCAAAAAGCAAGGGGAAGGTTGCGTACATCAACCTTCCCCAGAGCCCACAAAAGTGGGATTGCTTTGTGCCCTGGTCACCCTTTGATGTGATGATTTTTCTCTCTAAAGGATATGTTAAGAAATTAGTAGGCCTAACTCCACCCCAAAAGCTAGCTCATGAGGAGAGGATTGCCCAAACTATTTAAAAGCTATACTGACCATATTTTTAACCAATGTGGGACTTTAACATCCCCCTCAAGCCGAGGATTGGACATCTGCACGTGGCATAATATCAATCACAGGATAGGCTCTGATACCATGTTAAGAAATTAGTAGGCCTAACTCCACCCCGAAAACTAGCTCATCAGGAGAGGATTGCCCAAACTATTTAAAGGCTATATTGACCATATTTTTAACCAATGTGGGACTTTAACAGGAATAATCACAAACAAAATGAATAGAGCTTAAATAAAAAAATCCTGAAACTGTACACCACAGAATGGGGAAGAAAAAGAAGTGATATTTCAAATATCTGTCACAGTTATTACATGGTTAATATGCAACTTTACCTGTCTATAATTTTCAAGCGTCCTCCAGGTAACCAGATACCTATGTCTCCAGTATGCAGCCAGCCATCCTCATCTAGTACTTCCTTTCTGTTAAATTAACTATATTTTTTTAATAAAAGAAGTCTTTCATACAAAAGCATTGTGGAAGTAGAAAAAAAAATGTTCAACTTACGTATGCAGCTCATCTTTGTAATAGCCTCGAAAAATAATAGGACCCCTAACACAAATCTCTCCACTAGGGTTCGGTTGGTCGTTGGATGTGTAATTCATTTCAGGAACATCTACAAGCTTGATCTCTGTGAAGGGTATCATCAAGACAAAACACAAAAACTTAAAGAACAATAAATCATAATAAATACTTCAGAATTCAGATCTTAGCAAAATATAAAAACTTCTTTCTTTGATGCAAAGATGCTTACTGTTAAAAATAAATGGGAAAAAGGAAAATAATAAGATGACAAAACATGAACCTAAAGTATAACTGCCACATCATTAAGACTTATAAAACTATATGTGAGTTCCCTTATGTAAAAGGAAATGAGTCATCTGGAAGAACATTGGGAGCAAGTATGGGTGTGTCCTCAATTATATAACAAGCAGTGGTTTTGTAAGTATTAATTCTGTTAAAAGCAACATACTGATTTCATATTAAAAAGCAGAAATTCTGTTATATTGTGTTTTTTGTTCTTTTGCTTAGTTATTCTCATTATATTCTATTTTCGTTGCACATGAATCTAGTAATAAAAGGATAGAAGCACTATTAACAGAATAAAAAATGCTCCGTGTAAAGTAGAGAGGGGTACAGAGGTTTCTTGTGATCCTTCTGTACCCCCTAGCTTAAAATAGAGTTAACGAGATACTTGTAACTTGCAAGATAAATGAACAACTATGCTCTATGGATCATAGTGTCGGTTCTTGAGAAACAGCACATGCAAAAAGTTAGTTCAATTGAGGTGGATGCATGTACATGTAATAAAAGTATAGAGTAAAGATAATTATTATTTTTTTTAAAAAAGGTATAGATGACAGAGTATAACTTGAGAAAAAAATTATTTAGGCTGACATAGATATTTTCAAAGAAGACCAAACTATTTTAGACATAATGTCAATCATATTTAGTGAAGAAATAAGGGGTAGATGGAGATCTAAAAAAGTGAAAGGGCACTAGTAGAAATAACAAAATATATACCAATTACCAAGTACAAAGCTTAGTTGCGAGAAAAATATCCACATACTGAACCCAAACACTTGGGAGATTAAGGTCATATTGTCACATCAATTTTGTCACCATATCCACCCCCACACATCAACACAAACACATAACAAAAAAAGAAAAATAACATAATCAGTGAAATTAAATAACGGTCTCAAAGGATAAGCCTTTGTATCTTTTAGTTCTACTTACATCAAGTATTTGGATGTTCATAAGTGTGTAGGTCAAGCCACTAGAAGATCCAAAACAAATCAAACAAGTTCTACATTATTTTACAATCACCTTATATTAAAGTCAAAGCTCTCATCATAAGCTTACTGGATATATGTTATGGACTCTACTTCTCCACCTCACCAGCCCACATCATCCCCATCCGCCATATCATCAAAACATTGTGAAGAGGCGGCAAAATGGAATTCAAATATCAAAGAAGACAGCAAAGGCATTTGGGAAATAAATTGAAAGAATAGAATCTTCATTAAATGACATTATCTCCACTTAATTATGCTTTAATAGGTTATCTCCTTTTGTATTATGCTTTTAATAGGTTTTATTTGTAATGGACATTATACTTATTTGTACATATTTGTGCTCTTCATAACATCAGTCCTCTGAGTGAATGAAAAGGGGAAAGATATATAAGGACCATAAGGTTTTTCAACTACAACTACAACTACAACTATCTCTCTCTCCACCACCACCCAACTATCCTCTTCCTCTTCCTCTTTCTCTTCATAACATTAGTCCTCATCGGCCCCAAACTCGTGCTTATACCAAGGCACGTAACAATATATGATGCAATAAGACATGATAAATTGAGCTTATCTATGTGGTTAACATGCAATTGTTATATGAATATGAATAAAGTATAATGTCCATTACAAATATGTGCATAAAATAAAGATCATTTGGCATGCAACAGAAAAGTCATGCAAGGTTCTAAAATGTAGATATGATTTCATCCTCCAATATGCAGTATTAGATTGACAATTGGACATATCATTTAAAAGTTCACTAAATTTCTAGACCTTAGTAACTATTTTAAAGAATCCATTTGATTGTTTAATGGTTCTATTCAATGATTGCTTGATTATCTCCAATCTAATTTGTGAAATGATAAAAGAGAGAAAGCATTCAAATTAACTTAACCCTCCTGCTAAATAGATAGATGAGGAGTTACAAAAGTGTAGAAAAACAAAATAATAATCCTTATTGATCTCCACACTTATTTCCATATTATGATCAATAACATTTCTACTTTAATATCCTCAACATAATCAATCTAATATATTGCACTGGTCCTGAATTCTGAATAGACAAAGACAATACGGGATGGATGATTTTTCTCAAACAATTAGCAATCATGAACCCACATTAATGTTGTAATGCCCTTAGATCTTTTTATAGTTTTAAGCATTCAGAAGTTGAATGTATAAACAGAGGTGTAAAATGTCTCTTTGGTTCATTCACCTTCATCAACACAGAACCAGAATGCATGCAATATAGAACCTGCATTTGGGATGCATGTACTAAAGCACAAAAATAGAAAGTTCTAAGAACATTTGACAACTGTAGAAAAGAAAATTTCCAATGTATCTGTGAGCTTGTGATGCAGCACCTGAGTTTGCAACATGACTTTATCACTATAATGGTAATATGTTTTTGTACAACTATCGTACATAAATTTTTATAAAGACATACTATAGCAAAACATGTATTCCCTGTTGTGGTTTTAAGTTTTTTTTGATATGGTTCTTATTCCTGATTCCCTAACCACATTAATTATCAGAAGATACTGATGTTAAGTAGGAAAACCAGGATGGATCAAGAATAAGAAGATACTGATAGTATGCCACCAAATCACAATTTCTAATATATTAGAAAAACTTTTTTTCATCTGTCAGCACAATACCACATATAACAGCATATTGCTAGAAGCATAATTTAAGCAAATATGACATCAGTGTATCTTTGGAAAAATCTATCATATATGGAAAACTAGATTACTAACTACTAAGAACATATATGAAGTTTAACACAAAAAGGGAATAATTCTTCTCAATATATTTCTCCAATGATATTACATCTACATATATAGGATATTACATGAGATAAGATAGGAAGAAATATTACAGGAGAATATTACAAGAGATAAGATAGGAAACTAATAATTCTAAATATGAAAAAATTAACTACTCCTATGATCCTATCTAATCAAATCCCTCAAATCAAGGTATTTCCTAAACTAATATTACAGCTCATATGCACCTAATTGTTTACTGTATATACAAAATCTTCAACACTCCCCCTCAAGCTGAGGAATAGATGTCTTCCATTCCCAGCTTGAATACAGGATCATGAAAACTTGAGCTGTTTAGTCCCTTTGTTAAAACGTTTGCTAACTGGTGTTTTGAAGGAACATAGGACATACACACTAACTCTTCCTCCAACTTTTCTTTGATGAAATGTCTATCAATCTCAATATGTTTTGTCCTATCATGTTGTATAGGATTATGAGTAATATTGATGGCTGACTTGTTGTCCTAGTAGAGCTTCGTAGGGCCTTCCCATTTGATTCTCAAATCATCAAGAATAATCTTCAACCAAAGTAATTCACACAATCCTTGGGCAATAGCTCTGAACTTTGATTCAGCTGACGATCTTGCCACCACATTCTGCTTCTTCCTCCTCCAAGTTATTAAGTTGACTCGAAAAAAAGTACGGTATCCTGTGGTTGATCTTCTATCTACTAGGGATCCTGCATAGTCAGCATCTGTATAAGCTTCGAAAGCAAGAGTATCATTCCTTCTGAACAAAATTCCTTTCCCTGGATTGCCTTTCAAGTAATGAAGCACTCTATAAGCAGTTTGAAGATGAGGTTCTCTTGGATCATGCATGAATTGACTGATCACGCTCACTGAGTATGCTATATCTGGCCGAGTGTGAGCAAGATATATAAGTTTTCCAACCAATTTTTGGTACATCCTTTTATCAACAGTTGGTTCTTCTTTAGCTTCTCCCAACTTATGGTTTGGATCCATTGGAGTAGAAACTGGTTTGCACCCAATCTTCCCGGTTTCTACTAACAAATCAGTCACATATTTTTGCTGAGATATAAATATCCCTTGTGTGGAATATGCCACTTCAATACCAAGGAAGTACTTCAGTTTCCCTAGCTCTTTTATCTCAAACTCAAATCTCTGCTTCAATTCATGCATCTCTCTCTTATCATTTCCATGATGTCATCTACATAGACTAGAAGAGCTGTCACTCCCCCTACAGTACAATGTTTAATGAAGAGAGTATGGTCACATTGGCTTTGTTTGTACCCTAACTCCTTCATGACCTTGGCAAATCTCCCAAACCATGCTCTAGGAGATTGTTTTAACCCATAAAAAGCCTTTTTTAGTTTGCATACCTTGTTATCTATGTCTCCTTCAAATCCTGGTGGAGCGTTCATGTAGATTTCTTCATCTAAGTCACCATGAAGGAATGCATTCTTAACACCATACTGCAGGAGTTGCCAATTAAAATGAGCAGCCAAGGCCAGTCGAATTCTAACGGTGTTCATTTTTGCAACAGGAGCAAAAGTCTCTTGATAATCCACCCCATAAGTCTGAGTGTACCCTTTTGCTACCAATCTTGCCTTATATCTTCCAAGGGATCCATCAGCCTTGTATTTTAGTGTGAAAATCCACTTACAATAAACAATATTCTTCCCTCTTGGTTTGTCAACAATTTCCCAGGTTTTGTTCTTTTCTAGTGTAGTGATCCCTTCTCTCGTAGCATCCCTCCATTCCCTCTTTGACAATGCCTTAAGAACAGTGTTTGGAATAGCAATGGTGTTTAGACTCAATGAATTTTTTGTGGGTTGGCGATAAGTGCTTAAGAGAAACATAATGTGATAGGGGATAGAGAGGACGTTTTGTGCATTCTCTTTTACCTTTTCTGACAGCAATAGGAAGATCTAGATCATCTATGGGATCAAAGTCAATTTCAACAGTTTGTGTATGTAAAGGTTGCTCAGAACTTACCGTGGTTTCATTCCTAGAGTCAGAGTTGGATTCTTGAACTTGTGTCTGTTAAGAAATTAGTAGGTCTAACTCACCCCAAAAGCTAGCTCATGGGGAGAGGATTGCTCAAACTATTTAAAGGCTATCTTGGCTATATTTTAACCGGTGTGAGACTTTAACACACCCCCCTCACGCCCAGGATTGCACATCTGGAGCGTGGAGTTTTGCAGGATTGGACATCTGTAGGTGGCACAATATCAACCACATGATAGGCTCTGATACCATGTTAAGAAATTAGTGCCTAACTCACCCCAAAAGCTAGCTCATGGGGAGAGGATTGCTCAAACTATTTAAAGACTATCTTGGTCATATTTTAACCAATGTGGGACTTTAACACACCCCCCTCACGCCCAGGATTGGACATCTGGAGCGTGGAGTTTTGCAAGATTGGACATATGTCAGTTCGGGAACAACCATCCTCCTTGAATACACCTGAGAAAAATTTCGAGTTGGAGCAGGAGGAGATAACACGGGTTCAAGTTCAGGTTCGAGTTCAGAGACGGAGGACACGATTAGGTGACTCAGATATACTTGGGTTAGAAATCACACTTTTAACACCACGGGAATCATGAGGAAGATCAAGTATAAGAGGTTCAAAGGATTCACAAGTACTATCTTCCATTTGTGAAATCTCCCCCTGAAGAGAGGACTTGGGGAAATAAGATTTATTTTCTGTGAAAGTAACATCTGCAGTGATGTAAAACCTTTTTGATGAAGGGTGATAACACGTGTATCCTTTTTGAGTGGATGAATAACCAAGGAACACACATTTGATTGCTCTATGGTCAAGTTTACCTCTATTTTGGCTATGGATATGAACAAAGGATGTGCACCCAAATATCCTAGGTTTGAGGCCATTGGAGGTTGTGACGTGAGGGTAGAAATTGTTAAGGACGTCTATGGGGCTTTTGTTATCTAACACACGAGAAGGGAGTCTATTTATCATATATGTGGCAGTAAGAACAACTTCCCCCCAATATGACTTAGGAACATTCCCTTGGAAGAGTAAAACCCTGGTGGTGTTTAGTAGATGCCCATTTTTTCTTTCAGCCACCCCATTTTGTTGAGGTGTGTTAACACATGATGAATCATGGATAATGCCCTGAGATTGGAGTATGATGATAAAATTTGATTGAAGTAGTCTCTAGCATTGTCTGTCCTAAAACTATTTATTTTAACCCCAAATTGATTTTGAATCATTGAGTGGAAGTTTGGTATGACAGTGTTAACCTCAGATTTTTGCTTAAGAAGAAATAACCACGTAACCCGTGTACAAATATCAAGGTTTAAAATCTCGGTACCGGTACCGGTTTCGGTCACCGGCCGGTACCGGTACATACCGGTACCGTACCGTACCGACACACGGTACGGTCCGGTATGGATAATGCATACCGGCCGGTTTTTTGTTTTTTTTTTTTTTTTTTTTTTTTTTTTTTTTTTTTAAGAACTAACTCCAATAACACATAACTGATGAAGAAATGCTTAAAATTAATATTCAAATGTCAAATACAAGAATACAATTTTTAAAATGCGGACGAATGACGTCCGTCGTACCCATACATATCTTCGGCTTCGGGACATACACGGCTAAGGTCAACACTATAGTTCTCTAATGCCCATATTTGGAAATTTTCCCACGGCATAATGCCTTGGTATCCATTATACCACATTGACATTAGCGTTTCTTTGTTGGGTTTCCAAGAACTAGACCCTGTATCATCAGTTGAGTAGGTACTGGATACAGAGTAGGTGGATTCAGAAACCTCTTGCAAACTACTCATCATATCGTGATGGTAATCTTGCAAAGCTGTCGGTCCACCTCTTCGACGCGAGCCTCTCTTCTTGTACACCTGAGTTGTTTGTCCGGTACTAGCACCACGGTCATCATATTGGCTGGCGTGATCGAAGTATTGCTCATTTGTCCATGGATCATCATATGGCAATGTTGATGGCACGACGGTGTCTTCTCCACCAGCTCCATCATCATCATCATCTCCTCCGTCTTTTGTGCTGCTACTGCTATGAATGGAGGGTTCGTCTTCTTCGTCCTCTTCTGCTTCTGCAATCGCTTCCAAAGGATCAATTGGTCGTTTACCTTTGGCTTTGCCTTTTGCCGTTGAAGGTGTTGCCTTCTTTTTTCCCTTTGATCGAGAAGATGGAGAATCTGATTTGGATCGGCGTCTTGCTTGCCGAATTCGTTGAGAGTCCAAGGGAGTAATGCCTATGTCTTCTGGTTGGCTCTCAGACTCAAGTGCATCAGATATAATTGGTGAAGGCTGAGGTGGTTCGCCTGGTTCATCAAGAAGAGGCTGGTCGCTCTCCATTGCACTCCACCAATCAATTATCGGGTCCGTATCGTCTTGGACGAACTCAACATCGAACGGATCTACATGTCGAATATCTTCGTTTTGTAATGTCCGCATTCGAAGCCGCATGTTGTAATGAACATATACTAGCTTCTCTAATCGGGCATATGAAAGCCGATTGCGCGGCTTGGTATGAATTAAGGAGAAGGTCGACCAATTTCTCTCGCATCCACTTGCTGATGTGGTTTGCGAGAGGATACGTGTTGCAATCTTCCGAAGAGTTGGAGCTTCGATTCCAAATTGCAACCACCATTCAACTGCAATAGATTTAAAATTGATTTTAGTAACGAGATTACCAATTTTATAATTAATAAATAAATTGAAAAAAATTATATCTACCTGGATCCATAGAATCTCGGCACGATATTGCAAATGGATCTCCGAAATTGCCACTTGAATCTCGAAAATATTTTGATTCATTTAGAGCTTGCGCCGCTTCTCTGGTTGTTGCCGACATTCGTTGTATGACCTTGCGAAGCGGATATAACAAACTATCCATCATTCCAAGATCATATCGATACTGGTATGCGGGATTTAAATAATACGCTACAAAAATTATCAATTTAATAAGTAATTTAGCATAATGAATTAAAATTAAATAAATTTTAAAAAATTAAATAAAAAATTACCCGCGATGTGTATGTCACGACCCATTTGATCCTCCCACCTCTGGGAGATAATGTCGATGAAGGGTTTATACTTGGTCTCCGAAATCAACACCCTCTTGATTTCTTCTTGTGCTTGATGGATGTAGTAGTAGAGATGACCCATTTGAGGTGTCTTTTCCATCTCCACCTGTTGTAGAACCTTGTACAATGGTTCTACGGCGACGACTATCTCCGCAATGCGATCCCAGAACCGCGTGTTGAGGACGTTCTTCTCGGTTTGCTTTCCATCATTAGTTCCGATATATCTTGATGTAGACCATTCATCACTTGTAAACATTGATCGAAGGCCCACCTTACGTTGTTGGAGCGACCTTAATGCGATGAAATTGGTTGCAAAACGAGTCGCTCCCGGTCGAAGAATTTCACCTAAAATATAAAATTATTATTAGTAATTATCACCTAAACTAATTAATAAATAAATACTATAAATTATTTTTAAAAAATACCTTCTGTAAATTTTCTCATAAGGGCGTGTACCCATGTGTGGTTGTATATGAAGCGCGTAATTTGTTGCCCCATTTTTACCGTCTTATTGACCATCGATATATCACCGATATCTTTCATCATTAGGTCTAGACAATGCGCTGCACATGGAGTCCAATATATGTGAGAATAATCCAGTTCAATTATCTCACCAGCCCTTTTGAAATTAGCTCCGTTGTCGGTTATAATTTGAACAAAGTTCTCGGGTCCATTCTCCTCGATCACCTCCTTCATCAGCTTCGAGATGTAGAGAGAACTATGGACTTCATCGGATGCGTTCACCGACTTGTGATAGATAACCCTTTTGTTGCAATAGATGAGGAAGTTGATGATGCTCATTCGGGTTGGACCGGTCCAACTATCGCACATCAAAGTGCATCCGTAATCCCCCCATTGCCGCTTGATTCTGTCGATCCATTGATTTAATTCCTTGACCTCTTCTTCAAGGAAAGGTCCTGAAATTTCATACGGAGTTGGAGGGGTAATACCTGGGCCTACCTTTTGGATGGTAGACACCATAGTTCGGTAGTACGGGTTGTTGGCTGCATTTGCGGGAATCCGGCTGAAGTGGAACCATTTGGAGATGGCTTTTCCCAACTCCCACTTCTTCGACTTGCTGTACATATCGTCTATGCGTTGTTGCTTTGCCGATGAAGGAGGAAATGCCCTGGGATCAAGATCAGAAATATCAACATTAGTTCTCCTACCACTTGCTCCGAGGTTTGTGAAGAATCCACGAAGGCCTCCTCTGCTGCTTCCTCTGCTGCTTCCTCTGCTCTGAGTTTGAGGTGCTCTCATGCTAGAACTCCGACCAATATAAGGACCGGAGGGAATTGGACCGCTTCGGTCCATTGCTCCGGCAGCCGAAGTTGAGCCGACGCTACTTATCCCACCGCTGCCGCTGCCGCCGCCATATTCGAATTGAGATCCGGGATAATACATCCGTTCTCGTTCGAATTCAGCATGCTCCAATGAAGCTCGGATGCCGGCTTCAAGTTCCGGATCCTCGTCGTTATCGCCACCTCGAGCCTCATAATGGCCACCGCTGACATCTTGGGTAGCTCGTCGGTCGAACTCGGCTTGTTGAGCTGCAGTCTTAAGACGTTCCTCCTTCTTGTTGTTGAGTTGCGCTTTGAACATCTTCCGGACTTCGGGCGGTACTTTGGCGCAATTGACGACGTCGGGATATCCTCCGGCCAAGTGTTGCTTCAATCGAGTGATGCCTCCACCACGTGAAATCATATTACAGTGCTGGCATTGCCAGTGATGAGCCTTCTCCAACCGAGTACCGTGTTGCCATGCGGGGTCGGGTTGAGATTTCGGCGCCATTTCGATAGAATTTCGACGTAGAAATTAATAAAGAGAGAGATTGAGAGAGATTGAGAGATTGAGAGTTTAGAGGGGTGAGTGAGGATGAAAGAAGGGTGTTTTGGGGGCTTTATATAGCCCCAAAACAACCCAAATGTATCCCAAACGGCTCTATAGCCGTTTGGGATCACTATTGATCATACCGGGCGGTATACCGCCCGGTATGTATGTAATACCGCCCGGTTTGGGCGGTATTTGATATATACCGCCCAAACCGGGCGGTATGATTCCCCATGTGGCCGACAGCCCTGTCGGGCTGTCGGCCACAGAGCCGTTGGCGTTGCCAACGGCTTTGCGGTGACATACCGCCCGGTATCGCCCATACCGGGCGGTATGAGCATATACCGCTCATACCGGGCGGTATATCGCATCATACCGCTATATACCGCCCGGTATACACAGTATACCCGGTTTTTTTCAAAACCGGGTATATCGAATACCGGGAAACTCAAAAACCGGTATATACCGGCCGGTATATACCGTTTCGGTCGAGATTTTAAACCTTATGTACAATCATCAATTAAGGATACAAACCAACGAGCTCCAGAGACATTGGGTATAGTAGAGGGAACCATATATCACTATGGATCAAATGAAAAGGATATAAGCTTCTTTTATTACTCTCAGGGAAAGATGCACGAGAGTGTTTTGCCAATTCACAAATATCACAATGAAATTCAGAAATATCTAATCCTTGAAAGAGATGAGGAAACATAACTTTCAAAACTTTAAAGGATGGTGACCTAGACGATAATGATACAATCAAATGGTGTCTTTATTTGAGGAACTGAGAAAAGACAAGGACAAATTGCTCTTATTTTTCTGAAATAATTCAAGGTGGTAAAGGCCGCTCATTTCCTTAGCAAGTCCAATCCTCCTCCCCGAGCTTCGCTCCTGGACAACACAGTTAGAGGAAGAGAAAATAGCATAGCATTTAAGATCATCGATAAGCTTTGAATGGAAACGAGGCTAGCTGACAATTTTGGTACATGAAGGACATTTTTAAGGGTGAGAGTGGGTGTGAGATATATCTCCAAATCCTGCAACAGTGGCTAAAGAACCATTGGCAACCACAATTTTCCTATTACTTGGGCATGAGGTATAGGAATGAAAAAACTGGGATGTGGATGTCATATGGTCTGTGGCACCGGAGTCTATCATCCAAGAATTGCTACAAAATTTGTCTGAGGCATTCATGCAAAAAGGGTTTGAAGGTTTACCTTAAAGAGCCAAAGAACAACCTCCAGATGGCTTCTCAAGAGATCCCAATAAAAATTTCAACTTCTCAATTTCCTCACCATTGAATCCTCCTGCTGTCACATTCTCCTCATTCTTGGGATGCTCTGCCATGTATGCTTGACGCCTCTGCTGCCCCCCACGATTTCCCCATTCTCGGCTTGGTGGTTTCCCATTTAGTTTCCAACACTTCTCCTTTATGTGCCTTGGTTTCTTACAGTAAGTGCACCACAAATTGTCCTTGTTTTCCTTCCACCGGTTTTCTCTACCTTGGGACCTTGGCATATCACTTTTTACTTTCTCTAGATGATCTGTTTTAGTTGCTAGGGCAGATCCATCCACAGGTGGTTGTTCAAGCATAACACTCATTCGGCTTTCTTTTGCTCGAATCAGAGAAATTGTCTCTTCTAGAGACGGCGTGTCCTCCTTCCCAAGGATTTGAACCCTAACCTGAGATCAAATTCAGGATTCAATCCGGCCAAAAAATCATAAACACGATCTCTTTCAATGAAGCTTTTCAAGATGGCAGCATCCTCATAACTCTTCATTTCAAAGACTCGGTAATGATCGAGTTCTTGCCATAGGTTTTGCAACAGATTTGCATATTCTGTGGCAGATTTGTCTCCTTGTTTGGTGGCTGTAGTCTTGACCTTGATCTCATAGACTTTAGCAGCATCACGTGCTTTTGAGTATGTGCGACGAATGAAGTCTCAAATCTCCTTAGATGTGGTCAAGAACATGCACGTGTCACTGATCATGGGGTCCATAGAATCCATAACTAGGACATTATCATAGAATCCTCCTCATCTCACGCTGCAAATGTAGGATCACTCTTTGCTGGTTCGGTTCCAAGGAGATGATTGAGCCTCCCTTTGCCCTTGAGGTATGTACGGACAAACTGAGGCAATTTGAGATAGTTTTTCCCATTAAGTCTATAAGAGGCCTGAATATTTTGCAAATCCCAAATTTTTTGAACAAAATTGGATTCTTCAGCAGGGTTAGATTGGCTAGAAACAGTGATTTGGGAGGTTGACATGCTGTAGCAATTAGGGCGACCTGATCTGAGGTTAAGAAGAGACAAATAGGGCAGCAATGAAGGCTGGAACACTCAGGAGAAAGGGATCTAAAAAGATGAGGAACAAGCAACAATGAAGGTTGCTCGAGGAAGAAGAAGAAACCCAGGAAGAGACCTAGGGCTCTGATACCATAACACAAAAAGGGTATAATTCTTCTCAATATATTTCTCCAATGATATTACATCTGCATATATAGGATATTACATGAGATAAGATAGGAAGAAATATTACAAGAGAATATTACAAGAGATAAGATAGGAAACTAATTATTCTAAATATAAAAAAATTAATTACTCCTATCTAATCAAATCCCTCAAATCAAGGGATTTCCTAAACTAATATTACAGCTCATATGCACCTAATTGTTTACTGTATATACAAAATCTTCAACAAAGTTTTCTTTTTTTCTGTTTTTTTTTTCATCTTCTAGAATCAGATAAGGCTTACCACAAGCTGGGTTTGGGGATCCAACATGTCCACTTAAGTTGTCACCCTCGTCCATTGAACTTATAACACAGGATGTCTCTGTCATTCCATAACCTTCCATGACTTGACCACCAAAGCACCTGGAGAATTGTTTTATCACTTTGGTGAACAAAAGGATAAGCCACCGACAATCTTAACTAATGAGAAAACCTAACAGCTTAAAGCAAATGAACTTGCTACAAGGAAACATACACTTTCATAAAATCCAAAACATCTGCTGACAATGGAGAGGCACCTGAACTCATAAACCGCACCCTTCCTCCAAGTTTTTCTTTTATTTTGTTGAATACTAGTCTATCCCAAATTGGAGATGGCTTCCTTCCTGGAGTAGCATGATAATACCACTAATTCATGAATGGAGTGAAGACAATTATATATATATATATATATCAATTTAGTATTCAAAGAAAGAAAGAAAAAAAAAGCAATAAGAGTTTGGTGCATGAAATATTTTTAACAAAGAAAACATAGCTATCTTAATAAATTTATTTTAAAAATCTGCATTTTTAGAATGGGGTGATACTTTAAACACTGGTCATAACTCTTCTATTACTTTGCAGTCATTTGTCAAGTATGGAAAACTTCAAAAACAACTACATAACTTTTCATTTATCTGCAGGAGAATTTATTAATATCATCAAATGAATCTGCAGAAACAACCAAAGGCCTTTAATTAAGTATCCCATAATTCATTTAAGACATTCAGCAATTCTATTCTACACTTCTTAATAAGGATGTAGAACATCAGGTTTAGAAGCATCCTAATCTTCAGAGGATATGCTCAATTCTCCAATTAAATCCATCTTCTGTGTCTCAAATCTCAATATTCCTTGAAACGTGCACATCTACATGATTACAATGAGAAACAAGTTATTCAATTACAAAGTACTTATAAAAGATAATTAAAATGCATTTTTCATCTTATCGGTCTGATTGTCTTATTTATTGTACTTATGCCAAACAATTCAAGATCAAGATACCACAGGCTTGCTTTGCAAGATCATGTAAATACTTCATTTAATAAATCCTTCAGTAATCAAAATCTAAATTGGTGAATATATGCACCAGAATTGAAGTTTGAACATTAAGTTGGATGCACGTATGGCCTTCCCACATGAAAAATGCATGCATGTGTATGAGAATAAGCATTTTCATTAAATTTTTCCTGTGACCTATTGCAGAATCTCAAGAACCTCAAATGAAGTACTTGTGCTCTTGCAAGTCTCTAGGCATCTTAAGGACAACGATAGTCTTGGTGATGCAACAAAGTATTGATCCATAGTTATGATGTTAAGCACTCTTGAATGAATACAATTGCTCCCTCTACTTGTATTCCATTCACTACTCTTGAATGAATACAATTGCTTTATTTCAAAAAAAATGGTTATGATGTTAAGCACCCTCCCCATGAACAAAGCTTATCTTATTAGATAAGAGTGATCTTTGCTATGCTTAAATTTAGGGAGAATGAGCATCTTCATCAGTTTTTTTCTTTTTGTAAAAAAGAAAAAACAAAAAAAATCTGGTAAAAGATACACCATAGAACTATAGAAGGGTTAAACTATACGTAGTTCACTCTCTATATGTCATGTAAGAACTATATTTATTTTGCTTACCAAATGCAGTAATGATTTCCAACTCATTTTCATATGCACAACCAAACACAAGAAAATGAATCATTATCCTGGAAAATAGTTTCCTCTGAATATTTTCCCCTACAAAAGATTTTATGAGAAACAAATGTATCCTAAATGAAAAATAGTGGGTCCTAGAAAATCAATGTGGTCAAGTTATCTACACCAGATATGTCAAAGAAGTGCCCTTTTAAAACTACATAAAAAAAGTGCAACATGAAGAGTTGACTCTTAAGAAAAAAGATCAAAATTTTATATATTGGATGAATAAGCATGTCGGTCTAGTGCAGTTTTTGGATGTGCATCTATAGTTTGCAAAAACATGTATTATATTCAATCTTTGCTGTTGCAAGACATGGAAATTATTCCTTCTCTACACATTGAAAAAAAAATGAAACTAAACATGCACTGAGAAAAACATCTGTTCCTTCATCAATAATACTTCACCAAGTCCCTTTTGCAACAATGTTTGTGGAACTTCCATTAAGGAAATGCAGACAAAAACAACAAAAAATAATTATTTTAATTACAGGTAGGGTAAAACCACTAAAAGATTTTCATGGCATCTTACAGTCTGCACAATGCAAATTGGAAGCTGATGCTGTATGATTTCTTCAAGAACAGAACACCAGGTTCCTGTTCTCACACAATCCTTATAAGCCAGAAGATGAAGTTCCTTCTCTCATCTCACATACTTTTTACCATTCTCTTATACTTTCTGCTACTCTATGTAACCTACTCATTTTTCCAATTTCCGCTATTGATTCAGCAAAAGAGTCCTCTGATTACACTAGAATCAGCAGAAAGAACCACAAGTGATTCACCTAGGTAAAAGATTAAAAAAATGCTCTACATTTTCAGGAATAAGCTACCTGAGAATCAATTATATCAAGGGCACCATGAAGCTTCACACCAATCCTTCAAGCGACTGGTCATCATGTGTTTAAATCTATGTTAAAGTGAACACGAGATTTATTGGTAACTTATTGATTTGGTATTATATCTCAGTAGTTTTTATAACACTATAAACAATGTATCACTTCCTCAATCCATCAATGGTATTGCAATAACTTCTAACCAAGCCTTAAAATCACATATAGGTATCAACTTTAGTCAATGGCTGGTACTGGTACGTACGAGTACGAAACTGTTCCAACACAGTACAATTTGGTAAAATTTGAACTGTACTAAGGTATAAATTAATTTATTTGTTTATTTTCACAATCTAAACCATGTTTTTCGTAGAGAATTTGATTAAAATGAATGATAAATGCACAAGACTTTCATTAAAAAAAGTGTATTTGGATAAGAATTTGAAATACAAAGATCCAAAGAATACAAGTTAAAATGTTAAGCGGCATGCATCATAAAAATCCAAAAAAACCCTAGAGGCTAAAAGAGCAATTGTGAAACGGTAAAAAGATCGCAAGAGCTGAATAAATAGCTGTTGGGATGATACCACTTTGTACCAGGAGTTGGGACTCTACTAGACCTATACTGGTCTGGTACGTCCTGCGCAAGACATGTATGCGCGGTATTTTATATAAGGTCCTAGTACTGGTATTGGTTTTTCTCAAAAATCTATAAATACCGCCTGTATTTAGGTGGTATAGCACAAAGTTTAAAACTATGCTTCTAACAGATTTCACCAAATAAACGGTTTTCCAACATTATGCAAATCCCACTTCTACCAAATCTTTACCATTTGCTATTGCTTGCATCCTGGCATTATATGCAGCATTAAATAACCGCTCCTTCAAGCCACCTGATGTCTTAACAGCATTTGTGATTCTGCAAAGGAGAGATCAGTCAAGTTGGTGTCTTGGTGGAAAATGATGTTTGGTAATTTGCTGCAGCACAAAAACATGTTGATATATACCCATCATAGATTCTGTTGTAAAGACGAGGAACACTAGAAAACAATGTGGGTCTTAGAGCTGCCATATCATCCATTAACTTTAAGTTGTCCTGCAAAATAGTTATATAAGTAACATCCAAGGTACTACACTCAAATAATGCTTTAGTAATATGTTGCAGAAGTGATAGTTAAATTGAAATTTCAAAATTCACAAACCAAACATGCTTCATAGCATGGTTTAAAATACCGATACCGGTCATCATCTCGGTGGATGACCGGTACCGGTACGTACCGATACCGTACCGTACCGACACACGGTACGGTCCGGTACGAAAATAGCATACCGAGCCTTTTTTTTTTTTTTGATTTTGCTGCTAAAAATAACTCCAAATTGGACATTTGACATTTGAATATGAAATTTAAACATTGTATTCAAATGTCAAATACATGAATACAATGTTTAAAATGCGGACGAATGACGTCCATCGTACTCGTACATATCTTGGGAACATACACGACTAAGGTCAACACCGTAAGTCTCCAATGCCCATATCTGAAAATGATCCCAAGATATGTACGAGTACGACGGACTAAGATCAACACCGTATGTTGGGATGTGTAGCGACTGATTTGCCCTAAGCGTTTTATGTTGCGCTACGCAGAGTTTTCGGCGGCGGGCGGGGGTCAAGGGGGCAGCGCCCCCTGCCAGGGGTGTGGGGGCGGAGCCCCCGAAGATTTTTTTGAGCCCTTTGGGTTGTGGGCATGTGTCGGCCTATATAAATTATAATGTAATGATTCTCTTATATCTATGAAAAACCCTAATACAGTATCGAACAATACCCAACGGCTCTTTTTAAGAGCTGTTGGATCATATCGGGCGGTATCGCCCGGTATGACAGCAAATACCGCCCGGTATTTGCTAAATACCGGAGCATACCAGGCGGTATTTACCAAGATACCGGTATTTTCCAATACCCGGTATGTTGCAACAGTACACAATGTCATACCGGGCGGTATAGCCCGGTATGATAGCAAATACCGCCCGGTATTTCATAAATACCGGACATACCGGGCGGTATTTACCGAGATACCCGATATTTACCCATACCGGGTATCTCGTATACCGGTTTTTTCAAAAACCGGTATATACCGAGCTTACCGCTCGGTACGGTACGAGATTTGAAACCATGCTTCATAGTTCATACCCCTACATTCACAAACTTTAATTGAAATTTCAAATTCCAAAAAAAATCAACTCAAGTCACAACATCTCTACACTATCAGATACTCTTTTGTTTCAAGATGAGAACTAGTTTAGATGTGTGACTGGATTTTATTTCAGATTTTATAAAAGAAACTCAATCCAAATACCCAACAGGTTATCTTAAATAGCTTGGGTCAGGTTGATCCAATGAATCCAGTTCAACACTCCCACCCTTCACCATAACTAAAATCATTAATATGACTATCCCCACACCTAGCATGGGGTCAAGCGAGTAAGGACTAAGTGAAGTCCTCTTCTACATCTCCACACTGTAGTCTGTAGGGTGCAAGTTGAGAATTAAAAAATTACATGTATTTATAAGTAACATGATGTTAGGGACTTTTTTGTGGCACATGTAATGTAGAAATCTTGCCGAAAAATTCCCTAAGTGCCTGTACATATTTTGTTATCCAGAGTCCATACTCCAGACCATCCAATTTTACCTTTCTTTGGTAGGGTCAGGGGTCTTGTATAACCAGTGTTGTCAAAGGCGCACACCTGGGCGCCTAGGCGTACCAGGCGCAGCGCCAAATTGGTCAGAGGCTTAGTTTACGAAAAACTTAGTTTTTAGAAGATTTTGTTGTTTGTCTCTTTAATTAGATTCATGGTATGCAATGTTTTAATTCTCTGTTCGAATTGTTGATGTTGTAGGTGCAATGGTGCATATAATCTAATTCTTATATTGCATACCATATTTTTTATTATTTGAGAATAGCATAGATGATACTTTAAAAAAGGTGTGCCTTGCTTTAGTGAGGCGTGCGCTTTTTTTGTGCCCTTGCGCCTCAGGCGATATGGGAACCTTTGCGCCTTTAGTGTGCCTAGCGCCTTTGACAAGCTTGTGTATAGCCTTGTGCCTTCAAGGGAATTTTCGCACTGGAATAGGAAGTTTTGTGCTTATTTGGTGCTCAGATGTGACTTAATGACAATTTGTAATTTAACTGGTTGGAAATAATCATTTTCTCCATCCCTCGTCATCTTAGCCCATGGCATGGGAAAATTGGACAAATTTGCGTAAAAATCCTAGCCATGGCATGAGCTGAGCGGTGAGCACTGCCTTGACTAGCAAGAGCAAATGTAGTGTACTGCTTGTGCAGAGAATGCTCATTTTCCATGTGCCACGACCATGGTTTAAAATTTCGTACCGTACCGGGCAGTATGCCCGGTATTTACATGTATTTTGAGTTTCCGGTATACAATATACCCGGTATTTGATAAAAACCGGGTATATCGGTCATACCGGGCGGCATGGTTTAAAATACCGATACCGGTCATCATCTCGGTGGATGACCGGTACCGGTACGTACCGATACCGTACCGTACCGATACCGGTCAACTGCAATAGATATAATTTTTTTCAATTTATTTATTAATGATAAAATTGGTAATCTCGTTACTAATATTAATTTTAAATCTATTGCAGTTGAATGGTGGTTGCAATTTGGAACCGAAGCTCCAACTCTTCGAAAGATTGCAACACGCATCCTCTCGCAAACCACATCATCAAGTGGATGCGAGAGGAATTGGTCGACCTTCGCCTTGATTCATACCAAGCCGCACAACCGGCTTTCATATGCTCGATTAGAGAAGCTAGTATGCGTTCATTACAACATGCGGCTTCGATTGCGGGCATTACAAAACGAAGATAAAAATATTCAACATGTAGATCCGTTCGATGTCGAGTTCGTCCAAGACGATGCGGACCCGATAATTGATTGGTGGAGTGCAATGGAGAGCGACCGGCCTCTTCTTAATGAACCAGGCGAACCACCTCGGCCTTCACCAATTATATTTGATGCACTTGAGTCTAAGAGCCAACCAGAAGACATGGTCATTACTCCCTTGGACTCTCAACGAATTCGGCAAGCAAGACGCCGATCCGAATCGGACTCTCCATCTTCCCAATCAAAGGGAAAAAAGAAGGCAACACCTTCAAAGGCAAAAGGCAAAGCCAAAGGTAAACGACCAATTGATCCTTTGGATGCAATTGCAGAAGCAGAAGAGGACGAAGAAGATGAGCCCTCTGTTCATAGCAGTAGCAGCACACAAGACGGAGGAGATGATGATGATGGAGCTAGTGGAGAAGACATCGTCGTGCCATCAACACCGGCACTTGTTGATCTGTGGACAAATGAGCAATACTTCGATCACACCACCCAAGATGAGGATCACGGTGCTAGAACCGAACAAACAACTCGGGTGTACGAGAAGAGACGTCGGCGTCGAGGAGGTGGACCGACAGCTTTGCAAGATTACCATCACGATATGATGAGTAATTTGCAAGAGGTTTCTGAATCAACCTACTCTGTATCATGTACCTACTCAACTGATGATACATGGTCTAGTTCTTGGAATCCCAATAAAGAATCGCTAATGTCAATGTGGTATAATGGATACCAAGGTATTATGCCATGGGAAAATTTCCAAATATGGGCATTAGAGACCTATAGTGTTGACCTTAGTCGTGTATGTCCCGAAGCCCAAGATATTCATGGGTACGACAGACGTTATTCGTCCGCATTTTAAACATTGTATTCATGTATTTGACATTTGAATATTGATTTTAAGCATTTCTTCATCAATTATGTATTATTAGAGACTTGGAGTTATTTCTTAAAAAAAAAAACGGCCGATATGCATTTTCATACCGGTTCGTACCATGTGTCGGTACGATACGTACCGGTATATACCGGTACCGGTACCGAGATTTTAAACCATGGCCACGACCACGTCTTTGGCCATTTTCTCTACCCCAGTCTTGGGCACTCTTATGCATTATGTAGAGTGACAAACATATAAATAAAATGTCAACCATCTCAGCCTAAGAGAAAAAGAACCACCCAGGTGGCAAGGGGGGCAGAGCTGTATAGTATATTGGTGGTGAGCTCTTTTCATCTCCTCTAGTTTGGTCCAAGACTTGTTGGAGGTGCATAGCCATGTAACCACTCCTTATTTGACTAGCATGGCTCATGAAAACTTTCCATCGCTGAATGTTGTCGATTTTTGGTGTCGTTGAGCCTGCAAATACTCTTCAATGCAATCAAAGGCTATTTGTGGCTAACATTTTGCTTGCAAGGGCACAAGATTGCCTGTTGGGCAAATGCTTTTGCCTCATGGACTACATTCAAGGTCATGCCTACCCCATATTGTAAACAACACAAGAGAATTTTCCAATTCCTTCCCTGGAATAATATTATCTCTACTCCTATGCATATAAATTATTTCAAAGCATCAAATGAACATTGAAATCATGGAAAAAGTAATTACTTATTCGATGCTATAAATCTCATTTACTATAGAGGATAGACACAAATTGTAAGAAGAATTATATAGGTTAATGGGTTTGTGGCTTTGTGCACCCTTCAAAACTGAGTCCATTAGGGGGAGGGCTTTGCTGATTTAACAAGAGTTCTGGCCGGTAACTGTGGTTGCATAACAAGGTTGTTAGAACCGCTAAACCCTTTCTCTAAATTGAAGAAAATAAAGACCTAGAAGCCTCTCCTACATGAAATGGGAAGAGAATTTGGGTTTCTCTCATTAGTGTGTGAAAGAGAAACTCTCCCACCTTGATTATTTTTCACCAACCATAGGAAATTTAGTTTATGAAAGAGTTCCATTTCGATGTATGATTTCAACCCAGATTAATGAGCTATTCCCCAAATCCATCATTAAAAGCTGTAAGTAATCCCGATATTTCCGCTACGAGTTGATTGTACCATTTCATGTTGCATAATATTGCCAATAAGTAGAAATAAGCATAGTCTCTAACAATCATCCTAGGGCAAAAGAGAATCACAAAATTCAGCTCTGGAAGATCAAGTTTTTAAAAAATCATGAAGATTTTTCAGAAGCTGACATACCCCTTGGTAGAAACCAATAGCAACACCAAAGTGTGTCATAGCAATTTGGTTAGCCCGCTCATAGATGTGAGCTAAAGGAAGATAAGATATGTAACTGCAACAAAGAAATAAATTAATACTTTGTCGTCATGGTAAGCAGATAGATGCAATAAAATGATAGACGGCAAAGATATGTTAAGAGCACTCACACATCTGAAGGGTAGAACTTGATGCTAGTGGTAGATCCAGCAACACTCGCAATCAAGTTTTCATGAGCAAGTACAACTCCCTGAGGAACAAGACTCCTCAAATACAGTATCACAAGAGTGGAAACATTATGAAAACTGAACTTCCTTCAGAGCAATATTTATTTGGCCAAATACCTTTGGTGTCCCTGTGGTACCACTTGTATAACAGATTGTAGCAATGTCTTCAGGTTTAGGAGGGCAAAAGGGTTGAAGATTAGCATAACCCTGTTCCAAATAGAAACTCCAAATTTAAGAAAAGAAAATTATGATTTAAAGAATTAAAGCTAGTTTATCAGTATAAGAAGCAAAATCAATTGCATATATTTGCATAGAGGCAAATAAACATTAAAAAAGAAAGAGCAATTTCCCAAAACCAAATATGGATCATGGAAATTCCCAAGATATGGAAATTCCCAGATCCATAACTTTTTTTCCAAAATCACCAAAATACCCTCGAGTTCAGGTCTGGTATTCGGTTTCATACTTTTGCAAAAGTCTAGAAAATAGTAGATTCCATACTTTTTCAAAAGTGTGGAACCGAAACAAATAAGACAAATTTATCATTTTTTGATAGCTATAACGATGATTACGATATATACAATGTTTTTAATGAGTTTATTTCGTATACTTTTGATAACCTCTAGAACTTTTTGAAAATATAGTAGGTTCAAGACTTTTTTAAAAGTATGGAACTAGTAGGTTCCAAACTTTTACAAAAGTGTGGATCTAGGAACTGGAGGTATTTCAGGGATTTGGAGGAAAAAGTTACGGATCTGGGAATTTCTGGATTCTTGTTGTGGATTCGGGAATTTCCCTGATCCATATTATGGTTTTGGGTAATTGCTCAAAAAGAAAATCAGGGTATTCATCATACAGCTGAAAATTGACAAAACAACTCATTTACTTGCTGCAAACATATTTGTAAGGATTAAATAACATATAGAACTGATCAAATCATGAAGAACGCGGTACTAATTTATGTAGAAACTCTAAATTCTAACTAAAGCATAGTGGTTATTCTGTTATCAAAGAATATGATGGGAAAGTTCTTCCTTAAAAGCATCTAAGAGGGTCAATTAACTGTATATGATGTTTATCTAATAAGAATAAAATGATGTACAGTTATTTTTTTACAATTTTGTATAGTCGTACTTGTACTGTATGCATGATTGCATTATGTATATTCTAATTAGGGGTGTTCCTGAAATATGAAACATGTGACCATCCATGGTGACCCAAACAGGTTTTCAGATGTCTTGTGTGAGGTCTCAAGTTCTCTTGTTCTCGATTTGACCCAACCCCAAATTTGATAAACACATTCATTTTTTACCCAAACACCAATATGACCTGGATTGACCCAAAAAGATCAGAAGATATTAAAAAAAATTAACCCCAAAGTCCCAAGCCCAACCCAATTGTATGAAACTTATATAACCAAGATAGGGCAAGCCTTGGGGTTGAATGAGATCAGATTTGGTTGGGTCAAACACAGCCTAATCCAAGTACACCCCCATGTCTAATTGATTTTACATGTTGAAAGTAGTCTTGAAAGTAACTATGAAAATTGAGTACCCCACTTTGCAATAGTCGTGTATAATAATATATTTTTATTTAAAATTTTAACATATAATAATAACTCTAAATGTTTGTGAAACATAATAACAATTATGTATTAAATTAGTAATATTAATTATTTTGACGATACATGTTCATAATTTTGAAATCTTCAATGTCAAAACATATACATTCTTTTACTTGAATAATTATCTATTTTTTCTTTTTTAATTGAAGTGATCAATTTTACTTCGTCATTGATGTAGAGGGAGCAGAAAAAAGGAAAGTGGACAAATTGATGACCCTCATATAAACCAATCTTTTGAAATTGGACTTGATCAAAAGTTGGTCTCAGATTCCTTTTGGCTTGACCTCCAAAACTGATCTGGTAAGAAGTATGTCAAACTTGTTCAACAACAACAACAACTAACCTTAATCCCATACTAGATGGGGTCGGCTATATGGATTCTCTATCAAACTTGATCAATAATCAAAATAATATGTTAGAGAATCAATTAAACATGATAAGACTTTGATCATTCTATTAGATTTTGTAATTTTATATGATGACTCATAGATTGAACATGTAAGTATGTAACACCTGTGGAATCCATCTGATTATTGAAATCAGAGATTGATAACTCAAAGTCTCAAACAATTCGTGACCAGTTCAAGGCAAAAAATGAAGGAAAGAAAGAAAACACACAAAAATTTAATGCATTTAAAATGTAAAAATCTAGAAAGAAATTTTGAGTAAGCATAAACAAAGACAATTCGTCATTAGTAGAAAGCATTTAGGGAAAAAATGTAAACAAAAAAAAAGGGGAGGCTTCCAATTTGTTCAACTTGACTCAAATTGAATTGATTAAAATTTAAATATTTTATAAATTAAAAGAACCAAATTTCAACCGTAGTTGAATTCAATCTAATGAAAATTGTTCCACTTCATTTAAATTATTTAATCATAAAAACCATGTTATCATTTTTCAAAAATTAGATTACGCTGATATTTGTAAGATAAAAAGAAAATAGAATTTCGAGTTTTTGTTCAGTGTCATTTGCAATGAAGAAATCAATTCTGACCAAGAATTTATTTCCAAATTTTCAAATTGAACCAAAATATGGGCACAATGTTTTTGACGTTGAAGTAAATAATTAATAATTGTATAAAGTAAATGACGATTTAAATGGCTCGTGAAGGGAAGGGCAATGTACTTGAAAAGATAAAATGTCAATGCCCTATTAGAACTCAAATTTCCAAAGACTGAATTAAATGCTCCCTCAAATCAATGATTAAATTTTGAATTTCTAAATAATGAACATGAGGTTGTGCAACCTCCATCTTACTACACAAAATAGATTCCTACAACATCATATGGTAGCAGATAAGGAAAAAGCATCTTTATGTTCAGTTGAACCATTGGTCATTTGGTCTACTTCCTAAGGTATTATTTGGTATTCTGGAATAGATTTGCTATCTACGTGCTGGAACCCATGAGATGTTTGTAACTCTAGTAACAATGTATCATAAATAAATTCTATGCCAAATGAACTATTATATCAAAAAAGCTCTTAGAAAAGTTCAAATACAAGCTAAATCATTGCTTTTACATGGCATTATATCTAGTTTAGCATAACTAGAAAATAATACTACTTCCTCTAAAAAGAATTCCTAACTGGCTTGATCATCTTCTTTCTTATTTTCTAAAGATACATGACATAAATTGTTTACTGCGTCTCCAAATGTTCAAAATATCAAATACCAAAAATTCATGAACTTGAGGAAGCTTACCTGATTAAATAGCTTTGCATAGGTAACAATCTGCACTTCACTTGAAGAAAGTAGTGATATATTCTCATCAAATGAGCCAACTACCTACAATGATGAAAACAAATTTTAGAAGAGAATTTGAATAAACATTCACCATAACTAATAATTGTAACAGTTTGGAATTGCCTTACCACTATCAAACGTACAGATGGAATCTGAGATAAGAGACTTAGGATCTGCAGAACAATAGAACTGTTAAGAAACATAAAAAATGGTAATAAAACAAACGAGAAAACAACAAGAAACTAGGCATGCTGAACATAATAGTTCATGAGATGAACATAATAGTTTATTCTTGTATATCATAAACAACCATTATCATGATTTTAATAAATAATAGAGTTAATTATAACACCAACTCCTATAAGATTGGAAATGTGTCTTCCACCCCTTTCAGTCCTAGTAAGCAACAGTCACTCTCTTGATGATGTGGTTGTCTCATCTGTATATTTTAATACAAAATCTTGCCACATCAACCTCACTTAATGATATGGCATGTATACTATAATTTTATTTTATGTCTTAATAATAAAAACTAAGAAGTAGTTTTTTATTTCCTTTTCTTATTTTACTAACTTCATTTTACTTCTTATTGCCATAAATTTTGCTCTCCAACTGTAATTTGTGATCATAATGCTTCTTGATGTTCTCCAACCCCTACAATAGCTCATCTTGGATCACCACCAACTTCTTTCTCCATGTCCCAACCTCCTTTGACACTCTCTTCTTCATCGTCTTCATCAATTTCTCAACTATATCCAATCTCCTCAAAGCCATTGCTCATCTCACCAATGCCCTCTTCATCTTTGCCATGGCATTATTGCGCCCCTCCCACATCTCACTCTTGGTCATCACCCACATTCCCACCCCATCACTCCTCTCTATGACCACTCACCTCCCATGCGTCGTCTATGGAGCACTCTTCTTGCATGCCCATAATAACTACCACCTCCTTCTTGACCTTCCATAGTGGCGGCATCATAGATTAGGGCTAGGACACATTGTACATGGAGGAGGGCAAAGAGTAGTAGTGTACCAGTTCTCTAGTGAGTCTTTGGTGAATGGGACGTTGGCATTGAGCTCTAGAGATAATGATGTGTGTTGTTCTTGATAATGATTTTGAGATTGGAAAACTTTTGGATCACGAGGATGATGAGTTGCGAGGTAATCCAAAGGTGAAGAAGAGAGGACATGTTGAGGTCAACGAGGCTGGCAAAGAGAATGGTGGAGGAGCCGAATTTGCAAGATGGCTCAATCAACTAGTCAAATAGGGTTGAGTCATGGTCAAACCCGACTTGGACCTACAGAAGCGTTCCTTCGAGGTAGAGCCCTTTAAAATGCCCTTCGATAATTTAGTGGCAATTTGCACCTCGATCAACTAGTCAAATAGGGTTGAGTAATAGTCGAACCTGACTTGGACCTACGGAAGCGTTCCTTCGAGGTAGAGCCCTTTAGAATGCCCTTCGATAATTTAGTGGCAATCGACTAGGTAGGTGTAATTTTACTAAAAGTGGAAGGATCCCTTAATCTCCTCAACTTAACTAGCCTTTCTAGTTACTTAGGAGGGTATAATGTAATTCAAGGGTAAAGTTGGCAATTTGTGCATTTTTGACACCCTCACAATTCCTTGATCGGTCCGCCCACCATGGTTTTAAATACCATATTGTATTACTTGGTACGACCGCTATTTACGATTTTTTGAAAAACCGATATCGGTTCACTACGGTACCAACTGGTACCAAGGGTGTACCGAAGGTACTAATCAGTACGGGCTCGTTACCAACCCAACAACTATTTTATAGCCGTTGGGAGCTTTTTTCAACTGGTCCCAAATGACTATTTTAGCCGTTGGGGTCAAGTTTACAAGGTCTTTGGGGCAATGTAAAGTCCCAAACGTTTTCTAACTGACCCCAAACGTCATTCTCCGACATTTTGAGATGTATTTGTATTGTTTTTATTGAAGTTTGAAGAAGAAAACTATCTTTTTAATGTATTGGACTATGTTTGAGAAATTTATGGATGTTTTTTCATCATTTATTAGTATGTGTCTTTTGGAGCTTAAAATTGTGTTTTGGAGATTACATTTGAAAAAGAAATTAAAACAAAATAAAAATCTCGAGGCAGGCTAGTACACCTGCCCATACCAAGTGTTGGTACGGCACAGTGCTAGTACGTGTCAATACCTATACGAGATTTTAAACCATGCCGCCCATAAATCGGCCCGCCAGCCCAATCGAGCGGGCCCTGGACGCATGGCATCGTTAGGTTGGCCCAATAGGGGAAGTTTACCCGTTTACCCATTTACCTATCAAACATGATCTTGCTGAAGTCATCATCTTCTCTATTATTCCAGTTTCCTAGTTAGGCTCCAACATCACTTAGGTTTCTAATTCCAGTTGAAGGAATAGTAGTAGAGATTAAAGATAAATAGTAGGGGAAGTATCAATTTAGAAATTTTAAAGGTGTTCTTTAGGAGGGGATCACATTAATAAAATATGATACGTAATATATGCCAAGTCTTTTAGTGGGGCTAACATAGCAATATTTTATATTAACATATATGGATAAGACGAACCACATCACCAAGGGGGTTGCTATATAGATTTTAAAGGGGTGGGAGAAACATTTCCAAACTTAGAGGGGCCCCTTGATTCATTAGGTCATACTTGAGGGGGCAACACTGTAATTAGTTGAAAAAGCTCCACATCAATCGGCAAAAACAATTTTGCTATAGGGAAGGACTAAAAGAATTGAATATGAGAATGAACATCTGATAAAGAAGCATAGTACAAAGTTGTTTCCATGGATCCAAAGAATGATTGGCATCTAAAACATAGCTAGCAATACTATTCTACATTTTGCCTTGCTTCATCATTTCTGATATCAAGCATCAGAATGAAATTTCCATAGTTTCCAGGCAGCTGATGAAGAAAAATCTATGTCAAATTAGTATATTATACTAACTTGACATTGTTCTTCCATATTACAAATCTACAAGTGATTGTTACTCTGATGCAATATACCTACTAAATTATGGTTTGAGAGACAAAAAGAAGAAAAAATAGCAGATGCCAAATGTTTCTCAAATGTGCAATGCCATGAGTTGCATGTCGTCGAGTGATTTCCTTCCAGGCATGCAAAAGAATAGCCATGAAAGTATTTTTTATCAAGTACCAAATGTACCATCCTCAAAATCCAAGTAGGATAGGCTAAAAGCCTTTTATCAGTGATTCTCTTATTACTATTGCCTAGTACTTTAACCTGTTTAAATTGGCTTTATAAAGTGACCTGAATAAGATGCAATCAAGCAGGGAAAGCAGGAGACTGCAACTCACAGTGTTTAGTGTTTCTGGTAGACAAAAGACAACCTGTACAGTTGCATGATTTACAATAAACTGTACTGCATCTGGTCCTGTATAAGTTTCAGTTCCCACAATTACAATAAGAAGGAAACGGGTATGAAAAGAAACTAAAAGAACTAAACAAAAACAAACCTAGGGTATCATAAAGTGGAACAGATATATATGAATATGCTGAGCACGCATGGTCCACAATTGTCCACTCAGGCCTATTTATGAAATATAGTCCAATAGTTGCACCCTGTTACAAGTAATAGGTGAAGTTGAGAAATACAGACACTGAGAAACAAGGCAACTTAGTAAATTTTTATGTCCTAGACAATCATGATTCCTAAGATACATATAGTTTTAGCTACTTTAAGAACTTAAAAACAATACATGAGAATAGGTATGCTGTTTATGTTGCAGAATATCAATGGCTCACTTTGGGTATCCCATGATGTACAAGTCCAGAACCAATTGCTGACCTAGAGGTACCGGCTTCTCCATATGTAATCCATTTGTACCTTCAAAGATAAATGATAAATATGAAATGAGATATTCAACCATTTACAAAAGACTAAATAAACCTATAGGATGCAGGAGGTAGAAAAGCCTTACTCTCCTACTGTGCCATCGGGACGAATCCTACTTCCCAAATACTTGTAATCTCGAAAAGTTTCAACAGCATATCTAATCCACATTTACAAATAAAGACATCACTTAGCTGCAATAATATATAATTTTCAATAGAATGAATGGCGTACTCTGATAAAAGCACAAGGTATACTTAGGTAAAAAATGCATTTTTCATTGCATGCAAAGAAGTTTGGAAAACCAAATTTTTTATTGAATATTTATTTTCACTGATATATGGACCTTGAAATCTTTAAAGACTTCAATTTTCAATATTATACTTCATCTTTTAGAGAAGGCCAGGAAGAAAGAGGTACTGACTCAAAATTATCATGTAAAGTTCCAATATGGGGATGCTCTGGAAATCTATCAACTAGCTTCAAAGGTGACCGAGCAGATCTGCCAAAACAGTATATATTTATAAGATTATGATGGATTGATGCTTGACACCGACAATAGTAATAGCCTTACCTGTATACATTCCACCTCCCATTTTCCAACTTCTCCGGAAGAACAACACTGTATCCCTGCTCTGCAGAATGTGAATAATCAAAACCGAATTTCTATTTGGAAGCATAAAGGATGATCACAAACAAAGATGGAGAAGTTGGACAAGAAACCTGTGTCACATGTGTACAGTGCAGAAAAATCAACAATCAAAATATTTAAAACGAAATCTCTACTTGACAATGGGAAGCGTTCTAAGTAGAACACTCAATTTCATAAGATACATTCAACATTTATGTTACAACACTGCAGGCCTGTGTACTTTGTTCGGGTGGCACTGAGTCTCATTCCCATCTATTTGTCTCTTGCCCCTTCACCTGCTTTGGTTGGCATCTTCTTCTGTCCATTCGGAAGCATAAGTTTGTACCTCTCTCCTCACTTGGGATCGAAGAACAAAATACAAGCAGCAAACGTTCACTGGCGAGATTCTATATACTTTGGAGCTGGTTTATTTGGCACGAGAGGAACAGTAGGATGTTCCAGCTTAAGAGCTCCTCTGCTCAACTTCTTGTCGTCTCGGCTGACAGCTTTCTCAATTTATGTAACTTCTAGCTGTGTTGGTTGGGCCTATTTGACCTCTTGTTTTATTTGTAATGTTTTTCTTCTTCTCTCTACCTCACCGCACCTGTAACCTTTGATTACTCTTGAATAGAAACAGGCTTCTTTCACTCAAAAAAAAAAACTTATTATAAGTCCAACACCCAATAAAATTCCTGTCGTATTTGAAAATATAACTAACTGAAGATAACCTTGTAGTTAAGCTTAGACCAGCCAAATGAAAGACAATGCCACATTGGGCTGGATGGTAGCAGTCGCAAGTCTTGCATGAGCATTGACGCTATGACACGAAGTAGAATTACTATTTCAAAGTACGACCAATTTCTATTGATGAACTGCGATGAACCTCTTGTTCTCTTGGCCAGCTATAGATACAGGTACGCGATCCCCTTAAAATTTCTCACCAAGCGAACAAAGATCAGCACGTACCAGCAGATTTGCTAACACCTTAAAAAGGATACATGCTTTCTTCCTCGGCAATGATCAATTTAATAAGACCATAATAGTACAAAGCATCAAATCCTAACTTTTCACTACCAACTTCACAACTTTTTGACTTTTCCAGTATGGGTTCCAAGCCAATTTTTAATTCGGTAATGCTATTCTGGAAGAACACACCTTTCCACTTGGAAACTAAAAAGAGACTAGTGGGGAAGATAAAAGATGGAGTGTGGGAACGAAAGGATGGCTATTCAGGATATTTACAGCAAGGTGCTGGGCCACCAACAATAAAAGTGGGAAAAATTACCCTGACGAAAGGAAGTAGGGGGCCACATTGCACAAAGATTAAATGCATCCTCGGAATCATTGACCACAAATACGAGATCAATCATCAATCGGGAAACATCAGCACAACCCAGGAAAAATAAAGAACAGACAAAAATAGAAGTGCCGGAGAGATCACCATGGACGAACTTGGCGGCAGTTGCGGCGGCGAGGAGCTGAGGGGAGTTCGGACGATCACGGTCGTCGGATGCGGGGCGGATATGGCCTGATATGGCCCGGAGCCTGCGATGAGCGTCGGTTTCCATTGAGTCCTCTTCGTCGTTCTTGGATCTGCAATACCTTCTTACCCTTCGCTCTTCGGCGTCTGGCGACACGATTTGCATATGGCGGTGGGTGATTCTTGTTCGTATCTAGTTATGGTGACGATGCATTTGGAATGTCGTGAGAAGGGATCAGATAAATCAAAAGCCTTCTCTTTATTTTTCTCTCTCCGAGTCACTATTTGGATTTTCTTCCAACACGCATTAGTCGCATATCTTGTACGTATCGACAAGGCGGCACTTTTAGGGAAGAAAAAACAAAAACAATCTCTATATTGGACCGTCCGAGATACGTTCGTTTAATTAAGACGTATATTTATTTACTTTCCAATAAAATAAAAATATTATAAAATAATTTTTAATCCAAAAATATATGAAATCAATTATATAGTAAAAGATATAATGAATAAAATATAATTATAACTATACTATAAATATATGGTGACATACTAATAAAAATAAAATAAAATTTTACAATGATCAAATTTAAATTCAACAATAATAGTAAACATTAATATACATAATAAAAATTTATCGAATATTGAATAAAGATAGATATAACTTTTCAATAAAATACAATAATAAACACACATTTATTTTTAAAAAAATATTAAACATAAATACTCAAAACAACGTACTCGGTAAACTAAAAATGAATATAGTTTAAGTATTACAATTATAATAAAGGTTAAAAAATAGAAGTATAAAAATAAAAATAAAAATAGAAACTTTTAAAAAAATGACTAAGTGATCTCAGTTATTAATAAAAATTTAAAATTCAAATTTAATGAACAAATAAAATATTCTTCATGTGCAGTAAATAATAAAGAATTATAAATTATAAATTATATAAGAAAAGGAGTAACATAAAAAATATAAATATATATAAGAAAAAATAAAAAATTAAAATATATAATTATGCTCAATTTATTTTAGAGTTCTGAAATAATTTTAAAAAATATAAAACATCGAACTAAATAACAATATTGAAAAATTTTAAACCTTGAACGAAATAAAATAATTAAGGGTAATAAAACTAAATCTCTACAACTTTTAAAATAGTAAAATAAAAATAGATAATATAATTAATAATTAATATAATATTAATCAAAATTTGAATCCTATTTACTAAAGAATATCATGATTTCTCATATACCACTTGATTAACATAGCTTATTAAGACATCAATTAGTTTTTTATATATATTTGAAATTTGCAATTGCTTTGCTTCAAATTTTTAAACTCCTATAAAAAATGTGAAAGCTTAAACTAATTTAAAAATCAATAAAAAAACGTGTCAATGAAATCAAGCTAATGAAAAATAATATTTTTTTAGTAAACAATATATAATTAAATTAAATATAAAAATAATGATAGCAATAATAAATAATATAATATATACAATATATAAGAAGAAAAAATTTAAAACTATATAAATATATAATTAGTGTATTTTTAAGTTTGCCAATTCAAATTTAAAAAAATATTAAAAAATTATAAAACTTTAATAAAATTAAGAAAAATAAAAGTAAAAAAAATAGATAATTAATAAACTATAACAAATAATAAGATAATAAAAATAATAAATAAATATTGTATATAATACATATTCAATATATAATTAATTATATAATAAAATATACTACTAATATATAGTTGATTCAATCAAATTTGCTAAGAAAATATAAAATATAAATTAAATTTTAAAAAAATAACGAATGAAATCGAGAACACTTATTATAAAATAGATTAAAAATTGGCGGAAAAAAATTGGGAGACCCGAGTTAATTCTTTTTTATAAATAAAAATTAAATATTTGAATGATAATATAATAAAAAGATATTGGTATGATTTGAAGTATCAATTCTTTTTTTCTAAAATTCATATACGAACTTTATTTAAAAAATTAAAAAAAAAATAGAAAAGATATTAATAAATATGTTAAACGATAATATGAATAATACTACCCAAAAAAAATTAAAATTGTATTAGAAATAATAGATAGTCAATAATATTATAAATTTAGAAAATAAAATTTCAAGTAGAAAATAAAAAAGGAAAAATAATAATATATAATATATAATGTGAAAATGTGTATATTTATATAATATATTTTATATAAAGAAAAATGTATAGTGAAATGTGTGAAAATTTTGGAATCATGATATCATGAAATTATTTCTGCTAACAAAAAATTGATTAGATCAGATCTAATTAAAATTGAGATTCAGATAACCTTATATAGTAGTAGATGTATAATAAAATAAAATAAAATATAGTATAATATTAGTATAACTTAAAATTTTATATAATATATATTAATTTATGAATTTATTCAATTTGAGATTTTAATTTTTTGTTAAAAAAGATAGACGAAAAAAATATTCTTGTAAAAATTAAGAAATAAACAAATTCAAGAGAAAATAAATATTTAATAAATAATAATACAAGAAAAAAAAATATTAAAATTGGATTTGAAGTTCCGATTTTTTTATTCAATAGCTAAAAAACTAAAAATCAAATCAAAATTGAGAGGATAATTCAAAATTTTAAATTTTTTTAATATAATAAGTTCATGGAATAAAAATCTGAATAAATTAAACAAATTATAAAAAATCAAAAATTAGTAGATAATACATAAACTATAATAATATTTTTAAATATTTATTTAAAATAAAATAATTTAATACAACCAAAATTAAAAATAAAATAAAATTTGAAATCATATTTTGATATAAAAAAAAATAAGAATTAAAAATATAAAAAACTAAAGAAAAAATATCATCCTTTCTTTACAGCAAAAAAATAAAATAAAAATACAGAATTATATATATATATAAGAGTAAATTAATTTGAATAATATAAATAAATAAAATATTTTTAAAAAGGAAAGGATAGAAATGACCGCAGCTGGACAGCTGGTGCCCTTTTTTTTATTACAGTGCAGCCCTTTTTCCACTTTGTAGGCACTGTATGCAAAGTGAAAAAAATGAGGAAAAAAAGCAAAAAGAAGGCATGGAGAGAGCTGAGAGCTTCTCCGTAGATGAATGAATTTTAACCTGATCAGGATGTCATTAAATTTAAATTTCTTTAGTAATTTATATTAATATATTTAATTTTTTTTAATAATTAAAATTATTATTTCCTTATTTTTTTTAGTAAGTTAAAGACTTTTGTCTAAACTATATTTTTCTTTTATTAAGTATAGCATGAATTGATTTTTTGACAATTCTTATAGGAAGCTTTTGACACACCGCTTAAGATTATTGGAGTTTTGAATTACCATTAAAATAGATTATCATTTTTAAAATTATCGATAATATTATATTATCATATTTGGCATGAACGGATAATCTCGCTAGTAATTCATATTATCTTATTTGGTATGAAAAAAATTGTTGAGAAATCTATATCTTAAACTAAAATATTCTTAAATAAAATTAGATAACTCTCATTACATAACCCTCAATTAATTAATTAATCGGTCACATCTATACGTTTTGAAAACACTGCTCCTCACTAGGGGTCTGCATGGGTACCGGGTAGACTCGGAATCGGTTGGAATCTTCTCGATTGGGTAGGTTCTGGGTAGACTCTGAACTGGTTGGAACCTACCCGATCGAGTAGGTTCTGAGTAGACCTGAATTAAATTCGGATAGGGTCCGGAATAAAAATTAAAAAACCGATTAAAATTAGTTTCGGTTTCGGATCCAACACATCGGTACCCAGAACCTGTACCCTGGAACCTTTTCATTTACAGGTTCCATGGTACAATGTACCATGTTGCAACTTGTTCTATAACATATTTTGGAACCCGTTTGAACTTGTTCTAGAACCTGTTAGAATATGTTCTGGGACCAGTTCTGCAACCTATGAATGAACATGTTCCAACAAGGTACTCAGAATCGAAATTGAAACTTGTGATTTCGGGTAAAGTCCAGTTTCAGGATCCAACGTGGTAGGGTCCAGTTCCAAAATATAGGAATCGATCATATACAGGATAGGGTCTGGGTATCATGAAAAATATAGGACACTACTAGAATATACTGCATCAGCAACGGGGATAAACGATGGCCGCTTGTGTCGTCAGAATCATTCACGGCTTTGCGTTGGCCCTGGCGGCTGTGGCTGATGTAACTAAATCAGCTGCAGCTTGCATACGGCCGACCAAAGTCGTCGCTCTTAGATCATGGCGCGCACGGCACGTGAAATAAAATGGGTTAGTAGCCACGGCTTATCGGGGGCCCCGGAGCCGTTGGTGATAAGAGTAATCGAGTGCGCAGAATAAAATATGTTAGTAGCGACGGCTACGTTACGCTGTCGGTGATATGAGTAAGTCATTAGCCACGGCTGACTTCGACCGTCGTTTATCACGAACGCAGCGCGAATATAAAACACTCTTAATCGACGGTTAGCAAAGCTATCGGTGAAAACAAAATTATAGATCCATGGTTTTTCAACGACCGATGAGCCGTCGGTGAAAATCCTTTTTATTTGTGTTCGCGCTCGACCCTTCCTCTTTCTTCTTCTTCCTTATCTGCTCGCCGTTGTTGCCGATGTCCCCACCCGCCGGTGAACCTCCCTCTTCTGGTATGCTTCCTCTCCTCCTCCGTTAAATCCCCACAGCGTCGCCCTCTATTTTCGCCCGCGCTGCCTCTCTGCGCCAGCATCGACCCAGCCAGCCCTCTTCGCGCCGGCCTCAACCCGGCCGGCGCCGCATTGGGGTCGATTACCATCAGCCCCAATGCCGACGAGCAGTAGACGACAGTGATGCCGGCTACTGCTTGATTAGGGTTTTATTACCCTAATCACAGTTTGATTAGTTTTTTTAAAAAAAAATATTGTTAATTATTAAAAATTAAAAATTAATGGTTAATTATTAGAAATTAATTATTGATTAGGTTAAGTATTAGTTTAATATTAATTAATAGTCGTGCGGAATCGTCCATAATGAATGGACTCGCGCGTGCCGGAATCGTCCACAATGGATGGACTCGTGCCGAAATCGTCCACTTTGGATTCGCGCGGAATCATCCACTATGGACTCGCACCGACATCCATAAAGTTAGAAAAAAAATTAAGACGAGTTGATACGTTTCACGTATGATCGACGAGTCAAATTTTAATTTTGCAAAATCTTAAATCCGTTCAGGGGTTGTATGTTCGTGTAAACGAAGTTAATGATCTTTTATACGACGTACAACCCTTGAATTGTCCCTAATTAGACAATTTGGGATTTGGGAGCATAGTTATTTATATTGCACTCAGTTTATTTTTTTTAGTCATTAGCTTCATTTTTAAATTTTGGCTTGTATCTCCCTTGTTCTTCGATACGCGCCCAGATGATATGCGTATTCGGAGAACTATAGGGAGATGCTGTCGAAATTTAGAATGAAGTTAATGACTAAAAAATACTAAGTGCAATATGAATAACATGAATCCCGAATGGAATAAGATCATCCCACCTAAAGACATTATCTAAAGATATTGCAAACTTTTTAACAGAACATGTTGGGCGATCGAAGTTGGATGTACCGACGAATTCATCGTGGAGCTATAATGGACGAATTTCGAGTAGGTGTAACTTACTTCTTAAATTTTGCCTACTCGAATGAAAAATTTCTTAGTGGTGATAAAATCCGTTATCCGTGCCAAAAATATTCGAACATAAGATTTTTGGACCGAGAAACTGTCACATTGCATTTGTATACAAAAGGATTCACACCAAGATATTTTGTATGGAATTGTCACAGGGAGTCACGTCAAGTTGGGACATCAAGCAATCATGTTGTTCAAACTCATGGTGAATCTTCTTCTACTGATGTTTCTTCTTCCAATCCATCTAATCCTTATAGAATAATGATTCTAGATAGTCTTGGGGGATAATTCCATTTAAATGATAATATTGAGTCAGTTACTGAGACGGTAGTGCCACCAGATACTATGACAGTTGAAGTCATTGAAGAACAACTTGAGATACAGATTGAATTGCCGAATAATGAGGTTGCAGAATTTTACGAGATGTTGAAAGCTGCCGATGAACCTTTGTATGAGAATTGTCCTAATTATAAAAGATTTTCGACAATGACACAACTTCTGAACATCAAGTCTGATTGTAATATCAGCGGGATTGCGTTTGATCGGATTGCATGCTTTATCAGTTGTATGCTACCTTCAAATAATAAGTTTGAGCCAACCTTTTATAAGACAAAAAAATTGATGAGAAAATTAGGGCTTGGGTACGAAAAGATACACGCGTGCCCAAATAACTGTATTTTATATTATAAAGAAAATGCACAATTAGAACAATGTCCGGTATGTGAACATCCTCGTTACAAGGAGAAGAAATCGGTCCAATAAAAAAATATTTCATTTAAGATGCTTCGGTATTTTCCACTAACACCGAGGCTTCAGAGGTTATTCATGTCGAAAAAGACTGCCCCCTATATGAGTTGACATACAAGAAGTCGTGATGATATAATAATGACGCATCTATCCGACAGTGAAGCATGAAAACATTTGGATAGATGTTATCCTTCATTTGCTGGGGAGACTAGAAATGTCAGGTTGGGATTGTGCACAAATGATTTTAATCTGTTTGGTAATTCGGCAACTCCGTATTCAGTATGGACAGTGCTGTTAACAGTTTATAATTTGTCGTCCTCAATGTGTATGAAAGATGAATTTATCTTTTTTTCGATGATTATTCCAGGTCCTAGGGGTCCTTGCAAAATATTATGGGCTGAGGGAGTTGTCACTTATGATTTTTACCGGAAGCAAACTTCACTTTACGAGCTGCTATATTGTAGACAATCAATGATTTCCCGGCCTATGGCATGTTGTCTGGTTGGAGCACGCATGGTCGACTCTCTTACTCGTATTGCATGGAACACTCAAAATCCTTCAGTCTTGAGAATGGTCGAAAAATTTCCTTCTTTGATTATCATCGCCGATTCCTACCGTCTAACTATCAGTATCGAAGGAATCGTGACAAATTTATCAAAGGTAGAGTCGAAAGAGATGAGCCACCACCGATGTTGTCTGGTGAACAGATATTAGCACGCGTTCAATTGCTTCCAGATATTACTTTTGGTCGGAATATAAGAATTTCAGGCTTTGGTCAAACACATAACTGGGTGAATAAAAGTATATTTTGGGAATTGTCGTATTGGAGTTCATTATTGATTCGACATAATTTGGATGTCATGCACATTGAAAAAAATGTGTTTGATAATATTTTTAACACAATGATGGATATTTCCGACAAAACTAAAGATAATGTGAAGGTCTGACATGGTGTAAAAATACTTTGTAAGAGGCCTGAGTTAGAGTTGCAAGAGGTCAACGGACGATTTCATAAACCAAAGGCAACGTCCGACGCCCGTCGATGATCGAGGTGTTTGAGCGCACCCATCGTCGTCGACGAGGAGCGGGGGACTACGTTCATAGCAGAGCCTCGTATATAATGGTAAGTATTTATATATGTCTATTTGATTTACACAATTTTTATTTATAGTTTATATATATTTAAAATATAAACACGTGTAGGAAATTTACTCGAGGACTGTGATCGAGCGTGGAGGGACACCGGAGGAGTTCAACGCAAGAGCTTGGGTGAAGGCCGCAAGTGGCTGGGAGCACGACCGTGTTTATGACTTTGCAGACAGTGGCCATGCACGCCCCGTGCTCGGGCCACTTGGGGCACCGACCCCTCCGACTGCAGGTGAGCGGCCCTCGTCATCCCGAGCGCAGGACCAGAGTCGGATAGCAGCAATGGAGTCGGAGCTCACCTAACAGAGACAGGCGATGGAGGAGCAGAAGCAGTCAATGGAGGAGCAGAGGCAGGCGATGGAGGGGCAGAGGCTAACGATGGAGGAGCAAATGCAGGAGCAGAGACAGGCGAATGATAAGTTGAGACAGACCTCCTCACTCAGATTGCGTCTCAGTCTGGCTTTCTACCTATGATGTCGCAGTCGTCGTCCTCCTCATCCCAATTGACGCTCCCGACCCAGTCGTTGTCGACTCCACCGCCTCCATCGCATTCGTGAGCTTTTGATTTTTGTATTTTGTTTATATTTTGAAACTTGGATGCACGAGTTGATATTTTGATAATTGTTTGCCTCCGATTTGAGGCTGATATTGATGATATTTATGTAAAACTTGTATGTTTGGTTTCTAATGCATATGTATGATGTTTTCTGATTGTAATATGTGATTGAAACTAATTTGTAGTCGATAATATCATTGTATACAGAAATTTACAAAATTTTTAGTTTTTTCAGTTACAGGATACACCTTTAGTCACGGCTTACCCATGGTTAACCGTCACTATACCGTGGCTGAAAGCTTATCGTAAATAGTTGATGGCTTGGGCATCATCAAATATCACGGTTGTTAATAAAATCACCAACGGGACTGGGGCGTGGCTGATGGGTTGTTATCAGTGACAGCTCTCCGAGCCGTCACTGATGTTTTTAAATCAGCGACAGCGCACGAGGCTGTCGCTGATGATTACGTGTGACGGCCGAGCTCGGCCGTCACAACACATCTGAGACGCACACATCAACGACGGTTGTTTGCCACGGTTGATGTTGTCCGTGATATTCATCACCGACGGTTCAGCCACGGTATCAGCCGTCGCTGATGACCACAATTCTAGTAGTGGGATACCCGGACCCGCTCACCCATACTCGCGAGCAAGACAATTAAATTATGACCAAGCCAACATAAATTAATATCAATTGTAAATTAATTTAAATCAAATTAATTAATATCAATTAATTTAAATAAAAAAATAATATCAAATGTAGGGGAGGGGTACAAGGAGTTCACGTCATGTGAGGAGGGCACGATAGGAGGTAGCAGCGCGCGTGAATGAGATGAGACGAGAGTTTTTTCCTATATTTTAGTGAGGAATATTTTTGTCAAAAATAAAAATAATATTATCACTTTACTGATAATTCATATCGCCACCCCTCCCTTGGTAAGATTACCGGTTAAGTGGTAATGTAGATTATCATGGACATCCAAATTATCGATAATATGTTTCAACTAAACACAGTAATTTGATGGGCTTAGATAATTTTAATTTATATTATCGATAATTCATTTGGATTACCTCGCATCAAATGTCATCGTAGCAATTTTTTAATAATTAAAGTTAAAATTACCATTTCCTTGATTTTAAGTTACTAAAGTATTTTGCAAAAAAAAAATTCTCTAAGTGCCTTTTTGTTAAGTATAATATGAATCTATTTTTACAACCAATACATTATTTTTAGCTGCTAAAATTATTATTTTAGTAAGTTTCAGAATATGTTCCAAAACATATTCCAATAAGGTGTCATGTTGGAAAGTGTACCTTAAAACCTGTAAATGATAGATTCCAACGTATGAGTTCCGGGTATCGGTTCTGGATACCCGATGTGTTGGACTCGGAACCCGTTTTAATCAATTCTTTATTTTTTGTCGCGGATCCTCTTCGAATTTAATTCGAGTCTATTCGGAACCTACCTGATCGAGTAAGTTTCAATCGATTTTGAGTATACTCAGTACCCGTGCACACCCCTAAATGACACATTTATTTTTTGAGTCGGATGACAGGTTGATAAATGATTTTTTTTTACCAAAATAAGAAATTAAATATTTTTATTTTTTTTTCTGAAACATGTTCATTTACAGGTTCCACGGTACAAATTTTAACATGGTATCTTGATCTTGTATCCTAATAATTTGTAAATGAATAAGTTTTAACATTGTATCGGTAATTTATACTTTTGAACCTATTATTTACCGATTCTAATAAGGTACTAGAAATCTGTATTATATAGTAAGTTAGATTCTAATATCTAGCATTCTATTCTAATTCCAAATAAGGTAGGATTTAGGTATTATGGAAAATATATAATACTGGGATTTGCTCACCCTTTTCATATTTGCGGGATTTTTTAATTTTTTTTTTCAAAATATGGACAATAAATAGAGGACAGAGAACAAGGAAAAATAGAAAAATTACTTTAAGCAAGAAAAAGGTGGCCGAGAGCGCTGTTAGGGAAAGCAAGAGTGAGCCGGGCGTTACGCGGATCCATCCATCCACGTACGCAGTGCTCTCGACCTCGACAGGCACACACTCTAAAACTCACGTCCCCACCACAGAAAAAAATTGGAAGAGAGAAAGCACCGACCCCATCCCCAACCCCACACACCCACCGTTTCTTTCTTTTTTTGGGAGATTTCGCCGTACTTGTTCCCTTTTCACCCATTTCAATCCAACGCCTCTTCCTCTCCCCCTTCTCCATTCCCTCCCTTGATTCGGTCCCCATTCAATCAATCCACTCTGAGATCTCCTCCCTTCGCGGTCGCCGCTGCTCCCCGCACCGCCTCAGCTTTTGCCGCCGCATTGGAGCGCAATGATAGCGATCTTTGTCGAGTGAAGGGAAAGGGGGAGGAGGAGGAGGAGGAGGAGAGAGAAGGAGAAGTGACGAGAGATTGGAAGACAGGCGAGGAAGAGGGGGATAAAGCGAGTTGGAGAAGGGGATACGGAAGGGGAAGAGAGCATGTGCGATTTGGTGGCCCGCACCGGTCGACATCAGCAGCGATACGATGCCGGTTGTCGCCTTGTTGCCGGGTCCCTCTCTCTTCTTCACCCCTTCCTCTTCTCTCCACATTCCTTTTTGTGCTTCGTTTTGGTGTTTGTACCGACGTTTTCTTGCGTGGTTGTTGATCTTATGTTTCAAATTTCAAAATTTAGTGTTGATTGTTTCTTCTTGTGGGGTCGCCATCACTGTTTCGTTGTTACGTTTTCCATTTGCTAGTTGATCTGGTTCCAGCTGCCTTTTGATTTAATTTGATGACCACTCGGTCATTTGTTTAACTAGTGTTGTCTTACTGGATCTCATGGAACTGGGTCACTTTTTTGAAAGATAGGAATAGGATGAATCCAATTATTTGACATTTTGTGCGATTGTATGAGTAGAGATTGGACCAGACGGGTTGATTTTGGTTCCCCTAGAATCTTTTTGCGGGACCTAATTGATAATTTCAGGTGGTTCCTGTTAATGCTTGCATTATCCAAATAAATAGCTACATAGTTTTATTGCAAGACTGTGCAAAATTTGATTTTCTTTGAAGCAAAAGTGCAAACTTCGATTGCTAGCTTATGGGTGTATTCTATGGAACATGGAAGTTTTGTGTGGTAGTGGTGAGTTTAATCGGGAGGAGTCAGACACTTTTTTATTCTGTTTAGATGTGCCCCTGAATTGGCTGCATGAAAGATGCACCATTTGGTTTTGATATTTATACCGTGTTGAAGACTGACTTAATAAGAGGGAGTGTTTGCCAATGCATTTGCTCCTTGCAATTTTATTGAAGCGTTAACCACTTATTCTTTCTCCTGATCAAGGAATTCCAAGTTCAACTTTTGTTTACAACTATCTCCCCTCTATGATGTGGACATGTTAGCTCAGATGCAATGTTTATGACTTTTGATTCTCTCTATTGAATATTTTATTCCTTAATGGTGAATACACCAAGGGATGCTGGACCTGATTGAATATTTTGACTTTGGACTCATCTTCCTTGATTTTTTGCAATATGTAGTTGATGTTGGCTCATATTGTTCATTGTGCTATACCTATTTCTTTCCCAAATAAACCTTGAAAATCCTGAGCATGTTGATTCCTGTGGAATATTATCCAGTGGGCATGCTTACGTTAGTTAAGAAGGCTTTCTTTCTATAGTTTTTTATTCTTATATTGGGAGTCACATGTCTACTTTATTCTGGACTTGGTACTGGAAGGTTGAATGCAAGAAAAGCTTTTAAAAGTTCACATTCGATGATGAAATCTGATGAAAGCCTATTGTTTTGCATGTTCAGATCAATAGGCTTCCATTGCATTTTTCCTTGTGTTTTTGATTAGCTTCACTTCTGTTTTCCTTTCTTTTCCTTTTCTTTCTTTTAAGGCATCTTACTTGTGGTTTTTGTATTGAGCACTTGATTAATTCCTTCCTTTTACGTTTCAAGTAGTTTTATTGGTTTAGTATAAAAAAATATATGTTTACGCAACAACTTTACAATTATGAGATCATACTTATCCTTTGAGAATTTCCATGGATAAAATAAGGGGGAAAATTTCTTGTTAGTAACCATAAAATAACTTCTGATTTTGTTAGACTGTGTTTCCATGATTTTGAGTAAAGGTATATTTTATATTTATTTATATTTGATTAGCTTTCTAGTATTGTGATTTGACTAACAAATGATCTAACATACCATATTTCTGCAGGTGTATACCATTTAGATATAGAAACTTTGACGATACAGCTGATGACAAACCCGATAAGGAAGTTGAAGTTCTTATGATAAACTCACCAAGTGGACCAGGCCTGTTGTTTCCTAAGGTATTATGTTTTAAGAAGAATATTGTTAATTGCCGTTCAACTGGGGCCAAATAGATGAAAAGTCGCTTTAATCACATAGATTATTGCATAGACTATGTTTATTTTATTAGATATAATATTAAAGCATCCTATAGATAAAACATAGATAAGTGGAAAATTCCTTAGTACTGTATGGGTGTCAAGCATAGTTGATTCTCATCAGAAAGGTATTACAAGGTTAATTGAGTTATATTTTATAGTCCTGAGCATGATGCCCGTTGTTAACTTAATATGAAGGCTGAGCTGGGTTCTCATTCGCCCTTGCTTTTGGTAAATAGGGCTAGTATACTCCAAATCTCCAATTAAATATAGACACCAACTACCTCACAATAGCAGGATGTCATTAGCCAAAGTAGACTGTAATATATTGAATGAAACTGGCTGATTCAGGATAGGCACATGTGATTTCTGATGCTGTACAAGTCTATGGATATGTGCAGGTTGCTTAGGCCAGAATTAGTCCACACCATGGTTTAAAATACCATACCGTACTGGGCGGTACGGGCGGTATTTACCGATTTTTCATAAAATTGGGTGTACCGTATATATACCGCCCGGTACAGGCGGTATTTACCGCCCATACCGGGCAGTAACAGCCCGGTATGACAGCTGCCAGTGATCTGTCAAAACAACACTGTGCTGTCTTTTGACAGTACAACACAATAAAAAATATATATTTTTCACTCTCGGTATGGGTTTTTTTGTACGGTACCGGTATATACCGGCCGGTGTATATACCGGTACCGGCCGATAACCGAAATCGGTACCGGTACTGGTACCGGTATTTTAAACCATGGTCCATACCATATTTTTGTTTAGTAGCTTCAAACCCTACTCATTGCACAGTAGAAATTCCTGCATCATTCACCAGCCTGTAGTTATGGGATAGGTGGACCTAAGTCACCTAACTCAGTGCACTTTTCTTATTCAACAACATATACATTATAATAGCCAACTTCAAACTTATATATGATTATCCCACATGTATATTGTATCATCAATAGACATTTCTTCTCCCAACAAAAGCTTATTAGAGAGGAAGAAAATCACTAAATTAGTGACAGAGCTGTCTAATGCATGTTTGTAGCTTAATTGATAAATGCAGATAAAAAACTAGTCCAAATTTCCGTGACAACTAATAAATCTCTTGTCAAAAATACAAAAGAAGATAAATGATGGTCATCCTTGAATCACTGTTTTATGTAAGAACTGTTCACGTCCTTCTGCAAGAACTTAATAATGTGGAAATGCTCAATCTAATAAAGAATGGAGAAAGTTACGTTTTCTGCATATTAAAGTCTGTCAAAATAAACTGTAAACACCAGTGAAAAATTATCAACTGCACTGGCTTTACATTCTCAGTTCAGGCCATTATAATACATATCGTCCCTCTTCCATTTACACTCCTTCAAATGAGAAAACCACTATTCAGTCAAATGGAACCAACTAATCAATAGAATTGGAGCAAAAAAGTATGCGTGATATAGAGGCATTTAGGAATTAAGATAGAAAGTAACACTTAAGAGTGTCAATTGGACTGGAGGTGCAACAAAACAACATTACATCATATTCATTGGTGTCCATACATTGACTTATGAGGGACATACTTGCAAGAAGCACTGCTTTGTGGGGTATCTGTGCAAAAAGCCAAAAGATGAGAGGCTGCCTACGAGGTTTCTTTCTAGGCCATTGCTTATGTGCTAAGGTTCTGCTTGTGATTGATTAGGCCGTTTGAGAAGTGATAGCTACGATTAGGAATCATCTGGATGAACACTCAGCCCACCCCAGCTACAGCATTTAATTCTTGTTGTTTGTTTAAAACTTTTCTTAATGGTGGTTTTATAATTGTTTTCAATTTTCTCAACTGTTGGTTGAACTTTGTACTGCAGTTGTTTGGCTGACTGAAACTGTGTGCCTTAGCTGCGGTTCATCATTTTGCTCTCTCTTTTCCTTCCCATTTTCATTTTCTTTCTCAGCATCTAAAGCTTTCTATCTTTTAGGCTTTGATTGGATAGGGGAAGTGAGGAGAAGAGAAGAGTTTATTCTTCTTTCCCCTGTTTGGATAGGAGGAGAGAATTAAAAATTCTCTTTTGGATAGAAGAAATAGGAGAGAAGAGAAGAGAAGAGAGGAGAAGGGAGGAGACTCGAATTCACTTCTCTCTATGTCAGCATTTTCTTTACTCTCATTTTCAGAGGAAAGGGAGAGAAAAGAAAGTTGTGTCTAATAAATATTTTCTTCTAGTATTACCCTTAATTTCATTCATAATAATTGTTAGTTTGTAAAAAGTTTTAATTGCCATCCTAATTTTGGCAGTAAAAGTATTATGTGAATGACAATAATTTGATGAAATGCAACATGAGTATAAAATATATTTTTATATTGACTAATTAATTGCTGTCATCCTAATTTAGATACAAAAATTATCATGTAAATGGCAACTATTTGGTAAAATATCAAATATATGAAATATAATTTATTTAAAAAGTCTAATAAATTGTTGCCGTCCTGATTTTGCCGCCAAACTTTCCTCCATTGATAATAATCTTGGCGAGAAAGTACGACTTATAATTTTATTTTATGATATTATAGGATTAAATTGTCTTCTCTTGTCTCCTTTGTATGTTTTCCAACCAAACTAGGGAAATCGTTTTTTCCTTACTTTTTTCTTTCATTCCTATGGTTTGCTTGTGAATTTAAAATGTTCTTATCTTATCACATCACAACCAATTTTAAAACCATGTTATGGAGAATCCCTTACTTTTTTCTACTGAATCATTTCTATATTATACTGTATTTAGTTAACATTTTTCTATTTTTTCCTAAGTTCAACATTCATTTGATGAGGTCCTTTCTAAAAACTGTTTGTTATATTTGGGAGTTATTTGAGCAGCTATAGCATATTGTTCTATGACTAACATCATTTTTTGACAGGGAGGATGGGAAAATGATGAAACAGTTGAAGAAGCAGCTGTACGAGAAGCTCTTGAGGAAGCAGGAGTAAGAGGGGACATAGTGGTAATCTTCACATTTATATTTCTTTTTCATTGGGTCCTTATTTGCAGCATCCTTATTGTTCTGCATTAGCCTTTTGATTTATTGTTTTGCTATCTCCATTTACACACAATTTATTCTCTTAACAAATACTCCCAAGTCCCAACTTATTAGCTAGTTCAACACTTCATTGGAAGTAATGTAAAAACTGAAATTTTCAGAGTAGAAGTGTGTGACTTCAAATGGGTATAAATTCTGATTGTAGTAGTTGGCAGCCTTTATACTAAGAACATCCTGGAATTTTGGCTTGTAAGATTATGTGGAATACAGTGTGAAACTTTGGATCTCACGGACCAGAATATGATGATATGTCCAAATTTTTGCTGGAATCATCCAAGGAGAACTTGATTTTTAGGGGTATATAAGTAGAAATTGATTGCAATTGGCTAGAAGAACCCATAAACACTATTTAATGAGATCTGTTTTTCTTTGCGTCTTAGCCTGGTACCATTCCATAGTTGCATTGTGGGTTTGACATTTGCGTTTTCTCATTTCTCTGTGTTTTTGTCCTAACACAAAATTGTTGCTAATGCTTAGTTTTTGATACCCTTTAAGGGGCATTTGGTTTGTGGAATACTGTTATGATTTACAAACATGGGAATGTTACATTGACATATTTGGTTTGTCATTATGATAATTTTTTTGCGTATGTAAGCCGTCTAATGGGAATGTTTATTTAAAATTTAAGGAATAATGTGCCCTTTTAATTATTTATTTAAAATTATTAAATAGGGTTGATGTTGGAAGTTGAAGAAATTAATGTTAAATTCTCTGCAATATAACTGGTTGAACCAAACATGAATATATCACATGTCTAGCATTTTAACTAAACATTACCGTGTGAACCAAACATGTTATATTACGTGCATGTCATTCTAATCTATGGGGACCAGATGCGTGGCAATTTGATAAGGGAGCTTATATTCCACCAACCAAACGCCTCCATAGTGGTTAATCATTCTTGGTCTAAATCGTTGTTAGTTGTTCTTCACTTTTAACTGTTCAGTCCTAATTTATATTGTTCAGGTCTATATTTATGATTGGGGTATTAAATCCAGGCTAATCAATTGCTGTGACAAATTCCAGCAGCCCGATAAATTGTGTTTTCTCTAGTTTCAATGGTAAAACTTCAGCTTCTACTCTTTCAGCTTATGTAAATTAGTTCTCATTGACTAATAAGAATCTTGTGGCAGTTTTATACTCACATTCATTCCAACAGATCCTTCAATCAATTTTCCACTTACAACAAAATGAATCTCAAATATCAGTCCATTTCCACTCTTGTGAAATATTTGAGGCAAGACAATGTTTTAGATAGGGAGAGATGTACGAGAAGATAAATTTAATCCGTTGTACATGCTAATTTTGATTGGGAGGTCAACTTTTCCAAAAGCATAAGCTCTTGGGAAAGGAACCAATCTATATGTTTATATTCTTAACACTCCCCCTCACATGTGCGCGAGCACATTTGACTAGACCAGCCCAAGCATAATATATGAAATGACTTAATTTAATTGGGAATATTTTCTAAATTAACATTGGTAGGATTCGTACTGAGGACTTCCTCCATTGATAGTTAATACCATTTTAAATTTAATTACTTTTCCAAAAGCTTAAGTTCTTAGGAATTGAACCAATTTATGTATTTATATTCTTAATACATGCAACGAGCTTTAATTTTTGCGAAATTGGAAAGTGCTAGACGAGATAATGTTATATTATGAATCAAGAATGAAGCTCCACTCAAATGGATCATGGTAGGTTGTACTTGTTGAAAGAGTTAAATGCTTGATTTGCACATTAAAACTACATGAAAAGTTATTATTGGGTGTGTAAGTTGCCTATCCTACAGATAACAATCAAGCTGATGAAGTGAAATTTGACTAATGGATGCTGTGATTTTTTTTTTTAATAAAGAATGGGGAACATTCTTCTTTTTTCCTCTTTGGTAGTAAACTAATAATGCTATCCAGTAGTTGGTCCATTCTCCCAAAAGTGGAATCTAATTCCACATTCCACAACATGCGAAATTACATGATATGCTCAAACATTATCCAACTTAATGAACATAGTTCTAGCTTAATTTAGTCCAAATGGAGGATGCCACTTGGTGATATAACATGTCAAAAAAACTTGTAAATGTAGTTCACAATATATTGGGCCTGTTTAATCTTAAGGGTTTCCAAGAATATAGATGAATATATCATGTCTTATCCAACAACTTGATACCTTAGATGGAATGATGTCAATCAGAATTCTTAAGATGATACCAAACCAGGTGGTTGCATGAGTTTCTTTGTTCAAATCTTATATGTCTCATATAATTTAAATTCCCACTTACATCAAGTTCCCTGTTATAAAAGGGAGTGTTGAGAATATAAATGAATGGATCATGTCTGGTCTAATGGCTTAAGCTTTCAGAAGGAATGCCATTGGTCAAAAACTTAACAAAGGCCTTTTGCCAACTAACGACAAGGTGCTCTCCCTGTGAGCTTACTATTGGATTGATTCTAGTGTTTTTTGGAGCATCATGTTTAAAAGGTTTTGGGGGATACACAGTATATGTATTTTTCCCATGGGTGACATGACTATTATACTAAATTACTCTAATCATGCTATGTATGCTAGGTCAGACTGCTTGATAATGCGATTTGAGTTATTACTTGATAATGACTATGCAATAAACCTGAGAAACTAGGTTCTTTTATCAGATTTTTTAGGGGGATGACAGGAGAATGTTTGCTCATTCTAAATTGGAGCTTCTATAGGAGTTACAAAAGCTTATGCAGCTGAGTACTTGTCGTGTATTTCACTAGTTGAGAGCTGTTGAGTTCAAACCTAATAGTCTTATTGTCTTATTCCAAAAAAATAGTCTTATTGGCTTGCTTTCATAGCTAATGACTATGCCGTGCTATTTGATTTTTGATGTGGCTGATTCTAGCTGTTGCAGCTATAAGTTAGGTAGAAGATGAAATGAAAAGACTCGGGGAAACTAAATAGGGAGGAATAAACTGGTTATTAATGATTATTAATATTAAAGATCTCATAGTATAGCCATTAAACTTACCTGTCTTTCAATGTGGTGTACTTGTTTTCATATGTTTTAAAAGCCTTCTGATTCTCATGCCTTCTTCATTGTTTGCTCTAGCATGTTTTATTGTTTCTATTAAATTTAGTCAATGAACAACTCATGTGTCCATACCAGTCATTCTTGGGAGACTATTACTTCAAAAGCAAAACTCTTCAAGATGAATTCAGCCCAGAAGGTTTGTGCAAAGCTGCCCTTTTTGCTATGCAAGTAAGGGAGGAGCTTGAGTCGTGGCCTGAACAGAGCACCCGCCATAGGACGTGGGTTACCATACCTGAAGCTGTGGAGCAATGTAGACATCCTTGGATGCGAGATGCCCTTCTTGAGGGATTTTCAAAATGGCTCGATGGCTTCATGACTAGATCAGGAGATACAGCCACCCCAGAAGATCAAGAAAGATAATCCTTCATTTTTCCTGAACATTTAAATAGGACTACATTCTTTTGTTTGAAGACCAAAATCACACCAATACTTTCCAACGTTTTCACATTTTGCTAGTTAGTTTACCCATGCATATGCCAGTATATGCATTTAGCCGGCTCAGGTGTTTGTGGATGTTTGATTGAGTCTGTTCATTTAGGATTCTGCTGCCAGTGCTTAATATCATGTATACTTTATAACTTAATAACCTTACTTGGATACGCTGAACAATGGAAGAAAATTAACAGAACAAGTCGAAGCAGCATTGTGCTTGACTGACATCTAATTGAATCTGACGCCTCATGGTGAGTAATGGTTTAGTTATCCCACAATATTCTCATCGATTGGTTAGCAAATTTGATGTGTATGAGATGCAAAACCTTTGAGTTCTTTCCTATAAAAATTTGCAGGTAAAGATTGCTCCAATATTTGATTCATCCAACAGGTGATGAGCTGAAGAAAATTTCCAAATTTTTATCCTTAGTCATGTTTGTTCAATTATTAATTGAGAATGTATTACTTTTCTTATAACTCTGCTAATTCTATTTTAGCTATTGGTATCTTTTAGATGGCTAATGATTGAAACTCATGTTTTTTCTGAAAAATAATGCAGGTTTTGGACAAATGTGTCACACGCAATGGATTTATCTCTAAATAAAACGAGGTTTCAGAATCAAGTCTTAATAATTAATCATGTTAATACACTTTCTTCAGAAATTTATTTTGCTAATAAAAGGGTTTATATATCGAAGAAACAATTGTCAATCAAGTTAGAACCCTTGCTAACTTTTCAATCTCCTTATTCTATCAGTTAAAAAAACACGGTCATCTCAATTTTTGGAAAACTATGTAAGAACTACCTGACATGAACACTGGAGTTCTTACAAGTTAGGTTGAATTTTTGCATTTATTTTCTTTGTTTTTATTTGAAAATTGATATTGTAACATCCTCATTTAGTTTCTCATGAAAAGTTTATAGGAGATTGTATTGATTAATAAAATTTGATAAGTGTATGGCTATTAATTTGACCTATATATTTCATGAGGTAGGTCATGAGTTGCGAAGATTTAGCGGAGGAGATTATAATAGCTTATTTTATTCTCATGTGAAAAATTTGTGGGAGGTTATATTGATTAATAAGATTTACTATTATTAACTTCGATTTAAGCATTTTAATTAGGGTAGCGGTTAAGATTTATAAATTTGAATGATAATCTATCTCATCAAATAAGTTGTAAGGATTTCGTATGATCCAACTTTGGTAAAAGTAAGATAAATAGTAACTTCACCTACTTTACTAAGGAAAGAAAACTACGAAGTCATATTTTTGTTACCTTAAAACCTACTTGAGATTTATTGGTGTAGGTGATTCAAAATATTGAATAACATAGCAATTCACCTGTGCACATCTTCTATTTTGATTAAATTAAATAGGAAAAATGTACAATAATTCTCCTAACATTTTCTCACGAATATTAAAATGCTCCTAAGATTTTTTTTGGATCAAAAATATCTCTTACGTTATGAAATTTGGTACAAAAATATTACTATAAGTAAACGACGTTAATTGAGAGATAATAGAGCTGATGTGGCTGATGATTGAGATTGATGATGTGGACATGTGGCGCATATGTAGGTCAAGATATTTTTTCACGGGTATTAAAATGCTCATGACGTTTTCTCACGGGTACTAAAATATCCCTAATATTTTCTCACGGGTATAAAAATACCTTTAACATTTTCTCACGGGTACTAAAATATCCCTAACGTGTGTTTTGGAACTAAAATACTCCGAGATTATTGAAAATGATACAAAAATGACACCAAACTAACTTTTGTTAGGTGAGACTTAACGAAGATATCGTGGATGCTGACAAAGATATTGACTTACACGTGGCGCATATGCAAATAGCAACTTATCACGTAAGCGACACATAAGAAATCGAAACCGAAATTGAAATTGAAAACTAAAAATTTAGAAAATAAAAACCATCAAATAATCAGTTAATCGAAAAATTTGATTCGGTTTCAAATCGATTTTTCAATTAACTGAATTTTTCGAGTATTTTACTCACCCCCACGGTTGCGTGACAAGTTGCTATTTATATGTGCACCACGTGTAAAATCAACATCTTTATCAGTATCCACGATATCTCTGTTAAGTCTCACATAATAAAAATTAGCTTGATGTTATTTTTATACAATTTTCAATAATTTTAGGAGTATTTTAGTTCCAAAACAAATGTTAAGAGCATTTTAGTACCCGCGAAAAAATGTTAAAAATATTTTTGTACCTTTTCCCAATTAAATATATATGTTTCGTTTTAAAGAAATATCTTATACACTTTTTGAGACGCGAAATAGAGTTTGATGTGTATGATTTTTAGATAGAAAAATTAAACGTTCTTCGATAATTTGTTAAATATATATGTGGATGAATTTAAAATAATTTATTTTATTTTTAAATTAAATCATTCTTAAAAGCTTAAGGGTCATTTAGTTTAAAAATAAGAAAATATTTTAAAGTGATTCATAGGTATACGTGGCTAAAGATCAAATAAATGTAGGATGAGATTACAAACTGCCCCAAATACACGAGTGATATCAAAAAAGGATTTGTTCCAACATGATGCCACTTTGTATTTTTTCTTTTTAAAAAGCTGTAACCATGAGAAATTTTGGTCTTGAAATATCAGAAGCTTAATTAAAACTATTGACCCAACTTGAATTAAAACTATTTTTCCCCATGGAAAATATATATACTAATTACTGCATCATTTCATCAATCTTTCGTGTTGACAAAACTTATCACAATCCTCACCGCATTCATGTAATGCAATCCTCCTCCAATCTCTGATACTGGTGATGATTAATGACAAGAATTGCGGCTAAAAAAGCTACCAAATTATTCCAAATAGCGAGTACAAGATTTTGATGTTGATCCCAAGGTGATCCAAAATCCACTATCATATCTGGACTCCGTCATTGTAATTATATGTCCTGATTTGATTTGATTTGATATAGCAACAAAAGAAAAAAAACATGTTTTGGAGTAGGAGCGTCAACAGGGCGAGACGAATACGAGAGTGCCTACTTGCTATCCATCTCACGAAATAAATGGGTACCCGTTACTCATTTATTCCCCGTAGATATAAAAAATGAGTATCCCATTTAATTACCCGTGGAGGGACGGATACCCACGAATATTGACGGGTACCCATGACACTTTAAAAAAAGTGCAAATTACTATATTTTAATAACACGTACTTTAACTCTTCAAGTATAGCAATTTTATTTTGATAAATACACAATATTTGGATAACAATATCATCATAAGATTTCAAAATATATACCTATGTATATTGAATTAGGTTAGAATTTTTATAGTATATGTGCCTAAAGTAATATTGTAATTTACCAATTCTCACGGGTAACGGGTACCCGCGAATACGGGTACTATAATATTCGTACCCGCCCCATATAATAAACGGATAAAAAAAATTACTCGCGAAATTCCCGCGGATAGAAAATTACCTCACATACTCATCATAAACGATTAAATATCCACGAATACGTACCTACCTAAACGGGTATTATTATGATCCCTATTTTGGAGATGGTGGTAAATATATCCAAGATTTTGGTATCCAATTTTGTATTTCACCGTGCCTTCTCCGTCCAAAATTAAAATATACTTGTAAATGGATCCTAATAGGTGAATTATCGCAGCTTAAGTATGGCAGCTTCTAGAACATGCTTTGCATTGTGATGATATAGAGAATGAGGATTACCTTGTGATGCTCGTTCGATTAATCCATTTGTGTGATTAGCTATTTAATTGAATCATATACATGATATCATTAGGTAAATATCGCATCTATATATCCTAGCAAATAATACAAAAAGTCATTTTGTTTGAGCAAGTTCGATAAAAAGTTTAACTTTGTATTCTTTGAAGTATTTTCTCTGTCAATAGAAATAAAAAAAGTCAAACATTAATTGTGTACTTTGATAAAGTAGTTATGGAATTTTCTTTATAAAAGAATCACGAAGAACCTACTAACTGATCTTTCTACTTTTTAAATTAAGTCTTAGAGATAAAATCTTAGAGGTGATCTTTAAAAGAATATTGCTTGTGCAAGTTGATGGACCTGAAGTCAATATAGAACGAAAACGAAAACTCTATATAAATTGTGTTGAGAAATTAAATAGATATAATGACCATGAGATCATTGACAACAAATAAAGAAGAAAAACGATTGAGAAGGAGATGGTTCACAAGATATTCAATTCGAGCACTTATCCTTGTGAAATCCATTTAAGTTCAAACAAAAAAATCGAACCTTAGTAATTCATATGCATTATGTAATGTGTATTCTACCAAAAAAATAATAACGTTCAGTTCGAGAACTAGATTTTTAACAAATTCAGCACTTGATTCTCCGTCTAATCAATTTGATTGAAAATATAAAAATAAAAATAAGATTAATCCATCTAGGGGTGAGCGGGCCCACGTACCATATTTTTCATGATATTTGGATCCTACCACGTATAGGATCGGTTCCTAAATTTTGGAATCAGACCCTATTCTGTCGAAATCTGGAATCAGATCCTACCCAAAACCACTGGTTCTGATTTCGGTTTTGATTCTGGATACCCTATTGGAACCTGTAAATGAACAAGTTTCAGGATACATATTCCTGAACAAGTTCCAATATATTTCAGAACAGATTTTAATAGGTTACTAGAACAAGTTCTAACAGATTTTAATATGTTCTAACATGATAAATGAACAAATTTCAGGGTACAAATTTTTGGTACCAATTCTGATTCTGAGTACCCGATGTGTTGGATCAGAGCTAAAATTGATTCTTAATTTTTGTCTCGGATCCTATTCGAATTTAATTCGAATTTAATTCGGGTCTACTCGGAACCTATCCGATCGGATAAATTTCAATCGATTTTGAATTTATTCCGTACCCACGCACACTCCTAAATCCATCTAGATATTATTAAATTTAACCAAATATATTCATTTGGTTCATATAAATCAAATATGACCGACCCTAAATAAAATTATTTCAGGACATAATTAATCTACCTCTAGTACATTAGGTCAATCCTCAATCTAATGCCCATTATTCAAGTCGACTATCAAAACATCTATTAAACTATAAATTGTCTTATTTCCCATTTGAATTGAATATTAAATAGGCATATATTAATTTGTTAGTGTGTGTGGTGGATTTTGAGAATAATTAAAAGATATATAGTTGAAGCAAAAGAAGAGGCTTTTGGGGTTAACAGCAAACTAAACATATAATATTAATTGAGCTCCACTCTTGATTAGATTACTCCATTTGAAGCCCTCACTCACAACTACTTTATATACATAAAATAAATGTGAAGTGTGTAGTTTTGATGTGATAAGGTGGGCAGGATGTTGTTTTCAGACAAAGAAAGCAAGTGGATAAAAGGATAGTGGTAATTTTTTTTTTAATTTTTCTTTTAAATAAAAAAAAAAAATTTCAATAGGTGATTGAACTGACGATCGAATCTTAAATTTTTAGATAATATATAATATGTGTTGATGTTACTTACCGTTGGCAAGATAATGGTATTTAATTATTGTGATTTTTATAATCCACTATTAATTAATTGTTTGCGGTGAGCATGCAACCACCAATTGCTTTAAATTAGTACTCATAATTAATGATTAGGTTAGTTTTAAATTAGCCCTTCTCCTTTTGGTCATTAATTTCTTTTAGTTTAGGCAAATATAACTTAATTTCTCCTTTTGGTTAGGGGTGTGCATAGGTACTGATAAATTCAAAATTAATTGGAATCTATTCGATCGGATAGGTTCGAGGCAAATTCGAATTAAATTCAGGTAGGGTCCGAGATAAAAATTAAGGAACCGGTTAAAATTAATTTCGATTCTGGGTCCAACACATCAGATATCCGATCGAAATCGAAACCAGTATTCAGAACCTATTTTGAAATCCGTTCTGAAACTTGTTGGAACTTATTTTGGAACTTGTTAACACTTGTTCGGGAACATGTTCTGGATACTGTTATGAAATCGGTAAATGAACAAGTTTTAACATGGTATTTAGAATCAAAACCTTGGTTTCAGGTAGAGTTCGATTTTAAAATCTAGGAATCAGTCATATACAAAATAGAATTCGGTCATCAGAAAAATATAAGATACTCGAATCCGCTCACCCCTACTTTTGGTCATTTCTTTTAATTTATTAATTTGGGCAAGTATAATTTAATTAGTTTAGTTTCATATGATATGTGGGCATAGAAAATTCTATGCTCACATTCGTATCATATTTTTCTCCACGCGGAATTGCCCCACATTGTAGCATGTCAATATTATGAAATGCTTCATTTATATGGTGAATATATATATGTGAATATTATATTTTATAAATATCACATCTCACATGCGACCCCTTTTGTAGGAATTGATCGAGGTGAACCATTTAAGCTCAACCTTAACTCAACCAAATTGGGGGTGTGACTCTCCATAACGTTGTGCTAATCAAATTGAACATATTTCATTCTCATCAAGCAATTACGCCAATAAAAGATTATATAGATTTCATGTAATACTTATATTTAGTCCCACCACATTAAGAATATATCAGATATTGTATTAGTTTATAAGACTTGATAAGTGTACTATTATTGATTTTAGCTTAAGTATTTTAATTAGACCAATAGATTGTGTCTATAAAGTTGATGAACCACTTATCCCATCGAGCGGCTTGTAACAAGTTGATGTGTTGGTATCAATATTGTATTGGTTTATAAGACTTGATGTGTGCATTATCATCGATTTAAACTTAAATATTTTAATTACGCCAATATGTCGCGCCTACAAAATCTATTAAGGAATGCTTTTGTATATATATATATATATATATATATATATATATATATATATATATATATATATATATTAAAACACATTATGAAAAGATTCATATTTATAGAAGATAATAAAATTGAAACGCATAGCATCTAAACAACAACCACCACAATGAACAAAAAATGATTAAACACCTTGAATGAATTTCCAAGCTTGAATTATCACTAGTCCACTCTTTTCACAAAAATAAGCATTATAAAATTACTAAGTTTTGAAGTATTAAAAGTTAAGCCAAAAAAATAATAATCTCGTCAAGATTGGTGGGCCATAACATAAGGACACATTCGCCACAAAAACTACTAATGTGGCAAATAAGCCCCTTCGATGGCCAACAAATTAAGCTTCAAAGAGGCAAGAGATCATATTCAAAGTATTACTATAGGGTTCATTCATCAATTTAATTGTTTACAATATACTAATTTAATATCATTGATTACTATCAAAAAAATAAAAACAAAATATAAAAAATATTTTAATTATTAAAACCTCATATATATTAATATTATAAATTATTTTTAATTAATGTTGATATCGATTTAAAATTTTAAATCGTAGCCCAAACCTAAATAGAAAAAATAATTTTAGTTTAGTTCAACTTTGCAAATTCACAAAAAAATGATCCTCTCCCATCCCACTCATTTTGATTCAGTTGGAATTTAATCGAATAAACAATCTTTCGGAGCAAGCAAACTATCAACCGAAATCAAGATTGATTTTGAATTGGTACAAACTAATATAATTAACTTTATTCATATCTCCCATTGTTTATTAAATCTTTGCTATGGCATGCACATGGTTTGACCAAACTGCTATATATATATATAGCTTGAGACATTCTTGCCTTTAGAGAAGTACCCATTCAAACTAATGACCAAGTTAATTGACCAAAAGAATTAGTAACTAAGTGCACAAGATGATGCAAATGCATGCTAGTATTAGGGTGGTCCAAGTAGAGTAGTCCAGTACCAAATAAATCATAAATGAGCATTTGGTTGATTCAAAAAAAAAATTTTAGACTGCAAAAAAAATTGTAACCCTAAATAACCTATAATACAAGATTACAAGCAGCAAATATAATAATTTAAGTATTATAAAATAATTAATTTGGGTGATTTAGAGTCATATGATAGAGACGAGATAAATATCAAAGTTGTAGATTTTCGCGTGCTGAACGCGATGATAGTGTCGGATTTTAGATTTGATGTTATTTGGTAGAATTTTTATATTTTTTTATTATATATAAAGAAACTAAAAATTATTAATTTATTTTGATAAATAATTAAATAATATAAAATAATATTATATTAAACTAAATGGTAATTTAGAGTAAAATAATATTACGCTCGAGATGAATTATGGATCATATCACACCTTTCAAACTTTCATTCGAGAGATTGCCCACTTGAAGCGAAAAATCTAGGCTCATCTATCGCGTTGGGTATTTCGGGCTCCGTCAATCCTTGTGATGACTCATTCAATGATGTCTTGCCTCGGTTCGATAAAAATTTGGATCCGAGAATCCGATCTCGGCACAATATGAAAACTAAACGAATCGTGACTGTCCAATTCGTTAGCACGCTTATAAAAAATTAAATTGATCGTCCATTTCTTAACTCTGATTATTAAACTATCAGGCTAGCCGGACCTACATCCTTATTCCTTATAGTTTGTTCTAAATTTCACTTAGAACAAGTTCTAAGTCGGAAGTCCCCTAAAGTTCACTTAGAACAAACTCTGATGCCAAAGCCAAATACTTACCACAACCTCTATTTAGATAATTAATTGGGCGAAGATAAAGCATTACCTAAAAGGGTCAAAGTCTACTTGTGAAACAAAAATGGGTTTGAGAGATTTAATCGTCAATTATTTGTCATGGCTTTAAGGGTAGGATTTCTATTCATCATGTCACATCATTTCAATGTCTAACGTTGTGACCGACTTGACTAATTGAGGGACCATGCATCTTAATTCGAGCTAGCGAACGACTTAGGTGCCGGTTGATTATCGAAAATTATTTTTTAATTTAATTTTAATAAAATTAAAAATTTGATTTCGAAAATTTAATTTTAATTTTTACTTTTTACTTTTTAAAAAACATATTTGATTAATGAAAATAATATTAATTTTAGCTAATTTTGAAATCAATGAATACTTATTTAATTATAGAAAATAATATTAATTTTTATTGAACAAATTTAGTAGTAATATAATTTTGATTAAATAGTAAATTAATTCATATAAAATAGATCATAAAACTTAATATGACTGTAGAAAAAAGTCGGCATATTGATAAAAGTAAGAGAAATCATTGTTAAAACTATAATTTGGACTAAAGTAATTAAGATAAATTAGTTTTGATTAAATTATAAATATATTATCTTTAATAAAATTGAGTTATTTTAGAAATTAGATTTGAGTCAATTAGATATATAAAAATTGGTTTAATTAATCTATCAATTTAAGATAATAGATTGATTTGAAAATTATGATTTTTATTTTTATTTTTATAAATCAGATATAGTTTGATTTATTTGTAAATTAATTGATTTTAATTTTTTTTATAATAATTATAAGTTGGCAACTGTATTTTGATGTCGAAATCGGCAACTTTGAAATCATAGCAAACAACGTTATGATGTTTTCAATTTTATTAAGAAAATTGGTTTCGATTCAGTTTTATGAAAACGCAGAACCAAACAAGTTTTCATAAGCAATTTTAATTTCAATAAAATTGAAACTATAAAATTAGATCTGATTTCGCTAATCAAACATGCCTTGAGGTATTGTGTTGGGTTGACTAAATCAAGAGGCTTTAACTATATATATATATATAGGGGTGAGCAAGATTCTCCGATTCACCGAAATCGAATCGAACCAAAACTGATTTCATCGAACCGAATTTATCGAATTAATTTCGGTTCGGTTTTCGGTTAAAGAAAAAATAATATTTCGATTTTTGGTTCGATTCGATAAATTAACTGACGATTCGATTAATTTATCAAATTAATCGAATATATATATATAATAATAATAATAATAATAATAATAATAATAATAAGTATCATATAATATTGTTTGCCTTAGCGGTTAAGAAGAGTTTTATCATTTCCATCGCCCAGGTTTGAATCCTATTTATTTTATATATTGGATTCATTATATAACATGCGTTGGTTGAATATGAGTCAATAATTTACTTTGCTAAGATAGAGGGATAAAAAGAAAACTCTCCCCCATGTTTGAATTTTGGTGTGTACTATTATTTATTTTATATTCAATTCATTATATAATATGCATTAGTTATATGTAAATTTATAAAGTAATTTGTTAAGATGATTAGAGAAAAAAAAATTAAGTTGGTTTGTCTGGGTTCAAAGTCTCAGCATTGTAATAGATTTTTTTATTTAATTTTTTTAATTATTTGGTAAATTAATTGAATCGAATCGAAAAATTCGATTAGCCGAATCGAATTAATCGAATTAACTGAACTAAATCGTTGCTCATCCATGCATATATAGTGCATATGGTTGACTAGATATATACAAGCCCAAATGGGAACTAAGGTTGACCTACTCAAGGTGGTTAATTAACACTAATTGAAGATAGCATTATCTTTCGTACTATCTTTTTACTTGCAAATCCTCTATGACTAAAAGAGCACCCTAAATCTTGAGATTGGTACAAGATCAATAAAAAATTAGAACATATATTTACAACTCTTTTGATAATTAATTAGAATTTGAAAAATAAAATAAAATGCAACTAAAATCCTATTTCTTAATTTGGTCTTCAATAATTCAAAATTGCAACAAAATATAAATCTGCATACACTAGAGGAGGATGAATAATATATTATCTAAAATTTTAACCTAAATTCTATTTTAATCGATTACTTGATTACTTAGGTTAAATCTTAATTTTAACTTGATGAGTGCGGAAGTAATTAAAGTAAACATGATAATTAAGCAAACACAAATAAAGATAATGCAAACAAAAAGATCTATTCAGCAATTTTGCCTACTCTACTATCTAAGCACACTGCTTAGGATTTCACACTCAATTCATTAAATGGAAAATTTCTTTACAATTAGAACTTTTCAATCGAAAAGTCTTCGCTTTCACATAGAAGACACTTCCACATCCGAAAGTCTCCGTCTTCACATCGAGAGCGCTTTCCTTACCTCACTCTCCCAAGGACGCTCTAAATCCTAGATTACAACAATTTTGACACAACTGATATACAATGAAAATAAATAATAAAATACAACAATAGTAGAGCAATAATTCAAACAATAAAATACTTAATTAGATCCAACCAAAATTTTCTAGTCTCCTCTTAATGCCTTTGATGATGAAACACTCAAGTTTAAGGCTCAACAAGAAGATATACTATCAAAGCTAAGATTTTCTAGAAAAGTGGCTCAATGAAGCTCAAGGATGATCAATAGATGACTCAAGAAGTGTAAGGTGACATGAGGGAAGGCTGGGGTCCTTTATTTATACGGAACCAAGAAGTGGCCCGACACTACTAGAAATTGAGTCTTCAGCAACGGCTATCAGCAACAGTCGCTCAAGCTGTTGCTATTTGCAATGACATTCTTACGGCCGCTCAAGCCATTGCAGATATGTTGTATCTGCAATGACTTTCTAACGGACACGCGAGCCGTTGCTGATGATTTTAATTATCAACAACGGCTTTCTAACGGACACGCGAGCCGTTGCTGATGATTTTAATTATTAGCAATGGCTTTCTAACGGACAAGTGAGCTGTTGCTGATGATAACTTATTAGCAACGACTTTCTAACGGGCGAGTGAGCCATTGCTGATAAGTTTATATATGTCGCAGATCGCGCCCGCCCCTTCTTCCTCCCGCTGCTGCCGCCGCCTCCTCCTCCCGCCTCATGTCGCCACTGCCGACGCCGACGCCACCGAGCTGCCGCTGCCGACGCTGTCGTCCGTCCTCGACCACCGATTTCAGGTATTCATCGTCGCCCGGCCATCTCTTCCCGTTGCGGCCGACGAGAAATCTGACCGAAACCCTATTTTTAGGGTTTCGGCTGGCGGTGGATGACCGATGGCCGCCGCCGGATCTTGTACAGTGTCCGGACACTGTACGCCGGCGCCGGAGTCCACCAGACTCCGGTGCCAAAAATTGTAGATTAATTTTTATTTATTTATTTGTTAATTAATTATTTAGATTAATTGTTTAATTTGTTAGATTAATTTTTAGGGTTTAGATTAATTTTTAGAGTTTATATTAATTTTTAGTTTAATTTAGTTAGATTAATATTTAATAATGGTAGGTTAATTATTTAAATTAATGAAAGTGATGTAGATTAATATTAATTAATTAGTTAAAATATTATTAATTAGTCCAAAGTTGTCCTCAGTGGACTCGCGTCGGAATTGTCCACTTCGGACGCGCGCCGGAATAGTTCATTTTGGACTCCTGCCAGAATCGTCTAATTTGGACTCATGTCGGAATTGTCCAATATGGACTCGAACTGACTCGAAATATTTAGAAAATAATCATCCATCCGACGAGTTGATATGTTTCACGTACGCATCGACGAGTCGGATATGATTTAGCAAAACCTTAGATCCGTTCGGGGATTGTATGTTCGTGTAAAAGAAGTAGATGATCTTTTATACAATGTATAATTCTTGAATTATCCCTGATCGGACAATTTGGGAATATAGTTATTTGTACTGCACTTGCGTTTATATCTCTCTTGTTCTCCGATACGCGCCCAGATGATATGCGTATTCGGAGAACTGTAGGGAGATGCTGCCAAAATTTAGAATGATGTTAGCGGTTAAAATAAGTACTTAGTGCAATATAAATAATATAAATCCTGAATGGAATAGGACAATCTCACCTAAAGACATTAACCAAAGAAATTATCATTGATTGACAGAATCATATCGGCTGATCGAAGTTCGATGTACCGACGTCTTGATCGTGGAGCTTTAACGAATGAGTTTCGATTAGGCGTAACGTACTTCCTAAATTTCGCCTATTCGAATCGGAATTTCGTTAGCATGGGTGATCAAATCCGATGTCCGTGCCGCATTTGTTCGAATGGACGATTTTTGGATCGGGAGACTGTCACTCTGCATCTATATACCAAGGGATTTGCACCAAGATATTTTCTATGGACTTGTCACGGGGAGTCACGCGAAGTGGGGACGTCGAGCAATCCTGTCGTTCAGACATATGATGAATCTTCCTCTGCTGGTGCTTCTTCATCCGGTCAATGTAATCCCTATAGAACTATGATACTTGATAGTCTTGGGGGTCAATTCCACCTGAATGATAATGTTGATCGGCCAGTTCTTCAGACATCAGTCCCACCAGATACTACAACGGTTGATATCACAGAAGTACAAACTACGGTAGAGATTGAATTACTGAATAAAGAAGCTGCAGAATTTTACGAGATGTTGAAAGCTGCCGATGAACCTTTGTATGAGAATTGTCCTAAATACACTAGGTTTTCAGCAATGACACAACTCCTAAACATCAAGGCCGATTATAATATCAGCGAGGTTGCGTATGATCGAATTGCAGGATTGATTAATGGAATGCTGCCTACTGATAACAAGTTTGAGCCAACTTTTTATAAGACTAAAAAGTCAATGAAAAAATTGGGGCTTGGGTACGGAAAAATACATGCGTGCCAAAATAACTGCATTTTATATTATAAAGAAAATGTGCAGTTGGATAAATGCCCTGTATGTCAACATCCTCGTTACAAGGAGAAGAAATCGATCCGACAGAAAAATATCCCGTTTAAGGTGCTTCGGTATTTTTCACTAACACCGAGGCTTCAAAGATTATTCATGTCGGAAAAGACAGTCCCCTACATGAGTTGGCATGCAAGAAGTCGTGATGATACAGTAATGACTCATCCATCCGACAGTGAAGCATGAAAATATTTGGATACATATTATCCTTCATTTGCTAGGGATACTAGAAATATAAGATTGGGATTGTGCACAGATGGTTTTAATCCATTTGGACATTCTGCAACTCCTTATTCAGTTTGGCCAGTGCTGTTGACAGTTTATAATTTGCCACCGTCAATGTGTATGAAAGATGAATTTATTTATCTTTCGATGATTATTCTGGGTCCTAAGGGTCTGCGAAAAGAAATTGATATATTTCTCAGACCCTTGATAGATGAATTGAAAATATTGTGGACTGAGGGAGCTGTCACTTATGATTGTCATCGGAAGCAAAACTTTAATTTAAAGGCCACGGTCTTGTGGACAATCAATGATTTCCCGGCGTACGACATGTTGTCTAGTTGGAGCACTCATGGTCGACTCTCTTGTCCGTATTGTATAGAATACTCTAAATCAATCAGTCTTCAGAACGGATGAAAAATCTCATTCTTTGATTGTCATCGTCGATTCCTACCGGCTAATCATCAGTATCGAAGGAATCGTAATAAATTTACTAAGGGCGGAGTCGAAAGAGATGGGCCACCACCGATGTTGTCTGGTGAACAAATGTTAGCACGTGTTTCAGCACTTCCAGATATAGTATTTGGTCGCAATGAAAGAGTATCAGGTTTTGGCCAAACACATAACTGGGTGAAAAAAGTATCTTTTGGGAATTGCCCTATTGGAGTTCATTATTGATTCGACATAATTTAGATGTCATGCACATTGAAAAAAATATGTTTGATAATATTTTCAATACTTTGATGGATATTTCCGGAAAAACTAAAGATAATGTCAAAGCCCGACATGATATGAAAATACTTTGTAAAAGACCAGAGTTGGAGTTACAAGAGGTCAATGGACGATATCTGAAACCGAAGGCCCTATATGTGTTAAATAAACAATAGATCAAAGATGTTTGTCAATGGGTAAAAGAACTCAGATTACCCGATGGATATTCTTCAAACTTATCTCGATGCGTGAACGTCGATGATTGCAAAATATCAGGGATGAAGAGCCATGATTGTCATGTATTCATGCAGAGATTCACTACTAGAAAAATGGTCATCAGCAACGGCTGATACCGTTGCTGAGCCGTTGCTGAAGAGCATCAGCAACGGCTGAGCCGTTGCAATAGCGCCGTGACAGAAAGTCGCGTTGCTGATGACTTAGCAACGGATCAGCAACGGCCGCTCGGGCCGTCGCTCAAAACATTATCAGCAACGGCCGCTGGGCCGTCGCTAAAAATATTATCAGCAACGGTTTTGCCACAGACCCGGAGCCGTTGCTGATACCATTAATAGCAACGGCCGCTGAGTCCGTAGCAACGCCGTTAGTAAAACTCCGTCGCTAAGCCGTTGCTGTAGGTCATCAGCAACGGCTCTCGATACACTTTTAGCAACGGCTTTCCCACGGACGCCCGTGGGAAAGCCGTTGCTGATGACGAATACCTGCGACCAGAAAATTTGAAAATTTCAAATTTCCATTCATACATTGATACATTTATCTGATACATAACTCACACACCCATACCCTCATACACACATTCATTCACACATCACAAACATCTCATACACATTCATTCACACATCACAAACACACCAAGATATACATCAAAACAATTATATTTATATTCATAATTATCCACGATAGTATAAACATAATTCAAATGTAAAATTGAAGTATCAACATCTCAATAACATAGTCAATATAAATTAAACAAGTTCAATATCTGAGTAACAAAGTCAATATAAACAAAATCTCACGATGACGATGGAGGATGGCCTGGATCATATGGCGGGGTCTGGAGTGCTTGAGTGTACACCGGCGTGGACTGACTCGAGGATGATGGATTAGATGATGCCGAAGAGATGCCTGCTTCGGGATGACCCGACAAGTTGCGTAGCATAGCTTCTATATTCGCCATCGTCTGACTCTGACGCTCCATCATCTCAGTCTGACGCGCGACCGTCTCCTCTAGTGTCCTTATCCTATTACTATGATCATAACTGGATCTAGAGGTGGACGGCCGCTCACCAGCGACCGGAGGGGTCGGTGCCCCAAGTGGCCCTAGTACGGCTCGCGCATGACCACTATCTGCGAAGCCATATACGCGGCCATGGTCCCAGCCACCTGCGGCCTCGACCCACGATGCTGCGTCAAAGTCCTCGGGGGTACCCCCGCGCTGCACCACCGTCCGGCTGTACGTCTCCTACTCGAGTTTGATTTTTTGTTTAATATTTATCATAAAACTTAAATTATAAATATATAATGAATAATTTAAACAAATATATAATTACCACAATGTATGCAGCGCGGTTGTCGATGTACTCCCCCGTCCCATGTGCTCGACGGTGAGTCCGCTCAAACACCGCCATCGGGGAGGGTCGCTGGACAGTCCCATCATCCGACACCGTCGTCTACATTTACAAAACAAATACATTAATTAGTACACATAATAACAAATAAAATATATAATTAAACGATATACTTACCATACGGTTTGCGTGCACTGCAAATGCAATAGAGCCGCCGGTGTGACGCGCTGCTCCCCCCGACATGCGATTTCTAGCCGCATTCTGAGAAACCTCCTGCCATCGATCCGTCGACCATATCCCCACGAGCTGGTCCCATATATCCGGAGTAATCCAACTGGGGCCGTATCCCCGAGTCTCCGCGATGTTAGTGGTCCCAGCTCGGGCCATCGCTCGGGACCGAGCCTGGCCCAGCTGCCCGTTGTACCTTGCCCGGGAAATAGACTCCCAGGCAGCGTAAATGAAGGACCTCTGGTCCTCGGCCCATGTATAGCGAGCCTGCAAAATAATAATATCAGTACCAATTCTTAATATATCATCATGCATGTAAAAATAAAAATAATACGTGCCTCAAACTCGCGCCATAACATGTCGACGTGCTCGCTAGGCACGTGAGACCACGTAGGCCATGCCCCGTGCATGTATCGTCGAATAGTAGAAGAAATGCTCCTCGGCACTTCTTCTTGCTCGAACCTGCACAACAAAAATAAATTTTAATATTATATTATGATATAATGAATTTGTAATAATTCATAATTCATGATATATTACCGCTCCCCAATCACGCTGATCAATCTACGTGACTCTGTGGCTGGTGGAGGCTGCCACCTGTTCGGCCCGCGTGGCCGCCTGCGTCTGGATGTACTAGCCTCGGCAGTATCATCCTCATGAGGATCAGCAACAGGAGGATCAGCAGCATGAGTAAGTGCTGGAGTCTCACCGATCGAAGACTCCGAAACTCTCCTGCGTCGATAACCACGACCAGACATATCTGTCGAACAGACATATAATCAGATTATTGTATAAATAGTAGAGATATATTTAATAAAATATATATACTTTACAATTATTCCTCATCATCTGAATAATAGTCTTCGAATTCTTCTTCTTTTTCCTCTTCTTCCTCTTCGTCATCTTCTTCATCTCCAGCTTCCTCAATTTCATGATCGTCATCATCAGCATATTCAACTTCTAATTGAATTGACATTGTGTCTGCATCCTCGAGTATTGGAATAATACGATCCACAGCAGGAAGATCATCTTCTTGATAGAAACCAGGGGGATCATTTTCTCCTACTATCGGATCAATTTTTCCTCTACCTTTTGTCTTACAGACTACACGCCAATCTGCTCTATCTTTATTTCGAGCCGGATACTTCGCGTAATATACTTGTTCGGCTTGTGATGCCAATATAAATGGCTCATTTGCTGCCAATTTCGATTTGTAATTAACCTCAACAAGTTTGTATTTTTGATGAACTTTCATGCCCCTTTCTGTTGTATCGAACCAATGACATCTATAGATGCAGAGTGACAGTCTCCCGATCCAAAAATCGTCCATTTGAACAAATGCGGCACGGACATCGGATTTGATCACCCATGCTAACGAAATTCCGATTCGAATAGGCGAAATTTAGGAAGTACGTTACGCCTAATCGAAACTCATTCGTTAAAGCTCCACGATTAAGACGTCGGTACATCCAACTTCGATCAGCCGACATGATTCTGTCAATCAATGACAATTTCTTTGGTTAATATCTTTAGGTGAGATTGTCCTATTCCATTCGGGATTTATGTTATTCGTACTGCACTTACGTTTTTATTTTAACTGTTAACTAATTATTCTAAATTTCGACAGCATCTCCCTACAGTTCTCCGAATACGCATATCATCTGGGCGCGTATCGGAGAACAAGAGAGATGTTGCCGAAATTTAGAATAATTAGTTAACAGTTAAAATAAAAACGTAAGTGCAGTACAAATAACTATATTCTCAAATTGTCCAATCAGGGACAATTCAAGAATTGTACGTCGTATAAAAGATCATCTACTTCTTTTACACGAACATACAATTCCCGAACGGATCTAAGGTTTTGCTAAATCATATCCGATCGTCGATGCGTACGTGAAACATATCAACTCGTCAGAGGATGATTATTTTCTAAATGTTTCGAGACAGTTCGAGTCCATATTGGACGATTTCGGCGCGCGTCCGAAGTGGACGATTCCGGCACGAGTCCGAAGTGGACGATTCCGGCGCGAGTCCGAATTGGACGATTCCGGCGCGTGTCCGAAGTGGACGATTCCGGTGCGAGTCCGAATTGGACGATACCGGCGCGCGTCCGAAGTGGACGATACCGGCGCGCGTCTGAAGTGGACGATTCCGGCGCGCGTCCAAAATTAATCTAAACCCTAATAATTAATCTAACAAATTAAATAATTAATCTAAACAATTAATTAACAATTATTAAATAATTAATTAACAAATATAAAATAGTATAAACTATATATATATATACTAAATTCTGGCGCCGGAGTCCACCCTCCGGCGCCGGCGTACAGTGGCCGGACACAATGTCCGGCCACTGCAGAAGGTCCGGCGGCGGCCATCGGCCGACCGCCGCCGGTTTCGCCGACCGAAACCCTAGAAATAGGGTTTCGCCGGCCGAAACCCTAGAAATATGGTTTCGGTCGGGTGATTTCCGCCGGCCGCAGGGAAGAGACGGCAGCAGGGGAGACTTACCTGAACAACTCGGCAGCAGCGGTCGGCGTCGTCGGCGTCGGCAGCAGCGGCAGCGGCGGCGAGCGGCGGCGACAGCAGCGGCGGCGGCAGCAGCGAGCAGCGGGAGGAAGAAGAGTCGGGCGCGAGAGCGTGCCCTATATAAACTTATCAGCAACGGCTCACTCGCCCGTTAGAACGCCGTTGCTGATAAGTTATCATCAGCAACAGCTCACTTATCCGTTAGCAAGCCGTTGCTGAAGATTAAAAAATCAGCAACGGCTCGCCTTTCCGTCAGAAAGCCGTTGCTGATAATTAAAATAATCAGCAACGGCTCGGGTTTCCGTTAGAACGCCGTTGCAGATACGGTTTTCTGCAACGGCTCGAGCGGCCGTAAGAATGCCGTTGCAAATAGCAACGGCTTGAGCGGCCGTCGCTGATAGCCGTTGCTGAAGACGAAGTTTCTAGTAGTGATTACTTCCGATCGCATTTCGAGATCTTCTACTTGATAATATTTGGGGTCTGTTGATTGAATTAAGCATGTTTTTTAGAAACATCTGTGCAAATGTCCTTCGAGTCGAAGATATATCAACACTTGAAAATAATATTGTTGAAATCATATGCAAGCTGGAGCAATTTTTCTCTCCTGGATTTTTTGACTCAATAGAGCATCTACCGATACACTTGGCATACGAGGCACGAGTTGGTGGCTCCGTTCAATATCGGTGGATGTACTTATTTGAAAGATACATGAATCGTCTGAAAAAAAAGTAAAGAACACCACAGCTGTTGAAGGATCAATATCTGAATCGTATATCATCCAAGAAATTTCAACATTCTGCTCATTTTACTTTGAATCGACAGTACAGACAAGATTTGATCGTCTTCCACGTAACGACGACGGGGGTGTTCGACATTCAGATGGACGTTTAAATATATTTTGTCACTCTGATCGTGCTTTTGGTTCTCGTCCATCTTGACACTTAAGCAAGGAAGAGTATCATTTGGCACACTTGTATGTATTACTCAATTGTCCAGAGATTGAACAATTCATTAAAATATTTGACATTGAGATGGTGCAAAAATACTCTATTCACAACGATGAAGAATTAGAGAGATTACGAAATTGTGATTTCCCTACTTGGATTCAGACTTACAGCAAAGATCACAGAGCTGAAATAGATGAAAGAATATTTGAGTTTGTTAGTGGACCGTCACGACTTGTGTCGTGCTATAGCGGATATTTTATTAATGAGTATAAATTTCACACGGTTGAATATGCATTTACAAAGAAGACGATGAATGCTGGGGTCTGTGTGAAAGGGACAACCTATGTTGAATGTGATATGAATTTTTATGGACTGGTGGAAGAAGTGATAAAGTTGCACTACTTCGGCTTGAAATCAGTTATTCTATTTAGATGTTATTAGTTCGATACAACAGAAAGGGGCATGAAAGTTCATTCAAAATATAAACTTGTTGAGGTTAATTACAAATCTAAATTGGCAGCAAATGAGTCTTTTATATTGGCATCACAAGCCGAACAAGTATATTACGCGAACTATCCGGCTCAAAATAAAGATAGAGCAGATTGGCGTGTAGTCTGTAAGACAAAAGGTAGAGGAAAAATTGATCCGATAGTAGGAGAAAATGAGCTGATACTTGATATGACATATGGTTTCTATCAAGAAGATGATCCTCCTGCTGTAGATCGTATTATTCCAATACTCGAGGATGCAGACACAACGTCAATTCAATTAGAAGTTGAATATGCTGATGATGACGATCATGAAATTGAGGAAGCTGGAGACGATCATACCGTTGCTGATGCCCATTTTTCTAGTAGTGCGAGTGAAAGTGCACACAACGGCTCAAAATAGAGTCGTTGGCCTTTCGTCAGGTGATCACCTGATGGTCGATCGATAACACACTACTTTGCTGATTTTTGCAGTTCGCTAATTTTTTGGATTTGAGGTCTCGATTTCGAGTTTTATGGTCATTTTGCATCATGAAGATGATTGGACAAGAATACTAGATATCATAAACCTAAACTTTATTTTCTCGACGATTATCTAGCGTCCTTTCGATTTCTCTAATTTTTCAATTTTTTGCGATCACAGATGTCGCGCGCAAATCGACTTGAAATCTAAAAATATTTATTGCTCACACATTAATTTTATGTTTGTTATCATCAAAACTAAAATTAAGACTAAGGTTGAAAAACCTTAGGCCATCGTAAGATACTTTTGATGGATATTATTAGTTACCAAAAACTAATGTCTAACACTGTATATGCATATATATATTTTAATTTTCCTTCTCATTAATTCCAATTATATAGTCCAAAGTAAAAGACAAAGCGTTAATGCTCAAACTCCAAAGCCCTAAAACAAGTATTTCCACTTATAAAGGATGAGGAAGCATTGCATATATGCCATCTTATATATAATTAAATTAATCAATCCCATAAGCTTTTGAGGAAGACATGACACCACTTCTTGCAAGCTTATGAACAACAACAATATATATTATATATATCAAAAATAGAAGGATAAAAAGCCACTTTAATTGAGTGTTTGCATTAGAAAAACCTTAAGATAGAAAGGCATAATTTTTGTCCCAAAATAAAATATGCAATGATATGAATCTTATAATTAAATAATTTGTGGAGGAGGACTACATGGTCTCTTTATACCAACAAAATTATGTATAATATAAAATGTTATATAATATTAAATAGAGAGACAAAACCATTTGCCTATTCCACATTTCCACTGAATCAGTGCATGATACTTAGACTAATCCTAGGAGGGCACCATCATTCCATTAATTGTCTGCAATCATGAGCAGTGGTCAATATGTGGTGCCCAATGATTAATTTTTCAAGCATTAATTTATTGTCATATTATATTATTTCTCTGTAAATATATATATATATATATATATATTACATATTCAATTGTGACATTGTCAACTCTTTGTTTTTTTTTTCCTTTTTCTTTTGTGATTAGTTCATTAAGCAATGGGAATATATATAACATGCAAAAATCATAGCCTCATTTTTTTCTTCAATACTTGGGAGGGTTTCTAGTTTAGATACTCATTTGCTATAACAATCATTAATTTTGTATATATTGAAATAAATAATTTTGAGTTTATTTTGTGCTATAATCCTAAAAGTTCCAAAATCGATCAAAATGACATTATGATAGTGAACATGAAATTAAATAGAATGTAAACATAATGATTTTAGCATGATTCGATCAACTCTCACGGTATTTGTCTCCCAATCTTGCAGAGTTCTTTAATGCATTTGTTATCGCGTACAATCTTTTTGTCATCCTATCAACCACGATTTAGTTTCTCACACCCCTAACTAGGCTTTATCCATCAACCATTTTTTCTATTTTAACAAATGTCTCGACTTGTAATGTGATGTCTCAAACTTAGTATGTTCAAATTACGTACTCGCAACCCATTCTAGCTACCCCTATGGATCCTTGAGAGGTGCATGAATCCAATCCTATTAAAAATGAGATTTTGAAATGGGTTAGTTAAAATCAAATGATTTTTGGTCAAGTGGTCGATATATACTGTCTAAAAATTGGTGTGAAGTGATCGATATATACTGTCTAACATCGAAATTGGGTTATGTTGGAAAATTAACCTAAGTTTTAGCTGCATATATTGAGTCAAATAGTTGTGTATATATATATATATATATATCCGAAACTTACATCATATAAGTTGTGGGTCAATATCAATATATATTTTACCATATTAATTTGTATGGACAATATTGATTCAACATCACATATGATTTTTGGTCACAATTAATCTCATCCATGATTTCAGGAATACATGGTCAACATGCATTAATTAACTTATAGTATCTAGCTAGATTTGCATCTTCATCTCAAATCCCATGATAGATCTTTTATTGATCCTCAAATAGCTACTAATTTATTCAAGGTCCCTAGCTTGCTTTGCCACCATTTGCTAAAGTCAACCAGATATAATTTCTTTACTACACTATTTTGGTCAAATTGAGTCAAGCTAATGATTTCTATTCAGCAAAATTTTCAAATGCTCCTATAAATGAAAATATGTACATGATCACACTAAAATTATCTTTTTTCCTGAATAAAAAATGTAACACATATAATAAAAATTTCTTCCCTTTTACAACGAGTATATATATCAGGCACAATAAATACCAATATTTATAATTAATTAACTTTAAAGTAATAACTAGCTAGTACTCTCATAAAAGCACTTTTTATAAAGTTTTACATATGAACAAGAGTACGTGTTAGATATATACAAGATATGAATTGATTAGGCTCCATATATGCATGCTAATAATCATGAGTTATATAGAATCTTATTCAAAGTGAAGTAACTAATTACAAATATTCTTGCTTGAAAATGACATAAAGCCAAGTCCATGGTCTTTCGATCATGCATATATATGACCTTAATGTCATATATATTAATCAACTTGTTTGATCAAAAGTGACTTGAAACGATGCAAAGAGCCAATTTTGACTACCTTGATACCCTCACTCACTCTCTAGTCAGGGTCAAGAAGATTTGGCCTAAATTTAGCCTTAAGAAACCTATGATTTGATGGAATGCATGCATTCCGGAATTAAATTCTCCTAATTAATTAATTAATTACTACTATGTGATCTCTTTTTCAAAAAAAATTAATGTCTTCTTGTACTTGAAGTGATATGCCATGCTATATCTGGAGTTTTATAAAGATCATGAGGTGAAGCTGTGAAGCTTCATGTTAAAAAATAATTACATATTATAAACCAACTTCTTAGGCCTGAATAATTGACATAATTAAAATACTTAAGTTGATAATAATACACTCATCAAATCTTATAAATCAACACAACATCTAATATACTCATGATGTGAGACTAAAATACTACCAAAAAATTAACGTCTTCTGTGACGGCCCAAAATAGTCGGCTAGTCTCAATGATCTGTAACAAAAATATTGGTCGTCGTAGATATTCTGCGATCACCACTACAATCGTCGCAAGCAGTAAATACTGCAATCGCTATAGCCATCGCTAGCATGTTAGGGTTTCGGTTGTAGATGAGAGAAATAAATCAACAACCTTCAACATATAGAAATAAATTAACAGAAATAAATCAACATATATATAGCAAAAACTCCAATTAACAAAAAGAAACCCTAGTCGTCGGCTAGGGTTTCGATCGGGGAGATCGAGAGAGAGAGAGAGAGAGAGGAAAAGGGTTTCACACTACTAGAAAAATGGTCATCAGCAACGGCTGATGCCGTTGCTGAAGAGCATCAGCAACGGCTGAGCCGTTGCAATAGCGCCGTGACAGAAAGTCGCGTTGCTGATGACTTCGCAACGGATCAGCAACGGCCGCTCGGGCCGTCGCTCAAAACATTATCAGCAACGGCCGCTCGGGCCGTCGCTAAAACTATTATCAGCAACGGGTTTGCAACAGACCCGGAGCCGTTGCTGATAACATTAATAGCAACGGCCTCGAGTCCGTAGCAAAGCCGTTAGTAAAAACCCGTCGCTAAGCCGTTGCTGTAGGTCATCAGCAACGGTTGTCGATACACTTTTAGCAACGGCTTTCCCACGGACGGCCGTGGGAAAGCCGTTGCTGATGACCCATACCTGCAAACAGAAATATTTCAAATTTCTAATTTCCGTTGATACATTGATACATTTATCTGATACATAACTCACACACCCATACCCTCATACACACATCACAAACATCTCATACACATTCATTCACACATCACAAACACACCAAGATATACATCAAAACAATTATATTTATATTCATAATTATCCACGATAGTATAAACACAATTCAAATGTAAAATTGAAGTATCAACATCTGAGTAACATAGTCAATATAAATTAAACAAGTTCAATATCTGAGTAACAAAGTCAATATAAACAAAATCTCACGATGACGATGGAGGATGGCCTGGATCATATGGCGGGGTCTGGAGTGCTTGAGTGTACACCGGCGTGGACTGACTCGAGGACGACGGATTAGATGATGCCGAAGAGATGCCTGCTTCGGGATGACCTGACATGTTGCGTAGCATAGATTGTATATCTGTCATCATCTGACTCTGGCGCTCCATCATCTCAGTCTGACGCGCGACCGTCTCCTCTAGAGTCCTTATTCTGTTACTATGATCATAACTGGATCTAGAGGTGGACGGCCGCTCACCAGCGACCGGAGGGGTCGGTGCCCCAAGTGGCCCTAGTACGGCTCGCGCATGACCACTATCTGCGAAGCCATATACGCGGCCATGGTCCCAGCCACCTGCGGCCTCGACCCACGATGCTGCGTCAAAGTCCTCGGGGGTACCCCCGCGCTGCACCACCGTCTGGCTGTAGGTCTCCTACTCGAGTTTGATTTTTTGTTTAATATTTATCATAAAACTTAAATTATAAATATATAATGAATAATTTAAACAAATATATAATTACCATAATGTATGCAGCGCGGTTGTGGATGTACTCCCCAGTCCCATGTGCTCGACGGTGAGTCCGCTCAAACACTGCCATCGGGGAGGGTCGCTGGACAGTCCCGTCATCCGACACCGTCGTCTACATTTACAAAACAAATACATTAATTAGTACACATAATAACAAATAAAATATATAATTAAAAGATATACTTACCATACGGTTTGCGTGCACTGCAAATGCAACAGAGCCGCCGGTGTGACGCGCTGCTCCTCCCGACATGCGATTTCTAGCCGCATTCCGAGAAACCTCCTGCCATCGATCCGTCGACCATATCCCCACGAGCTGGTCCCATATATCCGGAGTAATCCAACCGGGGCCGTATCCCCGAGTCTCCGCGATGTTAGTGGTCCCAGCTCGGGCCATCGCCTGGGACCGAGCTTGCCCCAGCTGCCCGTTGTACCTTGCCCGAGAAATAGCCTCCCAGGCAGCGTAAATGAAGGGCCTCTGGTCCTCGGCCCATGTATAGCGAGCCTGCAAAATAATAATATCAGTACCAATATTAATATATCATCATGCATGTAAAAAAAATAATAATACGTGCCTCAAACTCGCGCCATAACATGTCGACGTGCTCGCTAGGCACGTGAGACCACGTAGGCCATGCCCCGTGCATGTATCGTCGAATAGTAGAAGAAATGCTCCTCGGCACTTCTTCTTGCTGGAACCTGCACAACAAAAATAAATTTTAATATTATATTATGATATAATGAATTTGTAATGATTCATAATTCATGATATATTACGTACCGCTCCCCAATCACGCTAATCAATCTACGTGACTCTGTGGCTGGTGGAGGCTGCCACCTGTTCGGCCCGCGTGGCCGCCTACGTCTGGATGTACTAGCCTCGGCAGTATCATCGGAATGAGGATCAGCAACAGGAGGATCAGCAGCATGAGTAAGTGCTGGAGTCTCACCGATCGGAGACTCCGAAACTCTCCTGCGTCGATAACCACGACCAGACATATCTGTCGAACAGACATATAATCAGATTATTGTATAAATAGTAGAGATATATTTAATAAAATATATACTTTACAATTATTCTTCATCATCTGAATAATAGTCTTCGAATTCTTCTTCTTCTTCCTCTTCTTCCTCTTCTTCCTCTTCTTCATCTTCTTCATCTTCAGCTTCCTCAATTTCATGATCGTCATCATCAGCATATTCAACTTCTAATTGAATTGACGTTGTGTCTGCATCCTCGAGTATTGGAATAATACGATCCACAGCAGGAATATCTTCTTCTTGATAGAAACCAGGAGGATCATTTTCTCCTACTATCGGATCAATTTTTCCTCTACCTTTTGTCTTACAGACTACACGCCAATCTGCTCTATCTTTATTTCGAGCCGGATACTTCGCGTAATATACTTGTTCGGCTTGTGATGCCAATATAAAAGGCTCATTTGCTGCCAATTTCGATTTATAATTAACCTCAACAAGTTTGTATTTTGGATGAACTTTCATGCCCCTTTCTGTTGTATCGAACCAATGACATCTAAATAGGATCACTGATTTCAAGCCGAAGTAGTGCAACTCTATCACTTCTTCAATCAGTCCATAAAAATCCATATCACATTCAACATAGGTTGTCCCTTTCACGCAGACCCCAGCATTCATCGTCTTCTTTGCAAATGAATATTCAACCGTGTGAAATTTATACCCGTTAACAAAATATCCGCTATAGCACGACACAAGTCGCGACGGTCCACTAACAAACTCAAATATTTTTTCATCTATTTCAGCTCTGTGATCTTTGCTGTAAGTCTGAATCCAAGTAGGGAAATCACGATTCCGTAATCTCTCCAATTCTTGATCGTTGTGAATAGAGTATTTTTGCACCATCTCAATGTCAAATATTTCAATGAATTGTTCAATCTCTGGACAATTGAGTAATACATACAAGTGTGCCAAATGATACTCTTCATCGCTTAAGTGTCGAGATGGACGAGAACCAAAAGCACGACCAGAGTGACAAAATATATTTAAACGTCCATCTGAATGTCGAACACCCCCATCGTCGTTACGTGGAAGACGATCAAATCTTGTCTGTACTGTCGATTCAAAGTAAAATGAGCAGAATGTTGAAATTTCTTGGATGATATACGATTCAGATATTGATCCTTCAACAGCTGCGGTGTTCTTTACTTTTTTCTTCAGACGATTCATGTATCTTTCAAATAAGTACATCCAACGATATTGAACGGGGCCACCAACTCGTGCCTCGTATGCCAAGTGTATCGGTAGATGCTCCATCGAGTCAAAAAATGCAGGAGGGAAAAACTGCTCCAGCTTGCATATGATTTCAACAATATTATTTTCAAGTGTTGACATATCTTCGACTCGAAGGACATTTGCACAGATGCTTCTAAAAAACATACTTAATTCAGTCAACGGACCCCAAATATTATCAGGTAGAAGATCTCGAAATGCGATCGGAAGTAATCTCTGCATGAATACATGACAATCATGGCTCTTCATCCCTGATATTTTGCAATCATCGACGTTCACACATCGAGATAAGTTTGAAGCATATCCATCGGGTAATCTGAGTTCTTTTACCCATTGACAAACATCTTTGATCTGTTGTTTATTTAACACATATAGGGCCTTCGGTTTCAGATATCGTCCGTTGACCTCTTGTAACTCCAACTCTGGTCTTTTACAAAGTATTTTCAGATCATGTCGGGCTTTGACATTATCTTTAGTTTTTCCAGAAATATCCATCACAGTGTTGAAAATATTATCAAACACATTTTTTTCAATGTGCATGACATCTAAATTATGTCGAATCAATAATGAACTCCAATAGGGCAATTCCCAAAAGATACTTTTTTTCACCCAGTTGTGTGTTTGGCCAAAACCTGACACTCTTTCATTGCGACCGAATACTATATCTGGAAGTGCTGAAACACGTGCTAACATTTGTTCACCAGACAACATCGGTGGTGGCCCATCTCTTTCGACTCTGCCCTTAGTAAATTTATTACGATTCCTTCGATACTGGTGATGAACCGGTAGGAATCGACGATGACAATCAAAGAATGAGATTTTTCGTCCGTTCTGAAGACTGATTGATTTAGAGTGTTCCATACAATACAGGCAAGAGAGTCGGCCGTGAGTGCTCCAACCCGACAACATGCCGTACGCGGGGAAATCATTGATTGTCCACAAGACCGCGGCCTTTAAATTGAAGTTTTGCTTCCGATGACAATCATAAGTGACAGCTCCCTCAGTCCACAATGTTTTCAATTCATCTATCAAGGGTCTGAGAAATATGTCAATTTCTTTTCGCGGGCCCTTAGGACCCGGAATAATCATCGAAAGATAAATAAATTCATCTTTCATGCACATTGACGGTGGCAAATTATAAACTGTCAACAGCACTGGCCAAACTGAATAAGGAGTTGCAGAATGCCCAAACGGATTAAAACCATCTGTGCACAATCCCAATCTGATATTTCTAGTATCCATAGCAAATGAAGGATAACATGTATCCAAATGTTTCCATGCTTCACTGTCAGATGGATGAGTCATTACTGTATCATCACGACTTCTTGCATGCCAACTCATGTAGGGGGCTGTCTTTTCCGACATGAATAATCTTTGAAGCCTCGGTGTTAGTGGAAAATACCGAAGCACCTTAAACGGGATATTTTTCTGTCGGACCGATTTCTTCTCCTTGTAACGAGGGTGTTGACATACAGGGCATTTATCCAACTGCACATTTTCTTTATAATATAAAATGCAGTTATTTTGGCACGCGTGTATTTTTTCGTACCCAAGCCCCAATTTTCTCATTAGCTTTTTAGTCTTATAAAAAGTAGGCTCAAACTTGTTATCAGTAGGCAGCATTCCATTAATCAATCCTGCAATCCGATCATACGCAACTCCGCTGATATTACAATCGGCCTTGATGTTTAAGAGCTGTGTCATTGCTGAAAACCTAGTGTATTTAGGACAATTCTCATACAAAGGTTCATCGGCAGCTTTCAACATCTCGTAAAATTCTGCAGCTTCTTTATTCGGTAATTCAATCTCTACCGCAGCCCCTACTTCTGTGATATCAACCGCTGTAGTATCTGGTGGGACTGATGTCTGAAGAACTGGCCGATCAACATTATCATTCAGGTGGAATTGACCCCCAAGACTATCAAGTATCATAGTTCTATAAGGATTACATTGACCGGATGAAGAAGCACCAGCAGAGGAAGATTCACCATATGTCTGAACGACAGGATTGCTCGACGTCCCGACTTCGCGTGACTCCCCGTGACAAGTCCATAGAAAATATCTTGGTGTAAATCCTTTGGTATATAGATGCAGAGTGACAGTCTCCCGATCCAAAAATCGGCCATTCGAACAAATGCGGCACGGACATCGGATTTGATCACCCATGCTAACGAAATTCCGATTCGAATAGGCGAAATTTAGGAAGTACGTTACGCCTAATCGAAACTCATTCGTTAAAGCTCCATGATCAAAACGTCGGTACATCCAACTTCGATCAGCCGACATGATTCTGTCAATCAATGACAATTTCTTTGGTTAATGTCTTTAGGTGAGATGGTCCTATTCCATTCGGGATTTATGTTATTCGTACTGCACTTACGTTTTTATTTTAACTGTTAACTAATTATTCTAAATTTCGACAGCATCTCCCTACAGTTCTCCGAATACGCATATCATCTGGGCGCGTATCGGAGAACAAGAGAGATGTTGCCGAAATTTAGAATAATTAGTTAACAGTTAAAATAAAAACGTAAGTGCAGTACAAATAACTATATTCCCAAATTGTCCAATCAGGGACAATTCAAGAATTGTACGTCGTATAAAAGATCATCTACTTCTTTTACACGAACATACAATTCCCGAACGGATCTAAGGTTTTGCTAAATCATATCCGATCGTCGATGCGTACGTGAAACATATCAACTCGTCGGAGGATGATTATTTTCTAAATGTTTCGAGACAGTTCGAGTCCATATTGGACGATTTCGGCGCGCGTCCGAAGTGGACGATTCCGGCGCGAGTCCGAAGTGGACGATTCCAGCGCGAGTCCGAATTGGACGATTCCGGCGCGCGTCCGAAGTGGACGATTCCGGTGCGAGTCCGAATTGGACGATACCGGCGCGCGTCCGAAGTGGACGATACCGGCGCGCGTCCGAAGTGGACGATTCCGGTGCGAGTCTGAATTGGACGATACAGGGCGCGCGTCCGAAGTGGACGATTCCGGCGCGCGTCCGAAATTAATCTAAACCCTAATAATTAATCTAACAAATTAAACAATTAATCTAAACAATTAATTAACAATTATTAAATAATTAATTAACAAATATAAAATAATATAAACTATATATATATATACTAAATTCCGGCGCCGGAGTCCACCCTCCGGCGCCGGCGTACAGTGGCCGGACACAATGTCCGGCCACTGCAGAAGGTCCGGCGGCGGCCATCGGCCGACCGCCGCCGGCCGAAACCCTAGAAATAGGGTTTCGGTCGGGTGATTTCCGCCGGCCGCAGGGAAGAGCAGGGGAGACTTACCTGAACAACTCGGCAGCAGCGGTCGGCGTCGTCGGCAGCAGCGGCAGCGGCGGCGAGCGGCGGCGGCAGCAGCGGCGGCGAGCGGCGGCGGCAGCAGCGAGCAGCGGCGGCGGCAGCAGCGAGCAGCGGGAGGAAGAAGAGTCGGGCGCGAGAGCGTGCCCTATATAAACTTATCAGCAACGGCTCACTCGCCCGTTAGAACGCCGTTGCTGATAAGTTATCATCAGCGACGGCTCACTTATCCGTTAGCAAGCCCTTGCTGAAGATTAAAAAATCAGCAACGGCTAGCCTTTCCGTCAGAAAGCCGTTGCTGATAATTAAAATAATCAGCAACGGCTCGGTTTTCCGTTAGAAAGCCGTTGCAGATACAGTTTTCTGCAACGGCTCGAGCGGCCGTAAGAATGCCGTTGCAAATAGCAACGGCTTGAGCGGCCGTCGCTGATAGCCGTTGCTGAAGACGAAGTTTCTAGTAGTGTCAGTGCGGGTTAGATATTGCAATTAATTACTGATGATTTTGTGACGGCCAGTATTGGTCGCAAAAAGCGACGACAACGCGATCGTCATGCCGTCGCAGGGTTATTAATTTTGCAACGATAAATGTTTCGATCGCAAGGCCATCGTAGGTGGCAACTCTGCAACTTTCGTTGCCAGTGGTCGCCGAACCGTCACATCTACGACCACCACCATTGCCGTCGCAAAAGAGCCTTCACAAATTACCTAATTTTTAGTAGTGAAAAGGGGTATTACAAAATTAATGTGGAGCTCGACTCCGTAGAAATTTTTATGGAGTCCCGCATAGGAGTGAACTTGGTATTATTAAAATAAAACATAAATTAGAAATGTTAAGCACACTCATTCGCAACACCGATTCACTCTTACTTTAGATTCACTCTTAATAATGAAATTCACTATTGCGTGATGTTCCTTAAGAATTTCTACGAAGTCTTGCTCTACAGTAATTTCACCCTGATCAAATTAAGTACAATTGCTTCATAGCAAAAGAGGTGCAAATGCAATTTTTCTTTTATTTAAACCCAAATTAGTCCCTTATTAAATGCATTTTCAGAATTTAAAATCACCAAACTATATATGATCTAGGTCTTTAATTAAGAGTGCTAACTTTGAAAAAAAAATATAAAAAACACTACCTTTAGATTCTCTCAAAAAAGTAATCTTTGATGACACTACATACTCTCATATCCTGAGATGAGCCTCACACTATCACTATAAAAGCCACCCACTCTTAACTCTCTCCGCTGTGCCCTAAGTCAACTACTGCCTCAAGACTTCCTCTTCCCTCCCCTCTCTCCTTCTGCTTTCCTCTTCGCTCTTTCCTTATCAACTCCACAACCCAGTTGTGTTTTATTGTGTTTATATATATATTACAAGTAAGATTTAGAAATCCTTCCTCTTAATTTAATCATTACACTCATTCTGATGTTTATTTTGTTTTTTTGTTTTTTTTTTGTTTTGTTTTTTTTATTTATTATTATTATATTAACACTACTTACAGTTCGCCGCATATAAACCTAACAGTAAACAAAATATTGCTTATATATATAATATATTTGAGGAGAATGGAGTTGGTTAATTAATTAAGTAGAAGAGCTTCGCCAAGATATAATTAGCTCACCATGTCAACCTCTTTGCTTCTGCAACAGGTGTGCTCGCCGAGAACTCTTCCTCCTCCTCCACTTCCATTCAGTTATCAGCGCTCCATCGCCATGGGAGCATTCAAGGTCGGCCATGCCTCAGCCAAGGACAAGGTGGTGCTCGTGATGGGCGCCACCGGCACCGGCAAGTCCCGCCTCGCGGTCGACCTCGCCGCCCACTTCGGCGGCGAGATCATCAACTCCGACAAAATGCAAGTGTACGCGGGCCTCGACGTCGTCACCAACAAGGTCATCGACGAGGAGCGCGCCGGCATTCCTCACCATCTCCTCGGCAGCGTCCCCCCTGACGCCGAGTTCTCGGCGGTGGACTTCCGCCGCGAGGCCACGCTGGCGGTCGAGTCGATCCTGCGGCGCGGGCGGCTGCCGATCCTCGCGGGAGGATCGAACTCGTTCGTCGAGGAGCTGGTCGACGGCGGCGGGTGGGAGTTCCGGCGGCGGTACGAGTGCTGCTTCCTGTGGGTGGACGTGCACCTTCCGGTGCTGCACCAGTTCGTGGCGGAGCGGGTGGACCGGATGGTGGAGCGGGGGCTGGTAAAGGAGGTGCGCCAGCTGTTCGACCCCGAGGTGGCGGATTACACGAGGGGAATCCGGCGGGCGATCGGCGTGCCGGAGCTCGACCGGTACCTCCGCGCCGAGGCGGCGTCGGCGGGGGACGAGGCGGCGAGGGCGAGGCTGCTGGAGGCGGCCATTGACGAGATCAAGGCGAACAATTGCAAGCTCACGTGCTGTCAGCTGCAGAAGATCCATCGGCTCTCCACCCTCGCCGGGTGGAACATGAGCAAGTTGGACGCCACCGAGGTGTTCCGGCGGAAGGGGAAGGAAGCGGATGAGGCGTGGGAAGCGCAAGTCGCCATCCCCAGCATCCAACTCGTCGCAAAGTTCCTACAGCAAGCCAAAGTAGAAGAAGAGAAGAAGATGGTCATGGCGGTAGCGAACTCGAAGGCGGCGGCGTCAGTCGATATGGTCAATGTAGTGCCTCCCGCTCCGGCGGCGGCGGCCGTGGTGGGAGCCATGGTTTAAGTGGGCGCGTGATCCATGGTTGAGGCTCCTGCGTCTCAGAGTAGATCCATCAGACACAAGATGAGCACTCCCTTCTGCTAATCGATTGATCGCCGTGAACCTGCGACAGTGCATTAATGATCTAATCTGGGCCGTGTACCAGATGTTCGACGAAAGGTCTGAACGAAGAGAAGATGACGAGTTCGTGGGGTTCATGGCGGGCGAACAAGTAATGGAGGGGATGCTGGTGTTGTAATTGGTGGGTCGACGGGGACACAGGAGTCTGCAGCCGTGAGAGCAGCCCCGCCGCCGCATATGAGAGTAATAATAATAATGATAATGAAGAAGTGCCCGTGGAGTGTGTCCTGCCGCCGGTGGAGCATCGATGTGGGGACGCGCTCAGTGCGTCGCCGCGCGTGTGCATTATTTTTTCAACTACATACGAAAGAGAGAGAGAGAGAAAGAGAGAGTATAAAGAGGAAGAAAAGAGAGCATTGTATGTTTTGGTTTGTACGTAGAATATGATAAGAAGGTTCCATGATTTTTTTTTTTTTCTAAATTAATATATATTATCAAAATATAAATTATGAGCATTTAAGCTTCGTATAATGCTATAAATTTGTTTTTTATTAGGATTAATTTTGGTTTGACTCTCAAGTTTCAAGATTTTCTCAACTAATTTTACCCTTTTAAAATATCAATTTGGCTATGAACTTATTGCTCTAATGCATTTCAATTTAATTAAGGGTTAATTACTAAATATATCCTGATTTTTAGGTATTTTCTTAGGGTTTGTTCGTTTCGCAAACAGTTTAGAACAGAACAGACTAGTCAGTATTGTATAAGGTTATACATGCATGACAGCATAACAAATAGTTTCGTATTCATTTCGCACGGTACTGGACATCAAATTTAGTACTATCTTGTGTTCGCTTTGTATTATCACAACACAGGATAAAATAATTTGATGAAAATACCCTTTGTACTATTTTTTTTTTCATTTCATCGTATAAAGCATACTAGATAATATTGTATATTGTTATAATAAAATGTTCATTTTAATTAACATAGCGATTATAAATCTAATTAATATGCTTTATTACAATTATATCACAAGTAGATTAATTAACTAACATATTGCGACATGGAGGCCTCGGCGTCGTCGACGACGCAGCTACACCGCCTCTCATATTGAGTATACCTAACGGTAAAGAAAGTATACATGATCATAATATTTTATTTGACTAAAGATCAATTTTCGATCCAAATATAGTCTCGATAAATAGAGATATATCTCATTTGAATATATTATATTTTAATCCAAATATACTCTTCCTAAATATAGATACATACTCAATTTCTATCAAAATATACTCTCTTTGAGTCTAAATATACACTCTTTTAATCCAAATATTTAATCTAAACATGGATATATACCCGATTTCTACCAAATTATACTATATTTGAGTCCAAATATACTTTCTCTAAATATAGATATATACTCAATTTCTATCAAATATATTTTTTTAAGTCTAAATATTTTTTCTTTTGATTCAAATATACTTTTTATCAAAATATACTCACTTTTAATCCAAATATATTATCTTTAAATATAAATATTTTTATTTTTGGAAAATTGCACATTCTTGAAATTTTTTTACATATATTAAAAATATAAACAAGGCTATTGTTGTCATTTTCAACCTTTAACCAAAGTAACAAGCCCTTGTTACTCCAACAAGAAAATTGGTCCGGTGTACTGTTCCGAGACGTACATCATTCTTATCATGTCCATGATACGTTTTCGCAAACGAACATGAGATAACTTGTGTTGTCCAGTGCTATACCTTAAAATTATACAAAACGAACGAACCCTTAGTCTATCTCCATTTTTTAATTTTTCCAATTCAATACATCACTTTTCGATTTGTAACAAATCTATCTCACCGTTAACGGGACGTCACAACAACCATTTGGATGCTGACGTGGATCAAGAGCCCAGTCAATATTAAAAAATATTAATAAAATATTAACTTGAAAAATACCCAGTCAACATCCCCATTTTAATTTTTATCTAATTTTTTTTGTGGGCCCCACCAAACCCAGTCATCAAACCTTTTGTGGTGCTCCCCATTGAGAACTCCCTTGGCGGCAGCATCCACCGCAACTTCGATCTCCTCCTCCGCCACCGCCTCCACATCGTCACTGAGGTGCGGCTCCCCGTCCACCACTGCTTGTTGGCGCTCCCGGGCGTGCGCAAGGAATACATGACTCGGGTGATGAGCCACCCGCAGGCGCTGGCTCAGTGCGAGCTCACTCTCACCCGCCTGAGACTCAACGTCATCCGCGAGGCATTCGACGACACGGTCGGCGCCGCCGAGTATATACATGACCAACAATGAGGGCACCTTCGTGCTCTTCAAGGTGCTCTCCGCCTTCGCCTTCAATTCCGGGACATCAACCTCACCAAGATGGAGAGCCGCCCCGCCCCGCATCGCCCCATTTGCCTCGTTGACGACACCAACCTCGGCACCGCCAAGCACTTCGAGTACATGTTCTATGTCGACTTCAAGGCGTCCATGGCGGAGACCCACGCCCAAAACGCCCTCGTCAATATCCAGGAATTCACCTCCTTCCTCCGCATCCTCGAAAGCTACCCCATGGACAAGATCCCTTGGGGCACCCCCTCTCCATCGTCTTCTTGCTCCTCCTCGACGCCTCCGCCGTCGTCATCACAGTCGACATCCAATTCTACGCCTTCGTGATTAATCGTTTAGGATCTGATCCGGTATGTTGGTTCATCTGCGATTGGTTTATTAATAATAATATTATTAGATCCAATTCTCCGCCTTCATGATCGATTATTTAGGATTCGATCCGATCCGCTGACCGAGTTTGGTGGGGCCCATAAAAAAAATTTAGTTAAAAAAAGTGGGGATGCTGACCGAGTATTTTTCAAGTAATTAATATTTTTAAATATTGACTGGGCTCTTGATCCACGTCAGCATCCAAACGGCTGTTGTGACGTTCCGTTAACGGTGTGATAGATTTATTATAAATCGAAAAGTGATGTATTGAAATAAGAAAATTGGAAAGTGGGGATAGATTAGGAAAACGTACACCTCAAAAATCAGAATATATTTAGTAATTAATCCTTAATTAAATTGAAATGCATGAGAGCAATAAGTATTTTCACGTAACAAATATAACCCCCATTTGTTACAAATATAAGTATTTTCATGTAAATTTTTTAGAATTTATCTTCATACAATAAACTAGAGTAGATTTAATTAACTTAGGAGTTGTTTAGTTGACCAAAATTGGGTGTACTCATTTGCTTCCACCCATGATCATACGAATCAATCTCTCATCATGTTTTCTCCTCGTCTCGTCTCATTCCGTCTTCGTCTTCGTTCTTGTCTCATCTCGCACTATATAGACAAGATCACAATGAAAATATGAACCCCACTTTAATCCCACCCATCATCATCATCATCATCATCATCATCATCATCCATATGCGTGGCTCTTTACGTCCAATTGCATATGATCTTTATCGCAACATTTGGGTAAGTTCTAACCTAAATGCTTAAAAAAGTGTCATCCATTCTATCATTATTGAAATGTCCACCATGAAATGGGGGGAGACAACAAGGGGTGTGTTTACCAAGAATGCACAAAATCCATGAATTGGCTTTGCACTACCTTTTTCTACTGCACACTTGAACGATCCTAAATCAATATCAATCTAGTGAACATTAGTTTTAATTAATTGCTAGGAAAAGGTCAGCACAAGATGTATAATGGTTTAGATCTTTGCTAAGTAAGCCTTGTTATCTAATCTTTTTTCTTTTGCAATACATGCAGAGGTTTGACTTTTGATAGCTATATATTTGAATGTAAATAATATATAGTGATCAAATAAAGGACAAGTCGAATGGTCTATGTATATATTGAAGATTCCTAATTACATGGTCATATGTGATGATATATGAACAAGTCAACGAGTTAATGCACACAATGAACCGATCACACTAAGGCGAAGTGAAGTTGGATGTGTGAACCCATTTGTAGCATAAGTGGTAGTAATATATATTTTTACTTGTAGTGTTTTATGTATTTTTTTTACGTCTGTGTACGTTTTGTAATATGTTTTGTGTGTATATTACCATGTGTACGCTTTGTAATGACTGCGTTATAAAATTATTTTTTTGAAAAAAATTTGAAGTGGGATGTAAGTAATTATAACAGGCCAAAACCCCAATTCTTTCGTACCTTGGACTGAATTTCAAAAGTTTATATTATTTACTGTTTAATTAATCCATTTAAAATTTTTGAACCATCGTTGATAAATATAACTATGTTAGCACCCATACGAAAGTAGAGATTATAGAATGAATTAACGAATGAAGTAGAGAATATAGAAGTTAAAATAAAAATATAGAAATTAATCGAAATGAGTATATAAAAACTATAGAAAACTATAATTTTGGTCCTTACAGTTTGCTCAAATTTTGGTTTTAGTTCTTATAGTTTCAATTTTTTAATTTTAATCCTCATACTTTATTTTCGTTTAGGATTTGATCTCTACCGTCACATGAGGTCTAAACGGAGCTGACGAGAATAATAAGTGCTGACTGGACATTACTGACGTGGAGCCTGCAGGGACCAATTAACTTTGTATAAATTATGTGGACTAAAATCAAAATTTTATAAATTATGAGGACTAAAATCAAAATTATTATTTTTCCTAAAAAAATATAAAAAATCACAGATTTTTTTAAATTTATTTATAAATAATTGTAATATTTAAAAATATTAAAATTAAGCACACTACATCAATTTACGTTAATTTGGATGAATTTAAATCGACGTCGTCATTAGGTGTCAATTTTTTTTATCTTTTTTGACGATCGAAATCTAATTTAAACCGCTTTGAATGTGCCAAATTTAGGATCAAATGAAGGTGAGAAGGTGATCGGTGAGAAGATGAGCATATCGAGAGAGCAAGTTTTTAAATTCTGCAACCACTGCGGAATTCACCTTAAATCAAGATAATTAACGGATAAAAATCGACGCCTAATGACACTGTCGGTTTAAATCTACCCAAATTAACGTAAATTATTATAGTGTGATCAATTTTAATATTTTTAAATATTATAATTATTTATAAATAAATTAAAAAAATCATGTGATTTTTTATATTTTTAAGAAATAATAATAATTTTGTTCATCATAGTTTACTTGAATTTTGATTTTATTCCTCATAGTTTATAAATTTTAGTTTTAGTCCTCATAATTTACAAAATTGCCCCCTGCAGACTACACGCCAGCAATATCCAGTTAGCACCTATTATCCATGTTAGATCCGTTTAGGTCTCATGTGACAACGGTATCAAATCCTAAACGAAAATAAAATATATGGACTAAAATTAAAATTTTGATATTATAAGGACTAAAATCAAAATTTGAGCAAAATGTGGGAACCAAAAATATAATTTCCGTAAAAATTAAAATGAAAATGAAAGTAGAGATTGGTCTAGTACTCATGTTTTGATTCGATTATTAGTTGTCCAAGTTTTTATCTGACCCACTTAAATAGTTCATTTCTTTTTTAACAAAATCAGGCTAGCAAATATGAGCCAATTTTTATAAAGTATTTTAAATACTCAAATATTCATCATTTTTATGCTGAATCACTCAAATATATTATTTGACATAATTTTATTATTTTCAAAGTAAATTTAATGTATTTTAATTTATATTTATTATACTATTATATATGTAATTTTTTAATAACAATATCCCAATAGTAATATTATAAATAACATTATAATTATAATAAAAAATAGTAATATTCTTCATATCCCATATACAGATATAATGAAGAAAGGGAAACGAATTATATTCTGCAAGGCCTATTAAATTCGGCCCAATTATTATGTAATCATTAGATGAATTGGCCCAACTATTTATGTGGTTAGTGGATTAATTATCATTTTCTGACTCTATTTTTTTTTTTTAACAAATATAAAAAGTCACATTAGGGGATCATACTAGTATTTTAATCCTAGACCTCTAAAAAATATACAAGATATTATCACCAATTGTTCTAGCCATAGTTGGCTCATTTTCTAACTCTAATGCGTCAATTGTTTCTTGGAATTTTATGTTATCATTTTTTTTGATGTCATTTCTTTTCATAAACAGAGCTTAAAAATACTTACTTTATATAGTAAATATTAAAAAAATTAAAAATTAAAAATTTAAAAACTCATAATTCATAATTATATATATATATATATATATAATATTTTGATGTCAAACTTCAAAATTTCACTATGAACAAAATACTTACTACTTCTAAGCCTTTTTCAAAAGCATGAGACACGAGTACATGTTATCCAACTCGTCCAGTATTCAAAGGAGCGGCAGAGCGACGGTTCTCGCGGAGGAGCCAGTGGCCATTGTTGCGAAGGAGTCGTCGAGGAGTAGCGTGGGCGATCGGGTTAGGCATTACTGGATTAGAGTAGTGGGCAATCAGGTTTCATGTCTAAAATGAATATTTATTATTATTATTATTTAAAATGCCGGGCTGGCCGTGTTCGGATTTTTGGGCCGTGTCGGGGCCGTGTCCGAGCCATGTTCGGACAATTTTTTTTGACTGGTCAAGATACTTTAGGTCATGTTGGACACGTGTACGTGTCGAACAAGTGTCTTCGTGTGTCGGTGTCCGCGACGTGTCGAATACGCGGACACGACAGTCCTTGAAAGTGTTTGTGCTTCCTAGGTGATACTTTATTACTGCTCATCTTTGATGATAATAAATTAACTAATATCTAATGAGTAAATTGTTATTGTCATCCATGTGAAATTAATTACTAAATTTTAGATGGATTAAGCTAAATATTTTTTTAAAAAAAAGTCCATATACAAAATTAATATTTGATTGATGGGTCCTTAAGTTAAAGTTATAATTCTATTTTATATAAATGATTGATTTTTCACTTCTTTTATCTAGTTGTACAAAACAACACATTGCAAGTTGATTCAATTAGATCCTATCTTACTTGATTTAATATATGTTAATCAATATTACTGATAATCTAGGTTGATTTAAATTGTTTTATATGAATTTCATTTGACGAAAATCCGATTTAAACAAGAGCGATCTCATTCGAGCCGATCGAATTAATTTTTCACTAACTAAGAATGTGTTTCTTGATTTTCGACTTTGGATAAAAAAAGAATGAGTCATGAATTTCTAAGCCATCAAATTTGAGCCAAAATCCTGACCGATCATAAACATCCCTGTCCACCTCAACATATATTAATGTACATTTCATAATTAATTAAAGTCTCAATTACCTAACAAGGTCCTCCATATGCTGCCTGAATTGTGCAAGAAAATTTTGGTCCCCATTGTCAAAACTCAAAAGAGATCCTTTAGATATGGAAATTAATCAAAATCATCTTTATCAGTACTATTTCAGTCATTTAGGATGATGGAATCATTGCAAATTAATTTCTTGAACAATAATTAAGTGGCATGTGGTTTGTCTCAAAGTTAGGTTAAGTTGGATGTTCCATATATCACATCCCAATCATGTTCATTGCTAATCCTATTACTTCAGTTGTCAATAACTTGGATGCAATGCATGCATCTCTATCTTCTCAAACATGGTGCATATGAGTTGTTAGCCATTGAAGAAAGAAATTAAATTATGTTTTTTTTTAAATAAAGATAAAAAATCACAATAGATGATTTTATTAGGGATCAAATTTTAAAATTTTAGGCAATATATAATATATTATCGTCAACTGTACTACCCACATTTGACAATTAAATTATGCTTCTCTTGATAAAAAACTTCAAGTTAATTAGCATTTTATATACACGGGAGTCTCCCCATTTTAATTTTTAGCTCTAAAGACCTTTTGTATATTTTTTTCTTAATATTATTCATCGAGAACCAAAATATTTTTACCATCTCGAGTTCAAATTGGTGGAAAGTTTTTCCTCCAAATTTGAAGAACAATTGTAGGAGAAAATTTGTTAGAAGTATTTTAATGCAATAAAATGAAATTAGGGATCATTTTAGATAAAATTTATGCACCTATAAAAAAGATTAGGATGAAGTTTTAACTCATCATCATGGTTCATATAAAAAAAATTAGATTAAATATGAAGAGAGTCATTTTGAGCTTTATCACACTTGTTTTAAAATTTAAAGAAACCAAAATGAAAATTTCTAACAGCATCTAACTAGTTGAATCAACTAATCCAAATTGATTTGCATAAAAACAGTCAAATGCTAATGATCAAGGAACATATTCACATGGAAGAGAAGAAATCATTCTTGCTTAGAAAATGTCCAATCTCCATGCCCCACCTTGTTGACAAGTACACCTCACCCTCATTTTACCACCAAAGCCAAACCCAAACACAAACCCTAACCCTAGATTGTTTTTTGGCAGCATCAAGGATGGTAGATGAGTGTTTGGGCCAAACCAAACCCCTTCACCAACAGCCCATGTTGTGATGCCCCCCCTGCAGCTTGTCCTTTTCATTTTCTTTGTGAGATGCGCATGTCTTCTTTTTGGTGCTGTAATAATTGGGGCAGGTCCCAATTATGAGTCTAATTGAATTTCTTTTCCTAGCTACTAGGGAAATTCTTTTTTGAAAAAAAAATAAACTTTATAATATAATCATCATAAAATGTACTAGACTAGACTAAAATTATCAGACCCGATCGAACTAGATCCAACAATGCCCCATCAATCATTCCAAATCGACCTGCGCGACCCTATCCAGGGGGCTCCGCCCAACCACATCCTTGAGCCAGACTTAAGACAAGCTAAATGGCTCTATCCAGAGACTCCATCTGGCCACATAAGGATATCTGCATTCTATCTTATCAAGAAACATACACTTGTCATCTCCGGAATCGATCTCGACCTATTCTAGACAATCTCACTGCGAGATCTTCGAGCGGCAATACCGTCCTTCCTTGCAATACAAATAGACACGGCGCACTCAGATAACTCTAAGTTCTAATTTGATAAACCTCCACCTTGGAGTTTCTCTAATTTGAACGTCGGGATGTCTTTTGCAGGTCCCCCATCGGCGTTGAATCAAATAATAAAAGATACCGAACTAGACCGAAAAACTCGACTCTCAGGCGTAAACACATACATATATGCTACAGATAACAAGAATAAGAACAAACATACATAAATTAACCAGTGTTGTCCAATTGAGAGGAACATATGTATTGATCAAGTCCAGTGGCAATTGGGTTCAGTGGTGAATCAGTGATTTGGAACAGCTGGCCATGGCAAAAAAAAACAAATGCATTATTGCTAGATGTGACATGTTGTATGCATGGATGTTTTGAAGATCCAACCTGCACTGGTTTTGTTAGGGATGACACTGGAGAGAATTTCGGACGGTGAAGTTAATCATATTTCAAACTCATTAATAAAATTCAATTTTAAATTTATCCTAAATCCGTTAACAAATTGAAAGGTAATTCTCAAACCCATCCTACTGATTTAACGGGTACCCACTGGGGTACTCACTTTTCGCCCTTTAACAAATTTTATATAAAAGAAATATTCTACGATCTACATACTTATCATAACATCTAAGAATAATTAACAAAATTTATATTAAAAAAATTATTTTACATACTTATCATAACATCTAATATTATATAACTTATACAAATAATTTAAAATTACAAAAAGTGTTCAAATGACGAATAACATAAATGCGACGAAAAACACAAACCTTGTTGAGCCATAGACACTTGCGGTCCTGCGGGAGATCATAGACGACAGGCGTCGACCGAACCACGACTGCAGCGAGGAGAGGGGACTCTTTGAGAAGGGCACGGGAGGCAAGTAAGAAAATAAGTAAGAAAAAAGATAAGAAAATGTGAGCAAACCTGAGAAGCAGATCGAGGGGGGGCGTCCGTGTCGCAGCGTCGAGCCGCCTATTGTCGAGCGATAGGAGGGGCGATTGAGGGGTGATGGGTCACGGGACACAGTTGAGTAAATGTGTTATCGTGTTAGGATATAGGTAATTATAATAGTGTAGTGTATTATTATATTATTATAATATAAATGTGTTAGGGTATAGGTAATTAAATGTTCTATTGTTGTATAATGTATATTTAGGTTTAATTAAAAAAATAAATTATATTAAATTATAATTAAAAAGATATAATTATCTTATATACATGGATAATATGAGAGGTATTTTAGTAATTTTATACTTAACGGATTTGGGACGAATTTTAGACTATAATTTTGAACCCGTCCCAAATCCTACAAAATTTTTACCTTAAAATCTTGTACTCATCTCACGATCCAACGAGCAAATTCCGCTAATAATCTATCAGAATTTAGGACGAATGAAATATTCATTTACCCACCCCCACTTACTTACTGCTCTTTTTCAAAAGCTTACTTATCCAAGAGAGATCACTTTTGGCATCATTATAATAACGATAAAACATGTGGACTGTGGAGTCACAGCCTCAGATTCTTCTACTGTGTCATCTTCTTGATCCACTTGAGTTATATATATACAACCAAATCAACCTTTTTCACCTTTTGACCCATTATGCAATAGAGGAGATTCTTAATCTGTTGGGTTGTTTCTAGCACAATCTTACATCAATCAGTGTTTTCATATATATCATGTCTAAATTTGATTTGCAAAAACCCTCGAATTAAACTTTTTTTTTATAAAAAAATTCCATCAAATTTGTTTTTAATAAAGATAACACTATATAAGATTTTATAATATTGTTACGTACAAAAGCACTATTGCGAAGCTCTAAACACTATTATATTGATCTTTTTTTTACTATAATCGTCGTTTTAAACAAATTCGGCCAGCATAATCGATTTGTTCGTCTTGGCTAGAGGCAACAAGGTGGTCTCGATCGAGTGCCACCTTGTACTCTACATTGAAGTAAAATATAAACATTGTACTCTACTTCAATGTAGAGAACAATATTTTAATCCATTACAATGAAAAATAAATGGAATCAACTTATTCTGATTCATCTTTGAACAATTATTTTAAAATATGTTTAAAATTTGAATCAATTGATACATTTTTATTTTATACAATATTTTTAATCGAATTGGTTGGATGAATGATACTAAGTGAGTTGAAAAATAAATAGCCCCTCCATACCCTGCCAAAAGTTCAAAAAACAATGATTGCAATAGTTATAATTCTCAATCTGTACCTTTAATTTCATAGCAGCATCAGAATGTATCATATACCAACTATGGTTTGGTTGGATGGTCCCTGCTGCATTCAATATAATAATTAAAAGGATTAATTTCACAAAATTTTATTAAAATAGAGGGACCAAGTTGACATTTATTCAAATTTGAGATTAAATTCACAGAAGTTTGAAACTTGGACCACAAAACTAAAATTAACCCAAGTATATATATGCATGAATGCTCCCAAATAGTTATGAAAGAGTACTGTTTGGTTTAAGTACCTTCAAATAGTTGAACAGAATTAAACCTTGACATTGAAGCCCTACATATAATGGATTGGGTGCCCTGCACAACCCTAAAGCAAAATTAAAGCATCCAGGGACCATTGAAAATGATTAACCGAATGGTAAAATTCAATTCCGTATAATAAATTTGCGGTTCTTTAGTTTCGGTTAGTAAAATAAAAAATCCGATTAAAATCAGTTCGGTTTTGGTTACTGATTATCCGCGATTAACCGGTAACCGAAATCGGTAATATCAATTATTTTGATATTTTTATATATTTCAAATTTTATTTTACTAACTGGTTAACCGATTAGTAAACGAGTAATCGATTCTATTCGAACCCAACAAACCGATTTTGGTTTCGGATATACTAGTTTTTAAAATCGATCGATTTTGATTTTGATTTCGATTAGCGAATTTTTAATCGGTTTCGATTTTGATTAACCATAAAAAATACGATTAACCGAACCGTTGCTATTTCTAATCTCTCTTCTACTCCTAAATAAAATACTCATGACATGCAAAGGATTAATACCCCCCCTTGCTATCTTGGATCAACAATCAATATTGGTTGTCTCATGAAGAGGACAATGGAAAATGGAAACACTCAAGTGAAAACAGCTATGCCTTCATTACCTATCATTTACCCATATTTTTTCTACAAAAATATTATATTCTTCTAACTCACGCGTCTAAAATTTTTTTTAATACTCGCATATAATAAATTGCTCATGATTATTGATGAAATTATAACTCATGTCATTGTGAATGATTACAAGAATTTTTAGAAGGATATATCAACACTCTTTTTTTACAATCGTATCAAAATTAATAATATCAGACAATTGAATTTCATTTCTTCGAACTTTATAATGTAATTAGATTCTTCAAGAGTTAAAACTACAAGACTCGAGCATGAACCGGCCGGTGGAACCCATTTGAATTGGACCCATTGGTCAAACTCCAGGAAGAATGCAGTGGCCTCCAATTCTTAAATTATTGCCGATTGAATTCATGAAGTTGGTCATTATTGCCACGTACAGTCATCATCTTCCTGAATGCAGCAAAGTCGTCATAGCCTCATATAGGGCAGCTGATCCTGAGCAGGATGAGGTGGGTGTGTGGCTCTGAAACTTGAACAACTCAGAGCAGTGGCATGTAATGAGGTACAAAATCTCTATCCTTTGAAAACTTGTCTCGACCCTTGAATTGAACCGCCCTAGTTATTTAGCATATGTCGATGTTATACTTTATTTATTAGTAGTGCTACGGTGCTAGTAGTATGGTGCACAAAGTGTTAATGATCTTTTGCGGGCTATATAACCTTTGGGCCTCTTGGGCAGGGAAACTTTGCGACCAAACGAATCCAACGAAGTTCTTCATGGGGACTCCGGAGGTCCAAGAATGCGCTACGGTGCGGGCTGGATTACGTACGTAGTGCCTACCGGGCTATTCTCGGATTGTCGTTCTCGTTGTACGAGTGGACAAGGAGGACTCCTCTCGAGTGTGAGAGTACACATAGATGAAAACCCATAGGTGTTATTGTCCACTTCTGCTCTCGATTGGATATATATAGTGTTAAAAGAGTTCGTAATTTAGAGTTCATTTTGTACGGTGCTTTCGTTGACGAATTAAATGAGTTATAGTGTTACGGTTAGCATTAGAGGTAGTAGTTTAATTGGTATGCATTTTGTTAATGCATTGAGTTTGTATGTCATAGAACATATGATATTTTGATATTTGACTCTTCGATGCACCATGAGAGTTATATTCTAGTGTAGTAAATAAATGAAGTTTGAATCAGTATGCATTTATATATATTGAACTATATCTTGGTGTTTTGTCGTATTAGTGTTAATCATACTGTCTTTTATTGATTTTTTTTTTATGTTTGCTTCATTTTTTTAGGAATGAGTTTGTAGCTAAGGTGACATAATTTTGGTTTCTTTCCGTAGTATTTTAACGCTCTATCTTCTTGTACATTTCTTCCTTGTATACAAAAGTATTGTAGGTAAATCATGATTATTTTTCTACAAGACGATAACTTAATCCATGTTGCGCTGCTTATAAAATATATATGACAAGTACGAATTAAATTCTCTCAATCCATAATTTATCTTGCTCTGCCCTACATAAGATTTTACACAAGTATGTATTAAAATCTCTCAATACATAATTCATCCTGATGTGCCGTACATAAGATTTTACATGTTTTGTCCCATTTAATTGATACAATCTTATTTGCAATGATTATAAATACGCTTAAACTAGTTTAATTGCCGGTGTGATTCACGATTTTTTCGAGTGGATATAATATATATGATAAGAAAAATTAAATAAACTTAAATTGCATATATATAATACATGAACATTAATATATTCATATCACATAAATTAGAAAAAATGTTAAAAATAATTATCATTCGTAACATTTGATTCTACAAAGTTCAAAATTACATATAATAGAAAAGAAACGATAATCCTGATCCTAGAAACAATTGAGTTAATGTCGGGCTAGAATCAAGTAGGAATAATAAAATTTAAAATTAAGCAAATATAATTAAATAGATTAAAATTTTTGGAAATTAAGTAGACATAATTAATTTGATTTAGAATTTGGAAATTAAATAAACATAATTAATAAGATTAAAAAATTTGGAAATAATTAATAAGATTCAAAATTAATATGCATTTTAAAAATTAATAAAATTCAAAATTAACCAAATTAAACGGATATAAAATGGAGGAAAAATAGTAACACGTGGAAGAACAAAAATAGTAACATGTGAAAGTCTTCTTATAAGAGTAAGAACTCAACGAGACCTTACCCTCCTTTGTCTGATTAGAGCGATAAGGTCTTGTTGAGTTCTTACTCTTTTATGTCTACAATTACAATTCGGTTCATCCGATTATTAGAGAGATGAACACAACCCAGAATATGAACCGTAAAAGAAAACGCCTATTAAATCGATCACAGGAATACCAGTTACAGTACCTATCAGCCAAAGAGGAATCCTTCCAGTAGTATCGGCCATTTCCCCTATTTTCCTCCACATTTCATCAAATGGTCATGCTAGAGACAAAAACAAACATGGATAATTATGAGGATAGTATCTTTCTGAATGGGATAAGAGAATTCTTTCTATTTTCTTTCTTTCTCTCAATTGAAGAAATAATTGAAAAATAAAATAAGTACAAAAAATGAGTAATAAACCCTGTATAGATTGGTACGATTCAATTCAACATTTTGTTCATTCGGGTTTGATTGTGTCATAGCTCTATAATTCAAATTATGTTTATCGTTGGATGAACTGCATTGCTGATATTGACCCTAAAAAAGAAACAGTAGGTACGTACAACTAGTCCTTGTAAAAATTGGATAGGTTTGATCTATGATCATTGGGGCCTCCTAAAAGAATTTACTAAATTCATCGAGTTGTTCCAAAGAATCAAAACGGCCGGTTATCAAAGAAATCCCTATGTTGGGAAAAATAAAATTTGAAATTAAACAATCATAATTAAATAGATTCAAAATTTTGGAAATTAAGTAGGTGTAATTAATTAAAATTTAAAATTTAAAAATTAAGCCGACATAATTAATAATATTTAAAAATTTGGAAATAATTAATAAATTTCGGAATTAATATATTTTTTGAAAATTAATAAAATTCTAAATTAAATTTAACTGAACCTTCCGGTTCGGTTCGGATTTAAAGACATTGAACCGGGAAGACAAATCCCACAGGAAAAGGGAAAAATAATTAGTAAAAAGTAATAGGAAAGAAATAGAGAAATAAAAAAGGGAAAAAAAAGAGAGAAAAGGGAAAGATTTTAAGCCCTCGCTCACCGCCTTGGAGTTGAACTCGATTTTGTTGCATGCGCAAGGCACTCACCGACTTCGAAATAAATATAATAAGGTCATGTCCTCCTGGGCTCTGCAGCCGCTGAGAAAACCCAAAAGCTCTCTGTTTTGCTTACTTCCTTCTCGCTGCTAGTTTCCTTTTGCCTGGTGTTTCTTCTCCGTCTCTCAGATTCCTGAAGAGTTCTCGTAACCAAATTGCTTGTGAGCTTGTTGTGTATTTGGTGGTGTTGGAAGCATGAGTAAGGAAGAAGACAGCAAGTTCTTGAAGATACAGGTAGTGATTGTTATGTTCAATCTCAGAAGTTTGTAGAGTTCTTGCTATCTTCCTTTTTTATTTTTTATTTTGCCTTTTTCTGCAGCATTCTTTGTTTTGGGGACTAAATTTGAGATTTTTTTGGGGGATATTCGCTTGCAGACATGTGTAATGAAAGTAAACAACATATGTTGTGATGGATGCCAGAAGAAGGTGAAGAAGGTGCTTCATAAGATTGATGGTATGCGTGATTAGTTCTATTGCACTTGTTCTTTCTTTTTGTCCCCAAAGAGTGTTCTTTTTTCTTGTGTGTGCTTTGTTCAATTTCGGACTTTGGCTTCATTTTTATCATTGTTTAATTGGGGGTTTTAGGGGTTTACACTTCGGCAATTGATGTGGAGGGGAGGAAGGTGACCGTCACAGGGAATGTGGATCCTGCAATCCTGATAAAAAAGCTCAACAAGGCTGGCAAACATGCAGAGTTGTTGTCTGCAAAGGGGGGAAAAGAGCAGAATGTCACCAATAAGCTGGAAAAACTCCACCTTGAGCTTGCCAAAGAACAGCACAAGAGTGATGGAAAAGCCCAAAAAGGGGGTGGCGGAGGAGGAGGGAAGGAGCAGAAAGGTCAGCAGCCACAGCAGCTGACGAAAGGGTTCAAAGATCTCAAATTTCCAAGCTTCGAGGACTTCAAGATCCCATTCAAGAAGGACACCAAGACAGGGAAATCAGACCTTCCTTCCAAGGAATTGGAGGGTGATGATGGGAGCGAGTTCGATGATGAGTATGATGAGCATGATGAGTTTGACGACGACGAGGCGTTCGACGAAATGGATGGGTCTGATGAGGATTTCTGTGATGACCCCAAGATGGTTAAGGCCATGAACCTTCAACCTAAGAGTAATGGAGTGGCTAAAGATAAGAAAGGCGGCGGCGGCGGCGGTGGTGGTGGTGGGAAGGGAGGAGAAGCTCCACTTCTAAACAAGATTATGGAAGGTAAAAAGGGTGGTGGGGGAAACAAAGATCAGGGCAGTGGTGGTGGTAAAAATGGCCATGGGGGCCATGACAGCAAGAATGGAGGGAATAATAGCAAGGGTGGCCATGGCAATGCTCATAATGGCAATCCATCCCATGGGGGCAACAAGGGTGGTGGGAGCAATGATGGTGTAGTAGGGGGCCTTCCGATGGGCCAACCTAACATGATGGGCCAATTGGGTAACATGAATCCATCCATGGGCCTCGGCGGACCGCCGCCCGGCTACTTCCAAGGCGGCTCGGAGATGATGGCCGGAGCAAACCCTTACCAACAACAATATCTGCAAGCATTGATGCAGCACCAACAGCAGCAAAGGGTGATGATGAATGGCCATGACCGCCCAGCGTTCCCGCCGATGATGGGGTACGGGTATGGACAGCCGACAGCCCACATGCCGCCGCCGCCCGGTCCCGGTCCCGGTCCGTATACCATATTCAGTGATGAGAACCCCAACAGTTGCTCAATTATGTGAAGGAAGGAAGCACAAAGGTAGACTGAAGAGAAGAGTTCCACAATACATGGATGATAGAACTTGTTTTACATGTTCATAATCTTTGAGTATGTATTTTTCCTTGAGTTTGGGTTATAGTATATACTATATAGGCTTAAGTTATTATTATTGCGGCTTGTAGTAATATATAGGTGTTCTTAATTTATTTATGTTTCTATAAATATATGTAGAACAAAACATAATCATAAGTGCTTTGTAAGCTTAAATGGCTGTAGAAATAATATTAATGAAAGCATGGTCCTTCTATGAATGTGTTCATTGCCTCACTGTTTCATATCTCTACTGTAGCATTTTGATGATATCATTTACTGTGTTAAAACTGTTAAACATATTTGAACATTTTACAGTGTTAACTTGTTAATAGGTTGTCAAATGACAATGTTGAATTCATAGTTAGGAGAGTTGAAATGGATAAGAGATGCAGATGGATTGATAGTGGATCAAACTGTAGGTGGATAAAATATAGTTTGCCTTTATAGATGAACAGATTATGTCCTTTCAACATCTCCCACTCAAATTGGGTGGCAACTGGTGACGCAACAACAAAGAGAAGTGAGTGGAAAGCATGAATTGCTGTGCATGACCTTCTTTAAGTGGGCAATCAAATGACACTTGAGTCCAGTTAGTAGGTTAACCCTCCCTGATTTAAGGAAGCAATGAGGATGGTAGCAGTTGATTCAAATAGGTTACAAGTGTCTGTTAAATTGTGTGGTAAATCTTTCCAAGATTCTGTGTTAGGTAGTGCCAGACCTAGTTTTAAAACTTGGGCCGGTTCAATCAGAACACTGGAGAGTCGAACCAAAAAAGAATTCGAAAAACTTTTGATTAAAATAACAAATATATAGTCTTTTAAATGAAATATAAATATAAAATTTTGATTCACTTTGGTTTAAAGTTCTATTTGACTTAACTTGGAAATTTTGGGGGAAAAAAGATCGGTTCAGAAAGATTGGTTGGTTGAACTTGAACCGGTGGGCAACCTAGATGTTGCACATTTATCAGTTCCTTTTGTGCATTTAATTGACGATTTCTCTTCAACTGCTTCCATGTGTTGAAAGACGTAATTAATAATATTAATGGTTTCAAATTTCAACATGTTAAAAACATGGGGAAAAGGAGAATTCACTGATTGATTGTAGTTACATGTCTCTTTGTTAGGCAAATATCATGTCTTTTTTTTCTGTCCAACTTCTTCGGTGCTAATTTTGAAGAGAATGAGTGAATGCTTTTATTCTTGGTTTAAGAAAAAGAGAGCATATTTGTACGGTTGGATTGGACCGCTGATAGTGTAGCAACGAAAGTTGATCTCTATTTGGTGCATTATCAAATAATTTAAATTTTCTTCTAAATATTATTACTAATTATAAAATTATTAAAAAATTTGCATTAATGCAGAATTTGTTACACTAAATAGAGAAAAAGTCCAGGTAAGGCCTCGTATAGTGCTTTTCTTAAATCTACCCTTAAAAAGGATAAATTCAAGAAAATAATGATAAGACAATCACATTTCTTAACATCACATTCAAACACAAGAAAAATCTAGTATGATTTATCCATTAACCTAGAGAGCAATTTTAGTAGTTTGGTTGAACTGTACATCTCAAAGAAAAGAAATGAATTAGACATTCATCTATAATTACCCGAGGAGAGTACACTGCCTTTTACATCATCCTATTTGTCCTCAAAAGTATAATTCATCGAGGGAAAAAAAGACAAAATTGGATCTCAACAGTTCTGGCGAAACTCAAATCTAATCTATACAAATTGCAATTTTAAGAACTTTGTTGATTCAAAAAATCGAAGTTAGTCAGGGTGTATGCGGATCATGTTGTAATCATAGGAATCCCAGTTAACCGTGGAATGAACTCATGAAGTCCAGACCTGTAGCAACTGACGACATGCTGATGCCAGACTGCATAATTGAACAGCGAAATTATAGCACTCATACATCTCATGTCAGGGGCCAAATTACAGCATGCTAAACAAATATCGAAGCCATTCTGACTGATGGGAGCCCACCTCATCCGGGGAGCTTTGCAATTGCCAAGCTCACTGCAGTAAAAAGAAGGTAGAGGCCAACAAGGCAAAAGCCCCAGAACCTTGGAACCCTAAACCTGGACCAAGTCATCACCAGAAGGGAGCCCATCAAACTCAACAGAAGGAAGACAAAAGCAATCACAATGCTAACATGGAAACGGAGCTCATAAGCTCTTGGATAAACAGCCACTGTCTGAATCACCATTGCCGTACCCAACCCAACCAGCATGTTAAACATGGGACCAGCAAAGCAGCCAGCCATTGCCATTGCTGGCTGACCAGCTCTTGCCAAAGCCACATCAGCGACAAGGTCACCAATCGAATTTCCCCATGCCAACACTGTCAACCCAAGAACTGCAGGCGGTAATTCCAATATAATTCCTATAGTTTCCAAACAGTTCAATAGTTCCCCTGCCATGGTTGAGATCCAGAGAACACTCATCATGAAGGCCACTAGAGTAACAAAGATGCATTCTGTTTCTGGAGGCTCCATTTCAAACATGAAGTGAGCTAAAGCAAGACATAAGCTTATCAGGAGAACAACAGACCATACAGGGACGGGTATTTGAGGGACGAGGAACACAATTTTCCTGTCCAATGGAATGAAGGAATTCAAGGAGTACAGAAAAATGAGAGGGCACAAGCCTATGTTCGCTGAAGTGTAAAATCTGCTCCATTCAGAAGGTGATGGGATGGTGAGCTTTAGAAGAGTTGAAACAGGAACTTCCCATATTTGTGTAACCTGTCTAATAAGATGTGAAGCACTTTAGAATGAGAGACAATTAATGGGAAAACAATAGCATACGGATAGAAAAGCATGGCCAAATAGGACTATTACTGCTTGAACTTTAAGTGCTAACTTGTCCTCTGAAATTACATAAAAATTCTGAAGTATATATTTTTTAATATAATAACACCAGCTCAGCAAAACATATCCAATTTCTAATGCCCAGTAGACTATGTTGTAGAAACTACCCAGAAAAGATACTTTCCAATTACAGATGCAACTATCTGTCATTTGACAAGTTGTAAGTGTGTATGAGATTAATGATTGTTAATGATGTTCTCTATGACAGACTAATCTAATTAGGTGCACAATCAAGTCAAGGTCCTAAAGAAAAAGACATTTAAACACCGTAAGGAAAGTTATCTAGCTCTTATATTTTAACGTGTAAAATATATCTGCTTCGTCAGTGTAGCCAGGGTTAAGTTTCTTACAATGTTATGCCAAACAAGGTCATGATTCTCATATTTGGTACAATTTCTTCTGCAACCCAGGGTCCTTTTCTCAAAGAAGTAACTTGAATTGGCTTAAAAAGATTCTCCTATCGTCCAAGTGATATATTACCCGTTGTCCATTTCTTGGCCGAACAAGGCATTAGTTTGTCCCAGCCCTAAGACAACACTGAGAACCAAAATGTTGATGGCAACATTGAACATGAGTCGATAATAACTTACATCTTAATACTAGGATCATAATTGAAACTTTCAGTAATACTTATACCATATTCAAAAAATATAAATGCAGCAGCAGCAATAGAATAGATTAATGATTCCGCATCTATTTGTAGAGATTACAAGATCTCTCAAACTAAGAACCAACATCACTAACCACAATTTGTTTTATGTCATATATACATGAAAGAATGACAGAACTGAGACTAGAAATCCATTAATTTAACTGTGAAGGTCAGGGGAGAAATCATGTCTACATTGCAAATGCTTGGAAATCATGTCTACAAACAAGAAATTCCAGGGCTGATGAAATCCCTATTTCTGTGTATGCCTCGATAAACTTCCACAGCATAAGCACCAGTGTAGTTTAAATATTAATCTAGCTTCTCAAGTCTCAATAGTAACATGGACTTTCTTCAAATAAATTAATTATATAAACTAGTTTCTCAAGCCTCAAGAGTATAATCTCAGTCTTCATATTTTGTTTATTGAATAACATGCATATATGGGTTTAAATATTCTGTCAATTCTGACAATATTAACTTTAGAGATATGTCAAAACTGATCCGAATATGTTCCAACCTATATAACAATACTAGAACATTTTTTAGCCAGTTGTCTAGCATATAAATTAATATATTTGATAAATAACATGTGATAGCTCCCCCATTGAATATTTACTACTGTATATTATATATATAGTAGTATTTTAGCTATATTTCCCCCCCCCCCCCCAAAATATTTTTTTGCTATGTAATTATCCCCATGATGTGTGGTTTTATATTTTGCCCCCCCTAGGATAATTTCCTAGCTTCGCCCCTATTTAAGACTAAAAGCTCTAGAGCTCAAGGAAAAGGCTAGAAACTAAATGCTTTACAAAAGTAGAAACAAAGTATAGCTAAGAAAGATGAACTAAAAGCTTCTAAAAATCTGCAAATTTGAACATTAGATACTATTTCAGTAAGCGGATTATACAAAAGACTAAAAGAAAGATGATTAAAGTAGAGAACCAAGATAAAAAAAAATTGTTAACTAAACTCTTCCACCAAAAAGGAACCACTTCTTTGCAACATCCAATTAGAAAGAAGAAAATGATGTAGTTGGTAGTCTGCAAAACCGAACTGAGTAGATAACAAAAAACAACTATAAAACTATAGTAACTTCCTCAAAATAAGGATGATAAAGGCTGGATATATGGTTTTGAGTTTTGACCAAACTAGCAGATCAAAAGCTCATGCCTTCCAGCAAAAAGATTGTTGACTAAACTCTGCCACCAGAAAGAGGAAGCACTTCTTTACATCCAATTAGCAAAAAAAAATGATCTAGTTGGTAGTCTGCAAAACCCAACTGAGTAGATAACAAAAACAACTATAAAACTATAGTTACTTCCTCAAAATAAGGATGAAAAAGGTTGGATATATGGTTTTGACCAAACTAGTAGATCAAATGCCCATGGCTTGCAGCAAAAAGATTACAACGACAACTAAGCTTTAATCCCATGCTAGATGGGGTCGACTATATGAATTCTGTCTTCAAATCCCTATGTGAGGCTAGACCCGCCTCAATATCTAGTAATCATAGATCTTTAAACACTATTTCTCTCCACGTGATCCTAGGCTTACTGCTGCCCTTCTTCCTACCTTCTACTACTAAACTATCACATTTTCCTACCAGAGCGCTTGAGGGTCTCCGTAGCACATGTCCAAATCATCTTAAATGACATTCTCTTAATTTGTCTTCAATGTGCTACATGAACCTTTCGTCAGATGTACTAATTTCTAATCTTGTCCAACTGATAAATAGGACAATAATCCATAGAAGATCAACAAAAAATCAATGATGCATTTCTTCAACAAACAAGGATGTGGACTAAGCAGCATTTAATGATGCTCATACCAAACTAGTTTTGGCATAGACTGGGATTTTATCACACTGTTCAAGATCAATGGTTTTATAATAAATGGTAAATGAACTCATGCTATCATAAGGGAAAACAAATTTGAAGATTTCAGATTCTTTGGCTTGAAGGGATTTTATCTTAGAGATATTTTCATCCAAATAAGTCTGTGGAAGGTTGTACGTTTATCTGTCTGTCCAAGCTAGTCTAGGTCATGAAGAAGTAGGGGTTTTTGGATGTAGAAGTGGAGCAAGATTACTACAAAGCTCATTCGCATGTCTGAAAAATTTAAGTTTACCAATTTATAGATTAAAATTCATACCTTTCCAAGCATCTGACAAATACTCCATGTAGATTCCACTCCCTCGATGTTTCCCACTGCCCGTCCATATTCCGTGTCCGTTGTGCTCGAATTCACAAAAGCCTTTTCCTTTCGAGCCTCCTCCAGACTCAGCTCCCCCTCCTTCTCTTTCCTGCCATCAACGCTCAGATCCATCCAGAAAACGAGCCCGACGAAGAATAAATAGAATAGAATGAATCCGACCGCTTGCCAAAGGAAGATCTCGGCGCTCAAGTAGACATAGAAGAGGGCGGAGGCAGCGACGATGTAGAAGAAAACGTCACGCACGAAGGGGCCCGGATCGAGAGGGAAGGGAGCAGCGAGGATAGCGACGGCGCCGACGACGAAGGCGGAGACGAAGGCACCGGCTGAGAGGATGGCAGCAAGACCGGTCCGAGGGTGGCCGCTGCGGAGGGCGGCGACGGAGGCGAAGAAGTCGGGAGAGCCATTGCCGAGGGCAAGAAGGGTGACGGCGGCCATGCTGGGCGAGAGGCGAAGGTGGTTAGCGAGGCGCGTCACCACGGGGGTGAAGTGATCGCGAGCAGTGGACACGAGGAAGTAGAAGTGAAGGAGGAGGAGGAGGGCGAGGGCGGGGAGGGAAAGGAGGGAGCGGCTGCTGAGGAGGCAGAAGTGGAGCGCGGCGTAGTTGAGGATGCCGCCGCCGCGGCACCGGGATAGTGAAAAGGCGCAGCGCCGCTCCGACGGCAATTCGAACACCGAAGAACATGCAGAAGAAGAAGAAGATGACGAGGGTGGGGATTGGAGGAGGAGGCGAGAAGAGGGGGAGGGGGAGCGGGAGTGGGAGTTGGAGAGGGAAGGAGGAAAGATGAGAAGAGAGAGAAGATAGAGGAGGGGAATAATGGAGATGCCAATTAGTTTCAAACGAGAAGGAGGAGGAGGAGGAGCAGAAGAGGATTCGTCGGCCATTGCATTCATCTATCTGGTGTTCGAGTAAAAGAGATGATTCGCCACCAGTGTCATGGTGGAGAGAGTGTGTTCGCTACTTCAACAAGGGATCTGCGAGACGAACTCCGCTACCTCCACCGACGCAGGAAACATCGCCTACGCGCATCGCTGGTTGACGTCACTTAAGTGTGTTTCGTGAGAAGCATTAAGTTATGTTCCCTGTATAGACCACACCAGGATAGGTTATTTTATGCCCAGAATACTAGGAATGGGGGTGGGTCAGGGACGGTGGGCAGCGTCGCATTTGCTCGCGCCTCGCTGGTTCGCACTCGCTCATTGGAGGTTCCTTTCAAACCCAAAAGAAATTTGACCGGTCCATCTCATACCCTCCTCCGTAGGATGATTTCAGAAACAATGCAATTTTACCCCGTTATATAAAAAAAAATTATCCCGTTATAAACTTTAGCTTGACTATATAGTTGAATCTTTTTTGAAGTGTATTCCGTTCAAAATCTCAATTTAGCTCCTAAATATACAAATTTTATCTTAACATAATATAAACTCTTTCAATTTACTGACATCCTATCAAACAAAATGTGTAAAAGAAAAGAAAACAATTGGCTAAGTGATCGGACACAAACTCAAACTTTGTTTGGTTAGAAGTGATGTGAAAAATTATACTTTTTAAAAAACAATTAGTAGAAAGGACGTAAAAATTTATACTTATGAAAGAGTGCACCTACCCATGAAACACGAGTAAATTTTGCATCAATTATAATAACATCCACAAATTCAAAAGCTAAATTAAATTCTTTTAAAGATTTAAGGACCTTAACATAGAAAGTGAAGTTTATGATTGGCCCAATACGTTTGTCGACTTCGAAGCAATCAATATCCCTGCATCACTTCGACATGAACCAAAAAAAAGAAGCCTAGAAGAGATGGTATTACCAAAGAAATGGCCTTAAAACTGTTTCAGTGTCTGATATACTCTCGTGAGGCACAATTCACTACAAATTTCCACGAGGATTTCACTGCATTTGAACATTCAAAGTCTAAATTTAACATATCTCTGAGCCACTTAATCTTCCGCGAGAGCATCTGCAGCCGGATAATGGATGATTCAATGCTTGATTCAATGCTACCAGGATACTCTAAAGAAGTCAAATCCCGGGATATTTGGTTAGACCATATATTCTCAAGATACTCAAGAAAATCCCTTGAAATTTCGCATCCGTTGCTGACAGCATCTCCTGCTGAAGTTGTGTGGTCATTGCCGCTGAGATGAGTATCCTGTAAATCATCCAGAAGACCAGCTCGATCTTCCCTGGATAATGCTTTTGTTGGTGGCATGCTTCTTTCACTAGATAGGGGACTGCAAGAAAAAGAGGGATTTGGTATTTCTTCAAGAAGTCCATGGCATTGTATGGCCATACTTGTATCCATTGTATCTGCAGTCCATTTTGTTGTAAGTTCCAAAGATATTTTAGGGGGCATATTTGGTTGGATATCTGACAAGCGACCTCAATGTTAGGCAACCACAAAATTCTATAGGTTTTTTATTAAAACAAAACAAAACAAAATTCTATAGAAATTATAACTTCTATAACTATTATGCTTTAATATTATTTGCTCAAGAGTAATGAGCAAGCTTACAACAACGGTTCATCAAATTCCAACTATCCAAGAATATGATAAAAGAAAGTGCTGATGCTGAGGATGAAAAATTACCATTGCTGTTGTTACGAATCAATTCAACAGAACTGCAAAGATTGTCATGTTCCTGGTACCACAAAGGAGAATAGAAATGTCACTGGATAATCTGGAGAAATTTCTCATTAGAGCTAGCAAATTGATTTATACAGATTCGCAAAAATTATATGTCATGCATCAACAAGTCAAAAGGACTAAATTACTAGGCAATTGAACACATAAAAACAAGGGGTGTAGGATTAATATCCGACAATTAGCAGCTACAAACATTAAGTGCAATGCTTGAAATGACACTGATAACATCTATAAGCTAAGGCACTTGTTTATGTTTGTCACCAATTTAGAACTACTTCAATTTCTTGCAGCTAATTTGAATATCTTAAGGCATATATCTAATTGTTAATCCCTTCTTAAGGACAGAGAAATATCAAATCACTTACAGTTAATTATTTTTATTGGGATAATCAAGAGATACAGATGCAAACAATAAAGGGCACAAAACTACTAGAATTTCCGAAAAATCAAAGCATGCATGAGCACAAAGCACCAACTGCAAATTTATCAAGCTGTGCTAACTACCTACAGAAAACATGCAGAACCTGATTTAGTTCAATGGATTAGAAGAGTTTGCAACTTAAATCCATCCCCCTTAGAACCCCATATTTTCTTTTCTTTAATTCTATTTTGTATTTATTCAAGCTGCAGAAACAGAGCTCAAAATCCTAATCATAAAAGAAGTCACTGACACAGAACCATATGATTAAGCCAAAGGTCATAATATAAACTAGCAGGGAGATTTTCTTTTAATTCATAAAAACTAAAAAGGTCTAAGGAATCTAATCCCCAAACCAAAGTATTCTAGGATTTCAGTCCAGACCCAAACAGGTCAATAACACCCCAGTTCAGGAGATATACTGCAGTTTTTCATCCATCCTATTCTTAGTGAAAGCACATGGGAAAGAGCTAAAGAATGTCTAGCATCAGGGGTAAAATCATAACAAAGTTATCTCCGAGTGCAAGATATAGTTACTAGATAATTCATAATGCACTAGTGTCAACGTAAAAGTATCAGAACCTTGGGCAAAGGAACTGTCCAACCATTTTCTGGAGTCCAATCAAGTGATGGGCGCAAATCATCTGAACAAGCAGTATAAGAATGCCCTTCACCAATTGGAGGATCTGGCAAATCTATCTGCAAGGAATAGCCACATCATTTGAATTTCCATACAAGATACAAACAAATATGTCATAGTTAATAACTTGTTAAAGTAATATAAGAGGTAAGCTTGGCTGTGGCAACTGAGCTATTCAACTTCCAGTGCATTACAAATTAACTGTATGCACAATATAGAGAGTCTGCATTTATTCATTTAATTTATATAACTAGTAGTAACAGAACTGCAAAGCGCGCACTGGGTCTCCAATGCCATAGACAAAATACAAGCATTCACATTTACACACACAAAAAAGTAACAGTAACAGACTAACAGTACCAACATAGTGCACTCTTCTGTTTTCAGTATAAATATTCCATGGTTACTTATTAGGATAATTTAAATGCAGAGTGCACTCTTCTGTTTTCCCTTTTATTGGGTTTTTAGGTTGATCATAGTTAGGTTGTTAAATATCTTATGCCTTGTGTTTATAATGGACATGTTCTACTTGTGGTTGATTCATGAGTACTTCAAGAATACTGTAACCAAAGTTTAAAATCTCATACTGGTACCTATCTCAGTAATAAGTGACTGAAACTCATACTGTACCGACACTCGATACAGCCGAGTACAAATGGACTCTACCAAGTGTACCATTACTTTTTTTCATTTTAGGCTTTAAATTCATAGTTTAAAATGACTAAAAAACAAAAATACTACACTAATAAAGCATACAAACTATACACCTGAAGTTAAAATGAAAAAAATATAATTTTTAACCTAAAAGGCTGCATACATCAACCCTCCCCAGAGCCCACAAAAGTAAGATTGCTTCGTGGAGTGGGTCACCCTGTTAAACCTAAAAGGTTCAAGAGTTCTGAGATGAGAGTTTTGGGAGATTATAGTGAGATAGTAAAGATCTCAAACTTGTAGAAACCAGTTCCAACAGCTATTGCAGCCATTGGAAACCTACTGAAAAAAATTCTAAAGACTATTTTCATAGTTGTTGGATCTATATAACCCAATACAAGGTTTGTACTGGGCAGTATTGAGTCGATACACCTTGTACAATGCATGTATCACCGATACAACTGGTATGGGCGGTACAATGCATGCATTCATAGTCGTTGGATCTATACTACCCAATACAAGGTTTGTACTGGGCAGTATTGAGTCAATACACCTTGTACAATGCATGTATCACCGATACAACTGGTATGGGTGGTACAATGCATGCACAGGGCTGCACCAATACGGGTGTTTGAAAAAACTAGTAGGTACCAGGCATATCGCCCAATACCGTATGAGATTTAAATCTACGATTGTACCAATAGTGAATGATTATGTTGATATGGGTGCTTTTGCAAGATCAAGTCCAAAGACAATACATGATGCTACATGGATTTTCTTCGTCTTCAATAGACAGTTGATCAAGGGGATTCGAGCTGCCAGCTACTTCTTCTTGTGCCCTTTGGTGGAGGGCCGATTCAAGGAAGACAAAGAGAATGCCATTCAGGGGAAAAGAGCCATAGGAACAAAAGAGATTAAGGAGGTGTAAGAGGGAGAGACCACGGGAAAGAGAGGAAGAGAATTGTAATCGGGAAAATGCAACTTGGTTTTATTCATTCTTGGAATCGCCTATTTCTAGGTGATTGTTACACAGGCTATTTCATAATCAAAGATTTTTCCGAGATGAAGTGGCAACTTCAATTATCCATATGCAATTTCCTCCTCAGACAAGATGGATCCAGGTAGAAAAAATTTCAACTTTTATCTTTTCCAAGTTATTTGTTAAAGACAAAATCACATTTCAAATATTCATTGCAGTTGAATGGTGGTCCCAATTTGCATGTGATGCTCCAAATCTTTGGAGGATTATCGTATGAATCCTCTCGCAAACAACATCACCAAGTAGTGCGAGAGGAATCGATTAACCTTCTTGCTCAGACATATGAAGCCGTGAAGAAGAATAAGCCTTCATCCATAGCAATAGCAGCACACAAGATGGAGAAAACACCGTAGTACCTTCAACACTAGCACTGTTGATCTTTGAACGAATGAACTCCACTTCGATTACTGCACACAAGATACCAACCACAGCAGTTGGAGGAAAGGAACAATCAAAGTTTACAAGAAGAGGGTCAAAGATCGGCATCAACCAAAACCAAGAGGGGGACCAACAACCTTGCAAGATTACCATCATGATATGTGGAGTAGCTTACAAGAGGTTTCAAACTCAACTTACTTGTAATGGCCCCAATAACGTCCCCAGTTTTGGAATGTAGTTCCTGGCATAATTCAGGATCCCTAGCCAGGTTCTTAGACCAGTCTTGGTCATTAAACTCTCCAAGTCGAATGATGCTATCCTTTTAATGATATGAGGCTGGAGCCTTATCTTACTCTTTCCGATAATTGCTCCCAGAAATTCGATCTCTCCTACTGCTATCTTCATCTTTGTAGGCGAGAGAACGAGGCCCCATTTTTCACAAATCTCTAACATTTTCTTGAGGTGCTCTGCATGTTCTTCCTCTGTGTTGGAAAATACTAATATGTCATCAACGTAGACAGCTATGAATTATCCATTTTTCTTTGGAATATGGCTGGGGCGTTCTTGAGCCCGAATGGCATCACCAGCCATTCAAACAGCCCATTCGGAACAATGAAAGCTGTCCAGGGTATGGATTCTGGATCCATTGCGACTTGATGGAAGCCTGATTTAAGGTCGAACTTGGAAAATACCTTACTATTTCCAACCCTCTTGATGATTGTATTGATTCCAGGTAAACTGTACTGGTCCTTATAGGTGTTATCATTGAGTGTGCGGTAGTTGAAGACCAATCTCTCTTTCCCCTTAATCTCCTTCTTGGTGATTGGATCAATTGTAGTTCCTGAATTAACGATCATGGCCATCGTTCTGTGTCGACTGGAACTTGGTCTTATTACACCTATCTGGAGAAGGCTTTTGATGTGCTTGTCATACTGATCTTTCATGGATGGTGTGACATGTTTTAGGGGCTTATCCTGCACTGTTAGATCAGGGTTTATCACGTCTATTTTGCATGTTACCTGGTTTTTGTCCCAGTGAGCTATTGGGTTGTCCCCAATGAAACCTTGATCCTTTAAACGTTGAAGTAGAGGCTTGAATCTTCTATGAAACCTTTCTGATTCTTTAACTTCATGATTCGTCGTGGCATTGAATATGTCTATACATTCATCTTCGGTCAGCTCGAATTCTTCGAGTGCTGCCATTGCTGATATTTCTGCATCAGTCCTGGTTGATATGGTGGTGAGCTTTTTGTAGAATGTAATAGTCTGATCCTCTATTCTGAGGCCTCCCTTCATTGCTCGGATAAAGTTAGATGCCTCCGGAAAAGGCAAAGGCCCTGCCAAAGAAGAAGACTAGCACAAGTTCTCAGGGGAAGCGGATGACCCCTCACTAAAGTCCGCGTAGCGTTATGTTATCTTCGTTCTCCAATTGTTTTCTGTAGATCCCCATGTCTGATCCTTTGTTTCTGTGGTGGTGATTACCATGACTAATTCTTCATTGCTTGTCCATAGAACAAATGCCATTTCGTATGGGAATTCTGATTGTTCTAAGAAGAGAGTGTGAGCTGTCCCGGGTTCTCCTTCCGAGAATGAACAGATGGCTTCGCTATCTGGTTCATTCTGATCAACTGATAGTATGTCCCAATCTTCCGGTAGCTCGAGATTGTCAATTATCGCTGCTCTAGCGATATTTCCCAACTTCTTCTTGCACTCTCTAGCAAAGTGGCCTTCTTCGCCACAAATGAAACACTTGCATTTTTTCATTCTTTCTGAATATTTTCTTCTGAAGACTCTTACGTGTGACTCATGAGGCTTTCCTTTGTAGTTTTTAGCCTTCCTTAGGCCATACTTCTTGGTTTTATTGTAGTAGCCTGGAATTGGGATCTTACTGCATAATGACAGATCCTTTAGGCTTCTCTGGAAAGCTGCTCGTTTGCATTGATCTTCGATGTACTGGTAAATAAAGTGGATTCTGGGTACCACTCCTATTGTATTGCCCGGATGTTTGAGCTTAAACGCGGCCTCTAATTCTTTGCCGATAACCGGAGGCATTTTTCTAAAGATCTTCTCTGAAAGTTCGGGAGAGATATACATCCTTCCCGATTTTGCGGCGAGCACCTTGTAATCGTTGAGATATTCAAACAAATCTTTGACATTTGAACAGGTGAGTCGTTCCAAATCTTCGTAAGCTCTATTTTGTTCATCCGTTGATCCGGTAGTGGGGTCTTCTAACAGTACCATTCTTCTTACTTGGGAAATGATATTCTGTGGATCGTCCGCTATGGATACTATCTCTTCATATTCGGTAGGGTAGGCCATCCGCCATTGTATCCACATTCTCTTTTCATTTTCCCCTAAGAGATTTTCTACAAAGCATACCTTTGCTCTATTGTCCGTCCAGGTTCTCTCATTTATTAAGTTGAGAGTGATGGATTCCCATCTTGCAATTATATCACTGTAGTGGCCGGCGTTTTCCAGTAGTACTAGGATGGCTCCGGTATTTGATTGAGCAGAGGGTAGGGTGTACCTTTCATTGTATGCCTTAGAATATCCTCCTCGTAAGTTGGTTATCTTTGAACTCATCGTCCCAAGGTCTCCTTGGTAGATTGGCCTTGTTATATTACCAGGGGGGTATTGAGCTGGCCCCATAATTGGTTCTCTTGGTATTTGAGTAACCGATGATGATTCGCCTGTAGCGAATGCTGATTCTGAAACATTCTGCGCTTCATTGGTGATGACTTTATCCTTCAGTTTTCGGAGAATAGGGTAATCAAGTTCTGCTGTAAATGCGGTTTCATCTGAAGTGATGTTGAATTTGCTGTATTTAGTTTCAAAATCCTCATCATCATCATCATCACTATCATCATCTCTTTCGAAATCCGCATCAAAGATTGGCCCATCTTTTCTCTCCTCCCCGTCTGACTCTTGTATGTGCAAATGTATGTGCAAAAACTAAACGCAAAATTTAGTTACTCATCACTAACATTTGAATTCCGTCCTTTTTACTCATTGGAAACCGAAAAATAACTTCATCCCACCTATGTCCTATGTGCTCGCCTAATTCCTCTGTTATTGATAGTCCTATGTCCTATGTGCTCACGAACAAGCTTTCTACATCGCTACAAGAACACCTACCACAAGAATATGTTACCATAGCAGACAAAGTTAATCAGCCTCAAGGAAAGAGAGTCTTGAACAGGCTGTATAATATGACGATAGTCATGGAAATTCCGCAGGTAAAAACCTTCAGAGTTCAAGCCATTTTGGATACAGGGGCTACTGTATGTTGTGTGGATCAAGATTCCATACCCAAAGAAGCACTAGAACCAAGCCCATATCCTATTATGATTAATGGAGTGAACTCCCAGCAGATGGCCAACAACAAACTGAAAGGTGGATACATGATTATCGAGGAAAACAAATTTCCCATCCCCTTCACTTATGCGTTTCCAATGAGTAAAAAGGACGGAATTCAAATGCTCATCGGATGCAACTTTATCCGAGCAATGAAGGGAGGCCTCAGAATAGAGGATCAGACTATTAAATTCTACAAAAAGCTCACCACCATATCAACCAGGACTGATGCAGAAATATCAGCAATGGCTCCCTAAAAATTCACTATCTGGATAAAAAGGAAATCACGCTAAGGACAGACTGCCAGGCGATATTACCGACTCAGCAACCGCCTGAGGCACGAACTCCAACGACGAGTCCACAATTCATCAAGAAGGAGAGGCTTCAACAGAAGCCTCGAATCACAAGTAGATCCAAACGCTGAACTGACAATATCTCAATATCAGCGTGCTCAACAGGTCTAACTCTACCAGCAAACATGGAGAATTGCGTACACAGATGGGAAGACAACCAGGAAGAAATCACCCCAGAATGTGAACGCTGCACTTGCTGCAAGGAGTTTACGAACCCCAAAATGAGGGCACATTGCCGGAGCTGCCTACTAACGATATGTCCTATGTGCTCACGTTTCGTTTTAGGAAGAAAATTAACCATCATTAAGCAGAGCTTCCCTCAATACCAAGATAAAGATATTGAGTAGCTTTGATCAGTAATAAAAGGGAGTTCAAGTTGAGCACCTTCTGTTACGAGAATTCTTTCATCAGAATAATGTTGGTAGACCCTATGATTTCGTTCAGCCCAGCCTGCCTGGTATAGAGTTTCTCTAATACTTACCCACATGACTTTGCGAATACAAGGACTAGTGCTTGAGCTCCCACTAAAAAAACTCGCAGATGTGGGCACTAAAGACATACGAAATCGACCTTAGTAGTGTTGGTCCTATAGAGAAGGCTAATTTCTACAATGGACGTCATTCATCCACATTTTGAATTATATTTGAAACATTATTGTAATACCCCGGTTTAGTCCCACATCGGGAGTATGTTGGATGTGGTGTTGGCTTATAAGGCTTGATGAGTGTGCTACCATCAACTCCAGCTTAAGCATTTTAATTAGGCCAATAGGTTGGTCTATGAAATTGATGTGTCAGTTATCCTATCAAGCGGGTTGTAACAAATGGTATCAGAGCAAGACCTAGTTCTAGGCATGGTGAGGGAGCCTATGTGAGAAAGGGCTGCCCAGGTGAAGGGGTGGAGCCGCTACTAGGCTAGGCCTCACATGCCGACGACTTGGGTGTGATTCTGGGCTATGTGTTAGACTCGAGTTGGGTCTTGACGAGGACGTCAAGACATAAGTGGGGGAGATTGTAATACCCCGGTTTAGTCCCACATCGGGAGTATGTTGGATGTGGTGTTGGCTTATAAGGCTTGATGGGTGTGCTACCATCAACTCCAGCTTAAGCATTTTAATTAGGCCAATAGGTTGGTCTATGAAGTTGATGTGTCAGTTATCCTATCAAACGCGTTGTAACAATTATATTCTACTAGCAAACCTTGATGTATTTGACTACTTAAGTTAATAATTTTATGAATGTTTTTCATCATTTCTTGGTCAAGTATGAAGTTTTATAGCTTTAAACAAGGTTTTAGACTTCAAATTTGAAGATCAAAGTGAAATTTAACACTTGAGTTCAAAACTATGTTATCCAACTTCTTTAAAAAATTGGTACCCATTTCGGTATCATACTATGTATAGGTACGGTACGATACGATACGGTACCGGAATCGAGATTTTAAACCTTGATATTAGAATTCTTGACCAAACAAAAGTAAATTTATTCATCATTGTTGTTACCAAGACCCTTAAGGAAGTGGTTTCAACATAAAATATAAAAGCTTCCATGATATCTAATTAAGTAAAAGAGAAAAGTAAAATAGTAGAAAGGAGAAAAGTTCCATATGCAAGTTTTACCAGCACTTGATCATTCTCAAGCAATTGGCTTATTCTTCCGGACCAATAACAACTATCAAACCACCAATCAACCAAATCACCTATTTTCCAAGAGTCATTGGCAATTGCTATGACATCTGATTTTGGGAGCAGCTCTGGTTGTTGGCTTTTCCGGAAGAACGGAGGAAAGGCAGGACGCACCATTAGTTCCATTGTTCCTTTAGAACATGTTCGATTAGGTAACAGAAGGGCCTTTTGATATAGTTTAGTCCATCTTATCTCTGTGAAAAGATCAGCATTTGAACCATAAAACCAGAATTGTTTGAACACATATGAAAAAGATAAAGCAAAAAGAAAAGCAGTTTCTAATGTCAAAAGAAGCAAATGAACCTTAGAGCAGATTGGAAAAAAAATCTAGGTTAGAAACTAGACATTCATGCCTACTAAATGGGATTCAGCTAGAAGTAACTGTTGAAGATTTGTGTATACGGTACATAATTAGGTGTATATGAGCTGTAATATTAGTTTAGGAAATCCTTTAATTTGAGGGACTTGATTAGATAGGAGTAATTAATTCTCAGATTTAGAATAATTAGTTTCCTGTCTTATCTCTTGTAATATTTCTTCCTGTAATATCTCCTGTAGTATCCTGTATATGTAGATGTAATATCATTGGAGAAATAAGAGAAGATTTATTCCCTACAGTTTGTGTTATGGTATCAGAGCCCTAGGACTATTCCTTGGGGTTTCTTCTTCTTTGAAGCAGCCTTCATTGTTGCCTTCTTTCTTTCTCCTTAACCTCATATCAGGTCGCCTTAATTGCTACACCATGTCAACCTCCCAAACCATGGTAGAGCATCTCAAGAAAGAGGATAATGTGACATCGGGAGGATTCAACAGTGAGGAAATTGAGAAGTTGAGAAATTTGTTGGGATCTCTTGAGAAGCCATCTAAAGTCTATTCTTTGGCTCTTTCAGGTAAACCTTCAAACCCTTTTTGCATGAATGCCTCGGACAAATTTTATAGCAATTCTTGGATAATAGACTCCGGTGCCACAGACCATATGACACCCACATCCTAATTTTTCCATTCCTATACCCCATGCCCAAGTAATAGGAAAATTGTGGTTGCCAATGGTTCTTTAGCCACTGTTGCAGGATTTGGAGATATACATCTCACACCCACTCTCACCCTTAAAAATGTCCTTCATGTACCAAAATTATCAGCCAACCTCATTTCCATTCAAAAGCTTACTAATGATCTTAAATACTATGTTATTTTCTCTTCCTCTGACTGTGTTGTCCAGGACCAAAGCTCGGGGAGGAGGATTGGACTTGCTAAGGAAAGGAGCGGCCTTTACCACCTTGAATCATTTCGAAAAAGTAGGAGCAATTTGTCATTGTCTTTTCTCAGTTCCTCAAATAAAGACACCATTTGCTTATATCATTGTCGCTTAGGTCACCCATCCTTTAAAGTTTTGAAAGTTATGTTTCCTTATTTGTTTCAAGGATTAGATATTTGTGAATTTGCAAAACACTCTCGTGCATCTTTCCCTGTGAGCAATAAAAGAAGCTTACATCCTTTTCATTTGATTCATAGTGATATATGGGGTCCCTCTACTGTACCCAATGTCTCTGGAGCTCGTTGGTTTTTATCTTCAATTGATGATTGTACACGAGTTACATGGTTATTTTTTCTTAAGCAAAAATTTGAGGTTAGCTCTGCCATACCAAACTTCCACTCAATGATTTAAAATCAATTTGGGATTAAAATAAAGAGTTTTAGGACAGACAATGCTAGAGACTACTTTAACCAGACTTTGTCATCATACTTTCAATCTGAGGGCATTATCCATGATTCATCATGTGTTAACACACCTCAACAAAATGGCGTAGCTGAAAGGAAAAATGGGCATCTACTAAACACCACTAGAGTTTTACTCTTCCAAGGGAATGTTCCTAAGTCTTATTGGGGGGAAGCAATTCTTACTGCCACATATATGATAAATAGACTTTCTTCACCTGTGTTAGATAACCAAAGCCCCTTAGACATCCTTAACAGTTTCTACCCTCACGTCAAAATCTCCAATGATCTCAAACCTAGGGTATTTGGGTGCACCTCCTTTGTTCATATCCATAGCCAACATAGAGGTAAACTTGACCCTCGAGCAATCAAATGTGTGTTCCTTGGTTATTCATCCACTCAAAAAGGATACAAGTGTTATCATCCACCATCAAAAAGGTTTTACATCAGTGCAGATGTTACTTTCATAGAAAATAAACTTATTTTCCCAAGTCCTCTCTTCAGGGGGAGATTTCACAAATGGAAGAAAGCACTTGTGAATCCTTTAAACCTCTTATACTTGATCTTCCCTATGATTCCCGTGGCGTTGACCCTATGATTTCTAACCCAAGTACATCTGAGTAACCTAATCCTCTCTCTAAACCAGTCTTAACCAGAGTTGAACCTGTGTTATCTCCTGCTCCAACTCGAAATTTTTCTCAAATGTATTCAAGGAGGATGGTTGTTCCCGAATCGAAACAAGTTCAAGAATCCAACTCTAACTCTGGGAATGAGACCATGGTAAGTTCTGTGCAACCTTTACATACACAATCTGTTGAAACCGGCTTTGATCCCACAGATGATGTAGATCTTCCTATTGCTGTTAGGAAAGGTACAAGAGAATGTACAAAACGTCATCTCTATTCCCTATCACATTATGTTTCTCTTAAGCACCTATCATCAACCCACAAAAAATTCATTGTGAGTCTAAACACAATTGCTATTCCAAACACTCTTCCTGAGGCATTGGCAAAAAGGGAATGGAGGGATGCTATGAGAGAAGAGATGAGTGCACTAGAAAAAAATAAAACTTGGGAGATTGTTAACAAACCAAGAGGGAAGAATATTGTTGATTGTAAGTGGATTTTCACACTAAAATACAAGGTTGATGGATCCCTTGAAAGATATAAGGCAAGATTGGTAGCAAAAACGTACACTCAAGACTTATAGGGTGGATTATCAAGAGACTTTTGCCCCTGTTGCAAAAATGAACACTTTTAGAATTCTATTGGCCTTGACTACAACTCCTGCACTATGATGTTAAGAATGCATTTCTTCATGGTGACTTAGATGAAGAAATCTATATGAGTATTCCACCAGGATTTGAAGGAGACACAGATAACAAGGTATGCAAACTAAAAAAGACTCTTTATGGGTTAAAACAATCTCCTAGAGCATGGTTTGGAAGATTTGCCAAGGTCATGAAGGAGTCAGGGTACAAACAAAGCCAAGGTGACTATACTCTCTTCATTAAACATTCAACTACAGGGGGAGTGACAGCTCTTCTAGTCTATGTAGATGACATTATTGTGACTGGAAAGAGAGAGATGCATGAATTGAAGCATATGCTTATAAAGGAGTTTGAGATAAAAGAACTAGGGAAACTGAAGTACTTCCTTGGTATTGAAGTGGCATATTCCACACAAGGGATTTTTATATCTTAGCAAAAGTACGTGACTGATTTGTTGGTAGAAATAGGGAAGATTGGGTGCAAACCAGTTTCTACTCCAATGGATCCAAACCATAAGTTGGGAGAAGCTAAAGAAGAACCAACAGTTGATAAAAGGATGTACCAGAGATTGGTTGGAAGACTCATATATCTTGCTCACAATCGGCCAGATATAGCATACTCAGTGAGCGTGATTAGTCAATTCATGCATGATCCAAGAGAGCCTCATCTTCAAGCTGCTTATAGAGTACTACATTACTTGAAAGGTAATCCAGGGAAAGGAATTTTGTTCAGAAGAAATGATACTCTTGCTCTCGAAGCTTATACAGATGCTGACTATGCAAGATCCCTAGTAGATAGAAGATCAACCACAAGATATTGTACTTTTCTTGGAGGCAACCTAATAACTTGGAGGAGCAAGAAGCGGAATGTGGTGGCAAGGTCGTCAGCTGAATCAGAGTTCAGAGCTATTGCCCAAGGATTGTGTGAATTACTTTGGTTGAAGATTATTCTCGATGATTTGAGAATCAAATGAGAAGGCCCTATAAAGCTCTACTGTGACAACAAGTCAGCCATCAATATTGCTCATAATCCTATACAACATGATAGGACAAAACATATTGACATTGATAGGCATTTCATCAAAGAAAAGTTGGAGGAAGGGTTAGTGTGTATGTCTTATGTTCCTTCAGAACATCAGTTAGCAGACGTTTTAACAAAGGGACTAAACAACCCAAGTTTTCATGATCTTGTATTCAAGCTGGGAATGGAAGACATCTATTCCTCAGCTTGAGGGGGTGTGTTGAAGATTTGTGTATACGGTACATAATTAGGTGTATATGAGCTGTAATATTAGTTTAGGAAATCCTTTAATTTGAGGGATTTGATTAGATAGGAGTAATTAATTCTCAGATTTAGAATAATTAGTTTCCTATCTTATCTCTTGTAATATTCTCCTGTAATATTTCTTCCTATCTTATCTCCTGTAGTATCCCGTATATGTAGATGTAATATCATTGGAGAAATAAGAGAAGATTTATTCCCTACAGTTTGTGTTAGTAACTACTAGCCTAATGGTAGTAATATTTCTCTTCGATTGGCTAGCCAACAGCTACTTTGATAGTCTGTTTGGCTAAGCTAATTCATGATTCAAGTTGATATCCAAATTGTATGTATCTCAACCTGACAGAACATAAAAGGAAGAGGAGACAAATTTGTACAAACTTGAGTTCATTATTGCTACTAAGTCATGCTAAAACTATTTCAGTTCCACAAAAGCCAGATCTATAGTTAATTAGTGGCAGTGGTAGATCATTTGGATCATGTCATCTAGAATTTATATGTTTAGTTACTTCCCATCCTCAACATCCACTCTCCAAATTAAATAAAGTTGTCCTCAAAGATGATTTTACATAACCAAGTAGAATACCTAGATATAATTGAGCCAAGGACAAGCCTCTAACTTGGACATAATAGCCTCAACATGAAATTAAACCATGTGAAGATAATCCAATGTTCATATAAATTACTTACTTTCATCAGGAAAGTCAAAGAACTCCATTGCGTACCAAATCTGCCCTTTCCGATTGCTAATACTTTTTATCTAATAGAATTACAAGAGCAAAAATAACATATTAGGAGAAGCTAACTATAGAAAAGATGTATTCCATAATTAAGCAAATAGCAGAGAGAATCTGAAATTTTAATATACCTATAATTTTCAGTTTAAATATCTAAGATCAGTAGTACAGGACAGTAACCCACTGCTCAAATACATATGAAAACATAATAATGAAGCTAAATCAGAAAAAGGCAGAAATGTGATGGAACCATGGTTTCAAATACTGTACCCGGTACGGCCGGTATTTACCGGTTTTTGGAAAAACCGGTATACAAGATACCCGGTATTGGGCGATACCGGGTATCTCGGTAAATACCGCCCGGTATCGGCGGTATTTATCAAATACCGCTCATACCGGGTGGTATTTGATGTCATACCGGGCGATACCGCCCAGTATGACCCAACGGCTCTTAAAAAGAGCCATTGGGTACTGTAGCAGAACAATCCCAAACGACTATATAAACCGTTTTGGACCCGATTTGACCTGTTTTTGGGTCTATATAAACCCCCCAAAACATACATTTCACCCCACTCACCCCTCTACTCATCTAAACACTCAATCTCTCTCCATCTTTCTCAAACTCTATCTCTCTCTAATCTCTTTTTTCTTAATTTCCACGTCGAAACTCTGCTGAAATGGCGCCGAAATCTCAAGCCGATCCCGCTTGACAGCACGATGTTCGGTTGGAGAAGGCTAACCACTAGCAATGCATCCACTGTAATATGATTTGTCGTGGTGGAGGCGTCACTCGATTGAAGGCACACTTGGCCGAAACATCCGGCGACGTCGTCAAATGCACCAAAGCACCGCCGGAAGTCCGATAGATGTTCAAAGATATGCTCACCAACAAGGAGCAGCGTCTTAAGAATGCAGCTCAACAAGTCGAGTTCGACCGACGAGCTACCCAAGAAGTCGGCGGTGGCCATTATGAGGCTCGGGGTGGCCATTACAGGGCTCGGGGTGGCGGTGACGACGATGATGCAGAACTTGAAGCCGGCATTCGAACTTCATTGGAGCACGCTGCATTCGAACGAGATCGGATGTACTATCCTGGATCTCATTTTGAGTATGACGACAGTAGTGGCAGCGATGGCACAAGCAGTGCCGGCTCGACTTCGGCTACCGGATCAATGGACTAAACTGGTTCAATTCCCTCCTGTCCTCAAATTGGCCGATGTTCTAGCATGAGGGTACCTCAAAGCAGAGAAGGCAGCAGAGGAGACATTTATGGATTCTTCACAAACCACGAAGCAAGTGGTAGCCTGGTAGGAAAACTAATGCTGATGTTTCTGATCTTGATCACAGGGCATTTTCTCCTCCATCAGCAAAGCATCCGCGCATAGACGATGCTTTGAGCAAGACGAAAAAGTGGGAGTTGGGGAGAGCAATACTTCAGCCGGATTCCCGCAAATGCAGCTAACAATCCATACTATCGAACCATGATGTCTACTATCCAAAAGGTAGGCCCAGGTATTGCTCCTCCAACTCCCTATGAAATTTCAAGTCCTTACCTTGAAGCGGAGGTCGATGAAATAAAACAATAGATCGACGAAATCAAGCAGCAATGGGGGGAGTACGAATGCAGTTTGATGTGCAATAGATCGACCGGGCCAACTCGAATGAGCATCATCAACTTCCTCATCTATTGCAACAGGAGAGTTGTTAAAGTTCCACATTGGTTAAAAATATGGTCAAGGTAGTGTTTAAATAGTTTGGGCAATCCTCTCATCATAAGCTAGCTTTTGGGATGAGTTAGGCCCACTGATTTCTTAGCATGGTATCATAACAAATTGTGTGGTTGATATTGTGCCACCTGCAGATGTTCAGTCATTCAAAACTCCATGCTCCAGATGGCCAATACTGGGCGTGAGAGGGGTGTGCTAAAATTCCACATTGGTTAAAAATATGGCCAATATAGTCTTCAAATAGTTTGGGCAATCCTCTCCTCATGAGCTAACTTTTGGGGTGAGTTAGGCCCACTAATTTTTTAACAAGGGTTGTTTATCACAAGTTGGTGAACTCATTCGATGAAATCCATGACGCTTATTACATCTCGAAGCTGATGACGAAGGTGATCGAGGAGATTGGACTTCAGAACCTTGTTCAAGTTATAACCGACAACGGAGCCAATTTCAAAAAGGCATATAAGATAATTGAATAGGATTATCCTCACATATGTTGAACTCCATATGCAGCCCATTGTAATGATGAAAGATAACGATAATATACCGATGGTGAAGTCGACGGTAAAGAAGGACAACAAATTACCCGCTTCATCTACAACCACACATGGGTACATGCCCTAATGAAAAAAATTACATAAAATATTTTATTATTTTTTAAATAATTTACAATATTTATTTATTAATTAGTTTATCATAAATAATTACTAATGATAATTCAATATTTTAGGTGAAATTCTTCGACCGGGAGCGACTCGTTTTGCAACCAACTTCAACGCATTAAGGTCGCTCCAAAAAAAAAGACGACTCTTAGAACCATGTTTACAAAGTGAGGAATGGACTTCATCAAGATATACCGAAAAAATCGATGGAAAACAAACAGAGAAGTACATCCTCAACACGCGCTTCTGGGATTGCATCGCAGAAATAATCGTCACCGTAGAACCTTTGTACAAGGTTCTACGATAGGTGGATACGGAAAAGAAGCCTCAAATGAGTCATCTCTACCACTACATCCACAAAGCACAAGAAGAAATCAAGAGGGTCATGATTTCTCCTGCCAAGTATGAGCACTTCATCGAAATTATCTCCCGGAGATGGGATAATCAAATGGGCCGTGAAATACACATCGCAGGTATTTTTTATTTAATATTCGGAAATTATTTAAATTTAATTCATTATGCTTAATTTTTTATAAGGTATTACTTAAATCCCGCATACCAATACAAATATGATCTTGGAACGGTCGATAGTTTGTTATATCCCCTCCGCAAGGTTATACAACGAATGTCGGGATTCAACCGAGAAGCGGCACTAGCTCTCAATGAATCAAAATGGTTCCTAGTTGCAACTGGAAATTTCGGAGATTCATTTGCAATCTCCATCCGAGATACTATGGATCCAGTCATCTAGGTAGATAGAATTTTTTTGCCAATTTATTTATCAAAGATAAAATCCCGTTACTAATATTAATTTTAAATTTGCTGCAGTCGAATGGTGGTTGCAATTTGGAACCGAAACTCTAACTCTTCGAAAGATTGCAACACGCGTCCTCTCGCAAATCACATCATCAAGTGGATGTGAGAGGAATTGATCGACCTTCGCCTTGATTCATACGAAACCGCACAACCACCTTTCGTACGCCCAATTAGAGAAGCTCATATATGTTCATTACAACATGTAACTTCGAATGCAGGCGTTACATAACGAAGATAGAGATATTCCACATGTAGATCAGTTCGATATCGAATTCGTCCAAGGCGATGCAGACCCAATAATTGATTGGTGGAGTGCAATGGAGACTGACCCGCCTCTTCTTGATGAACCAGGCGAACCACCTCAACTTTCACTAATTATATCTGATGTTGTTGAGTCTGAGAGCCAACCAAAAGACACGTACAGTCAAGCTCTTGAAAGGGACACGACCTTTGCTCCCTTGGACTCTCAACGAGTTCGACAAGTAAAACGACGGTCCACGTCCGACTCTCTATCTTCACAATCAAAGGGAAAGAAGAAGGCAACACTTTCACCTTCAAAGGCAAAAGGCAAAGGCAAAGGCAAAGGCAAAAGGAAACGACCAATTGAACCTTTGGACGCGATTGCAGAAGCGAAAGAGGACGAAGAAGACGAGCCATCGGTTCATATCAGTAGCAGCACAGAAGACGAAGGAGATGATGATGATGATGGAGCTGGGGGAGAAGACACTATCGTGCCATCAACATCAGCAGCTACCAATCTGTGGACGAATGAGCAATACTTCGACCACTGCACCCAAGATCAGGATCACGATGCTAGAACCGGAGGAACAACTCAGGTGTACGAGAAGAGAGGCCGGCGTCGAGGAGCTGGACCGACAGCTTTGCAAGATTACCATCACGATATGATGAGTAGCTTGCAAGAAGTTTCTGAATCAACCTACTATGTATCAAGTACCTACTCAACTGATGATACAGGGACTAGTTCTTGGACTGCCTTGGTATAATGGATACCAAGGCATGATGGCTTGAGATCATTTCCAAATATGGGCATTGGAGACGTACGGTGTTGACCTTAGTCGTGTATGTCCCCAAGATATGTACGAGTACGACGGACGTCATTCGTCCGCATTTTACATTGTATTCATGTATTTGACATTTGAATCTTAAATTTAAGTATCTCTTGATCAATTATGTGTTATTGAACTTATTTTTAACAACAAAATCAAAAGAAAAAAGAAAAAATTATGTCTGTTATACATTTTTCGTACCGGCTCATACCGTGTGTCAATACGGTACGGTACCGGTCAAAGACCGAGATCGGTACGAGTACCAGTATTTAAAACCATGGATGGAACTATTATTCACCAAACAAAATCATAGGAAATCCATAAATTTTACATAAAACCCATTATGTAATTAGTTGAAATCATGCAATAAGTGTGACACGAACTCTGATGAGTGTTGAATGCTTTAAATTTTGGCCCACACGGTCGGAAATAAGCGAAATTGTACCAGTCCAGGAATGAGCCAACAACCGGAGAACAAATTCGATTTTATGCGCGACATATCTACAACAAAAGCTGCGGTATATCTACAACAAAAGTTATATTTTTCCTGAGGTGCTTGATGGAGATCTATAAAGAGAAGAGGAATGATCTTTATATGGTTTTCATCGACCTAGAGAAGCTATATTTTTATTAAGGTGCCGAGAAAAGTTTTTTGGTGGACATTGGAGAAGAAAGGTATTCATGTTAAATATATAAATGTTATTTAAGAATTGTTCGAAATAAACATTCTTTTATTCATTTGTTTTATGTATTAGGTAGGATAGCTTATCTAATTCCTATGGCACAACATACCTTGTACACAACTATATAATCTTGAGATAACTAATGATAGATAGATTTCTTCTTTCTCAACATGGTATTAGAGCAACCCACCTAGGGTTTCTCTCCTCTCCTCTCCTCTTCGTATTTCCATCGATAATCAAACTGTAGGAGGGGAGTCCCTTTTCTCCTCCTCTTACCGCCAGTCCACCACCTGCAGAAATCTTCCTGCCGCCTTCTGGTATAAAGCGGATTGTTTCCGCCTCCCCTCTAGGTGAACATCCTGGTCTCTCTAAGCCGGATCTTCTTCTCTAACATTGGTTCAACAACCTACACCTACACCTGAAGAGAAGGGCTTCACAGCCGTTGTTTTCTTCTCTCCTTGGACTGAAAATTGAAGGCCTAAATCTATCTCAGGGTTTGTCTCTCATCCCTCTCCTGGGACATCTCAGAATAGCTCTATATCTCCACCGAACAGGCTTCTCTATCCCTTGTCTCTCTTCAAGGGTGTTATGACGTCCAACAACACTCTCATAGACCCTAAAGTCACCTCCTTTAGCACTTCAATCAAACTCAACAATGCAAATTATCTTCTTTGGGCTAAGGCTTTTCGCCTCTATGTGGATCATAAAAGAAAACACATCATCTCGAGGATGAACCTCAAACGCTACAAATATTATTGAATATTCATATTGGGAGGCTAGTGATTGTGTGGTTCTATCTTGGATGTTAAACAATGTGGAATCTCATATAGCCTCCACTATAGCCTTTCTTCCTAACGCTAAGAGTATGTGGGAGGCCCTCAAAAAGACATATTATCATGATACAAATATATTCAAGATATACTCATCATACTCAGATATGTTTAATTTGAAGATAGAGGAAGGTGGCTTAGTTCAAGATTATTATACCACTTTAAAGGGAAAAGCAGATGAACTCGGCGAATATCATCCACTTGTTACGGATGTCTATGTTCTTAAGAAGCAGCGTGAATAATTTCTTATTACTAAGTTTCTTTATGGCTTACCTCCGTCTCTTCAGCATGTCAAGTCTCAACTTATGGCCGACAACACTATTCCCAATCTTATAAGTGCTATGGCTAAGGTGTTGAAGGTTACTGAGCTCAACCCTACACCTACTCATGTACCTGAAAACTCTGTCCTTGGTGCTTGGGCCGGGGTCGAGGGGGAGGTCGTTCAGCAGTCGTGGTCGTGGAAGGAACTCATACAAAGGGTTTAGGGTTAGGGTTAGGGTTTAGGGGGAGGTCGTTAAACAGTCGTGTATCCTATTCTTGTGGCACAACATACCTTGTACACAGCTATATACGAAGGGGTTGTTACAAGTGTGCGAGCAAGGAGAGAAGTTATAGAAGAATTTCCTATAGCACTAGTGTAAAGTGGGTTTTCGACCTTGAGCCCATACTTGTTTACTCTAGTAATGGATGATATTTTATTAGTTGATGAGACGAGAGAGGAAGTTAACCTTCAGTTAAAAGTATGGAGAAACGCCCTTCAAACCAAAGGTTTTAGGCTAAGTAGAAGCAAGACGAAATATACTTATTGTAATTTTAGTATAAGTAAGAGGCATGAGGGGAAATGAGTTTAGGTGTTATAGTTGTGCCTAAGTGTAACCATGTTAAATATCTAGCCTCCATTTTGCAAAATGATGATATGATAGATGAAGATGTAACACATAGAATCAAAGTATGATTGTTGAAATAAAGTGTTTCAAGTGTGCTAAGTGACAAGAAAATAGCTAACAAAGTAAAAGAAAAGTTTTATAGAACAATGGTTAGACCAACCATGCTATACGGGAGTAGGTATTGGGCAACTAAAGTTCAACATATACATAGGTTGAATGTGGCATAAATGCGGATGTTAAAGTAGATGAATGACTATAAAAGATTCGACAATATTATAAATGAATGTGCATGTAAAACATATTGAAGAGAAAAAATAAAGGAATGTTGTTTAAAATGATTAAAACCTGTGCTACGAACACCCCCACGTGCCCGATTCGAAAATATGATAGTTTAGCAGTAGAATATAGGAAGAATGGAAGAGGTAAGTCACGTGGAGAGAAATAGTATCTAAAAACCTACAGCCGACCCATTTAGTATAGGATTAGGGCTTAGTTATTGTTGTTCTATTAAGAATGACATGCACACTTTACTACCACAACGAACATGGATTCAAAATATCATGTCTTCTCCGATCTTCCATTTCAATTATAATTGCCATCATCACATGGTGTACAACTAATGATTCATCATCATTAATCATCATAAATACCAATCAATAATTGGATGAGGAAAATGTTCTTCATCCACATGCTCCACTAAGTTCACCCTTCATTGTGGACAAGTGTAGGAAGCATGACCTTTCACTCCACATGTAAATTGATGAATTTGTGACATGTTGTCCACTTTAAAAGAACTTGAACCAGCAATGTTTTGTTCACCATCTTTTGCCATTGTTTTCCCCTTCTCATCACGTTCAATGCTAAAATGTTTCCCACTCAATCGACTTGATCCTGGAGCTACTTAGGCCACTCTTGATGTTATTTGACCATCAAAAAAATCCCTGTACGGCTGCTAGGTTCTTAGTTGCCTCAACAAAGACCTTGCATCATAAATCAATCTCACCTTACAACTATTAAGGCATATTGTCAAGCGTCTTCTATGTTTAGGGATGTCAACAAGGCGGGGCGGGTACGAGGGATGCCTCCCCGCTCTCCGCCCCGCGAAGGATATATGATCTGTGTATCCATTTAATTCCCCGTAGGTATCGAAAATGGATGTGTCATGGGAAAATAAATCATCATGGATATTTGCGAGTATCGATGAACCTTTGAAAAACATAAATTAAAACATATTATTGAAATTCAAACTCACAATAACAAGATAAATGCCGACAACATAAGCTCTAAGATTTTTTTTAAAAAAAATCAACATAGTTAAATAAGCATTAAAATTTGAAATACAACAAAGAGTGCATATAGATATGGCTTTAGTGTAGGGTGATAGAAAAAAAATCAAGGATTAAGGTTTTATTGTATATATAAGGGTATATTTGTAATTATAAATATACTAACCGGTAGCGGATGCTCATGGGTACAATACAATGATCTCCGTGTTTTCCCCATATATTAAACGGGGTGAAAAAATTACCCACGACATCCCCACGGATATAATATTATCCCCCATACCCGTCATAAACGGGTAAATATCCGCGGGTACCCGCTTAAACGGGTATCGTTGTCATCCCTATTTACGTTGAATAAATGAAACATTACCATCTAATCTCTTATAGCTTGAGTGCTTGATTGAGTCCAACAAAGTAATGAGATGTCATTTGCTCATTTGTTTCATTTAGTCCAACCCAAATAGAAAGGTTATTGATTTTAGACGTATATTATTCAATTGTCATTCCCTTGCTTTAAAGAATCAAACTTTTCATACAACTACATAGAATAGTAAGCTAGTAAGAAGTGCTTCCTTTCCACCATTGATATATAGCATCATCAAGTTTAACTTCGCAAATAGCACCTTATATTTTGTATTTTAGTAAAGAGGAAGAGAAGATCTATTCAAGAGTTCATTTCTCATGTCATTAAAATGTTGACTCCCCTACAAAACCTCTCAATCTCATATTTACAGGTAAATAGCCTATAAATTCACAAAATTTCCTTCCGCTATTACATCTACCAATTCGTCAAGGGTCTCGTCAAATTTACTGACGTGGAAGAAAACGGTGCTTGCATGGCTGGTGGATTCATACGTGGCTACAAGTAGGAACTCGTCCAGCTAGTTGTTGGAGGCCGACCACGTATGAATACGTCAGCAACGCGAGCATCATTTTCTTCCACGTCAGCAAATTTGACAAGATCCTTGACGAATTGATAGATGTAATAACAAAAACTATGTGAATTTATAGGCCAAAATTGGAAATTTTGGTAGATCTTAAATCTTTGTGAAACTATGAATTTCTAGGTTATTTACCCCATCTTTAGTGCTTCAAATAGTCTTAACATCTCATCCCTCCCTTACAAAGATGTCAAAAGATGTAAGTAAACCAATATAGCACATGTTAAATAGAATGACTTAAGTTGTTAATCTCCACCAAACAAAATAAATGACCTAACATGATAATAGAAGACAATGGGCTTTAAAGACACGTCTATGTATGCTCATTCATCAATTTGCGAGAATTTTCATGGTATATATAGAATCTATATTTGACAAAGAAAATTTTCAAACTATCATGCAATAAATATGCAGAATTTTTTTAAAAAATCTAACCTTACAGCGAAACCAAGCACTTCGATATCCAAGAGCAAAGCTTTTTGACTCAACAACTTCACCAACTTTGAAGAGCAATCCACTATCTACATTCATGCTCATCCGTGTAGTGGTACTAAATTGTAATTGCAATAATTTGTTGTTAAGCGCCAAAGGTTACTTCTCCCTATCAATTGGGAGACATAATGTACATATGATATGGATGTTTACTGCAACAAGCCAAAGACAAAAGGTAATTTTATATGAGATGACAAGCAAATAAATTTTATTTACTTAGAAGCAAGGTTTAAAAAATCGTACTGTACCGAACAGTACGTCCGGTACATACCGGTTTTTTAACTTTACAATATTTGGTACATCCAATACCAAACGATACTGGATGTACCAGGAAATATCGAGTCATTCGGTATGGTACGGAACCAAGGTTTAAAATCTCGGTACCGGTACCGTACCGTACCGACACACGGTACGGGCCGGTACGGGAATAGCATACCGTTTTTTTTTTTTTTTTTTTTAAAGAATTAGATATAACTCTAAACAATACGTAATTGATGAATAAATGCTTAAAATCAATATTCCAATGTCAGATACATGAATATTAAAAGTCATTTGGTACTGTATTAGGATTTTTCACAGATACAAGAGAATTACATATATGTAATTTTAGACAGAAAAAATTCTCTTGTATGTAATTCGCTAGACAGAAAAAATTTTAGACCCTTTGGGCTGTGCTTATATGTAATTCTCTTGTATCTGCGAAAAATCCTAATACAGTAAAAATGACTTTTAATATTCATGTATCTGACATTGGAATATTGATTTTAAGCATTTATTCATCAATTATGTATTGTTTAGAGTTATATCTAACTCTTAAAAAAAAAAAAAAAATCAATATTCCCCCGATATCGCATCATACCGCTCATACCGGGCGGTATGATGCATATACCGCCCTTACCGGGCGGTATATGGCGAAATACCGCCATATACCGCCCGATATACATGATATACCCGGTATTTTCAAATACCGGGTATATCGAATACCGGAATCCTCAAAAACCGGTATATACCGTTTCGGGCGGTTTTTTAAACCTTATACGGTACTGGTACTGGTCAAGCATCGGTATCGATACCGCAACTAGTATTTTAATGTTTCAATTAGATTTTTTAGGTCCACACATCAAAATAGAATAATAATTTGATGTTTGTAATTAACAAAATCAAAAGAAAAAATCATCAAGCAAAGAACAAGGATTCCATAATATCACTTTTGATGAGATTACTTCCTATGATGAATGGACAGTCGGTGATAACAAGTATTGCAAGTTCTTCAGCTTGGTGTGAAATTCAATGAAGATGGTGATGGAAGCATGACATAAAGGTGAAGTTGAAAGAGGGCAATAAAGTATTATTGGAGATTGTTAAAATATTCTAACATAGGTAATTGCTTACTTATGTTACCATGAGGGCTATGTAGTCTCTCACCTAATAATTCAATGCCCTTGGTCCTTTCCACTTGGTAACGAAGCCATGTTGAGCCCCTTTTGGAATAATTGTTAAATTTAACGATTTCAACTACCTCTTTTGGCACACGCCTTGCATTTTCTTCTTGGATCTCAAGGAAAAGGTGATATTGACTCTCCTCCATATGTGAAGGATGCGACCTACGCCACTTGGAAGATGTGTGATTGTATGGTGTACTTTAGGTCTATCAATAGCATGGATCCTACTATGAGCTCCAATATCATATCTCTTTCCATCAAGGAGATTGAAGATGTTGTTCGCAAGATGTATTCCCAAAAAAAGAATACCTTGCAAGTCTATACATTGTACGAAGAAATCTTCAACAAAAAGCAAGATGGTCGATCTATACATGAATACTCCGTTGCACTCAAATGCGAGTGGGATAAACTTGATGTTTATCAACCTTTAAATGTTGATATATTTGTTATGCAAAAGAAATTTTAGGAATTTCATGTAGCGAAGTTTCTTTTTGGATGAGACCTTTCTTAATCATGCACGGAACTAACTCTTATTGATTCTACCGTTCCTTGAGTGTGGTATCTAAGATAATGCGCATCTTTACTACTACCACTACTCCATCCTATACAACTCTCCCACCTTCTACTTATGCTACTAACGCTCGTGGTGCCCGCATTGGACAAGGCAAGTGTGGTTCTGATAGGACAGCTATCGTCCATGTACTCATTATAAGCACTCAAATCCTCCTTTCAAACGTTGTTGAATAAAGTTTCAAGTCACCTACTCCTCAAGCTATTAGACTGCCTACTACCTCTCCCAAAACGACTATATTTGTTGTGCGCCAAGATACAAGAGACATCTTCGGTCTATGTTTTACTACTACTCTGCAGGGTTTCATGGGTTGCCTCATCATTCTCCTTGGCTCTTTGATATTGGTCCTCTTCTAACATGACAAGTGGATTGTCCTTTTTTGAGTTTCTCCACCTTGACCTTCACTATTGTGACTATCCATATTGCTCTTGTTTGCATTGTTGAAGACTCTAATATTCTTGTTAAGAGCATAGGTTTGGTTCGCAAACCCTCTTGTTTATCTCTTCAACATGTTTTACATATAGTTCAGTTTCCTGCTAGTTTATTATCAATTAGTTCCTTTTCCAAATCAACAATTTATTAGTCACATTTTGCCCTACAAAAAGCCTTTTTTGGGATATACAAACGAAGATGATTAGTGGGGGATTGAATCAGAGAAAGTCAAGGGAGAGTCTACTACCATGCAATTTGATCCACACCTACTCATCATGCTTCTTCCACCTCTATCCTATCGTACCAATGGCATTATCATCTTGGTCATCCATTTGTGTCAAAATTAAAGAATTGTCGTTGTCTTGAAATTTGTCTTTACTTTTGAGTGTCAAAGTTGTCACTTTAGGTAAACATCATCGATCTTCTTTTCTGTCTCGTGTTCTTTGTTTGATTTAGTCTATTCAAACATTTTGGGTTCAAATGTTGTGCCGACATATTTTTATTTTCATTATTTTGTTACGTTTATAAATGGCTTTTCTCATAGACATGCCTTTATCTAATTAAAAATTATGCTAAAGTCATTCATCTTTCGAAGTTTTCTTTCAAGAAATAAAGACACAATTTCCGCCTTCTATCAGAATTGTGTGCTAATCACTTTAGAATACATGAAAATTGATTTTTCTTCACTTTGTGTTTTGCATAATGTTATATATCAAACTTATGTGCCTATAATTCTCAGCAAAATATTATTGCTAAGAGTAAGAACGTTTACTACTCTAAGTAGCACGCACTATGATGTTTCATATATGGGTTCCTAAATAATTTTAGCGTAATGAGGTTCTTAACTCGTGTCATTAATACTTCAATTTAGTCCAACATCGGGAATATATTAGATGTTGTGTTGATTAATAAGTCTAGATAAGTGTACTATTATCAACTTCAGCTTAAACATTTTAATTAGGATTGTGATTAAGGGATGGATCAGCTATCCCATCAAGTTGGTCGTAACAAATGGTATTAAAGCGAGACCTAATCCTACGTATAACGAGGGTGCTTATATAAGAAATGGCTACCCAAAAATAGGATGGAGTCATTATTAGGTCAGGTCTCATATGCCGCCAACTTGAGTGTGATTTTGAACTATGTGTTAGACTTAAGTTGAGTCTTACAACGACGTCAAGATATAAATGAGAGATTGTAATACCCTAATTTAATCACACATTAGGAGTATATTATATATTATATTGGTTAGTAAAGCTTGATAGTTATGTTAGTATCAACTTCAGCTTAAGCATTTTAATTAGACTAGTGATTTGGTTTTATGAAATTGATGGGTCAATTATTCAATCGAGTCAATCATAACATGTCATCTAATTAATTGAGTTTCTTTGAATGTTCTTGATGATGAAGTCCTTCCACCATAGTTATTCATCCTACTCTATAGGTGTACCGTCAACACATGCAGCTCCCTTCTGATTCATTAGCCTCGCTGCTAACTCTACCTTCATCTACAAACATGTTCCCACTTGTTAGATCTAACTTAGGCATTCTTATAACATTATACGGTTAAGTAATAACACTTCTAATCCTATTACTCAGTTTGTCACCTTTGATAGTCTCACACATGACACCGAGAGGTTATCTCTAGTTCATGGTAGAAGCAAGCCATGTATGAGATCTTAGCTCTTAACTCTCATAGAACTTGGGAGTTAGTTTCTATTCCACTTGGTGTTTGCCCTATTGCATGCAGATGGGTACGCGCAATTAACTTCTTCTCATATGCATTGACCAAGACAAAGCATGCTTTGTGACTAAAGGATTTACCTAGACATATGATGTAGATTACTTTGAGACATTTTCATTGGTATCCCATCTCAATTCAGTTCATGTGCTAGGATATTTACCTAGAATGTGTTTCATATAGAGACCTTCATAAAGATGTGTAAATGGAGCAATCTCCAAGGTATGTTGCTCAAGACACAAATATGCGACGTCATAGCTAGAGTTCTTCGGGCCACTAAGCTCACTCCTACTCCTAGGTAGTGTTTGGTACTTTGATTTGGATGGAATAGATGAAGAATGAAATATTATTCTTTATACTACACTTATTCTCTTGTTTGGTCGCAACTTATTGACAAGGAATAAGTGGGTCATACCCATAAGGAAAAGATAAGAAATATTAACCTCCATTGATGGAAAATATTATTCCTTGCCTCAATCCAATGAATAGTATTCTCCATCTAATTCATATGACATTTTTTAACATTGTCTTTCAATATTTATTAATATAAAAATTAAGTTGTAAAATTAATTTTAATAATTGTATATTTAAATAGATAATTATTATTTTGTTATTAAATATTACTTTAATAATTGTTTTTTTAAGATTCAATTAATTTTTATGAAAATAAAATAAATAATAGTTTTTATTTTAAATTAATAAATTATTTTACATTAATCCATATTTTTATTATGTTGTTATTAATTAGAATACATTATAATACAATTTATTATATTTTTAGAAAGGTATTTTAGTCATTTCTCTGATAGTTTCTTGTCTATTCCTATGCTATGCAAATAAAGTAACATTATTTCTTGCCTAATTCTAATATCAACCGAACAAGATAATAATATTCTGTCTATTTCATTCCTTATCTATTTGTATTCATTGACTATTCTTATTCCTTATGATTTCACTCCATCCAACCAACCTCACTCCTATTGGTGAAAATTCTACACTTATTGTTGGGGTAGGGATTAAGATGGTGGCAGATCTGAATGTCATCGAAGAGGAAAGGAACTCATTTCCATTATGTCCTCATTGTGGACGATAAAATCATCCCTCCGATAAATGCCGGTAGAAATTTGGGAGGCCACCATAGGCCAAAACTATTACCACTACTCAAGCATCTTCCAACACACTAAGTCCACCTACAAGTAGTCAAATGCAAGCGGTCAGACTAATGATACTATTACCATCTCCAAATCCGAGTATGAGAAATTTTTGTAAGCCACCTCTTCATCCTTGGCCATGGCTTCTACCTCTGGGGTTGAGGCCATTGTTTCATCTGGTGCTTCCAACCATATGTTAAGTAATATTAGCATTTTCTCTAAACTCCATCCTGCCACTAGCTTACCATATGTTCGCTTAACAGATGGCTCTATTTCACTTGTTCATGGTCTAGGCTCTAATATAACCTCAAGCATGGTTTCAAATATCGTACCATACCGCCCGGTACGACTGATATTTACCGATTTTTTGAAAAACTGGTATACGAGATACCCGGTATTGGGCGATACCGGGTATCTCGATAATACCGCTCGGTTTGAGCGGTATTGCCCGATATGATGTAACGGCTCTTAAAAAGAGCCGTTGCTACAGTGACATATAACCGTTTGGGGCCGAATTTAAAATATTGTATTCGTATATTTGATATTTGAATCCTAAATTTATATATTTCTTGATCAATTATGTATTATTGGAGTTATTTTTAACAACAAAAACAAAAAACAAATATTTTAAATTTTTTTGTACCGTGCGTTGGTACGGTACGGTACCGGTCAATGTCTGAGATCGGTACCGGTACCGGTATTTTAAACCATGACCTCAAGTAATTTGAACTTAAAAAGAGCCCTTTACTTAACAAAATTTCATGTATCTACTCTCCATTAGTCAACTCACTAAAAATCATAAATGTTCACTAACATTCTTTCCTTCTCATTGTGTTATACAAATAAACAAGAAAGCTGAATCTAGAGGAGTCTACCTAGTGTCCTCTTGTTTTCCTATGGCTCATCACTCTACCACCTTCTTCCAGTGGCATTATAGTTTAAGTCATCCCTTTACTGAGAAGCTTAAGTATGTTCTTCCCAAGTTTGTGCCTTTTGTTCCCTTCCTCATGTTCGCTTAGCTAATGGCTTTGTATCACCTATTCAAGGTTTAGGATCTATAGTTACACCAACAATATATTTTACCTACCAAAATTTCGTGTTAACTTGCTTTTCATTGGCCAAGTCACTAAAAATCATAATTGTTTAGTGATTTTCTTCCCTTCTCATTGTTTCCCTTCTCATTCTATTATACAGGATCTAAAAATGAGGAGAATTGGAAGTGGGGAGCCGAATCCGGAGGTGTCTATCTACTATCTTCGTGTTTACCAGTGGATTATCATTTTACTTCTTTTTACCAATGGCATTGTCGACTAGGTCACCCCTCTCCTGAAAAACTTGAAAATGTCGTCCCTGAGTCTATTCCTTTTACTTCTTTTACATATCAAGCAAGTGAGTTAGGCAAACACCACAAAGTAGGGATGTCAACAGGGCGGGGCGGGGCGAGTACGGGAATGCCTACCCGCTACCCGCCCCGCAAAATAAATAAGTACCCGCTAGCCGTTTAATTCCCCGCGGGTATCAAAAATGGGTATCCATTTAATTACGCGCAGAGGTACGGATACCCACGGATATTGGCGAATACCCATGAAACTTTAAAAAATGTAAATCACAATATTTTGATAACAACTTCAAATATAAACACACTTCAAGTATAAACACACAACATTTTGATAACAAATTCAAATATTTCTCAACATCATCATAAGATTTTAAAATATTAAGTCTTCAACATAAGGTTTTCAAATATAAATTACAAATATTTCTCAACATCAACATAAGATTTTAAAACATATGTACTAGGAATAATTTTGTAATTTTCTTATTTTCGCGGGTAACGCGTACCCACGGGTACGGGTACTATAATACTTGTACCTCGCCCCATATAATAAACGGGTAAGAAAAATTACTCACGAAATCTCCGCAAGTAGGATACTACCCCTATACCATCATAAACGGGTAAATACACGCAGGTACCCGCCTAAACGGGTATTATTGCCATCTCTACCATAGAGTATCCTTTCAACAAAGCTTGATTCCGTGTAGTGAGTCTAGGTTTACTTTAATCCATTTTGATATTTGAGGTTTGAGAGTCGTATAGGATACATGTATTTGTTACCTTCATTGATGACCACACTCGTATGACGTAGGTCTATTTAATGAAATATCGATCTGTGAAGTTTTTATTGTACTCCAAAAACTTTATTCTGAAATAAAAAATCAATTTAGTATTTTTGTCAAAATATTACGTAATGATAATGCTCGTGAATATCTTCATTTTGATTTTGTTAATTTTTGTAATTCTCAAGGCCTTATTCATGAAACATCTTGTTCTTATACATCTCAACAAAACGGGATTGTCGAGCGCAAAAACCATCATATCTAAGATGTTACGAGAACTTTGATATTTCACATGAATGTACCTTGGTACTTTTGGGAGAACGCTATTCTTACAACTACTTATCTCATCAATCAGGTTCCTTCATCTGACCTTGAGAACAAGTCTCCATAATCCATCCTTTATCCTAATACACCTTTATTTAAGGTTCTCCCAAAAACCTTTGGATGTATTTGTTTTGCTCATACTCTTGGAACTGATCATGACAAACTATCCCTGAGGGCGATGAAGTGCATCTTTATTGGATATTCTCGCACACAAAAAGGTTATCGGTGTTATGAACCATGAACCAAGAAACTTTTTACATCTGCTGATGTAACATTCTTTGAAGATACACCCTTCTTCACCTCTTTTGAAAATCCTCGGGTCCCCAATATTGAGTCTATTCCACTTCCTCCTCCTGTAGACGTGCCACCTCCCACTTATCAGAGAAGACATAAGAAAGTATATGGATTCTCCGGACAATAGACCTCTCTTCCTACTCCTCGTCTCAACGAGATCCTTCTCCTAAACTTCAAATACCTATTGCCCTTCGTAAAGTTAAACATCATTGTACAACTCATCCTATTAATCATCATATCTCGTTTACTCGGCTATCACCAACTTTTCGTGAGTTTGCATTATTCATGTCCACCATCTCTATTCATAAGACTTATTAGGAAGAGCAAAGTACCTTCTAGACATCGAATTTGCCTACAATTCTACGAAGTAATCTCATCTCAGAAAAATATGCCATGAATCTTCTCCATGAAGTAGGCTTACTTGGTTGTAAACTCGTTGAAGTCCCTATTGAGTCTCAACTCATTCCAGCACTCAAGGTTAAAAATGACTTTGATGACCCAGCAAGGTTTCGTAGATTGGTCGGAAAATTGAAGGTTTCGTAGATTGGTCAAAAAATTGATATATCTTACAATGACTTGACCAGATATTTCCTTCGCGGTTGGAGTGATAAGTCAATTTATACACAAGCCAAAGTGCTATCATTGGAATGGTATGTTGAGGATCTTGCACTATATTAAGAAATCACCAGGATATGTCTTATGGTATACGAAAAATGGTCATATAAAAGTTGAAGGCTAGTCTGATGCAGACTACGCCAATTCTCGTCATGATAAGAGGTCTACCACGGGATATTACACATATGTTGGAGGAAATCTGGTTATTTGGAGAAGTAAAAAAATAAATTGTAGTAGCTCAATCTAGTGCAGAGGCTGAATAGAGGGCTATGGCACACACTGCTTGTGAAACTAATATGGGTCGACAATTTACTCAAAGAGCTAAGGATTTCCTGTAATGAGCTTATGACTATGTATTGTGATAATCAATGTCTCATTTATATCACCAATAATCCTATCTTTCATGAAAGGACCAAGCACATCGAAGTTGACCGTCACTTCATTTGAGATATTGTTCTCTCCAAGAAAATTATCACTCCTCGCACTCCATCACAAGAACAACTTTCTGATATCTTCAACAAGGCACTCAGATCTACTAGGTTCATGCTTCTTTATGACAAGCTGGGTATAAATAACATCTACGCTTCAACTTGAGAGGGAGTGTTAAATATCTTATATTTAACCCATTAATATTATGCATTTATCTCTTTATTATTGATGTTTATCTTATGCTAGGATAGCTTAGCCTATTCTATGCCTCAGTCTAATCTTATTCTCATGTAAACATATATATATCTCCTCGTATTGAGATGAATAATATACTTTGAACTTTAAGGCTTAACAGATGGTATGATCCAAGGACCAAAAAACTCTTTATGTTTATTGATATCACCTTCTTTGAAGATACACCCTTCTTTACTTCATCTTTGAATCCTCGAACTCCTACAGCAAAGTCACCACCACTACCTCCTTCGGTGGATCCTCAACGTACCACTACTAGGGCTGCTCATGGGTCGGGCTGGGTCGAATTTATAGAAAAAACCAACCCATTTGGACCAAGTGTAATCGGGTTGGGTCGAGTTCGGTTCAAAAATTTTCACCTCAAACTCGACCCGACGCGACCTAGTTCGGGTCAGGTAGTAGGGTTTACCCGTTTATGAAAAATGAATTTTATAAAAATATTTTTAAAAAAATAATTAATATATTTTTAAAAATAATAATATTTTTAAAATAATTTAAAAATATAAATAATCGAGTCTCGAATCTCAAAATCTAAAACCTGAGACCCGACTCGATTATGGTCGGGTTTGGTCGGATTGTACTCGACCCGAACTAATTACCCGACCCAACCCAAATAGTCTGGGGCAGGTGGAATTCTCGAGTTCATTAGGTCAACCCGACCCAATGAATAGCCTTAACCACTACTACTAGTGTCTCTCCTTTACAAATCCATCAGAGTAAACATAAAAGCACAACCATTCAAACAGCTCACTTCCACCTCCGCGGTCTCAAGATCGTAATCCCCAAGACGTATAGCTTGATCTCAAACAGAAACAAGCTTTGGATGAGATGGTTGCACTTAGAGCCCAGCACACTTGGAACTAGTCAATTTACCTCTTGAAGCCAAACATGTTGCCTGCAAATGGGTGTTCACTCTGAAGTATCTACGAGAAGGGTCCATTGAAGGATACAAAACTCGTCTTGTTACTAAAGGTTTCATGCAACAATATGGAGTTGACTACTTTGAAACATTCTCACCTATGGCCTGACTAAATTATGAGGATCATTCTCTCCCTCACCATAAGCCTTGGGTGACATATGTATCAATTAAATGTAAAGAATGTCTTTCTTTATGGCGACTTAATTGAGATAGTTTTCATGGGGCAACCATCTGAATATGTTGCTCGAGGGAGAATCTAGTCTGCAAATTAAAGAAAGTCATATATAGCCTCAAACAAAGTCCTTAAGCATGATTTGACAAGTTAAGCAAAATGACCTCTGATATTGATCACTCGATGTTCATAAGGCATACCTCTGTTGGGAGTATAGTTCTTGCCGCTTATGTGGATGATATTTTACTCACTCGCAGCGATCATGAAAGAATTGGCATAGTTAAGACTCACCTAAAAAATCATTGTGACAAAAGACTTGAGTCGTTCAAAGTACTTCCTTGGTATTGAATTTGCAAATGATGCTACATGGGTCACTCTTTTATAGATAAATTTTGCTTTAGACCTTCTAAATGAAGTAGGCATGTTAGGATGCAAAGCATCTAAAATACTCATTAACTCTAATGCCACCTCTAAACTTGAAGGAGACGATAACTTTGAGGACCCTGCCAAGTTTCGCAAGTTGGTTGGAAATATGATCTACCTCATGGTTACTCGATCAGATATTTTTTATGTTGTTAGGATTGTCAATCAATTCACGCATCAGCCTAAAAATTCCCATTAGAATGCCCTATTGAAAATCCTACACTATGTCGAGAGTTCATCGGCGAAAGGACTATGGTTCAAGAAGAATGGGCATATAAGAATAGAAGGGTACTTCGATGCCGATTTTGCTCAATCAATTCATGATAGAAGATCTACCACAGGTACTGTACCTATGTAGAAGTAAACCTAGTTACTTGAAGGAGCAAAAAACAAAATTGGTATAGATGAAAAGCCTACTCAAAGAACTTGGTTTCTCCTCTGATGAGCCTATTGTTATGCATTGTGACAACTAGTCAGCTATTCATATTGCAAGATGCAAACAATTGTATCTTCAACGAAAGGACCAAGCACATTCAAATTGACTGTCATTTCATTCGAGATGTTCACTCAAAGAAGATCATAACTCCTCACACTACTTCTCAAGATCAAACTCCTCACACAACTCGCTTCAAATTTCTTTGTGACAAGCTGGGCATGATTGACATTTATGCGCCAGCTTGAAAGAGAGTGTCAAATGATGTATTGCGTTAGGATCATTAAGCTAGTATAGGATACACTCATGTATACCTCACATGCAACTTACCTTGTAGTCTTGTACCCTCACTGTCAAGGTTTAAAATCTCGGTACTGGTACCGGTTTCGGTCACCGGCCGGTACCGGTACCATACCGTACCGTACCGACACACGGTATGGTCCGGTACGGGGAATAGCATACCGGTTTTTTTTTAAAGAGTTAGATATAACTCTAAACAATACATAATTGATGAATAAATGCTTAAAATCAATATTCCAATGTCAAATACATGAATATTAAAAGTCATTTGGTACTGTATTAGGATTTTTCACAGATACAAGAGAATTACATTAGAATTAATATAGGGCGACATAAGCACACAGCCCAAAGGGTCTGAAAAATTTTCGGGACCGCCGAAGACTCTGCGTAGCGTAACATAAGACGTAGTGCAACATCAACTAAGATGATGAATACCATGTGTCACCCTATATTAATTCTAATGTAATTCTCTTGTATTTGTGAAAAATCGTAATACAGCACCAAATAGCTTTTAAACATTGTATTCATGTATTTTGACATTTGAATATTAATTTTAAGCATTTATTCATCAATTATGTATTATTAGAGTTATATCTAACTCTTAAAAAAAAAAAACCCGGTATGATGTTTTCCGTACCGAACCGTACCGAGTGTCGGTACGGTACGGTATCGGTTTCGGCCAGGTACCGAAATCAGTACCGAAATCGAGATTTTAAACCATGCTCCAAGGTTTACACCTTGTACTGTGATATTTCTAATATGAAACTTGAGAATGGTGCATCGATTGAGATGTTCTACGCCACTTTGAAGGCAAAAGCAAATGAATTGATTGAATATCATCCCTTCATCATTGATGTTTCAATACAAAGGAAGCAAAGAGAGGAATTTCTCATTGCGATGTTTCTATCCGCTCTACCACTGTCACTCCATCATGTTAAGTCCCAACTCATGGCAGATACTGAACTCAATTCTACTCATGCCTCTTTCCCTACGGAAGATAACTCGACGCTCATTGCCGGAGAAAGAGGTCACTAGGGTCATGGTGGTGGCAGAACTCGAGGAATGGATAAAGGAAGACATTCCTTTCCTCCCTACATACATTACGGAAGAACCAATCATTCACCCGATAGGTGCCGACAGAAGTTTAGGAGACCTTATGCTAAAGCTGTTATCTCTACTCAAGCACCCTCCAGTAGTACTGGCGAAAATCATAAAGAGGAGACTATTAGTGTCTCAAAATCCGAATATGAAAAGTTCATGGAAGCAGTCACTTCCTTAGCCATGGCTTCCTCCTTTGGGACTATGGTTATTGCTTCTTCTGGTATGTCTTGGAGAATTAGGTGCTTCCAATCATATGTTAGGTAATAAAAATCTTTTCTCTGACTATAACCCTTACCACATGTCTACATTATCGATGGCTCCACTTTTCCTATACACGGTCTTGGCACAATCACTGTTTCAGCAATCTATAATTAGATGGAATTTTTCATCTTCTAAAATTTCTTGTGAATTACTTTCTATCAGTCAGCTTACCAAAAGTCATAATTGCTCCGTAACTTTTTTTCCTTCTCATTATGTGATACAGTCATACAGGATCTAGAGACAATGAGGAAGATTGATGAGGGAGCTGAAACTAGAGAAATTTACTATTATCTACATGTGTTCCTATCGCCCACCATTCCATCAACACATTCTAATGGCACTATCGATTAGGTCATCCCTCTATCAAAAAGCTTTAAGTCCTCCATCCCCGAGTCTATGTCATGATCTCCTTTTAAATATGAAGCTTATGAGTTAAGCAAACATCATTGGATGCCCTTTCCACAGCTTGAGTCCTCGTAGAGAGCTTGTTTTTAAACTTATTCATACTGATATTTGGGGTCATGGTTTTAAATCTCGTACCGTACCGGGCGGTAAGCTCGGTATATACCGATTTTTTAAAAAACCGGTATACGAGATACCCGGTATGGGTAAATACCGAATATCTCGGTAAATACCGCCCGGTATGCCCAGTATTTATGAAATACCGAGCGGTATTTGCTATCATACCGGGCTATACCGCCCGGTATGACATTGTGTACTATTGCAACATACCGGGTATTGGAAAATACCGATATCTCGGTAAATACCGCCCGGTATGCTCTGGTATTTAGCAAATACCGGGCGGTATTTGCTGTCATACAAGGCGATACCGCCCGGTATGATCCAACAGCTCTTAAAAAGAGCCGTTGGGTATTGTTCGATACTGCATTAGGGTTTTTCATAGATATAAAAGAATCATTACATTAGAATTTTAAGTATTTCTTGATCAATGATGTATTATTGGAGTTATTTTTAACAGCAAAATTAAAATTAAAAAAAAAGGGACCGGTATGCAATTTCCGTACCGGACCGTACCGTGTCGGTACGGTACGGTATCAGTACGTACTGATACCGGTCATCCACCGAAATGATGACCGGTATTGGTATTTTAAACCTTGTTTGGGGTCCTAGTCCTGCAGAGAGTCGTTTGGGGTACAAGTATTTTGTCACTTTTATAGATGACCACACTCGTATGACTTGGGTTTTTCTTTTGAAAAGTCGATCTGATGTGTTTCATGTATTCCAAACTTTCTATCTTGAAATAAAAAATCAGTTTAGTACCTCCATTAAAAAATTTCGAACTGATCATGCTCGTGAATATCTTCAATCTGATTTTATAAAATTTTATGCCTCCTATGGTATTCTTCATGAGATCTCACGTCCTTACAAATCCCAGCAAGAAGATGCTGAACGCAAAAATCATCATCTTCTAGATGTGGCTAGGACACTTACTTATGTTTCACATGAACATTTCTTCGTATCTCTAGGGGATGTTGTTCTCACTGCTGTGTATCTTATTAATCGTGTTTCCTCTTCAGTTCTGGGGAATAGACCATCCTTCTACATTCGGTTTCCCAAACAACCATCGTTTAAAATTCCACCAAAAACCTTCGGCTGCATATGTTTTGTTCATAATCTTGGCCTTGATTATGACAAACTGTCCCCTAGAGCTGTGAAGTGTCTTCATTGGATACTCTCGCACTCAAAAAGGATATCGTTGTTATGACCTAGTTTCAAAAAAAACTCTTATCTCTACTGATGTTTCTTTCTTTGAAGATATTTCTAATTCATCTCTACACCGAGTCCTAGAACTCCTATTTGGGAGTCACTACCCCTTCCTCCACCTCTTTCTTCTATTACCCATCACTTCGATGAGTCCTTATCTCCTGCTCCCCCCTCGTTGGTCTATCAAAGAAGACATAAGGATACAGGTGAACTCTCCAAACAGGTTACCCTGTCAGCTCCGACTCACACTCAAGATCCTCTGTCCGATGTTGAACTTCACATTGCTTTACAAAAAGGTAAACGAAGTTGTACTGCTCATCCCATTAGCAATCATTTATCTTTTGCTCAGCTCTCACCCGCGCTTCACCAGTTTGTTTTCTCCTTGTCTTTTGTTTCCATTCCCAAGATATACTAGGATCCTCTGCTTGATCCTAAGTGGAAGGGTGTCATGGATGAGGAGATGGATGCTCTCACATTTAGACGAACTTGGAAACTTGTTACACCTCCTCGAGGCTCTAAACCAGTCTCATGTAAGTGGGTTTTAAACTTATAAAATATCTTCCTGATGGATCCATTGAACGATACAAGGCACGCTTGGTTGCAAAATGTTTTACACCACAATTTGGAGTAGACTACTAGGAGACTTTTTCTACAGTGGCTCGGCTAAACTCTTGTGAGGATTCTCATCTCTCATGCATTAAATGGATGTTAATAATTTCTTTCTTTATCGGGACTTAACTGAGACCGACTTTAAGGAGCAACCTCTTGGATATGTTGCTCAGGGAGAGAATCTAGTGTCACCTTAAAAAAGCAATATATGGCCTAAAACAAAGTCCTCGGGCATGGTTTGACAAACTAAGTAAAATCGCATCTATTATTAGGCTAAAAGAATGCAAATTTGATCACTCTGTTTTTATGAAAATAACATCCGCTGGTTGTGTGGTTCTTGCAGTATATGTGGATGACATTTGGCAGTGATAGTGATGAAATTGAGGCAGTTAAAGCTCACCTGAAAAATCATTTTGTAACAAAGGATTTGAGTTATCTGAGGTACTTTATTGGCATTGAGTTTGTCCATAATGAAACAGGGGTAGTACTTTAGGAAATATGTTATGGATCTCCTGAGTGAGGTAGGCATGCTTGGATACAAACCTACCAGTATACCTGTTGATATAAGAGCTACATTTGAGCCTGAAATTGACAAAGGCTTCGAGGATTTTGCGAGATTTCGAAAGTTGGTTAGGAAACTTATTTATCTGAGTACCACCCGACCTGACATCTCCTATACAGTTGATGTTGTCAGCTGATGCATCAACCTAAATATTCTCATTGGAATGCTTTACTTAAAATCATACACTATGTCAAAAATTCTCCCGGAAAAGGCTTGTGGTTGAAGAAAAATGGACATATAAACATAGAGGTGTACTCTGGTGCAAATTATGTCGGGTCCGTTAGTGATAGAAGATCTACCTCTAGGTACTACACTTATGTAGGAGGAAATTTAATCACTTAAAGGAGTAAGAAACAAAATGTGATGGCTCGTTCAAGTGCCGAAGCTAAATATAGGGTCATGGCTCATACCACATGTGAATTAATGTGGGTTAAAAATCTTTTGGGAGAACTCGGGTTCTCTTCTGATAAACCTATGGTCATGCACCGTGACAACCAGTTTGCTATTCATATTGCCAACAATCTGATCTTCCACGAAAGGACAAAACATATTAAAGTCGACTATCATTTCATTCGGGATCACACCTAATGTCTCCTCTCAAGACCAACTCGCTCACATCTTCACCAACGCTCTCAATTCAACTCGGTTCAAATTAATATGTGACAAACTGAGCATGATTGACATCTATACTCCAGCTTGAGGGGAAGTGTTAAATATGTTAATATTTAATATCATGATGTTATTTACTGTTGCTATAGGATATCTTAGATTATCTCTCAGGCTCAACACATCATGTTTTAGGCTTATATATAGCCTCCTTTCTTAGTAATGAAATAGACTTTGGGGGCCTTAACACTTCCACACATGAACTCATGTGTAAAGTATTTAGTGAAATATCAAGTTAAAAAAAAATGAAATAGGGATGATATGGCTACCACATGGCAAGTTGTCAAGTACACGTGGTTGCCACATAAGCAATTTGACGATAGCACAAATAGAAGTGTCACAAAAGAACATAATTGTGACAAATAGCATATTTGATGTATATCAATACTCATAAATTTAATAGATTCGTTACAACATCAAAAGTTGGGGATGCATTATGTAATTTATCTTAAGAGAAAGTTTGTCAAAGGCGCTGGGCGCAAAGGTCCCATATCGCCTGAGGCGCAAAAAAGCGTGCGTCGGCCCGAAGCAAGGCACAAAAAAAGCGCGCGCCGGACCGAAGCAACGCACACCTTTTTTAAAAATACTATCTATACAATTCTCAAACAATAAAAAATATGATATGCAATGTAAGAATTAAATTATATGCATCATTGCACCTATAACATCAACAATTACAACGAAAAATTAAAACATCGCATATCATTTAACAAAAGAGACCAACAATAAAAAAAAAATTAAAGACTAAGAGTTTTTAAATACGAGCATAAATTTTTCACAATCATAAATTTTTAAAGACACAATTTTTTCTCAATCCAAATCAAATATGAAAAGCACCAAGGCTTTTAAGTTTTAACATAACGTTTGTGACCCTCCTCATCCCTACTCCTTAGACATCATCCTCGGAGTACCCATCACTTGATCAAAACACGATTGTTGGCTGCTCAAAGTAGGAAAAAGGGTTAAGTTGATCATAGGAGACGAGACCTGGAGTTACAGGTGGGTGACCATGTATTTCTTTGAGTTTCTCCTATGAAATGAGTTATGAGATTTGGGAAAAGGGGAAGCTTAGTCCACGGTACATTGAGCCTCTACAATTTACCTTGGGGGAGTCATTCCTTAGTGTTGTGATGTGTACAACCAAATTATGTATAGGAAGGGTTATTTGAGTTGTTTGGGTGACAATTATGATTTTTTTTGTCATTCCAAACCCTATAAATTTTCGAAGTATGTATTAGGGAGCTCCTTGGAGGGCTATATGATTTATGCATCTTCTTGGCAATAAAAGTCCCGGTAATTGCTCCTTGATGGAAACAAATTAAAGATCGACTTTTGAGGAATTTTTGGAAACCCTTAAGTCATCCATATTTGACCCGAAGATTTTAAAATTTCCAATTTTCGCAAATTTATCCTATAACCCAAAAATTTAGATTTTGATCTTTAAGGATTTTGATTTTTTTCGATATTTTTATTAAATCCAAATGGAGGGTATTTCTCTATTTGAATTTATGTTTTAATGTTAATGAAAAATAAAAATAAATAGAGACATTAACTTAAACTTAAGAAATGTAGATAAGGCAAGTGTATTCTGTTAATTGTCGGCCTCTCACTACCGACCTCCTAGTTTCATCATACTCCCTAGAAAAAAAACTAAGGTTTCATCCAGGTGCGCGCCTAGGTGAAGTTGTTGCGCCTTGGCTTGGCCAAGGCGCATGACTTCAATGGCGCCTCCCCTGGTGCGCCTAAGCACCCAGGCGAGCGCCTTTGACACACAGCCTAAGAGATCATTAATTTGGACTATTAAAAAAACAACTTAAACTAAAATATGGACTTGGGTCTTCTAAACAAATAAAAGATATGAGCTTAGGACTTCTTCAATGTTCCTACGTCATTTAGATGCCAAGTTACGAAGGTTATCATTAGCAAATATGTAGTCTTCGATGAGAGCTCTATGTTGAAGGAGAGCTCTACTTTGCAAATTGACAATAGAGCATGCAGTGATGGATAAGTCAAGTGAGCAAGTACAATTTGAGTTTATGGCAACAGATACACAAAGTTAAGATGGGGTGATATAGCTACATAATCTCAATCTCAGGGTTAATTTATCGAGGTTGCAGAGTTAACTCAGAGTCTTGTTGCCAGTTCAACAGCTAGGGTATTTCTTCGTGAATCAATTAGGCTTTCTTGCCCCATCTCTAGTTTTTACACTCTATTTGGTTATTGGTTTATTTAAAAGAGCATTTATTGTTGAATGAGGACTAGGGTTTTGCTTCCCTCCGTTATTTGGGGCTTCCATTTGGGATTCGAGATTGGGGTGTATTACGCGTGCATTTTGGAGATTTTATCATCTCAAACTCTTGTATCTTTGTGCTCATTTTCATAGTGGATACGAGATGCTCCTCTCCCGTGGATGTACCTCTCATTTGATGGTGACCCGTGTAAATTTTATTGTTCTTTTGTTTGCCTATTGATTGCTCTAGTTTGATTAATATCAACCATAATTTCATCAATCAACTAAAGCATGAAAAGGGGATATTTGGACACTAATCAGACTGAAATGTTTAATACTTGTAGATATTTAGAATTAAAGACTAGCTTCTTTTGATTTAATCTAGCCGATTGATTAGCCTCTTCTAATGTCTTACGAATAGAACAGCTATAAATAAGATTACCCAGTCCTTAGCAAAGAGCACTGAGAACTTCTGTGGCCATTCTTTTGTTAATATTTTAGTAACATCTTCTTCAGAGGTTTCCTCGCCCTCAAAGTTGAAAACCTAGTTAGAGGCGGTACATTCTAACGTAGAACACACACGCACACAGTATGTCGTCAAGAGAAATTGTTCATTCAAGATTCAATAGTTCAATATAATTCCCCTTTTTTATAGATCCCAATTTGAGCATCAGCATGAGATAAAAATTTTCCATCTGCATAGATGAACACAGATTTGGAATCCGGGCTAGGTGAGAAGAGATGATTACCAGAGAGCCAAACGGGAGCCCTAGGGCATGTTTCCGTCACAGCGGGAAGGCGGAGGAGGGCCGGAGAACACTCGGAGGAAAGGGAAGCGCTTCAGTCGACTGGGGCGTCGTTCAAATGATAATAAGGCAGATTGAGGGTTCGGAGGAAACCAATCGCTCGACGCCTTGAAGCAATCGAAGCGGGGGGAGAGAGAAAAGCGAGCGAGGGAAGAAGCGGAATCGCCACTGAATCAGCGAATAGTGATTTTTTTTTCCTTATTTTCAATAATTCATTTTTTTATTATTTTCAATAATTCGACCGCCCTTTTTTTTACCGCCCAAATTTTTCATTTGTCTCACATACCGTGTGTTGCACGGTTGAAAATAAATTTGATTAAAATAGTATTAAGAAGAAAATATATATTTATTATCAACTTTAACTAGCACAATTGATGATAACATCTTATAAATTATCTAGAGCTCATTTGATACATCGTATAGTACTAACTTGTATAGTACTAATTTGTATTGACTAACTTCTATAGTACTAGCCTGTATTGTACTATTATTATACAGTATTTGGTGCACACATATACTAGCATGTATAGTACTAGTATGTATTGACTAACCTATATAATATAATATAATATATTATAATATATTATATTTATATTATATTATATTATATATTATATTATATATTATATAAAGTAATATAATATATAATAATATAATATAATATAGAGAAAATGTCTAAAAGGATCCCTAAACTTTGTCGGCATTTTCACATTGGTCCCACAATTTTTTTTCGAGTCAATTGGGTTCCTAAAGATTTGTAAACGTCACTTTGGTCCCTGGTCGTGACCCTACTGTTAAAAAAAAATCAAACGTGACTAACATTTCGACGACGTAGCATCTAGTTTTGTTGACTTTGCTTATGTGTATTAATTGGTGCCTAAGTGGATTATTTTATTATTTATATATTTAAAATGTGTTCATTTTTCTCTCTCTCCCTACCACCATTGTTATCTCCTCCTCCTCTTCTTCCCTCCTCTGTCGTTGTCGCCGCCGCCGCTCCTCCGTCGTCGTCTCCAGAGTAGAAATCTGAATATGTACCCGAAGCTGCATAAAACAATATTGGGGCAATACTCGGGCATTCCCTCTGAAGCATCAAGCTCACCCTTCTCTGCCTCACCCTCACCCCCGTCGTCCTTCGCGGCACCATTGGTGTCTGTCAGTTCGGCACCCCCGAGCAGGACCTCAACCAGATCCGTTTTCGCCTCTGTCGCCCCCTTGTCGACACCACCTCCTCGTCCTCTACGAACGCCCAGGACGACGGCGTCGACGACCCCCCTCGTGACCCCTCGCAGCCCTACTCGCTTGGCCCCAAGAAATCCAATTGGGACGAGCAGCGCTCCGAGTGGCTCCACCGCCACCCCAGACCGGCCCAGCTTCCTCGGCCCCAACAAGCCCCGAGCGCTCCTCGTCACTGGTTCATCCCCCAAGCCCTGCGAGAACCTCGTCGGCGACCACTACCTCCTCAAGTCGATCAAGAACAAGATCGACTATATATTGTCGCGTCCATGGCATCAAGATCTTCTACAACATGGCGCTCCTCGATGACGAGATGGACGGCTTCTGGGGCAAGCTTCCCATGATTCGGTCCCTTCTCCTCACCCACCCGGAGGTGGAGTTCCTGTGGTGGATGGACAGTGACTCCATGTTCACGGACTTGGCCTTCGAACTCCCCTGGGAGCAATACGCTCCCTTCAACCTTGTCATGCACGGTTGGAACGATATGGTGTACGACGATCGCAATTGGATCGCCCTCAACACCGACAGCTTCCTCCTTCGTAATTGCCAGTGGTCACTTGATCTCCTCGACGCCCATCCTAGCAGCGCAATGGGACCCGCTACGTCTTGCGACGGTGCAGATCGTCGCACACACCTGAGGTGGTCGGAGCCGTCGCTCGGGAGGGAAGTTGCGTTGTGGATGCTAGATGCGGTAGCGGAGGCGCGGGGGTACAACATGCGCCGAGTCCGCGCTAACTTGTATCAGATCATGGCGGCACTGTCGTGGGTGGCAGACGTGGTGAGGTGGGCGGAGGATACGCGAGCGTGGAGGAACCCGTCAGCGACCATTCTTGCGCACGGTGTGCTGGTGTGGTACCCGAAGCTGACATCGCCAACACTAGGGGAAAAGGAGGAGGAGGAGACGGCGACGACAGAGAAGGAGAAGGAGGAGGAGGAGACGACGGCGGAAGAGCGGCGGCGGCGGCGACAGCGGCAGAGGAGGGAAGAAGAGGAGATAACAATGGTGGCAGGGAGAGAGAAAAAAGTGAACACATTTTAAATATATAAATAATAAAATAATCCACGTAGGCACCAATTAATACACGTAAGCAAAATCAACAAAACTAGATGTCACATCGTCGAAACGTTAGCCACATATGATTTTTTTTAACGGCAGGGTCACGATCATGGACCAAAGTGACGTTTACAAATCTTTAGGGGCCCAATTGACTCGAAAAAAAATTATGGGACCAATGTGAAAATGCCGACAAAATTTAGGGACCATTTTAGACCTTTTCCCTTAATATAAAAAATTATATAATATATTTTATCATTTAAAATATTTCATAACTTAAAATTATTTTTTAATATATTCTTTAATTTTTGGTCGGAGATAAATGAGTATAAAAAATATTGAAAGTTCTAATGCATACTAATGAAGAGGTTTGAGAGTGTATTACTAATACACCTTATGACAGCTTATGGGGTACTATTTTTAGTGCATGTATTAGTTAATATCCTTCTCAAATATTGTATAGTATTATCCTAATACTATACAAGAAACTTATACACTGTACCAAATAAGCTCCGAGAGGTCTAGAATTCGATTCCAGTATGAATTCTTTTGTTATTTTTGACCAAAAAAAAAGAAAATATATATTTATTGAGAAAAAATTTAGAAAAATCCACGAACAATATCTACTTTGAAATCAAAGTTAATTAATATTAATATATAAAGACCATTCAAATTTATAAATAAAAAAAAAGACAAAAAAAAAAGCCTTGTACAACTTTACTTACATCTTTTCGGAAGAAAAAACTTTACTTATATTTTTAGAAAGAATAAGGACCCTAAAAATAAAAATGAACCTCGAGAATCGTACATTACTTAAAAGAGTCTAACCTTTGAATATATTATAGAACAAAACTCCAATTTTCAAGTGTAACAAAGAAAAATGGAACCTTATATAAGTATATCAAAATAATGTTCTCTTTTAACTTGTCCATCAAAATATTATACAAAACTAACATAGTTGAATGACATGGCACACATGAGGTACTGTTATGGGCACTACTTCTCTACCTCATCAGCTCACATCATCCTGGTCCATCACATCATTAAAGCATTGAGAAGAGATGACAAAATGAAATTCGAATATCAAGAGGACAACAAATATATGCATTTTGGAAACAAATTGGAATAGCAGAATCTTCATTAAATGTTGTTATCTTCCCTGCTTTTAATATATTTTATCTCCATTTAATTCAGCTTTTAATATATTTCATTTTTTTTTTTGAAAATTCTTATCATAAAATATTCTATAAATAAGAGTAATTAGAAAGGGGAAAGACATCCAATTTTTTTTCAAATACAACTATATATATATATATATACCAGCCAACTATCATCTTCAAAATTTCCAAAGCACAATCCACTTAATACGAGTAGTCGAGTATAACAATCACAATCATCCATTTTTGTACTAGCAAATTCGAATCCCAATAGAAAGAATAAGACGTAGAATCTTCTCCTCGTGATTATTCTTAGATACGATAATGAAATTTTCTTATGTTTCATCTTCCAAAACTAGGCTTCAATAATTAATCGGCAAATATCCATGAAAAATGAAATGCTCTTAATTACAATAATGTTTATTTGTTGCCACTTAAGTTAAAATATATAAAAGTAACTAGTAGATAACTGGCGTGTCGTGCAATAAGTTAAATATAATGAATTGCATAATACAATGTTGATTTTATTTTATTTTTTAAAAATAATAATAACACATAAGTTTTTTTAAAAAAAAAAACTTCTATTCAAATCATGTGAAAAATAATTTAATGAAAATTATAGGCAAAAAACAAGTCTTACAAATATTATATATATATATATATATATGAAGGGTTATAAATAATGAAAATGACCTCATTATAAATTAAATAATTTAATCTTAAATAATTATTAGAAAAAATGGGAATTAATTTACTTATACTTACTTAAATACTACACTTAGAGAATAAATAATACTTTTATGATAAATATGTATAAATACATTAATATTGTTTAAAAACTAATAACATACAGAACACTATAAGTTGTATAGTATTATATAATATAACAGTTACTTTAAAGTTTTAAAAAAACTGTTTTTTGAATAAAAAATATTTTTGAATGATATTGGAAAATTAAATTTATTATGAAATCAAAAATTTCAAAACTATAATGAAACTTCATTAATATGGTTTAGAACTTTCGATTTCCCTTTGAAATTTCACTAAAACAAACCATTCATTTTTCAACGTCAAAATAAGGTAATATTTCTACGCCAACAGCAGCCAAAATGACATACTTACACCAACAAAAATGACGAAAACGGGTGGAATATGACGAGAGTCGGTACGAATAGATCGACGCCTAAGCAGGCGTCTGCAGGCATCGAAAGGTTTTTTTTTAAAAAAATATTTTTTAACATACCGACGCCTTTGACAGACTTCGATATGTTTATTTTTTTTATAAAAAAATAATTCTCCAATTCCGTAGCAATGCAGCGTAACTCGATGAGCCGTCGCACACGAAATTCCAATTCCACGTGCGGCAGAAAATGAGCAGGCGCGAGCGGATTCGCGTCGATCAATCACTACCACGTGGCAAAAATCGAGCAGGCGCAAATCCGCGTCGCTCGATCTCCGCCGCGTGGCAGACATCGAGTGGTTGTGATTTCACATCCGCTCGATCACCGCAACGTGGCAGACATCGAACGGTCGTGGTTGCACGTCCGCTCGATTTCCGCCGTTTGTGGCGGAAAACAAAGGGGCGGGGTTCTGCCCTACTCGATTTCCATCACATGGTGGAATTAATTCAATCAGGCGCAGGCGAAACTCGCATCGTATAATTAATTTTAAAAACAATTAAATATAAATAAATAATTTGATAAAAATAAAAACAGATTATACTTGGAATATTAATTAAACAGATTCTAAAAATGCATACACTAACCCGTTAAGAATTTTGATGACTCCGAACAGCTTTGATAACCTAAAAAAGAAAAAGAAAAAAATAAATAAGAAGAAGAAATAAAGAGGATAAAAGAAAAATAGATAGAGAGAAAGAAGAGAGGAAGAGAAAATAGAAGATAGGTAAAAAATGAAGAAGAGGAAGAGGTATAAATAGAAGTAAAAAAATTTACAGGAGGTAGGAGATTGAGGCGGGAAATCTCCCGCCTCCTGCTTGGGTTTCGCACACGCGCAAACCCGGGCAATGGTGCAAAATTTTTCGACATTAGCATTCAGGCGCTGAAAAATTTCGGCACCACCTGCTGCCAAGGCGTCGAAAGATTTCGACGCCTATTGTTGTGGCGTCGAAAAATTTTCAACGCCTTCTACAGGCATCGAAAATTTCTTTATTATAATTTTTTTTTCCTTTAAACGTTTCAACGTCTATAAGAAAAGTCGAAAAAAAATCCGCTGAAAAATCATGATTTCGTTGTAGTGTTTGTTCGAATATCATTTCAAGGAAAATTTTATTGTGGAAGTTCAAATAAAAGCTAATAAAAATGAATAGATTCATATAATGGAAATATCTATATATTTTTATTATAATTTATTTAAACTTAATTTTTTATTTTCATATTTTCAACATACGATGAAAGAAAATTATAAATAATTTTATTTAAAAATGTATTTATATAGTTCAAAAAATATAGGAAATTTTTTCTATATGCATAATATGATTATTAATATATAATAAATATCAGCGAGCATAAATTATTATTTTCTATATAGTAATATTATTTTAGAAAATTAATTTGAAAATATTAATAAAATTGAAAGAAAAGAATTGAAGTAACTCAAATATATATAATTTAAAAGTATATATATATCATTTAAGGGAATTAAATTGTGAACAAAATAGTACTTTAAAGAAATAACAATAAAAAAAACTTTGTATATTTTAAATAATTATTTTTTACCAAATAAAATAATAATATGTTTAGCAAAAATGAATGAACATCGATATAAAAGTAACAATATACATATATGGACATCTAGAAAAGTAATTGTGATTTCTTGAGCTTTCATAGAGCTTGACTTCAGAGGCATTTGGTACAAGATAATATATTCAGATTACTGAAAATCTTACTTTAATATAAATTACCTAGGCTTATTACATTGACATATTTGATTGCGTGAGATAACTAGTAAATCATATTATCTTGGTAATCTAGATTACCACCAAACTAGCAATGTAGATAGTGTTGGAAAATGTACGAGATCTAAAGCGCAACAAAAAAGTAAGAACAACAAAACAATTTTATTAATCTAAAATATGCAAACATGATCAAACACACACCGAATCCCATCCGATGTGCGCAGTATCACTTTATTTCGGGCCTAGGCAACACAAAACTTAAATACTACAAGATAGGTGCAGAAAATATTGTAAGACAAATCTTTAATCAAGAATTTCATGAATATAAGAATATCAAAAATAAATTAGTAAGATAAGATCTTACTTGATGACGACATAATTTGCAGCGGAATAAATTTCTGGATCTCCAAGAAAAGCCGGGTCTTCCTCCACAACACCGCCTCAAATGGTCTGCTTTCGATGGGGAAAACAACTATGAGCTAGGGTTTTTCCACACGGTGTATAGAGGGGACCTAGCCTCTATTTATAACTGATTATATGGGCCCGTCCATCACGAGCTTCATTAATCGGGCCTACACTTGATTAATCACACCAATCATGGTTAAGTGTTTCAAGCTCAAATCACATGGATCAAGATCACATGAGCTAATAGGCATCTCAATAATGGATCATAAGATCAAACTCGCTTTTATTAAATCAAAACATTACAATTGATTGTAGCCCACATATATGAAAAATGAAAATATAGAATATTTAAAAAATATTCTAACAAATATAGCTCTTATAGTGATGCCCCAATGTGGAAGAAAGCTCAGTCTCACGATCTTTTGATGCACGATCAAGTAGCCATCCAAGCGTCCACCCTCTAGTTTGTCCACACAAGCATGTTCTTCGCCGAGATGCACCTCCTCGCGATCCAATCAAGTCCCAGTGTTGCCCCACGCTTGGACAAAGGGCGGACGATCACTAAGGTGCAAGAGGTGGTGTCACTGGGCTAATTCAAGAGAGAAGCATTGTTGCCCCTCTTCTCCAAGAGACGTGCGGCAGCAACAAAGAGGAAGGGCAGCTCTCTCAATCAATCAATTACCGAATTGATCACCTCTAGGTTTTCTCCTCCTCTCTGTATAAGGGTCGGCTGCCCCCTTCTCCAGAAAAGGTGCGGCAGCCTACTTTCCAAGTGAGGTGGGTTAGCTACTAAGGAAGGATGTCAAGGATGTCCTTGTATTCCCTCCTTAGCAAATAAACCTCACCTCTAATTTAGGAATCACATCCCTAAATACCCATTAAGCCATTGACTTAAACTTCACATATAGACCCTCTGTATATGGTAGTTCTCTAAAAAAGTAAATCTCTGTCTATATTTCATATAAACATTTCTCATTCGGATCCACCTAATTGATCGATTCGTCTTCGGGATGTGCTAGCATCATTGCAATCTTATCGCAAGCCGAATCGAATAATTGATTCCTAATTATCTGCCTTAATTAGAATCAATTTATTCTCGGCTAGAACGCGCTCTATTGTGTGTGACTAACTAGGTTCATCACTAATTGACAATGAGATTATGATATCAACACTGTGACATCACCGGAAAACTCTTTTCCGCACCTAGGGTTGTAGTACCCATGAAAATTTTAACTTTAATTTATTGTGATTTCAACGGAGAAGTTTGGATGCGCGTTAGCGCGAGCCGAGTGAATCGCCGGAAGGCGCGATTTGAGGTACGACCTTTACGCACAAGTAAAATTATTTTGTTTAAGTTGTTTGGATGTTAGATGTAAGTTAGACTCAAGACGAGTCCGGAGGTCCGATGAAAACTTGAATCGGGTGAGTATAGACACACACACACACATATATACTTAAGGCTTAGGGGCATTGTTGTAATTTTAAAAAATAAATAAAATAAAAATAAAAAGGGATGCTTGGGACCGTGCAACTCGAAGAGCCGCACGCATCCCAGTTTGGGCGACGAGGGGAGGAGGAGGAGGCGCGACCAGTGGTCAGACTCGTTGTCGTCGGAGATCGTCGGTGCATGAACACGGAGGAGCACCTTCCTTCTCGATCTTCTATCTCTGTGAGTGGTTTAATATGTCTAGCCGTCACTTTTTGGTTGTTGTTTTCATCATTTTCCATCTTGATCGAGAGAGGAGTGGAGAGAGAGGAAGGTCGGTAGAGCCGGCCGAAGGGCGGCGACGACGGCTGTGCTGTTGCCTCTGGCGTCAAGCCATGCGACCTCGGTGGCAACCAGGCCGTAGCAGCATGGCAACAGCCGCGACTGCTGTCCGGGTCTTTCTCGACGATGGGCTGAAGTCGCACCGACGCATGAGAGGCCGACAAGTGATCACTGAAATAAGTAAGATAAATTCATTATTTTTTTATAGTTATAACGATGATTACGATATATACAGTATTTGTAATGAGTTTATTTCTTATATTATTGATAATTTTTAGAACTTCTTGAAAATATAATAAGTTCCAGAATTTCTTAAAAGTACAAGAGACTAAACTTGATGATATTTTAGGAATTTTAAGAAAAAAAGTTATGAATATGAGAATTTCCGAATTCTTGTTATGGATTCGGAAATTTTCCTAATCCATATTATGGTTTAGGGTACTTGTTCAAAAAAAAAAACACTTCAAAATGCAAGGACAACAAATCATGTCATAAACATGGTAATCATCAATAAAAACTAAGTATTGATTTATATATCATGTCCCTTCTCACGGGTTATCATCTCTCTCTCTCTGAGTAAAAAATGCCTAAGAATACTAATTTTTAATAATTATTTTAAAATGAAAGTACAAAAGAGGTCAGGCATTTCATGAGACGGAACACCACTTGTTATCTTCGTCGTTTTGATTCTTTTCTCATCTCTGCCATATAGATCTCCATGTTCCTTTTCTCCCATAAACGTTTCTGGATGAGGTTATTCTTCTTAGCTTCATCTGGAAATGCATAAGACATGGCAGATAAGACGTGTTAACAATGATAAAATATTAACTTTGTGAACTGAGGGAGCATATCTTTTAGTTATTAAAGTTCATCCAGTTTATTTTTCCACTAACGGGCAATATAACAATTTCCAATAAACTGATGTTCAGTCATAGATTAGGCTAGGTCTTTCCTTGATTCATTGTCTTCATACAATTTAGACCCAGACTTGGAATTGCTAGAGAGAAAAGAACTTCTAAAATTACCGTTACAAGCTCAAGGACACTGCAGCATGCACTGTCTGTAACAAAGCATGATTCATTGGTTTAGGCATCACATGATGGTAATGGTATCCATGACTAACTTCTACCAATCATGGCAACAGCTACCTATACTTCCACGATATGTCATATGACAACAGAAAGAATGTTTAAGGGAAGCACATGTTTCAAGTCTAGACAGTATGGATCCTCTCTTGAACTGGTACAATTACCTATTAAGCCACACTGACACTCAGTATCCTTCGGTATTCTCAGAAGCATGCCAAGCAGTTGGAGTATCTTTGGAATGATCCAAGACCCTTGGAGTTGGATCAAGTCTTATAATCCCTAAATTCATCTAAAAATGACTAGTATACTAGATATTTTATTGGCCTTAGTTTATTTTGAAAAGTTGAAAAGCAGTGAAAGGGGGTTAAAGGTATATATTGAAGGAGAATGATGGAAATGAATGAGGCGAAGGTATATATAAGTTGATATGGTCATTTATGATAAAAACAATATTTTGAAGGCATTTTGATAATTTTCAGGCAGTTCCCCATGACTATATAGTCGTTTGGGGCCCCGTGCCGAGTGACAAGACTCCTTGGACTTTAGTAGACCATTTGTCCTCGACATCCAGTCAATGAGCGTCCTCAAGACTGTGTTCTAATTGGTTTTGGGTGGTTCAGGACATAAGCCATTAGATCAAGTCTATATAGATCCCTACTGCCAAAACTAGACTGTGAAAGTGTGAATCATAGCATGAGCTAATTCATCAACTTGTGCAGTTGGTCTGCTCCAAACATCATTGCTGGTTTACAATCACAGTTTCCAATATGCTATTGTGGAAGAAAACATCCTATATAGACAATTATAGATGCTAATAGCTGATACATTACCAATATTTCTCCATGCATCAGATGGTATTCTGAGGGAATTTTGTGTCAAGTAACAAGCATCATCCCATGAGTAAGGTAATTTCTTGATCTTATATCTCGAAAACCAACAGAAGTGCCAAACCAACAACTGGAGAAGTAACAATTTTATCATATTCACAATAATCAAATTGTAAATAAGTATACTGAAAAGAAATATATATAGAATGAAGGTTATTAATTATTTTAAAAAACAATTCACATTTGTGATTATGCACTTTCAAAATGGACCTACAAACCTTGCCCATGGTATAGGGAAGAAGTACAAATTGGACACCAACAAGGTTCCACATGGAAGGCCTCTCAGCTCCCTGAATATGCAATTCAAGTTCGCCACTGAGCTTCTCTTCAGCTTTCCTGGAATGATTGAGCATAAAGTTGCTAAATTAGCTGCCAAACTTATGAAGAATGTCCAAAAAAATTGGCAAAGAAAGTCAAATGTGAAAAAACATAAATGTAATTAAAGAAAAAGAACTAATTGTTTCTAGCATTCAGAAATTAGGTGAGATATAATAACTGTGAACTTCCATCAAAGAAAACTGCACAACAAAACATATTTAATATTAGAACTGGGATCCTATCATCTTGAGTCAATGATGACCCATTTACCCCAACTTTTATTACCTTTCATCTACTACAAATTTTGTACAAGAGAGTCCATCATCAAAATCAAGCTCATAATGGCACTAATCGCAAATTATCCCTCATTTGATATTTGACTATAGAATCTCTTACAAAAATCTTAAAGTAAATGAATAGCTAAAAAAGTGAGAGGAAAATGGTCATCCACTCAAGAGGATGGGCCCTGCTCTTTAATATTATTCAAACTAAATCACATTTTAATTTCCATAGAATTCTAAGTACAGAGGAAAACCTATAAACATAAATCTTACTTGTCAATTTGTTTCTGACCCTTCTTCTTATTCATTCCACCTCCACATCGCTCCAATTCCAGTGCCTTTAACCTATTTTTGTAGGCTGGTGTTTTCTTGACCATGGTAACTGCCTGAATTAACATTTAGGAAAATTCATCCAGAAAGAACATAGTACACAACTAACAATGAGACAATATTGACTTCATCAATAGTTAAAATTGGTCCTTACTCTTGCCTCTTCTCAACAAAGATAAAACCCAACTAAAAAGTTTATAATGCAAAACTGTTTTTAGCTATAAAAGATAAAACTTTGTTATCTACAAAAAAGAAGTAATGAACTAGTCATGTACTTGAATGTAATCTTGACAATATTGCACCGATTATTTTTCGTGTATTCAATTTCCTCACAGCATTGGAGTAAAGCAATTTTATTTAACCAAGAAAAACTTCCATGTAGCAGAGGGAGTTTTTGACACGCAGAGCAATGACAACATGTTGCATGGAAAATTTTTGAATTGAAATTTATTCTCTTTCGTTTTTCTTTATCCTTACTAATCCTTAATTATGTCTAGTGTTTGTCATCATAAAAAGAAGGAAGAATGTTGATCTGAAGGTTAATATCTATTTTGATGATAACAAATATCACTAATAAAGTTCTTTGAAGGTTTTCTCTAAAATTTTATTACAGATTTCTCAAGAACAATTCAAGTAGATAATGAGCAATTCAAGTGTGAAGAGGAGATCCAAGTCATTCAAAGATTTATCTTAAGCATTTTAAACTCATTGTGATATATTTAGTGTAAAACACACTTGAGATCTCCAAAGTTTTAGCACATAAATTTTGATCTGGTTTGGTTGACAAGGAAAGTAATTTCTTGCAAAAAGTAGTATTTTCTATGAATTAACTTTTCATATGTACCAACGAAGTGTTTGGTTGACAAAATTGGAATGTTAATTTATAGGAAGTTAACTTCCTATGAACTAACTTCTCACAATATGTTTTGTTGACATGAGTACTTCCTAAGTACACATCAAATGATCAACATACCATTCCTTTGTAAATTATTTTTTTCTTTTTTTTCTTCATATATTTCAAATATATAGTTAATTTTATTTTTCATATAGAACTATGTATTTAGTATATATAATATTAATTTTTATTTGTAAATTAATATTTTAACATATTATTTAAAAGTACAATATATTTTTTCATATATAATTAATATAATTTTAATATATAATTATATATAATTTAGTATATATGATAAATTTAATTTTTATCTGTAATTAATATTAAAAAATGACATATTTTCTCAATATAGGCAAACGTACCTTTCTACTTCGTGCAAAACACAAGAAGTACAACTTACTTGGGGCTAGGTAAGCCACTTCCTGCGTTTTGTGGGAAGTGGAACTTTTGTACTTCCCACGTCACTTTTTGTCAACCAAACCAGGCGTTAGTATGTGTTGAGATCATTAGATAGGCTATTAAGCAGTGTAGTAGGTTTTCGTTATAGGTAATCAGACCAAACAACTTGTACTTTATAGTTTATCCTATACCCTTCTGTGCCCACGGTGATGGATAGGTCAACCTATACTTCATCCAAAAACCTTCTATGAACTATCAGATGATTGACAGGTTGACCCATCCTTCTTTCGATAATTTTATGTAGAAGACAGGATGATCCGCATGTCAATTGCTTAGGTCACTTTATCCCGATGTTCTTTTCAAGTTCAAAATTTCAAATACAACTCTTTTCTCTTCCCAACATCTCTTAACAGCATAAATAGGCCCCTAAGTATAGCCTTTGTTCACATGTGTGTTGGAGGTCTTCATCAGTGTCCTAGAACTCAAGACAAGAGGATTGTGTTTCAAATTGATAACTAATCTGTCAATTTTTTTGTAGTTTACATTTGGCATTAGTGTTTATTTTGTAAAAGTGTGATTATGCGTATTTCTTGGTTTTATTCTTTGGTTTTTCCTTGTATCTTTGGAACTCTTTGGTTGAGGGATAAAAGGCTTTCCTTGGGGTTGGTTTTTCCTTGTATCTTATCAAGGTGCACCTATCTGGGAATACCAAACAAATAAATGTTCATATGGAGTCACATGCCATTCCAAGGGTGTCCCAATATCCTAGTAATGTGATTGCTTCTTCTGACTTGCACAAAGCAAGAATCAATAGTAACCTGGCTATAACATATTAAATCATGATGTTCCGAGGAACCATGTGATAAGCTAACATATTTTTAACCAAAAGCAGAATCATCTATTCATTATGTTCCCAAAGAATAAAACAGAGTAACTAATAAATTAACTGTCCTAAGCAAGAAGAAGTAGAACATATTGTTTCAATCTTGCCTATCTGAAGAGAGAAATTTCTCAGAATACCTGTGTATATCTGGACCATTGATTTAGATACTGCATAGCTGAAACAACCAGAAGAAGGCCCACCAAGACTGCTCGAGGATCCTATCATTATGAACATGCAGGAATAATTAATAATTTGACTCCACCTTCAAGATCTTAAATTGTAATGAAACATTGAAATGAAAATGAAATTGCTAAATTTGAGCGAACATATGACAGCCTTACTGTTTTATGTCCATAATACGCATGGTAGTAACGAGCAGTATTGTAGAAGACCTGTATAGAAAATATTATACTTAATATCGCACAACAAACTAGATGAAGAAGATGGCGATTTATCGTCATTGTCATTAGATATAGATTATAGATCAATTAAGTTTCACACATTTGTTTTACTCCAAATTAGAACCTTTATCAGCATAAGATAGACAAGTTCTAGTGTAACCACTCCATAAAGTAGAAAGGAAACACACATATCTAAATCAATGAAGTTCCTGAATGAAAAAGAAGAAAAACACAAGGAAAGCACAACGGGAACTTCCTGAGCATTTTCACATTTAATTCACCATTCAAATCAGGTTATAGGTTTATGTTTAACTTAATTCTCCTCTATTATAGATTGTACAGGGACGGACGTGAAGTGGAGACACAACTGTGGAAAGGGATCCCACTGTGGAAATAAGGGGTTTCCCCCAAGATTAAGTTATTTGATTGGAAATTGTTCCATGATCATTTACCCACAACATAATGTCTTTCCATTTTATGGTATTTTCACATTTAGTCCTTGTCCACCATGTGGGCAGAGGAATGATGAAGAAACCTTTTTTTTTTGCAACTTTCGGGACCTTTATGCGCAAATATTAGGCTATATTGTGTGTTCTATGGTGGATTTGGAAAGCACATATTGTGTGTTTTATGGTGGTTTTTGGAATCTAGGAATAGTGAGTATTTGGGAAGGAATGCTGTTATGAACTTGCAGCTGCAGAAAGAAAGGGCGAAGGGGCTGAAGACTTAAAGCAGATTTGAATATGATAAATAGAAGAAGGACGAGAAGAAGAGTGAGACTAGAGGTGGCAATGGGCCGTGCTAGGCACGGCCCGATGGCTCAAAGGGGCGGCCCAGCCCGGGCCTGAGCCCGCCCCGCTTGGGCCGGCCCGAATTTAAAAAAAATGAAATATAAGGTCGGCGATGAGACTTGAACCGCCGACCTCCACCATTTTTTTTGATGAACTAACCACCACACCAAGACTTATTATCTATTGTTATATAATTTTAGTAAGTATAATATATTATGCTCAAGCCTAGCACAGGAAACCAGGCCGGACATGGGTGCAGACCAGGCTAGGCCTGGGTGGCACCATGCCACCAGGCCTAGCCTACGGGGTGTAGGGCAGACTCGGCCAGGCCTGACCGGGCCCGGGCTCGGCACTGCCCACATGCCCAAGGGGTGAGCCCAGCCTGCCCCTTGGGCATAGGCGGGCCGGGTTAGGCACGACCCAGAGTCGGGCCGGGTCAGGCACAGCCCAGAGTCGGGCCGGGCCCGTGCCGCCCACGGGCAGGCCCGGCCCATTGCCACCTCTATGTGAGACACAAATGGCTGAGGAACTCAAGAGGAAGAGCAATTATTTTGCTTTCATTTTTACTTTCAGTTAACAATACTTGTAATAAGAATTGGATGTAATATTCTTTTAATTGAAGTATAGATGAAAGTATATGTTCTTGTGAAAGATTGGGAGAGTAAATTTGGAATTTTGTTTCAATAACTGTAACTGATACAAATATCATGAACCTGCAGCTTGAAAAAAGAAGAGGCAGAGAAGGGACTAAAGACTTACAGCAGATTTGAACATGATAAATGGATGAAGGACAAGAAAAAGACTGAGACAGGTATGGTTGAGGAACTCAAGAGGAAGAGCACTTGATTTGTTTTCATTTTTCATTTCTGTTAACAATACTTGTAATAAGAATAGATGTAATATTCTTTTAATTGAAGTATAGATGACATCGTGACAATGTATGTCCTTATGGAAGTTTGGGAGGGTAAAGATGTAAAGTTAGAGTTTTGTTTCCATAAAATGCTGTATAAATACTCTTTTATTGGAATGAGAAATTAACTTACAACTTGTTTTTAGTAAGAACCATCTTTCAATTGTTTGAATCCAGTTCCAATTCTGCCGGCACAATAGGCCATAGAAAATCTAAGGATCTTCTTCAGCTTGCTGCTGAAGAAGGGATCTCAGAAGAGCAGGAAGAGCAGCCAGTAGTCAAGGTTGAGTCCAGCCATCCACCCTTGGACCCGATCACAAAACTTGGGACTGTGGCAAAGGCCTTCCTAGTGTGCTACTTAGAGCAATTGATGTTTCAATGCATATATGTGGATGCTAATAAATCTAGGTTGTGTTTGACACATTGCTTGGTAATGTTATAATACTAATCCACATTACCATGATAGACTGTCACCTTCAATTTACTGGTAATATAACATTACCATATTTGGCATAATTGGTCAACATAGATGACAATCTAATTTTGTATTTTTTTTACTTCACTAAAATTACCCAAAAATCTTTGTCGAAATTTGGTGGTGCCTTGCATGGAGAAGAATGTAGGGAAGAGAAGGGCAATGTTGGAATTTAAGATTACTACTGGGTGGTAATCCACATACCCACCTCCCATGGGGGCTCTATCCATATTACCACTTTGGTGGTAATGTGGGTTATCGGGGTAATCTAGATCATTGGTAAGGTGCTTGAATCAAACATGGTAATGTGTAGGCCCTGGGAATTTAAAAGTCACATTACTAGTAATCTATTGTAATGCAGATAGATTGATGCATACCAAATGCCCTAGGGGAACGCCTAGTAGTAAGCAGCTTGAATGAAAGAATGAATGACTTCATAATCACCAACATCTAGGTGTTAAGGTGAACCTAGATGGATAATGATTGGATGAAAAATATTAAGAAATAGCTCAAGATCCATGTGTTATAACCTATAGAATGTGTTATCAGTTATCACTATATGAATAACCTAAAATTATGGAACAAACAAAGAAACCTTTCAGAGCTTAAAATTCTAACCTTGAGAATACCTTATCCATATACAAAAAGGAAACTTAAAATTATAAAAACAACACATTATAAAAACAACACAAAAAGGAAACTTTTCAGATATTTGCATCAAAGAATCAAGAAAAAAATAACAACACACTTTATATTGCAATTTATGAAAATACCTTATATTGAGAAAGAAAGAATAAACAATTTGACAACAATGACACAGTTATTAACATCATACATATATAAGAATCATATTTGGTACAAGCCATCAGAAAAACTTTAACCTCTTCTGGATGTGCAATTGCATAATCGTATTGCTCCCTTGTGGCTTCATCTTTTAATATCTGGAATAAGGAATAGAACGTTCATTATACTACAATGAATCAGATTTTTCTTTCGAGAACTTAAGCTATTGCTACATATTGCAAAACCTACGGACCTTAGAAGAAGCATCAAGCTTCATAAAACATAGTTAAAGTCTTTATGAGGCAAATATAGAGGAGAGATCAATTCTGATCCATTAAGTATGAAGAGTTTATGAAGGATTTATAAGGGAAATATAAGTATAAAAAGATTTTGGATTAATTTGAGGATTTAAGTGGCAATTACAGAAGTACAAAACTTGATCACTGAAAGCATGCCCCTTATTCCTTCAAAATACGATATGGTTTGTTACATTGAACCTGATTTGATCCATTACTCATAAGTCAAAACAACTATGATTTGGCTACTCCTGATATGTTCATTACCAGGTAATAAAGAAAAGTAAAAAAAACTATTTGAAGGCTCCTTTAGAGTACTCTCGTCTCCTTGATAATTTAAAGACAATGATTTTTTTTTCAAAATTTAAGCACACTTTATTAAATCGGAACATGATTACAAGAATAGCCCTGAAGGATTTGTCGTTGGCTCAGTGGCTACTTCCTGACCAATATGTCTGGTCTTCTAGAAATATAGACCCAATTTGATGCTTTGTTACCTTCTAAGCACATGACAAATGGCAACCTCCCCACAATTATTCAATACATGCATAGTGTTATGTACAAGACTATAAACAAGCCAGGGAGATACTATTTTATCTAATAATAAGCAATTACAATAATCAGAAATCTGCAATACAAAGTAGTACCAGGATAGGTGACTCTCCGGGAAGTCCACATCAAAGAGCTATATTCAATGGGTAGCCCATTTACATAATTTCAAATTAGACACAAAAATTTACTCTGTTAAAATAATGTATTTATGATCCTAAAGCATATAGCTAAACAAGCTGAATGCTGGTCCTTATTCGTTAACTCGCATATCAAGTTATAAATAGTAATATTCTAATTTTCAGGATTAAAAAAAAACTAGAGAATAGACCGAATAACAAGCTCGATTATGTGATTGTAAAGAATTTTATCCTATCCAGATCATTATGTTCAAATACATAAATGCATTAAATGTTTTCAAACTAAGGAACGGCAAAGAGAGCATTAGCCAGAGACGGGAAGATCGGTAAAACCTCACCTCATAAGCATTCGCAATCTTCAAAAAAAGCTTTCGGGACTCTGGGTCAGGGTTTTTATCAGGATGACTAAAAAGATGTAAAAGCAAACAAATCTATCAGCCAATGGAACCGTAAAAAATATATATTCAACAGATGCAGCTTAAAATGAATTTGATTCATGCGAGTACTGTTTGAGGGAGAGCTTGTAGTATGCTTTCTTGATCTCGGACGCGTTGGCGCTCTGAGAAACCCTAGTAAGCGATACGAGAAGCGGAGTGTAAGAGGAACTGTTTGACGAGACGACAAGAAAGAGGGAAAGATATTTATCGATGTATATACCCAAGGAGATCGTAGCAGTCGTCCTCTTCGCAGTAGATCGAATGGCAAATTGGGAGGTTAAGAAGGACGACGAAGGGAAGGAGAAGAAGGACGCGGCGCCACCGGGAAGCCGGCGAAGCCATGGTTCCCAAATCCCCCCTCTCGTAATGGGAGGGATGGAGGAAGCGGATCTCTTGTGCTAATTCGGATCCGGTCTATTTACAGTCTTTGCAATTGGATGCAACATGAAGTCAGTAGGTATTAGTAGAGGCGGTGATGGCCGAGTCGGCGCATAGGCCGATAGGCGTATAAAACTGGTTTGGTCTGAGCTATGTTAGGCTCGGCCTAATAAAATTTGGACCGGGCCGGTCACGACGTGATCATGCCCAGAGACGAACTGGGCACGTGGGTCATGCCCAGCACGATTTGAAATTCGAGTCCCAAGATAAAGCAGGCGACTATGCTTGTCCACCCTTGGAATTTAGAAAGACCGAAAGAGGTGATATACTTTGGTCCAAAAATTTATAGGCAGCGCAATGCTTTTTACTCAGTTGCCTTTGAAAAAATTATGTGCAGCGCACATAATATGTTTTGATCGGAAAAAAAAAAAATCATTGAATGATGTAAGTTACCTATTTTTCAAAATGTGTGGTGATTAAGTGTAATTTTTAAAATATTATGGGGGTAAATATTGTCTACTCTTATAAGTGAGGGGCAAAATATTTTTTACTCTCTAAATTTTAACGGTGAACAAGTAAAAAATAGTTCTTTTACTAATTTAATTTTAATAAAATAATTAATTTTGAGAATAATTTAGTCATGTTGATGTCAATAACATTCTATGAATATTCTTATCATCTTTTATTTTTTATACGTGGAAACAATCTTCATTTTTTCTTAAACTCCCTTTAATCTCTCCTAATTTTTTTAAAGTTCATCATGGTTACTCCTTAATTTTTAATTTCTCTCTACTCTCTCTTAGTTTCTTATTATTGTAATTTGTATTTCTTATTTTTTTACTAGGGGCAAATTGAGAGATTTATATTCTCGGTTCTCAAGAGAAAAAAAAAAGCCAACCCCCAATAAGCTGAATAAAGAACTAGAGGGACTAAGTCCAATATCATGTTTCTTGGGAAGAAGTGAGATCCAGGGATCCCATAAGTATAACATTTCAAAAAAGCTGAAACGCAATGAATAATAAAAATAATAAATATATGGAGAGATAAAACAAGTCCTCAAGTCAAGCAAATGACATGAGCCTAGACCAGAAAAGTTGACAGAACTCGACAGTGTCAACAATCATGATATTCCTATTCTTGAATATTATGTGATTTTGGGATTTTCAGGTATTCCAGCACCATATTGTTGACAGGGACCTTTGTTTTCGGTTCCATGCGAAACACTTCAAGGTATTAGACCGCAAAGGGTTGAAGTCTGCAAGGTAAGTCCAACCCGTGAGCGCTTTCCACCCTATCATTACTATCGTGCACTCTTCAAAGTCATGGTTGCAGGTTTTTGCTGCCACTTATGCAGAAGATATATATATGTCATCATCAATGGTAACTCTATGCATCCCTTGGTTTCAAGTCGCTTAAGGAGCGCTAGCCATAGCAGCAGCTTCATCTTTAGGGGAAGCTTTCCATGCCATACTTTAGAGGCGAGAGGGGGGCAAATCCCCTGATTCGTAAAAATTAAAAATCATTCATCCAAAAAAATTGGTGCCCTTATTACATGCAGCTAGGTGGGCTCGCATGCCCTACTGATAGCAGTTGGCCCGGATCTAGGTTAGGTGTAGGCTTGGGATTGGTTATTATGTGGCAAAAGACCAAATTACCCCATTATTACATATATTCTAATCTGGTTTTTGCTATTAATGTATTTGTGAGGATTGAACTAGAGGTGGCAACGAGCCGGGTCTAGCCCGGCACGACTGTGCCTAGGAGACGGGGCGGGCTCGCCTCCTTGGCACGCGGGCTGTGCTAGGCACGGCCCGCAGTCGGACCGTGCTCTGGGCGAGCACGGGGTAGGCCTAGCGAGCGCCAGACGTAGGTCAGCCCGAGCCAGACTTGGCTCGGGTCGGCCGTTAACGTTTTAAAAAATATATATTAATTTTTTCCTATAAATACCTATCTTCTTCTTCATTTTTTTTATCTTCATCTTCAACTCTTTTTCTCAACTCTCAATTCTTATCGACTCATTCTCAGCTCTCAATTATTTTACTCTCAACAATCTAAGTTCATTTACAATCATTCTCAACAACATTTTAAGTTCATCATGGAGACAATGATTCAAGATTACTGTCAATTTTTTTTAATCTCTTCAATTTGTTTCATTGATTAGTATAATATTTATACATTTTATATTTTTAATTTTACTAATGGCGGATGGAGATTTTTCAGGGTATACTCCACAAACTGGATCAAATATGTTAGAAGAAATATCTCATGCTACTCCTACCACTCAACAAAATCAAAACATAGAGATAAGTCAATTTATTAATTTATGTCCATTAGGTAGAAAAAAAAGTATGGTATGAGAATATTTTGAGAAAATTATTAAAGCTGATGGCACCATAACAACAACCCGGTGTAAAAAATGTTAAAAAATTCTTTCGGCTTCAACAACAGGAGGAACTGGTCATTTATTACGTCATACAAATGGTCATGACAATAAGGTTGCACAAGCTCAACAAATTCTTAATTTATCTTCTTCTGGTTTAATAGCTTTTTCGTATGATCATGTCTTTCAACGTCAAGAACTTGCAAAATTAATTGTTCAAAGTGAATCTCCTTTTAGTTTTGTTGATCAACCAAGATTTTCTAGTTGGATAAAAAATACTTTACAATCAAAATATAAAAAAAAAATTCGAAATACAATGAAAAGTGATGCTTTAAAATTATTTTTTATATATAGAGAAAATATAATGACTAGTTTTCAAAATAATAAATCAAAAATTTCTTTAACATTTGATATTTGGTCTAATCAACGTACTACTAATTCTTATATTTGTGTTACTGCGCATTGGATTGATGAAAATTTTATTTTGCAAAAAAGAATAATTAGTTTTAAAGTTTTTGAATATCCACACACTTCTGTTGCCATTTATTCTGCTATTAGATTTGTAACATCTTTCTATATTATAAATGATATAAAAAAAATGATTAGTTTTGATAATGCTAGTATATAATAATGATGTTGATATTCCTCCCCTTATACAGTTATTTAAGTCAGTATTAGATGGTGAATTATTTCATGTTCGTTGTGTTTGTCATGTTCTTAAATTATGTGTACAAGATGATTTAAAACTAGTAAATATACATGTAGAAAAAATAAGAGATGTTATTAGATATATGCGTTCTTCAAAAGTAAGAACACAAAAATTTAAAAAATTATGTCAATCTTTTAATAAATCATTTAAAAAATTTAATGATGATGTTATTACTAGATGGAATTCAACATATCATATATTATGTCTACTACAAGATATCAAGAGATCCTTACAATATTTTACAATGACAATATGTCTGGTGATCCAATTAATGATAATGATTGATTAGTTGCTGGATATATTACTCAAATTTTAGAGCTTTTTAATAAATCTACTGAATAACTTTCTGGTGTTTATTATACTACATGTAATTTAACTCTTTCACATATAGTTCGTATTAGTGAAATATTTTCTTCATATAGACATCACCCTTTATTTGCACAAATTATTTCTTTAATGAAATCTAAATTTAAAAAGTATTGGTAAGATATACTTACTTTATTTTGTTTGACAATATGTTTAGATCATAGAATGAAAATTGATGGTTTAAATATGTTGTTAGATCATTGTTATAAGAATATGGAATCAGATAATGTTGAAGAAAAAAAAAATCGAATTTATTAAATTCTATGTTTGTATTTTACGCTTCAAAATTTGGTGATACAATTACAACTAAGACAACATCTTTTTCTTCTAAGTTAAGAGATGATAGTGAAAATAATATTAATTGTCAACTTGATCGTAGGATAAAAAAAACTAAATCTACTAATTTTAATAAATTACTTTTTTTTTCCTAGATCATAATCATTATGAATAAATAGATGATAATGAGATTTTAGCATGATGGAAAAAACAAGAAAATATGTATCCTATTATTTTCATCATGACACGTGATATACTAACTGTTCCAGTGTCTACAATAGCTTCCGAGTCTTATTTTAGTGCAGAAAATAGAATTCTCGACGAAAGAATGAGCCGAATGAGTGCAGAAACGGTTGAAATATATATTTGCTTAAAAGACTAGTTGGATGCTCAAGATAGATTACAAAATAAGGGAGAACATGACACTTCATCATCGGGAGAGAAGGAAGCTCAAACAAGCGAAGCTGGTGCTGTTGGTTTAAGTACAAGTTAAATCATTAGAATTACGGGTGATTAAAAATGTAAAAAAAACTACGTATGCCTGATCCTTCTATAGTTAATCATTAGGGAGTACAACTTTAGCTATAGAATGTACGTAGACAACCTTTTAAGGTGCGGTCTATCATTTTATCATTGGATGAATATTTTTATATTAAAGATAAATAAAAATTTAATTATAATTTAATTTTTTAAAAATCTTTTTATTAATTTGTACTGCATTATAATATTACATATAAAAAATGTATTAAAAAATATATAATAAAGCTTAGTATAATGGTTTAGCTAACTTAAATAAAATTAGAAGTCTAAGTTCAAAACTCACTCGTAATCATTAATTTTTAAAATTAAATTTTAAATCTTTAAAAAATTTAAACATTTAAATTTACAAATTTAAATTAAATATTTAATTTTTAGGGCAGCCCGAACCCGGCCCGAGCTGGGCTTGCCCCCTGCACCGTCGGGCTATGCCCCGACCCGGCCCGGCCTGGGCCGCTCCAGGCAACGGCCCATTGCCACCTCTAGATTGAACTTACATTAAAGTAGGGATAAGAATTTCATTTGAATTTTTTAGCGTGCATAAACAAAATAAAATAATGAACACAATAAATAAAATTATTAGTTCAATTTTGATTTCACTAAAATAAAACAATGAAAAATTTGTCAAACACAACACTACAAAAAAAAATCAAAGGAAACATATGAAAAAACAGCGATCCATTGACGTGCTAATTCCTAAAATTGGCGCAAATTATAGTGCTATTTTTAAATAAATTCGCTAGAAATCATAGGGGTGAGCAAGGGTTCGAGTACTATGTATTTTCATAATATTTGGATCCTATCATATATAGGATCGGTTTCTAAATTTTAGAATCGAATTTTACTATGTTAGAACTTGGAATCAGACCCTATCCGAAATCATGGGTTTCGATTTCAGTTTCGGGTACCTTGTTGGAACCTATTCATTTATAAATTTTAGGAGTACAAGTTTCAGGTACAAGTTCTAGAATTTATAAATGTATAAGTTCCAACATGGTACCCTGTCGGAACCTATACCATGGAACCTATAAATGAGCATATTCTAGTACATTCCGGATATCGTTTCTGATTTCGGGTATCCAATGTATTGGATTCGAAACCGAAATCGATTTTAATCGGTTCCTTAATTTTTATCTCGGATCCTATTCAAATTTAATTCGGATCTACCCAGTAGATAGGTTCCAATCGATTCTGGACCTACCCGGTACCCATTCACACTCCTAAAAATCGGCACCAAACTCAATTTGACGTTAGTTTTCAAATTTTAATCCCACATGCTCGCTTAATCTTTTAAAACTTCGTCAATTATTTTAAATAATTCATCAAATCATTCGTTAACTCATCAATTTTGAATCAATATATTCATTTTAACATTAATTAAACTTTTTAATCAAAGTAATATTTAGACATTGATGTGAGACTTTTTTAATTTACCGTATTAATACCAGTGGCTGTAATACAAGATCTCAAGCGTAAATGTTCTAATTTTTTCACTACATATGGTTCCGATTTTTTGCTACATTTTTGTAGTGTAAAAACTATATGAATTAGATATATAGAATTTATGAAAAATCAAGTTAATTGTGATTGTGAAATGTAAACATTATTGAAAATTATAAAAAATGCACCGCATTATCACGTAGTTCAATATCTTATTTTATTATAATAGAACAATGAACAATAATATTTGTTAAACGCAGGTGTATGTATGCAAAGCATGCAAATAGCATATCAATTAATATTGTTAAGTGTATAAGTTTGTTGAATAGTACAAACAATTTTAACACGTAGCCACATTATTCAATAAGTTGTTTCAATAAAATAAAATAATGAATAAATTTTTTGACTACTTGAATAAAGGACATGAAAATGGGTCAATTACCATTATAAGGTGTATGAAAGTGAAAAATGGAAACTATAACAACAAAAAAACATTCATATCACATTTATTATTTTGTTTTGATGAAACAATATAAAAATAGCAATTAAGTAAATTTGAAAAGTTGTTTTTTTTAGGACTTGTTTTGGTCATTTGGAAAAAAAAATACTAAGATCATTTATTTCACAGGATAAAAGGCTGAAGAATTGATGGATTTTACTATATGGTTTGTTGGTGTTTAAATTAATAGAAGATGTGATTAATAGAAAATAAGACTTGGTTTGATAGATACAATTTTTTTGCAGAAAATTATACAAATAGCTAAAAGACCAATTGTTTAGTTGACACATTTCTATTTTGTAGGAAGTATAATTAGTTGTACTTTAATTTTTCATATTTTTATTTTATTTTAAAATTTTTAAGTAAAATATATATTTTTTCATATTAATTACAAATACAAATTATTTTTCTATATAATAAAATATATATTATGTTAATTATATATACAAACAATTATATATATATATTACAATATTAATTTACAAATAAAATTTATTTTCTTCACATATACTAATATATTTAAAATAATAATTTATAAAAGAAGAGTACATTGATCATTCTATATGTATTTCATAGAAAGTACTCATGTTAACCAAATATATTGTATGTAAAAAATTATACATTTTATGAATTAATTTTTTATCAATCAAATATTTTTCAGATAAATACACATGAGAAGTTAATTCATAAAAAATATAATATTTTTTTTAAAATTATTTACTATATCAATCAAACGAAATCTAAAATTGATATTATATCAACAAATATCGAATAAAAAATTATATTCAACATTCTCTCAATTTTTTATCCTATCATATATTCATATACCCTGGACATTAACTGGACCATAAATGCATATTTATTTCACATAATTAAAAAGGATATACAACAATGGGTAAATTTCAAAATTTCAATTATCCGTTTGTTTGGTGCTCGAAATTATGATATAAAACTGAAAGAAGATCAAATTTATATTTGGTATGTACCCGATAAAAAAATGTATTCAATTTTTTCTTTTTTATTCTACTTTATTTTTTCTTATCCGTGAAACAAATTATTCGTAAGAAGTCCGTAGAACTCAACCTTAGTGAATCCCAGGACATGTCTATTACTCCAAACATCAGCCACGCCGTCCAGTTGCACCCACGTTTCCATACAAAAGGACCTCAATCGCATCTGCAATTTGTACCAATAGAAAAGCAGGTACAATGAATGGTACGTTTGTTAGAAAACCAGTTTACAAAATAAAATTTATTTAGAACGCAACGAACCAGTGCATGTCTTTTGTTGGTGGTTGTGCACGAAATCGCCACCAGAAGCATCCGCCGTGCAACCGTCTCTCGTTTTAATTTGATTAAAAATTGATTTTTTTAAAAAATCACGTCTTCATATTTTTACTTTTTAGCCCTTCAGTTCGAGAAAAGAAAAGAAAAAGAAGAAGACCACTTCAACGTCTTCTGACAATTAGTTGCCGCCATGAACAAGGAATGTGGAGTTTTCCTTTTTGCTTTGATTTCATTTCTTGCCTCCCTCCATTCCAATTTTAACATCGCCCTTCCTTCTTCCTTGTAATCCCCATTTCCTTGTTTCTTTCGATTACCTATTATATTGTTGTTGTTATTCCTTTCGTCTTCAATCGACTTCCCCTTCTGCGGCTATTCCTTCCTTCCTCTTCCCCACTCCGTGACTTCTACCCGCCTCAGATCACCATCTCCCCCTACTCAGTTAACTGCCGTAGCATTAATGGCGGTCCCCGACTCCGGCTCGTGTTCCCATATCTCGCCGCAGCTTGCCGTGCCCCCTGTCGTGGGCACAACCATTGTCCGAGTGGAGCGCTCGGATGCGCTGCAGCGGCTGGGAAGGTGGGCGGGGAATTCCCTTGAGCACGCAGGCGCGCTGGGCGCTTTCGCCTTCACCGCGGCGCTCTTGCTCCTCGTGCACTTTGACTACTACGGCTTTGTTGGCTTGGCGTGGCGGAGCCCGCCGCTGAGCGGCGGCCGACGGGTCGCGGGAGCGACGGAGGTGAGCGGAGGGATTTGCGATTGGTTCGAGGGGAAGTGGGTTTGGGACGACAAGTATCCGATGTACGAGTCCGATGGCTGCCCGTTCTTGGACGGGGGTTTTCGCTGCACAGAGAACGGGAGGCGCGACCGGATGTACACCAAGTGGCGGTGGCAGCCCGCCGGTTGCGATCTCCCCAGGTTCAAAATCAGGCTTGCATTTCGTTCATCTTCTTCTGTTTGTAGAAATTAGAAAATATGACCTTTTTGGAATCGGTACTGTGCTTTTCTAGCACAAAATTTTCAGCTTTTCAGCTTTTTGAGTTCGGTAAGAACGGATGGATTCTTTTCGTAGAGTTGCTTCAATTGCTTAAAGACTTCCGTTTTCTTTACTCTGTTTCTTTGTGCCGCGTATTTTTTTTTCCATCATTATTCTAATTAATTTTGCATAGACTTCGCGTTTCTACCTTCGCCTAAATTAGTCTTAGAATTCGCTACCAAGATACTCTTGGTATTTATTTTGCACAGACTTTTATCTCTCTACATGTCCGTAAGTTTCGATAATTCTAGATAAAATTTATATTTATTACACAAAAACTGCCGGGTGCTGAACCTGCTGATATTAATTATGTAAGAAATTAATTTTTCATCTAATCCTTTTTCCCTATCCACGGATCAGATTTGATGCTAAGAAGTTGCTTGCGAAGCTGACGAACAGAAGACTGGTTTTCGTAGGTGATTCAATTGGAAGGAATCAGTGGGAATCAATGCTCTGCTTGCTTTCTAGCACTATTTCAAACAAGAGCTCGATCTATGAAGTAAATGGCAACCCAATCACCAAACATAAAGGCTTCTTGGTTTTCAAATTCGAGGACTACAACTGCACTGTAGAATATTACAGATCACCATACTTGGTGCCCCAAGGGCGTCCCCCGGCACATGCACCCAAAAATGTGAAGACCACTCTTAGGCTGGATTATTTGGATTGGACATCAAAGAGGTGGAAGGATGCTGATATCCTTGTCTTCAATACAGGTCACTGGTGGAATAATGAGAAAACTATTAGAACGTAAGTCCATAGTCATTAAATTTCATTTTTTTTTGCAAATTAAATTTCATTTTGATATAATCTAACTGTCTAGAAGCTATACATCTTTTCTTTGAAAAGATAAATTAAACATTGGATCTTTACATCTATTATCTTTGAAAAGATAATGGATCTCTAAGTCTTTGGAACACATTTTTGGCAAGATTTATTGAACTCCAATACGATGAAGATTGAAAGCTCAACAAAACTTTCTTTTGCCGACGGAAACCAAGCTAAATTAAGATCTCGTTTGGTTGACATGGGAAGTAACTTTTTATAGAAAGTTATAATTCCCATGAATTAACTTCCCACGTGTATTTTCCGGGAAGTACATAAAAAGTGTTTAGCTACAAAAAGTTAATTCATAGGAAGTGTAACTTCTTACCTACCATATGTTTGGTTGACATAAGTACTTCCTAGGAAGTACATATGGAATGACCAATATACTCTTCTTTTTATAAATTAATATTTTAATTTATATGTGTTAGTATATATAAAAAATAAATTTTATTTGTAAATAAATATTATAACATATATATATATGTAAAATATAATATAATATTTTTCATATATAATTAATATAATATATATATTATTATATAGAAAAAATAATTTTTATTTATAGTTAATATGAAAAATTACATATTTTACTAAAAATAAAATAAAATAAAATAAATACGTGGAGAATTCAAAGATTATTTAATGTCATAATGCTTACAATATAAATTATAAATTTTGCATTAAATGCAAATGTGAGGCTAATATTGACTTTTTCTTTCAATTACAATGCATGAAGTGCAACTTACCTAGGTCCCCTAGGTAAGTTACTTCTTGTGTTTTGCAGAAAGTTGAATTTGCTGAGGAAATTATACTTCCTGCAAAATGCAGGAAATGTGTCAACCAAACAAGAGCTGTTTTGACTACTTCTTGAAAAGTACAACTTTCTACAAAAAATTGTGTCAACCAAACGAGGCCTAAATCACAAGTAGATCAAACTAGTTGTGATATGTGATCGTGCTGTTTTTTTCACATCCTATTTGATGTTAATTTACTTGTACTTACAAATCATCCCAACTTATCTCAATTTGAATCTATAATTTGTGAGCTTTAGTTATTGATACAAACTTAATTAGCTGGGAAATATAACAAGGGAAGGAATAATATGATCGAGTTCAAATTAAGGCCAATATTGGCACTTGGTTGGATTCCAGTTCTATATTAATTTTGAATCAAATATTTCTTGCTGTAAGGGTATTTTACTGATTCTATGTTTTAGATCTCAGCCATACTCCAAGTATGGGTGGGATCTTTTATTGTTATTTTGGACTCATATCTAGTGGATATTATTACTAATCCAAGTCTATTGACATGGTCCCTAAGACCCTAAGAAGTTTGTTATTATTCTTAGTGGGGTTTGTTTTTATCATTTTGTTTTTTCCCCATCAAGGCAATGACCTCTATATAAGGTCTAATGACATTATTCTCATGCAATATACATATATAACTGCATGGTATTTGATAAAACCATATGATTCAGGGGATGTTATTTTCAAGAAGGTGATCATGTGAAGATGGAGATGACCGTGGATAATGCTTATCAAAGGTCAATTCAAACTTTGTTTGAATGGATTCAGAAAGAAGTCAATAAGAGTAATACTCAAGTTGTCTTCCGCACATATGCTCCTGTTCATTTCAGGTTTATACTTAATTATCTTTTTATCCATTTGTAATTTTCTTTTTCATATAATGGTTAGTTCATTGTTGGTCGTTGATAATTTTATGGTGTTAGCGTCAATTCCAAATCATTAAAGCTGTTCACTGAGAAGATTAACTTGTATTTATGAGCACAACTTAAGCAATGAATTAATATGTTTTGTCATGGATAAAGTATCTATCTCTTTTACGCATGCCTTTTAAATGTAAAAGTTATCAATTATGTGTTAAAGCAGTAAAGCTTGTTAGTTAATTGCACATAAAATTATAATTAATATGTTTTTGCCATTCCAAGGGAATATCGAATGATCATTGCCATCAGGGTTGGTCACATTTAAGTGGTATACAAACGTACTTTTTTTTAATATCCATAAATTTGAGAAATTCCATTGTATCTATGCAGAACTTCTTTAGATTCTATCTGATATATTTTTTTACCAAATATGAAATATATTCTATTTATTACTGCTGCATTTGATTACATGATTGCTTAGGACAACTTTCTTACTTCTTTAGGATACTGTAATTTCACAACTCCAAATTATAGGTCCACATGGACCACCACATATATATCTTGATCATAGTTACTGAACTGAACTCAGTCATTGGCGGCGGCGGCAGCTAGTTATTTTGTTCGGTGCTCTTCTTCCCTAGGTGCTCTGTATTAGGTTCTTGTTTATTCTTTTGACTTGTGAACCTAAATCTTGTTTTCTATTTTCTTTCCCCCTCCCCCCCATATCCTGTTATCCTTCAATACTCTTGAATACGATTACAGGATTTCTTTGTTTCAAAAAAAAAGTTACTGAACTGAACTCTGGATTCGATGATGTCCCAAAGCAAACAGAGGTAATTGTTAATTGGGAGATTTCTGGTAATAGTGGATTAAAAATAGGATTATCTGCAATCTGATGCATGTGTGCGCTGGCGTTACAGTGGAATTACAATAAATATGATTTATGGCAAAAATTATAGTTTGGCTTGCACATTTGTCTAGATGATGGACGTAGGAATTATAACAGTTAACAAGTTATTTTGGTTACTTATGAATGACATGGAGATATAAAAATATTATTTCTTCAGCGATTTTAAGAAATGGTTTGATGAGCATATTTTTATGCGTAAACCTTAATACAGGAGCATTCTGTTGAACCAATTCCTTCTTGGTTGTACATGTGAATAGTTTATGCAGAAGTGAAAATTCCACTACTTTCATGACTTTGTTTTTAAATGTAACCGGTGATTGTCTTTTAGTTGAACTGTGTTACACATCAGACTTATCAGTGGCAATTCAATTCTATCATGATTAGTTTGAAATGCTTTGTAACAATGTTACACAACCTTTTTTGCAGGCATGGCAATTGGAAAACAGGAGGGAGTTGTCACTTGGAGACACAACCAGATTTAAGTCCACAGCTCTCCCTGGAACCATGGGCACAGTTCTTGAAACCATTTAAGAATGTACCCTTGGAGAATTATACTACAACTAAGATGGTTGAGCTGGATCTACTGAATGTGACGCAAATGACAGCTCGACGAAAAGACGGGCATTTGTCTATATACTACCTCAGTCCCTCGAGTCCTGCCCCACTCCATAGACAAGATTGCAGCCATTGGTGTTTGCCTGGAGTTCCAGATGCATGGAATGAGCTACTCTATGCACTAATCATGAGAAGGGAGTCACTGGTACATGAGAACATTACTACCACAGCCATCACAAGGAGAAAATTTGCTTAAGGTTGTTTATCTGAGAAGAGGATGAAGGGTACATTACTATATATGATGCGAATTAACTCTTGCACTGAACTTCTGATCCAAGTTCATCATAGAAGATTGATTACTTGAAAAGTCCTTTTAGATTCTGTGAATCGTTAGATGGAGGCTTAGAGCTCCGTCGGCAAGCTGTGGCAATTTGCTAAACTTTGAGAAGGCTAAGTTCAAATAGGTTTTTGCAAGTTGGTATATATAGAACAGCAATTGGAATAAATATCACCAAATATACATGTGCTGTAAATAGGATTCGTAAGGAGAGGCTTATCCATTTAGAGAATTATACGACTTCGAAGCTTGAAAGCTTGTTAAGAGCACCGGCTTCATTTGTTTTGTGAAGAGCATAGCATTTATCTTGTGAAAGGAAATTTACAATTTTTGCATTTTATTATGTTTGGACGTGTTGTTGCATGTCTTGCCCACAACCTAACATGTTTCATACATGTTATGTCCGTGTTTAAATTAAAAAATAATAATTAAAAATTGAAGTCAACTCATTGTTTGGGTAGAAGGGATGGCAGGGGGAGTGGGGGTGGCAGATTATCGTGATGATGAGTGTTTTAAGGAGGGGAGAGAGGGAGCTGATAATGAGAAGTCGAGAGGAGGAGGGGAGGAGGAGTCGGGGCGTGTTGCCGGTGGAGCTCCTCGTCGTCGGAGTCGTGGAAATGAGGTAGGAGATATCTTCCTTCTCATTTACTTCCGCATTTGTTTTTCGACGACGTCGACGAAGGCGAGGATCGGCTACGAAGCGAGCCCGAGTGGTGGCGATCGGCCACTCTGCGAGCGACCACGCTGCGGGCGGCCGTGTCGCGCGCAGGCCGACAGTAGCACTGGCCGCGCTAGGTGGTGGCCATCCCCTGCCACCATTCGGTGGGAGGTGGGTCGGACTGGTGCCGGAGGCTGAGGAGAGGGCGGAGATGCTGGTGGGTTGGTCGCCGGTGGCTTGAGGAGCCGCCCGTCGTGGATTCGGGGTAGTCAGAGGAGGCGACGGGATCAGGCGCATAAGGGGCCACCATTCGGCCGAGGGTGAGTCGGACCGGTCGGGGAGAGGGTGGACGTGCCGCCGGGGTGATCGTCGACGGCCGAGAGGGCCGGCCGGCGTGGGTTCGGGCGAAGCAGAGGCGGGGTCAGGCGCGGGCGAGGGGCGTCGAGTGAGGGAGACGAGGGAGGTGTTTTTTTAATTTAATAAATAGAGTGTTTATTTTGTAGTTGATCGTAGAGTCGTAAGATCGAGTTGAGGTGAATACCAAAGTTGTAAATTTTCGCGTGTTGAACGTGATGGTGGTGTCAGATTTCAGATTGGAGATCGTTTGGTATGATTTTTGTATTTTTCGGTATTTAACTGTTGTTTAGTAAGTAAGTGATAGTTGTGTTTGAAATTAAATTATTTGGTGGACTCCGAGTTGTCGGTTGAAGTTGAGGTGAATAGAAAACTTGATCATTTTCGCGTTTCGAACGCGATGGTGGGGTTAGTTTTTCGAGAAAATATTATTAGGATGTTCTTTCAGTTGGTTAGTTGTTGAGGTTGTCGAGGTGTTTAAATAATATTAAATTATTAGTATGAGAATTTATTTGATTAATTAGTGTGATATAATTATAGTTTGGAGAGTGTGTTGAGGGTGGGTTGAGCCTGCAAGTATGTTGTTGATTTATCGTCAGAGATAAATTACGAAAATACCCTTGCTTTTGATGTTTGGTTTGCTTCTAAAAATTTATTAAACTCCTGTTGCACATTATTGTTGGACATGTCATATAGAGAAATTGCATGTGTTATATTTTATTATTATTTATTGGTGTTTATTCTTGATCATAGTATGCTATACTAATCCTATGGTGCATTGGATTAGTCATTGTATGTATAGTGTCATGTTGTTATATGTGGTGCCGTTTACTTGTTGATCATGTTATTATCCTGTTGATCATGTCATTATCACTTGGAGTTGTTATATTATTGATCATGATGATGTTATGTTATTAGCATGTTGTTCATGTCGTTATCACTTGGAGTTGTTGCTATATTGTTAATCATGGTGATATATACCTTGTTGCACTCTTGGAGTCGAGTTGCATGATTGTTGTCGATCTGAAGGCTACGGCCTTGGAGAGGACTTCGGTCCAAGACCATTTCGGTGTGGTACCCCCCCGATGGGAGAGGGTATGAGGCGACGTTCGTCGGGCTACCTGCTTGGTGGGGGTAGTCGCATCATCGTTGGAGCGGACGGTTGATGCCACTCTGCAGGTGGTAGAGTGCGGGGTTTTTACCCAACAGTCCACATGCTCGATGATTCAGTTGATGTTGTTTAGGAGTAGGTGAGGAGTACACTACTAGAAACTTCGTCTTCAGCAACGGCTATCAGCGACAGCCGCTCAAGCCGTTGCTATTTGCAACGGCATTCTTACGGCCGCCCGAGCCGTTGCAGAAAACTGTATCTGCAACGGCGTTCTAACGGAAACCCGAGCCGTTGCTGATTATTTTAATTATCAGCAACGGCTTTCGGACGGAAAGGCGAGCCGTTGCTTATATTTTAATTTTCAGCAACGGCTTGCTAACGGATAAGTGAGCCGTTGCTGATGATAACTTATCAGCAACGGCGTTCTAACGGGCGAGTGAGCCGTTGCTGATAAGTTTATATAGGGCACGCTCTCGCGCCCGACTCTTCTTCCTCCCGCTGCTCGCTGCTGCCGCCGCCGCTCCTGCCGACGCCACTCGCCGCCGCTGCCGCCGCCGCCGCTGCTGCCGATGCCGACGACGCCGACGACGCCGACCGCTGCTGCCGACTTGTTCAGGTAAGTCTCCCCTGCTGCCGTCTCTTCCCTGCGGCCGGTGGAAATCACCCGACCGAAACCCTATTTCTAGGGTTTCGGCCGGCGGCGGTCGGCCGATGGCCGCCGCCGGACCTTCTGCAGTGGCCGAACATTGTGTCCGGCCACTGTACGCCGGCGCCGGAGGGTGGACTCCGGCGCCGGAATTTAGTATATATATATAGTTTATATTATTTTATATTTGTTAATTAATTATTTAATAATTGTTAATTAATTGTTTAGATTAATTGTTTAATTTGTTAGATTAATTATTAGGGTTTAGATTAATTTTGGACGCGCGCCGGAATCGTCCACTTCGGACGCGCGCCGGTATCGTCCACTTCGGACGCGCGCCGGTATCGTCTAATTCGGACTCGCACCAGAATCGTCCACTTCGGACGCGCGCCAGAATCGTCCAATTCGGACTCGCGCCAGAATCGTCCAATTCGGACTCGCGCCGGAATCGTCCACTTCGGACTCGCGCCGGAATCGTCCACTTCGGACGCGCGCCGAAATCGTCCAATATGGACTCGAACTGTCTCGAAACATTTAGAAAATAATCATCCTCCGACGAGTTGATATGTTTCACGTACGCATCGACGATCGGATATGATTTAGCAAAACCTTAGATCCGTTCGGGAATTGTATGTTCGTGTAAAAGAAGTAGATGATCTTTTATACGACATACAATTCTTGAATTGTCCCTGATTGGACAATTTGGGAATATAGTTATTTGTACTGCACTTACGTTTTTATTTTAACTGTTAACTAATTATTCTAAATTTCGGCAACATCTCTCTTGTTCTCCGATACGCGCCCAGATGATATGCGTATTCGGAGAACTGTAGGGAGATGCTGTCGAAATTTAGAATAATTAGTTAACAGTTAAAATAAAAACGTAAGTGCAGTACGAATAACATAAATCCCGAATGGAATAGGACAATCTCACCTAAAGACATTAACCAAAGAAATTGTCATTGATTGACAGAATCATGTCGGCTGATCGAAGTTGGATGTACCGACGTCTTAATCGTGGAGCTTTAACGAATGAGTTTCGATTAGGCGTAACGTACTTCCTAAATTTCGCCTATTCGAATCTGAATTTCGTTAGCATGGATGATCAAATCCGATGTCCGTGCCGCATTTGTTCAAATGGACGATTTTTGGATCGGGAGACTGTCACTCTTCATCTATATACCAAAGGATTTGCACCGAGATATTTTCTATGGACTTGTCACGGGGAGTCACGCGAAGTCGGGACGTCGAGCAATCCTGTCGTTCAGACATATGATGAATCTTCCTCTGCTGGTGCTTCTTCATCCGGTCAATGTAATCCCTATAGAACTATGATACTTGATAGTCTTGGGGGTCAATTCCGCCTGAATGATAATGTTGATCGGCCAGTTCTTCAGACATCAGTCCCACCAGATACTACAGCGGTTGATATCACAGAAGTAGGGGCTGCGGTAGAGATTGAATTACCGAATAAAGAAGCTGCAGAATTTTACGAGATGTTGAAAGCTGCCGATGAACCTTTGTATGAGAGCACGTCGACATGTTATGGCGCGAGTTTGAGGCACGTATTATTTTTTTTTTTACATGCATGATGATATATTAAGAATTGGTACTGATATTATTATTTTGCAGGCTCGCTATACATGGGCCGAGGACCAGAGGTCCTTCATTTACGCTGCCTGGGAGTCTATTTCCCGGGCAAGGTACAACGGGCAGCTGGGGCAGGCTCGGTCCCGAGCGATGGCCCGAGCTGGGACCACTAACATCGCGGAGACTCGGGGATACGGTCCCAGTTGGATTACTCCGGATATATGGGACCAGCTCGTGGGGATATGGTCGACGGATCGATGGCAGGAGGTTTCTCAGAATGCGGCTAGAAATCGCATGTCGGGGGGAGCAGCGCGTCACACCGGCGGCTCTGTTGCATTTGCAGTGCACGCAAACCGTATGGTAAGTATATCGTTTAATTATATATTTTATTTGTTATTATGTGTACTAATTAATGTATTTGTTTTATAAATGTAGACGACGGTGTCGGATGACGGGACTGTCCAGCGACCCTCCCCGATGGCGGTGTTTGAGCGGACTCACCGTCGAGCACATGGGACGGGTGAGTACATCGACAACCGCGCTGCATACATTGTGGTAATTATATATTTGTTTAAATTATTCATTATATATTTATAATTTAAGTTTTATGATAAATATTAAACAAAAAATCAAACTCGAGTAGGAGACGTACAGCCGGAGGGTGGTGCAGCGCGGGGGTACCCCCGAGGACTTTGACGCAGCATCGTGGGTCGAGGCCGCAGGTGGCTGGGACCATGGCCGCGTATATGGCTTCGCAGATAGTGGTCATGCGCGAGCCGTACTAGGGCCACTTGGGGCACCGACCCCTCCGGTCGCTGGTGAGCGGCCGTCCACCTCTAGATCCAGTTATGATCATAGTAATAGGATAAGGACACTAGAGGAGACGGTCGCGCGTCAGACTGAGATGATGGAGCGTCAGAGTCAGACGATGGCGCGTCAGAGTCAGACGATGGCGAATATAGAAGCTATGCTACGCAACTTGTCGGGTCATCCCGAAGCAGGCATCTCTTCGGCATCATCTAATCCATCATCCTCGAGTCAGTCCACGCCGGTGTACACTCAAGCACTCCAGACCCCGCCATATGATCCAGGCCATCCTCCATCGTCATCGTGAGATTTTGTTTATATTGACTTTGTTACTCAGATATTGAACTTGTTTAATTTATATTGACTATGTTATTGAGATGTTGATACTTCAATTTTACATTTGAATTGTGTTTATACTATCGTGGATAATTATGAATATAAATATAATTGTTTTGATGTATATCTTGGTGTGTTTGTGATGTGTGAATGAATGTGTATGAGATGTTTGTGATGTGTGAATGAATGTGTGTATGAGGGTATGGGTGTGTGAGTTATGTATCAGATAAATGTATCAATGTATCAATGGAAATTTGAAATTTTCAAATTTTCTGGTTGCAGGCATAGGTCATCAGCAACGGCTTTCCCACGGGCGTCCGTGGGAAAGCCGTTGCTAAAAGTGTATCGAAAGCCGTTGCTGATGACCTACAGCAACGGCTTAGCGACGGAGTTTTACTAACGGTGTTGCTACGGACTCAGTGGCCGTTGCTATTAATGGTATCAGCAACGGCTCCGGGTCTGTGGCAAAACCGTTGCTGATAATATTTTTAGCGACGGCCCAGCGGCCGTTGCTGATAATGTTTTGAGCGACGGCCCGAGCGGCCGTTGCTGATCCGTTGCTAAGTCATCAGCAACGCGACTTTCTGTCACGGCGCTATTGCAACGGCTCAGCCGTTGCTGATGCTCTTCAGCAACGGCTCAGCAACGGCATCAGCCGTTGCTGATGACCATTTTTCTAGTAGTGGTATTTATTGTGTTCATTGTCTTTGACTGCATCTTAGGCCATGTTGTTATTCATTGTTGAGTTGACACTTGATGCTTGTTGATCATATTGTGATTCTCCTACTCAGCACCCGTTGATCTCCATTGTTTTTGCTTCAGACTTACAGGGGTGAGCGGTCGATTTGTAGATCGAGGTGTAGATAGTTTTTAGACAGCTAGTAGACAGTCGTAGATGTTGAGCTTTGATGACGACTGCTTTTGTATTTTATTTTGTTTTGTCGTCTTATAGCACTTGACCTTGATATTGTTATTTTCGAGTTGTAATATGTAAAATTATTTGATATTTTGTTAAATCTTATGTTTGATCGGACAGTTCCTTATTGTATGTACCGTCGAACTTATGGATTGTAATTATTGATTTTAATATTATTGTTTTATTTTATGTTATGATTTGTGGCTTTTTCTTTCACTGCATGGTGTTCGAGTTGCCGCCGCGTCTCAGGACGGGTGCGCCGGGGGCAGCCCCGGGTTGGGGCGCGATAATACATTTGTTCAAATGCATTTGTGCGGGGTATGCAACATTTGAAAAGTGTAGCGAGAATGTTGACACTACTGGAGGCGGCATATCTTGTGAATGCATCAAATATTAAAGGTGGTGAATAATGTATGTTAGGCGGTATGATAAATTATGTACTAATCAAAATAAGAAACCTATGCAAATCTAATGGATTGTGAACAAGTGTGTAGCAACATTGAGGAGTACGTATAACCCACATGCAAGAAAGAACACAAATATGCTATTTAAAATGCAATGTCGAATATATACATAAGGAGTGGTTTTGCTCAACTCATCATCGCTACGTTGACATCACGATCTAAACTGATTGCACATATCTAACGAGAATAAGAATAAAAACAAAATGCAAAGATAGAAAATTGAAATATTTTGCAGGTTTAATTTGTTAAGCAAAGCAGTTTTACTTCTCTTGGCTCTTAGTTGCTCTTGCACAAAATTTTGAAAGTTTTGGCTTTGAAACATGAAAGTTCATAGAGGCTATAGGATGAAAATTTTAACTCAGAAGTTTAAGGAGTGTTTGATATGCAACAATCTATCTACATTATCACTAATGTGTCTTTTAAATTCTCAAAACTCACACATTATCATGTTTGGTTCGGACATTTTACTGGTAATTCAGATTGTCCTGTAATTTACATTACCACCAAAATAATAATGTAGATAGCTCCCATGAGAGATGGGTATGAATTACAGTTTCCATTTTTTTTGAAAATTGTGGATACTATTTTCACTATTTTCGAATTTCAATTTTTCATCAGAAATCACCATCAGATACCTCAGTTTTCCAATTTATGTTTTGGAAATTATGGAAATTGAAAGTGAAAACTACCTCAGTTTTCACTAGAGGCGACAGAAATGGGCACAACACAATAAATGCGGGTTGGGCCAAAAAATTCAGCCCGATAAGTTTATCGGGCCGGCCCAGCCCAACACGATATCATTGTCGGAGCCGGCCCGACCCGTTTGGCCCTCGAAGTATTAAAATAATAATAATTTCAAGTCTAGTTTAGTGCTTTAAAATTAAATGTGAAGTTAATCCATGAAGTTTTTCATGTGAAATATCATATTTGGTGCTTATTTAGTCTCTCAAATATTTTAAATTATTTTTTTGAAAAAATCATACTTTTGGTCCCTACAGTTTGCTCAAATTTTGGTTTTAGTCTCTACACTTTATTTCTGTTTAGGATTTGGTCCCTACCGTCACATGAAGCCCAAACGGGGCTGACATGGATAACATGTGTTGATTGGATATTGCTGATGTGAAGCTTGCAGGGACCAACTTTGTAAACTATAGGGACTAAAACCAAAATTTATAAACTATGAGGACTAAAACCAAAATTCGAGTAAACTATGAGGATCAAAATTATTATATTTCCTAAAAAATACAAAAAATCATAGGATATTTTTTAATTTATTTATAGATAATTGTAATATTTAAAAATATTAAAATTGACCACACTACAATATTTTACGTTAATTTGGATGGATTTAAACTGACGTCGTCATTAGGTGTCGATTTTTATCTGTTAATTACATTGATTTAGGGCGAATTCCGCAGTGGCTGCAGAATTCTAAAACTTGCTCTCCTGATCAATTATGAGAGCAAATGTTAATGTGTTCTCTGTCCAATTAATGTGTTCAATGCAAGAATATGAAATCTGATGTTTGTGCCTTAAATAGAAAATAAATTAATCTTGCAAATATTAAATCAGATGAGCTAATCGGGAGAGTAGGTTTTCGAATTCTGCAGCCACTACAAAATTCACCCTAAATTAGGGTAATTAAAGGATAAAAATCGACGCCTAATGACGACGTCGGTTTAAATCCATCCAAATTTCCATTTAGTAACTTTAGTCATTTTTTTTATTTATTAAAATAAAATAATAATAAAAAACTATTTTAAATAGAAGTGAACCTCACCACCATTTATTATCCAATCCAATTATATCATATCTTGTAAAGCAAACATACCATAACCAATTTTTACGTGATATAATTGGATTAGAATAATTGATATCATAAATGATTTTCGGCTAGTCAGGAAGATGCGACAACGTGTCTAGAGACACGCGTGTGTCATTATTTTTTAAAAAATATTTTTATATTGATTTTTTAAAGAGGTACCAGACTACCTGACACGACCCGACTCGATCTGGGTCGAGTCAGTGCAGGTTCATATTTTTTTTACCTTTTAACCCCACCCAGTTACTTGTTAGCCAAATTGGGCCAATTTTCCTCCAAACCTGACCCGTAAACCGCCCTAGTCCCCAATCATAAGCCAACTGAATTTAAATATCTTCTCTTCCGTTAAGATTGAAAACTAAGTGCTTGGGGTAGGAGAATGTTGTTGAAACTTCCAAGCATAGACTCTAGGCATCTTCTCATCTGCACAATATTTTCTTTTTTTGCTTTATTGAGTGGACTACTTAGATAACTCTCTAATTTGGTTTCTTGCACTCGAACATGTATTTGGTATTTAACTATGTTTTCAAGTCATTTGTTCCATTTTGTGTGCTATGAGGTATTTGACCTATTTCTTCAATATCACGATAAAACACTTGAATTTCTGTTAGAAAAAGGGGGATTACAAATTTACAATGCATGCTTAAGATTAATTGCAACTTGATATTTGGTATATTGTACTCATGCCTGTAGAATGGCATGAAGTCACCTACACATTGTTAATGCTCCATTTTTTACCAATTAAAGAAGTGCTTAATTAATCAAGTCACAAGTTAGACAAATCCTTTTTTATTTCTAATACAAAGGAGGCTGCAATAAATGAATAAATATTAATATTCATTATCCACATAACTAGAATTTGCCTTATATAAAGCTCAATGGTCAAAAGAATCCATGTAATCGACCCCAATATTTGGGATGTTGTATTCACTACTCACATATGCTCCACAAGGTTGTCAAAGTTTACTTGATATCCTTCATCACTCAATTGCCTCATCAATATTGTCAGCATCACATATATATTTTGACATTTTACAAGCTTTATGTCTTCTACAAGAAATCTACAAACATCTCCATCTACTTCAATCCAACTGCAGCTGGAGACCTTCATAGTTGTTTTCTCCTTTATCAATTTCCTCACTCTTGCAACATCAGACCACCTACAAACACTAGCAAATATGTTTGATAGCAATTTGCAACATCCCAAGCTTGCCTCACCAGATGAAATCACAAGCTGTCCAACCTCACAAGCTAATTGGATGTTGTTGTGGATTCTACAAGCACTCAACAAAGAGCACCATATGACTGAATTTGGTGGGACTACCATGCGTCGTAACAGCGCGATGGCCTCACCCAGATAACCTGCCCGGCCAAGAAGGTCCACCATGCAAGCATAATGCTCAACCTTAGGACTCAGTCCATATTCAAGTAACTTGTCAAAATTAGCTTTACCTTCCTCTACAAGCCCTGAATGGCTACATGCTGATAAAATAGCAACAAATGTAGCATCATTTGGCCTAGTTCCAAGCCTCTCCATTCTTGCGAAGATTGTTAAAGCATCTCTCCCATGGCCATGAACTGTAAGCCCTGAAATCATTGCATTCCACAAGATGACATCTTTCTGTGAAGCTTTCACAAAAGCCAAGCAAGCATCATCTAAGCTTCCACATTTGGCATACATGTCTACAAGAGCTGTAACAATAATTACATTCAGCTGCATCCTCTTTCTCACCAAAGATCGATGGACTTCTCTACCAAGATCTAGAGCTCCTAGACTAGCACAAGCTGAAAGCAAATTTGCCATGGTAACCTCATTCGGTTCGACACCACATTCCTTCATACTATGATACAATCTGACTGCATATTCTGCTAGTCCTCTAAGTAGGTAACCTGTGATCATTGCATTCCAGGAAACTACATTTTTATCAGGAATGTCATCAAATACTTTCCGTGCTTTGTCCAGCTCTCCACACCTTGAATACATGTCCACAAGTGCTGTACTCAGGACTGAGTTCAATGTGATTGCATTGACGTCAATGAACACTGAGATCCATCTCCCCGCCTCCCAGTTAGAAGCCTTTGCGCATGCAGATAGGAGGCACACCATGGTGGCTGAATTGGGCAGGACATGGTCACCCGAAACAAGCATCCGCCTGAAAAAAATCAACATCTCCGCTATCATTCCATGCTTTCCAAACCCATCAATCAGAGCCGTCCAGCACACTACATTCCTCGACGTTGGCATTTCTTCAAACACCAAGCACGCATTCCTCATGTCCCCATTTTGCGCATAGCCAGAGATTAGTGTGTTATAAGACACGTAGTCTCTGTTGGGCATATCCTCGAGCAACTGGCGTGCGTTCTCCAGCAGGAGGCATTTAGAGTACATGTCGATAAGGCAATTGCTAACAAAGAGGTCGGATAGGAACCCAAACTTGAGAACGTGAGCGTGCATCTGGCGGCCGAGGCAGGGGGAGGAGAGGGCGGAGCAGGACTTGAGCAGAGGCGGGTAGGTGAAGTTGGTAGGTTGGACGCCGTTGCGGAGCATGCTGGAATAAGAGGCGAGGGCACGGCCGAAGAGTCCGGAAGCGGCATAGGCGCGGATGAGGGAGGCGTAGGAGTGGTCATTGGGCGAGGAGGGGAGGTCGAGGAAGACAGCGAGCGCGTAGTCGTCGGAGCAGAGCTCCGAAAGTTTGGAAAGGAGGTGGTTGTGAAGGGGGAGACCGCGGACAAGGAACTGGGCGTGGACCTGCTGAGCCTGGGCAGTGGCGGCGGTTCGCCGGAGGAGGCCAAGCAGCGAAGAGGAAGACATACCGGGCAATCATTTCGACAATCCTCTTCATTATTTCACGGATTTGATGGTTGTGATCGATCTCTATACAAAGGGACGGTCACGATGAGAACTTCAAACTTTCGAATAAAAGAATTTTAAAAAGATCAATTGTTGGGTTTTGTGTGAATTAGATTTTTTTTTTTCAATAAAAACCTTTGTTCCAATGTAAATATAATTTTTTATTAAGATCTGCCACGTCAGCAAATGTCAATATATACTAATGATTTCTAAGAAGTCCAAGAAGTCAGAGATGCAATAATTTCTAATAGAAAAGGAAAATTTTAAGAATAACTTGAAATGCTCCAAAGCAACCATTTGACTGCTGACTTTCCCGTAAGCTAATTAGGAGCATACGAGTTACGTGGTTATCAACCCATTGCAAATAAGTTTCAAACCCATAAATCATCATATATGTTAGATCCTGATATCGGTGGTTCTCCAGTCTCCAGTTTCTTCATATATGGCATTTTCAAGATTCCAGTTAAAAAGCGCCATCTTAAAGCCAATCGCAGTTAAGATGGATGAGGTCGCACTCAACGGCCAAAGCCGATTTGTGATAAGGCTCTAAGAGAATCGAACGGTGGTATACGAACTTTGGTTATTTCCATTAGAATTGATACTTGAAAAGGATCCCATTTGCCCTATGCTAGCGTGCATTGGTGACGTGGCCCAACGCTTGCGACCAATAGGAATAGGCGAAACAGCAAATCACCGGATCCTACGTTTGATTTTTTAGCCCTTAAAAAGGGGCGGCGACCGCAGAAGAAACCAAGCGGGTCGGAGCTTGACGCGGCGTGCGTGTGGAATCTTCTCGAACGGTTTCGTCCAAACCCGTTTACTCTTTTTTCTCCTTCTTCCTCCGCTGCTGCTGCTGCTGGCTGTTGCTGCCGTTGGCCCCGACTCCCACGCCGGATCTCGATCTCTCGCGTGATGGGCAAAGTCTTGCCGCTCCTCATGTTGCTCCTATTCTGGTTTCTGGTGGCTGCGGCCGCCGCCGCGGAGGGTCCGCGGGCGAATAAGTCGTCGTCCCTGGGAGGCCTCTTCTGGGCCACCGGGAAGGACGAAGGAGAGCTCCTGGCTATGGCGGAATCCGTAGAGGAACCCTCGGCGGTGGTGGATGATAAGACGGATGAGTTCGACGGAGGATTCTCTTCCCTGGAAAGCATGTTGCAGTGGGCTATCGGTAATGCTGTTTCCATCGCAATTTTTTAACCATGTTTTAAAAATAAATATGCTTATCCGTTACTCCACAATTTCTCAATTCTCGATCTAGCGTGTATGAGATAATTTGTTTGATAAGCTGTCGCTTGGAAAACACTGGATTTGTGGGTTTGTTTTATGTTTATTTCATGGCTTCAAGTAATTCCTTTAATTTGGAAAGAAGTGAATTCGTCGATTAAATGAAATGAAAATGCCGTCAAAGACTGGCCAAAGTAGTGAATATATAAGAAAAATATGAGTCAAAATTAGCCAAAAATGAGTTAGGAAGATAAGGAGAGGGGAGCAAAGTGTTGGTTAATCTTGCAATGGCAATATTTCGTGATAATAAGAGATTTGAGAGGAATCGGTCTTATGTTGGAAGATCTGGCATTTTGCATTTTCTTGATAAACTTAACATCAATAGGGCATTCTAGCTCTTATTCATTGGGAAATTTAGATAACATTATCTTGCAATTGGTTCAGGCTTTTTAGTCTTTAGTCTTTACTATTGGATTTGATTTGGGCTATTTATTGGGAAGTGTACTCCCGGATGTAATTAAGGGACCCAGAAGATAGTGGAGGCATGTATATATTTTATAGTTATAAGCATGGTTTAAAATCTCGGTACCGGTACCACACGGTACGGTACGGTCCGGTACGAAAATTGCATACCGGCCGGTTTTTTTTTGAGAGGGTTAGATATAACTCCAATAATACATAATTGATGAATAAATGCTTAAAATCAATATTCAAATGTCAAATACATGAATACAATGTTTAAAAGCCATTTGGTACTGTATTAGGGTTTTTCATAGATACAAGAGAATTATTACATTGGAGTTTATATAGGACGACACAAGTCCACAACCCTAAGGGCCCGTTTGGTTCGCAAATTGCTCATCACAGGACACAGACATGGACAAGGACAGGACATCAGATGTCCTGGAACAATAGCTATACCGTGTTTGTTTCGTCAAGAACAGGACACAATATTCCGTTTTGTCATGCGTTTGTTTCGCTATAACAAAGTATTATATATGACAAATGACTAAAATACCCTTGTAAATTAGTCTTAAAATTAATTAATATGTAAAAAGATATTAATATATAGTATCAAATACTTTAATACAATAAGAAGTTTTAGTTTAACTAATAAGTGTTCAACTAATTTTCAATTAACCTAAAAGTATAACAATAGGATAATACCGAAAAATATAAAAATCATACCAAACGATTTCCAATCTAAAATCTGACACCACCATCACGTTCAGCACGCGAAAATTTACAACTTTGGTATTCACCTCGACTCGATCCGACAATTCTATGATCAAAGGAACGGGTAATTTTGACAATTGCAGCCCTTGTCCTCCGCCCGATTTCGGTGTACCGAGAAATTTCTCGGTACACCAAAATGGGTGGAAATCCTGTCCCGGACAAGGAGAAGTCCTTGTCCCGAAGCTTCTTTTGCAAACCAAACGGGGGACATGGGCGGATGTCCAGTCCAGTCCCCCGTTTTTTAGCAAACCAAACGGGCCCAAAGGGTCTAAAAAATGGACCGCCGAAGACTCTGCGTAGCACAACATAAGACGTAGCGCAACATCGACTGAGATGATGAATACCACGTGTTGGTACGGTCTTATGTTGCACTACGTCTTATGTTGCGCTACGCAGAGTCTTCGACGGTCCCGCTATAGAGCCGTTTGGGTTACTGTTCATCATACCGGGTGGTATACCGCCCGGTATGCACATAATACCGCCCGGTTTGGGCGGTATATATCAAATTTTGCCCGATATCGGGCGGTATATGCCGAAACATGTGGCCGGCAATCCTGTCGGGCTGTCGGCCGCCCGTTGCCAACGTTTAAAACTTATCATACCTCCCAGTATCACTCATACCGGGCGGTATGATACATATACCGCCCGGTATACATGATATACCTGGTATTTTCAAATACCGGGTATATCGTATACCGGAAATCTCAAAAACCGGTATATACCGCCCTTACCGTACTGTTTCGGGCGATTTTTTAAACCATGGTTATAAGTATAGTTCAAGCTTTTGGCCACTTCTTGGCTGCCAGGGTCTTCTTTTCTGTTGAGTGCTTCATTGAGGGTTACCGCATAAATTTCTTAATTTTCACTTTGCCATATAATTCTCATTGGTGGCAGTGAAAGGATAATGCTCACACTTCACAATGTTTAGAAAATTGAAAGAAGAATGTTAACTTATGAGGCTACATCATCTTTCTATTCATTGATAAATGGGTTGAAGCAAAACTCTGTAAAATATTCGGGTTGAGGTTGTTAAAAAGTGCTAGAAACTAGACTTTCTGTCATTGTCAGTGTTGTATAGCATGGACATTTCCCTTGGTTATATACCCATGCATATGCTATATTTTACAGTTCATCTCAATATTTTACTGGCTTTCTTAGTAATTCTTCAGTTTTCAATTATTCTCTAATTCATTCTTCAACAAGGCAGGCCATTCTGATCCAGAAAAATTGAAGGAGAAAGCTGAGGATGCTCACAGATTATCTGAAAGTGAACTGAAAAAGAGGCAGCTGGAAATAAAGGTAAGAATACACTGATATCAATTGCTTTCCATTTATTAACTGAGAGGAAATGACAATTTTTATCATTCCAGTTCATTTCCTTTTTTTTATTTTTTTTTATTTCATAATTGGTTTTAGTAGTAGCATTTTGATTCGTTGGTTGGGTTTGTTGGAGACCTCAGCCATAACAGAAGATGCCATTGTGCTGAATCATTTTGAATTTCTAGTGCTTTTGTTTGTTTGCATTATCTGTTGAATACTTTATATTGTATCCTGATTTTATTTAATGTTTGAGTTCTAAAAGAACTGTTTGCTCTAGGCATTAAATCTTGTGCAAATGCTAAAATATCTTAGTGCATAAATGATAAATGGTTCAATGAAATGAAGAAAGCACGGTATTCTATAATGGGAATTACTGGCACTCATATGTGTAAGCTATTACACCAGAAAGTAGATGTATTTCTTTTTCAAAGAGAAATGATGATTGCTCGGAATCTAATAACAGTATGGATTTTCAATCTATAGTCTTAGGTTTTAAGATGAATTGATGCATGCAAATAAAATAGTTTCTTACATTGACAAAAGGATCATAATTTGCATCTCTGGTTTTGTTAGGTTGAACTAAGTCATGTCACATTTATATTATCAACTGGAATCTATAATTTGGTTCTCTCACTTTGTCCTGTAATATATATATTTATGTGTCTATATTCATAACCCCTTTGACTTTCCATACTAATCTTATTGATAAAGAAATTCTTTCTATTTATTATGGACCTGCTTAACATTCTGATTGAGCACTATAATTAAGGATATGTTATGTGTAGGTAGCTGATCAAGGTTAATTTCTTTCTATTTCTCAAGTCTTAGAAAGGAAAGGCCAACCGTGTTATCTTATAACGGCTAATTTGAGTAGTGATCAAAACTTACAATGACAGCCTATGGAATCTTTAGCTCTCTCTTCTTCTAATGCATTTTAGAAACTTAAATGAGAGTTAGTCTATAAAGTATATTGCTTATCCAATGGTGGTTGATGGTAGGCTAGTAGCTAAGAGATAACTTTTCTTTAACTTTTATTTCACTGCTTTCCTTATTATTCAACAGATCCAATCAAGTAATATTCAGCACTGTTCAATATAACTAGGATATATATATTTGTTGGTCAATCAATTTCATTTTGATAGACTACTTTGAGTTCATATAACTAGGATAAGAGTATTATAACTTGTATCGGGATCACTTGACGAATTGGTGGCAAGTGGAAACAGCTAAATAACTATCTGATATAAAACAAAATCAAGAAGAGTATAATTAATTTGGTTGGAGTTAATGATTCTATCTAAAATATCATTGTAGAACTCAATGTTCTATTATTTATTGCCACTCTTGACTTTTGAAGATTTCTTGTGACACTAAATCATCATGTCAATCTTGGTACCAGCCGATGTTGTCATAGGTGTGAAGTGATTTGGCATACTAGAGGGGGTGAATAGTGTATGTAGCAAAATACAAACAAATTGTCAGTAATTAAATGCTAAGTGTAGGTGTGTGACAATCAACAACTTATGCACAAATAGAGATACACTAGTATGTAAGAGATAAGCACAACACAATCAACAGTATGTTAACACAAGAGATTTATGGTGTGTCAGCTCAATCTAAGCCTAGATCCACTATCTAGGCAACTTACATACGATTTCATACAAATACATTAGTGTAAATGTTCTCCAAGAGGAAGTACAACTTGATGCCTTCTTTCTCATCTTAAGGATACCTCTAAACCTATGGATCAAGGGAACAAGTACAATCGTTGGGTTATGTCTTCTGGACGAGGCCATCACATAACCAAGACCTAAATCCTAGGTCTCGCAAGATTACAAGTATAAAACTGAAAAAATAAAACAAGCAATTAATCAAGAGATAGAATAAGGAAATTTTAGCCAAGTGAAGCTTGACTCTCCCTCTCGACCCTCAGCAATCCTTGAACACTCCTTTTGATGATTTAGGACCGAGAATTCCTATGGACAAGGGTATAGGCAAGAAGATATCACAATGAAACTCACAAGTAGATAACTCTTTGGGATCTTTCTTTGGATGCAAGAGAGTGGTTTAAGGAAGTGTTAGACATTAAGTCATCACAGTCGCCGAACGATGGTTAGCCGAACTGCTGAAGGTTGGTCGATCAGGGTTTGACCGAGGATCCACTGAACTGCTCTACAATAACAATTTCAATTTCAGGTTGATTTTGATTTCAGAGTAGGTTTTCAATGGTTTGGTTGATCTAATACAGTGCTAAAATCCATAGACACTATTAAAAATCATTTACAAATATTTATAAAGAAATATAAATACAAAACTAAATCTCCAAGATGAAGTCTTTGGATATTTGATATTGATTTTTCATTGATAACTCAAATCCTCATTCTGCAAGCTTATTGTCATGAAATGTATTATCAACATTATTATCATGAGTGCTTTGTTTGTTATCATCAAACAAAGCTTAACATAGGTTGAAAACCTTAGGCCAACAATAGGTAGCCTAAGCTCAACTAATACATCCTATTGCTGGCAATTCTCATTCCATCTGTTCCAGCACCACAGTTCCTTTATGGGGCCTACAATATCCACCTAAGTGCTTAAATCATGTGCTTTTTTTTCTCCCCTTATAATCAGCTGATTCTAACAGAAAATTTACAAGAATATTTAGATTTTCATTAGATATAAATAAGAAATAGAGATATATAAACTTGACTTGCTTCAAGTATAAGATATTTTATGTAATTGTAAGTAATATCACTTATCAGAAGGGTTTTGAACCATAGAAACATGTTGGAATTAGAAAATAACAAATAAAATCTTATTCAAAGTGAACAGAAAATATATTTGATGGTAAATAATGTCCCCTATGGTGATCATAATTAATTAAAAAGTGCTACGCGCATGAAAGCAATACTCAAAAATAAGTACTTGAATAAAAATGATCAAAATATAAACTTGAATTTCCATAATCAATTCATAAATTTTGTTTTCAAGAAGAGTTTACTTCTGAGGCAATTTTCTGAATCTTTTATTCACCACATATTTGTATTGTCTATGTTGACATGATCTTGTCTGATATTATTATAATGGTTGGTAAAGACAAGTGCACTAATTGAAGCTCCTTAAGCAAGAATTCATATGCCATCACTGTCAGAGGTCTAAAATATTGTATTTTCATTTGATAACTTTTAAAATTTAATCATCATGGATAATAAGCATCTCACTATATATTGTCATATTTTGCTTATTATTCATCCTTTCTTTTCTCAGATGCTGCAGAATATTGCTCAACATGTTCTCTTTTTGACAACATTCCTCTTGACATTTCTGTGATTGTTCTATGATGATATAGGAGCTGATGGAAAAACTGAAAATGCCATCAGATGCAGAGTTGATGAAGATAGCAATAGCTGACTTGAAGAATTCTTCTGTTTCATTAGAAGACCGACAACGTGCCTTAGATGAGCTCCTATTTCTTGTTGAGCCAATTGATAATGCAAATGGTATGTTTTAACTTACCCTAGCTTTGTTGAGCTTATAGCAGAACCTTTATATGGTACTATTGATTTTATTATTCGAGATGCATTATTTTTTAACAAGTTTGACTTGGCACTACCCCAAGCTAAATGAAGATAACTATATCTTTCAAAAGTCTGAAAATTACCGAAGATGATGGGAAATAATTGCCATTATGCCAATTGCCAAGCCGTTCTTTCCTTTAGATCTTGAAACCAGGGATATAAAAGCTTTTTTTCATTGTTGCTCTGAATCAAGTAAAGTCCATTATGAAGTATGAATTTGTACTCCTGTTTGAATAACTTGATTGTTAAGATTATTTATATGATTTTTGATATTTCCTCTTGCCTTATGAAAAATCTATCTGCTGCTTGACCTAGAGACTTAGAGATGGGTCCTACCACACTTCCTTTGAGGAAATAGATAATCTCAAAGGCAAGATTAGATTTAAAAAATTAGAGCATAGACTTTATTGAAATGATATTTAAAAGAACATGCTCAAATTGGTACATCCTTTTTATTTTAATAGAATATTGGCTCTAACCTTCATTTAAACTTTGGTTTTCGTTCTCAGATCAATGTGCTGCCACTGTTGACTGTTCCAGTATTTTTGTAGGTATAGGGGTTTAGGTTTCCAATCAGTTTAGGCAATCGGACAGATATAGGCATTAACATTAGGTTCACATTTATAGGGGGTCCAATCTTGGACATGCTAAAGTGGAATACAACATGTGCTTCAGTATCCGTGATCATTTCTAACTTATGCAGCTGCTCCAGTCCATTAAGTTGGGTAAATAGATTGTTAAAATTTATAGATTAAAAAAGAAGTTTGCGCGCAACTTGCAAGTTAATTAATATCTTGCTGCCCACCGAAAACAGTTAACTCATTTATCAATTATAATTTTTGACTCTATTTTGTGGAGTTTGTCCCTTTTATTTGTTGTCAACGGTAATGATAGAAGCTTGCAGGTGGCTTTTTTTGGATTGACATACCATGGTGATCCTCTTCATTAGGTTTATCATAAAGCACCCCAGAATCAAGGTTTATCATAAAGCACCCCTTATCCCATGAGAAGGCTTATCTTGTTTACGGCCTCCATGTGCTGACATAGATGATGAAGGTTGTTATTATGTGTCATATAAACACACTAATACCTTTTTGAATAGAGTATGACATTATATAATGTTGCAGTAATTGGTACTTGCCTTCACTGACTAGTTCAGTCCACATTGGCGCAGTCTTGTTTCGGTACTTGCCTTTCAACTACTGTGCCATTCAAAATAATTCTTGACTACAATTATCCTTCATTATTAAGGGGTGTTATAAGTCTTTCTTGTGATATATTTTTCACATTACAGATATACACTTGAATCTCAATTATTAAGTGGTAAGCAGTCTCTACTAGCTTATACACATATTCTTATGAGAGCTATGGAGTCTTACAACTTTTGAGCCTCGTGTGTGCAAAAACTTTGCAAATCATATGCATGCATTTCTCTGTATCTGTATATGAAGTAAGAACAATGATATGCAATATGAAGTGTTGTATGGGCATATATCTTTTTAGACACTCTTAATTTTCTTGGAAAATGTTGTTTAGCACATTTTTAGTTAATGGTACATTGCCTATATTTGCAATTTCTTTTTATGGTTTCCAGTAGCTAATATTTCATTGCCATTTTGTCAGACCTTGACAAACTTGGTGGACTTGTCATTGTGATTAGAGAACTTGATAACTCTGAGACAGGCATTCGAACAACCGCTGCATGGATTATTGGGAAAGCCTGTCAAAATAATGCACTTGTCCAAAATCAGGTAAGTTAATTAACTTTTTCCATGGATTCAAGAAATTTTTTATCTTTCACTTATAACTTCACATGGGAACTAGCATGAATTTACAGTCTCATTTTGTGTTAAAACTACACAAATAGAGGACATGTACTCATATGATATTTGTTTGCCTTGTAAATTATGTGTTTCAACTTGATAATGTAGGAACTTTTGTGTTAAAATCACACAATGCACATTGGTCTTCACTGAAATTCTTGTTACCTGGAAGGTAATGTTCTAAAGCACCCTATATATGCAATGCCATTAAGTACCAAGCTTCATAGTATCAGTCTCACGACCCGTCTTGGACCTCAAGCAGACTGGTACATGAACTGTACATACCATTTTATGGTTTTTACCTGTACCAGCAATAAAACAGCAAAAAAAGAGAACCAGTATCTTGTTAATTGCATATTTGAACATGTTGGACCAGTTATTATCTTTATATATCTATAAACATTATTGTGGTTGCTACTTGCTTGTGCACTAACTTGTAATCTATATGCATGCATAATTTGACCTGTAGCAAAAATTTCTAGAATTTTTCTCAGGTTAGGAGACTGACATTGGGTTCTTTGGTATACAAAATAAGTAAAATTTGTCTGTGGACAACTAGTATCGTATTATAGAGTGTCTGACCTAATTCTGAAATTCGTTAAATAGAAGCTATGTAAACATTCAAAATAGAAATGATGTGGATGCAAGTAATTCAT